>CM062618.1:24015122-25215122 GCA_025617555.3 Puccinia polysora | reverse complement strand
AATCTCAAAATGCTTCAACTTGACGTGAAGGGGGCCTTTCTGCCCGCTAATCTTGACAAACAGGTATTTATCAAAACTGCCATTGGCTGTGGTTGTTCCTCCAAGTACTTTAGGCTCAAGAGATTGTTGTACGGATTGAAACAAGCCCCAAGGAACTGATACCGGATGTTGAGCGAGTGGATCAAAGCCCAAGGTTTTCAAGAATCAGCTTGCAATCTGTGTCTCTACATTGGAGACGACGGAACCAGTGTAGTTTTTTTCATGTCAACAACCTTCTAGTTGCAGGGAACGTTGACGAGTTCAAAGTGAAATTTCTCACCAAATTCAAACATTCCTTGGCGCACAAACCCAACACACTCCTTGGAATGAAGATAGAAAGGAAAGATGGCCTAATCCATCTATCTCTACCATTACACATCAAAAAAGGCGTCGCTGAACTTAATATTCAACAAAACAGACCGGTATCAACTCCACTCACTCCTGGCCTCCATCTTGGTAAGGCCAGTCAAGAAGATCGAGATCAATTTCTAGCCCCAAACGTCAACTATTGGTCTCCCATTGGCCGACTGAACTTCATAGCTGGGCTTTCCAGGCCTGATATCAGCTTTTCTGTTTCTTGCCTGGCGAGGCACTGTGAAGAGTCTGGCATCAATCATTGGAAGGAGGTGATCTGCGTCTGGAGGTATCTGAATGACACCAAAAACATGACCTTGACGCTTGGGCCACAATCAATATCTGACCAACTAGTGTGCTTCAGCAACGCCACTTGGGCTGACAATCCAGATTCTAGAGTGTCTCAAAGTGGGTTTATTTGTTCTTTCAAGGGCAGTCCATTGTACTGGACTAGAAGACGTCAACAATTGATCACACACTCTTCAACTGAATCCAAATGCATTGCTCTATCCGGTTGCCATCTTGAAGCTTGATGGCTACAACAACTTACCCAAGATGTTTATTGATGTTCCTTCAAATGTCCTCTTCACTTGATCAACAACAAAGGTCTTGACGACAAAATTAAAAAATTTGGCTCCAACTCTAAGTCAAAGCACATGGATATTAAGGTTAAAAGTCTTCAAGATGACTTCAAAGATAATCTGATCAAACTTAAGTTGATTGTCTCTCAGTAAATGACCGCCTACGCACTCACAAAAGCAGCCAACAAAACGTCAGTCATGAGGCTTGTGAATACCTTCAGCTCTCTCTTTCACTGATCTCCAAGTTGTGGGGGAGTGTTGATGTTCTGACTTCTTTCTTTTTCTGTTTACTTTCATATTATTCTTTCTCATGTGTTCTATCTCTCTCAGATAATTTTTGTTCATCTGTCTCTTCATCTATCTCTATAAAAACTTCATAATTCATTGTTTTCTCTGCAAAGCGCTTTCATGCGCATCATTCATGTTTTGTCTTGCGCGCTGTGTTTGCCCTCTCTGGCTCATTAATCACACGCACCGTATTGCAACACTTCATCAACCACTCAATTCAATCAACGCCGTAAAGACAAAACCCACTCAAGACTCTTCAACAAATCATTCTTCTCTCTTCAATCATTCTATCCAACCCAAAATCAATCAATTCAATCTTACAATCAACTTCTACCAATCCAACCAACCAATCCGCCGTATAAGTTTGCGGACCCCTCAACTCAATCTCCCAATCAAAACCTCACTCAACACCCTAACTCATATGGACAAGCGACCAGTCAGATATTGGTAAGAACAATATCTGGCAACTTGTCAATCAAACTGGGACTTACTTTAATTCTCTCAGTTACTTTTCCCTACACTAGATTTTTTGAACTGGCTTTGCGTATCATCTCCTGGCTGCTTCTCATCATGTCTTTTCTCAATCATTTCTTATAAGAATTGCTCATCTCAGCCAGCCTGTCCTCTGTTGGTTATTTTTCATCAATCTTGTCATACTTGTTCATTCTCATCCTTAATTTTATTTCTCCTTTTATGATATCTAGCTTGGTCTTGGTTTCCAATTCAATTTCCATCAGAGTCTTCATAGAAACACAGGAAATAATTTTTTGTTTTTTCTTATGATAATAGTTGGATGGAAGAATATATATATATATATTTTTTAAATATTTCCCTCTTAAATTAGGTGTCCCAAATTGGTCACCAAAGGGGGAGAAATTCAAGAACTATCAAGCCAAGTACAAAAAGGCCCACTGGTTATCAATCTAAACTGGCTTTTGTATCACCAACTCTGATAAAGCCAGGGGAATCAACTCAGTAGTTGATAAGCTAGAATCCATTTGTACTTTTTATATTCATATGGATGAAGTATTTGTGAAGAAGGCCAACATCACCCCTTTAGGTGATTTTGAAACCCAAGAATGTGATTCAGTAGATGCCAAAGAATTGATTGTGGATGCTCAGCCTAGCAATGATCATCCCAACAAAAACTATGAGTGGCCCCAATCCAATGTGGAGGAGGATATTCCAACACAACCAGCTCCAATAAAGTCTACATCAACATTGATCAATGACTCAAACCATTCCTTGAACCCTCACTTCTTTATTTGGATTTATCTCTTCTTGGGGTGGAAAATATTAATAACTTGGCCAATGAGGAGCAAGTTATTCCACTATCTCCATTAAAATCAACATCTTTTCAAGCAAGGAAGAGAGTTGTTTTATTTTCTTTCTGGTTAATCCTGACTGATTTAGATTTAAAAAAACAGCAACATCCATTTCTGAATGGCCAAAAACTCAAGCCAATGGGGGCCCCCACATCAGCTTCAAATGAGAGTGATGACATTCCCACACAAACCTCCTTGAAAAAGGGAAAGCAAAAGGCCTTCAATTGCATCAACATCAACCCCAATAGCCATCAAAAGAGGAGAAACACTTCCAATTTTTCCCTCCCTGAAGATATCATGAAAAGCAAGATTCAAGTGAGTGAATTGATTGAATCTGTTCACTTTCACAATCAAGCTCATTCCTATTGCCCTCCAAAAAACAGTGAAATAACAAATTGAATCCAAAAAACTTCAATTTGAAAAGGAGAAGTGGGATTTTCAACTGGCTATTGATTTTCAGAAGCAGAAAGCCTAGAGTTTGGCTCATAAAAAATTGATTCTGAGTGGAAATCAAAACAGGCTGAGTGGGAGTTTCAAAAATGGGAAAAGGAGAAGGATCAACAGGAAGAGAGAATGGAAAAGGAGAGGGAACTACTGGAAATTGAAAAAAAGATAGGTTATCTGCAGCCATGGCAGGTATTTGTAGCAGTTGAACTGTGGAAGAAATAAGGGAAATTAATCAATTTTTTGGCTTGTGAAATGATTGCTTTGATACAAAATTTAAAAATAAAAACAAAAAATATTATTTTCAAATACAAAAATTTTAGAGCCTATTTTTAACCCCACCACTGAAAGAATGTTTTTTGTTTTAATTTGAGTTTTTTTTCTAGAGTATATTTGACCACTTTTCAAGTCTTTGCAAGTGTTTAGATTAGTCTTGTTGATTTTAGTAGACATAGCAACCCTAGTATGGGTGTCAGTTTCCACCACAGGAAAAGTACAGTGCTTGTACTTTTCTGTTGCCCAAACCATTTTTACAATATCTTTTTATTTGAAATTGATGCCAAAACCCTAATAGGGAAAAACAAATTGGCCATTGGATACTTGATATTTTTCCTTGTTGTTGATAATTTTTCAATTCTATTTTTTGTTTGGAACCACCAGTAGAAGAGAATAGGAAGAGATTTAAACTGTGTCAATGTGGGGAGAATTTTAGAAGGAATTTGAATTGAAGATGATGTTGAGGGTGGAGTCAAATAGAGTGAGCCAGGATCCAAATTCCAATGAAGAGAAAGAGGGGATATTTTTTTCCAGCATTTTTTGACAGTTGGAATTGTGTGCCATTCTGGCTAATTTTATGAACATTTGGTCTAAAATTTGTGAGATGTTGTCAGACCTAGGGTGAAAAATTTAAAATACTGAGGCGAATATTGAATAGCTGCCTTCTCCAAATAGTTTCCAAAAGGTTTACAAGGGTGCATAAATTTTTGCCAGCCAATTTCCCACATTTTACCACCCCAAGATCTTGAGGGAACAACAGTGTTGAAAAACATTTTGGATTGGTGAAGGAACATTGTGAGTGAGTTGATGTCCTTCTTTTTGTGCTCAGAACATTTATTCAAAGGGAAAAATTCAATTATTGCAACCAGCAAGTGGTGATTGGAATGGTCAAGAACCACCACTTTTCCAGAGGTTAAGAAATGGAAATTTTCAATCTTCTTTTTTGCCTTTCCAAACTCTTCAGGGGAGGGTTTTTGAGTTCTTTTTTTGGTGGCAATAGAAGGGTAAAAATCCAAAGGTTTCAGTTTTTTTCCAGACCAAACCACCTTTACCTTAACACCTTCTTCATCTGTTTCAAAAGAGATTTCAGAATATCTCATCTGAGCCCTTTTTTGCCAAAGAGTCCTCTGATTTCCAACTCTCTTGATGTTTTTCAAACCATCTGATTCCATCTTAATCCCTCCAAGGCACTTAATGCGCGTGGGGTGAGGATCAAGAAGGAATTCAAACAGTTGTATAAAATTTTGATTGTGGTGGGAGAAGCATTGGAAGTCTAAAAAAGGGGTGGGGTTTGAAAAAACAAGGGGTCAAACACCAAGTTGCATTGCATGGGATCCAAAAAAATCAAAAAAAAATCATTAGTCAGTTATGAGCAAGGTAGATGATCCAAAAACATAAAAAATCCCAGTCAATCTTCCCCCCCCTTCTCCCACCCAAAAAAAGGGTCAGCCCAAATCATCTGGATGGAGGAAGAGGAAGAGTGGGGGGTGCCCCAAATGATTGAACAATCAATGAATCAATCAGCAAGCAATTAGTTGATTTCTGGCGGTTTTATTGAATGATTTAACCGCCAGCAATCAATCAATTGCTTGCTGTTTGATTGGTCAATAAAATGGCAAACCATTGACCAATTGCTTGCTGTTTGATTGGTTGGTAAAACTGCAAGCAGCAATAAATTGTTTTCAATATAATTTGTTGATCAAACCGCAAGAAATCAATTATTTGTTTTCCGTTCAATCAATTGGATCAAACTGGAAAAATTGATCAATTGCTTGTGGTTTTATCAATTGGTCAAACATCAAGCAATTGTCTGATCAATTGGGGTTTGATTGATCAATGAAACCCCACAAAATTGGTTGCTTGCCAGTCAAGGGATGAGGAGGAGGGTGCTTAACTGGAGTGCTTGGAATTGCGAGGAAAAAACAAGCTAGGGGGGGGGGGGGGAAATATCTGAAAGAAGGAGGTCAGGTAATGATGGGGTGGAGGAGGAGGGTGGGGAGCGTACCTGGGGGTTCAAGCAAAGAACAAGCCAAATCATGAGAGGTGGAGGTGGATGGGGGACTTTGAGGTGGAGGTGGATGGGGGAACTTTGAGGTGAAGGTGGATGGTAAGGTGGAGGAGGTGGGTGAGGCGGTTTGGTGAGGAGGAGGAAGGAGTGGACCAGTGGTGGGTGAGTTGCAGGTTGTTTGGTGAGGAGGAGGAAGGAGTGGACTGGTGGTGGTTGAGGTGGAGGTGGTTTTGTCAGGAGGAGGAAGGAGTGGACTGGTGGTTTGGTGGTGTGAGGTATGTGCTTGAGGTTTTGTGTTGTTTTATCAATTTTACTCATCAAAGTGAGAAAGTGTGAGGGGTAAAATCCGCTCCCTCATGGCAGAAGATGAGGGAAAAGATGAGACAGGGATGACTTGAGGAGGATTGGAAATATTGTCTTCAGATATTTTGTCACATTCATCTTTGATGTTGGCCAGAAGTTTGTGAAGGATTACACAACTGAAAATCAAGTTGATGAGGATCTTCATGTCTTTTGAATTTTGAAGCTGGTTCTGAATTTCCCCCAAGATGGCCCATCTTCCTTTCAGAACTCCTATGGAATGCTCAATATAAACTCAAAATTGGGCAAGATTATAGTTGAAATAAGTATTAGCTTGATTGTTGGATGAAACTTGCGGTATGCTGGAACCACATATTTCCCACTAGCATAAGCTTAATTAGTCAGAGGGTATTGATCTTGCCCAAAATAGTTCTCTGGTTTTTGGGAAATTTGAATCCTATTGAAAAAATATGAATTGTGACAAGAAACTGGAAGTGCAGCATGGAGGGATATTAACTTCTTGTTGTTATCAAAAACAAGTTGTAGTGCCAAGCAGTATCTATACAAACAGATAAACATATTTGGTCAGTGTGGTATCAAAGGTGTTATCAAAGGCTTTGGAAAATAAATGAATCAATTGCCTTTTTTTCCAATCAAAATAGGGTTTTCCATCTAGCTTGGGTTTTTCACTCAAGGGGATATTGGTTCCATTAACAAAACCAATGCAACTAGGAATGAATTCAGTTTACATTACTTGAGATATCTTGTTGTATTCTTATTTGGTTGGCCAATAAAGGACTGAGCCACAGAAAGATAGGATAGCAATCATGAATCTTTGGGTGTATAAGTCAGTGGTTCCATAACCAACTGAGAATAGATTTTGTAATTGATGAATTTCTGCCCCATTTCCATTTGATCCCAATCTACAAAGAGCAATGGACAGTTGGATAGTTGGATTTCCTTGAGGATTCCAAGAATTGTTCTGGAAGATCTGGTGGTCTTCAATAATCTCCAAAAGCTTCATGAATGAAGGCAATAAATTTTTGAAAAGTTCCTGGAAGCTTAAGTTGGAGGGGATATGAAGCTTTTGCCTTTCATACATAGGGTTGTGGAGATTCTGTCTTCTTGGAACCATGTATTACTTTTCCAATAAAGAATTCAAAGCTAACCAAGTAGATTCCAGATTGGAGTCTGAAACAGATTCAAAAAATAAAAAAATTTCAGTCAGCTTTTTTGCCTTTTGAAATTGCTTCTGGGATGTTTGATTGGAAATGTTGGGAAAGATGGTGATGTGATGTCGGGTGATAAGATGATGATGAGATCTTTATGAAGCAATGGAGATGAGATGTATGTGATTCAATGGAGATGGTATTGGTATGGATTTTCTGAGGTGGAGGTGTGGATGGGTGTTTTGCATGGGATGGATGGTGGATGGATGATAGTGCATAAATTGAGGGTTTGATGTTTGAAATCCACCATTTTCATGAAACCCGCCATTTTGAAACACACAAGTTAGGGGGTATGTGTATTTGAGAAACACGCCATTAAGAATGGCCGGTTTGGGAAAAAAATGGTGGGTTTGTAATGGTGGGTTTGCTAACTCTGATACACCATATTGTTTTTTACAATTACCAAGTATGTATTACAAGTTTCACTGGGGTTTTTCCAGCCTTTCACCTGGTTTTCAATTCTGGCTTCATTGCTAAAAAAGAAGCTCCAAATAAGTCTTAGTTTATCCTTCATGAAGCTTATATGGATGGAAACTGGCAATTGGTATCAAATTTTTCATAGGGGTTTGGTGGGCAACATGCTAATTTAATGCCAATGAGATATTCTTATCAGAAAGAGTAGGAATTATGTAAAATCAAAAATGACAAAATATATGGGGTATCATTTGTCCAAGCTTTATTCTATGGAATTTGATTGGAAAAATAGAAAATCTCAATGAAGGTTTATGAATTTGACAGGAAAACACCAACAATGCAGAACATTGATTAATTCAAAATTTGTCACAATATAAATCACATGGATTTACTTTGAAGAAATAGTTGAAATGTAGAACAAGAATGATGTTCCAGAATTTCAATTTCGAATTTTGATGTGTATGAGTTGCCTTTAATTTTATTAATGCAGTTTAATAATGGTATTTCCTGCGATGAATTTACAAAAAAAATCAAAGAAAAAAAAGAGTATACTGCTCATTCATCAGGGGCAATAGAAAATGATGCACTTTCATTCATTACCATGGTAAAAAATAAGCATTGGGACTCAAAAAATGTTTATTTTGTTATTTTGAAATTAATTAGTGACAAATCATGCATTTCACGTTGAGACCAATCCCCAACAATTTCATCTGTTTATAATTGATCTCAAAGCAAAGAAATTTAGCTTTGAGGTTTTCCAACAATATGAATAGGATTATCCTTTGTTGGTTTGTATCCTCTGTATCCTCTGCTCTTCACTTTCAAACCAGTTATGAAGGAGTCTTGATGAGATAATATTGGATATCTATCCTTATAAAAAAATTCAAAAAATTCCAGTCAATTGTGAGTTGCTTGATGGAATTTAAAATTACTTTTGTAAAACTCATGCACTTTCAATTGTTCAAATTTAACTCAAGCTTTGGAAAGTAATATGTGTTTCAATTAACACACATGCAATACAGACCTAGAAAATTAATTATTGATTAGATAAAAAAGTAAAACATAAATATAAAGAATCTTTGGAAATTATTCCATCAGAAGAGAATATTGATATTCCTAATAGGCCAAGTGTTTAAAGTTTTCACAGGTTAAAAATGGAACAAATGAATCACAGAAAAATATTGAAATTTTGTTGTGTACAGGCTCCATCCTAGTTTCAGACACAGGAAAAACAGGAGTCAAATGTGTTTCTTTCATCAAAAAAGAGCCTACCAAAGGCAGGAAATGTATATTCAAAAATTGTCATGTTCTCCTCTTTATGTGATATATAATAGTGGGCTTATTGTCACAAGGGCTGCTGAAATGGAAGAAGGGCTTGGAACAAGGGAACTCTACTCTCAGTAGACTTGGGGGAAAGGTCACTGGAGGATGCTACAAGGAGCAGGGTAAGAGTTAATTGAAGGTAAGGTGCTGGATGACACTTTCTGAGATGAAGTCCTAGTAAGAAGTAGTAAACTGATTTATTGGGGAAAAATCAGGAAGGGGGAAGAGGAGGAAGTTTTAAATAGAAAAGAGCTGGAACTAAAACAGAGATACATTTGATTGGGTCTCAGACTACATGTGTAATGACAATGGAGTATTCAAGGTAACAGAGAGGGCTAATCAGGTATGCTACTACATTGGGATAGGCTGCTTACTTCATTTAGGCATAGCTAGAGGTATGGGTTGCCTAAGTTGGGAGTGTACAGTTGAAGGATTGACATTTTAAATGAAGGTCATGACAATATTTACTGATTAGAGAGATTGTAGGATACAATCTTCAAGAAGATGTACATAAGGATTCCCAAAGGATAAACCATGATGAATTATGGGTTAGAAAGGGTGAATAAGGTTGGATGATATGCAGACCTGGGAGATTAAGTATGTGTAAGCCTATGGAGTTTATTTGCATGTTGTAGGAGGTTAGACTATATGTAGATATGTGCTGCATGAAGATCCTGAGGATATGTAGTTACTGGAAATATACTGAAAAATGTCTCCTGAGCCCTGAGGTTGAAGTTCCTTGGGAAGTAAATTAGGACTGAGGTTGCTGCGGGTAGACTGAGTTAGTTTTAAGTATAAAACTTATCTAGTAAGCCCCTCTTAATATAGTCTGCAATCCAAAGTTCTCAGTGGGCTCATCTGGAATTCAAGGTAGGGTATTCATAAATGTTTTCAGAGATGATTTTTTGTAAATGTATCATATTGAATTTGTTAGGAAAAGTGAATGATTCTAAATGGGAAAGGGAAAAGCACAAAGAAATAATGGTTTAGCAGAAAGGAAATAAAAATTTCACCAAAATACAGAAAGAAGAAAGAGGTTTTTGGACAGTCTGAATTGTCAACAAAGAAAATAGAGTCCCATGGTTCAACGGTAAATAAATCAGAAGCCTCAGAAGCAAGCTCTTTTGGAATTGCCTTGAAAAAATTCTGATATGGAAGATTGAGCTTGGTGTATAAAAATGTGCTTGAATCAAAAGAAAATGACTGATAATTTTTTTTCAAAGAGATAATTTTGAACCTACTTGAATCAAGAAGAGAGAATGTCTGTATGCCTGAGTGAAGAAGTAAAATGTTGTTAGAATCAAAAATGTAGTTTTTCACTATGGGATTTGAACCCATGACCTCAAAATTCATCATTGATGCTTTAACCACTAAGCTTAGTGGGCAATTGCTGCCAATGGGCCATTTTGCCTGTTCACTTACCAAGGGTTTTCTTGTGTTGGGCTGTAAAGACCTGATGTGTTGTTCAAAAATTCTGTTCAGGCTTTCAGGATAAAAACTTATAATCCTTGGGTGGCAGTCTGCATAAGAGCAGATTTTGAATAAAACACTCCCCCTAGCTCTGTGCAGGGTGCATAGAGCTTTAACAACAAAAGTTGGTTCTGGTCATGTGGTCTTTTTCCACCTGTTAGGGTGCACTGTTTTTCTGATGACTCTTGCTACCATTTTATAATCCATCATTTAGTTATGCACTATGGGATTTGAATGCATGAAATCAAAATTAATGAGTTATGCTTCAACTGCTACAAGCATCTCCAGCAGCGTTGGTAAATGGTTTCCAGAGGTAAATTTACCAATGCGGTGTAAGACTCCAAACGGTGCTAAGCCGTGGCAGTTCTGTGGAGGGGAAAGGTGCTGTTTAGGCTGCCCTCCTAGGAGTTACAATAATATTTAAATGTAACCGGAATCAAGGTCCAGAACCTTATGGATGAGAAATCAAAATCAGGGAAGAGGATAAGAGTTGTTGGTAGCAATGGAAACAACACTATCTGAGGCAAGATCGTGCAGGTAAAGACTTGAACAAATAAGTCAAGGTTTGTTCAGAGTTCAATAGAACAAGGCACTTTTAAGTAACAACGCCCACAAGCTAATAACTCTGGTCGTCAGCAGCTGATTAGGAAAGATCAACTCAATCCCAACCAACCTCCAGGTTCTCAATGAACCTGCCCAACTCTCCGCAATCAAGCGCTTGAAGGGTACCAGATAACTGTGGGAGGCTGAACAAAACAAAAGCAATTTGTTTATGAAGCTCTAGAAGCAAATCAATAACGAATTTGAGCAAGAATATCCCAACACTTCTCAAGGGACTCAAGAATAGCGTGGCAAAATTCAACCTCAAAGAAGAAGGGAGGTATAACACTCCAGGTTTTAAGCTTAATAAAACCTCTTCAATCAAACGTGATTGGCTCCAGAAAGATGATCAAGGAGAGATCAAGACCAGTATGGTCGGAAAAAGGGATCAGAGTGGTATAACACACTCAAGAATTCAGACAGACAGGAATTCTTCTTCAACCAGCCAGGCTATTGGTTGGTGATAAGAATCAAGGTCACAAGGGACAGAGTTTGAGTATGGAGGCTCAAAGGATCAAGGGGCAATCATAGATATACCCGGATAAATGGCTCAGATAGGTGGGGAAGGATGCCCACAGATAAGTTGATTACTGATGATGGTCTGATAGGATGATGGGATCCTCTGATGTTCTGGGATGCTCCGATGATAGGAAAAAAGGCAGGGGAGAGCCCCTCCTTTTATAGACATGAGGCCCTGTATACTATGTACAAGAGAGATTTACAAATAGGTGCGGAAAAAAATGAAAAATGAAAAAAAAAAAAATTACATGAGAGAAAAAAGAGATGTTGCCCGCGTCGAGAATGACCGCGGGCAACCAGATGGACACCCGCGACAGCGGTCGCGGGTGTCGACAACGGTTGTCATCGCCCGATTGGCGGCAACAACGGGGTGGAAGTCCCGACGGCCGCAAGCGGTCGCTCGCGGTCGTCGGTTGGATCGGATGATGAGCGAGGAGGTTGGTTCGGCTAGGGTAGGCCTTGATGGGATGAGTTGCTGGGACTGTTGGTGTTGATGATGATGAGAGTTGGTGAGCCAGTGGTTGACATTCTAAATCGAGTTCAGATTGAGAGATCAATGGCTCGCCACCAGTTGGGAGATGGTGGAGCTTTTTGACATAACCGGGGCCAGTGATGATACACCGGAGTAGGTTGATGAGACTCGAGCTCCAGAAGAGGTTGAAGGGGATCCAGATCAAGATTGCCAGAGAGTTCAAGCGCCTGGTGGAGATGAAATAGTTGAGGATTAATGAGATGGTGATCGTATACTGAGCCCGGAGTAAGATGAGCAGGACGATGAGTAACGGTAGTTCGTTGATGAATCAATGGAGGAGGTTGTTGGACGATGATGAACATAGGCAGTCGTGACGATGGATGATGGATTTGAAGGACAGATCGTGGAGGCTTGTTTGTCGCAGCTTTTGGAGGAGGATAGGTTAGGGATTGTTGGGAGTGATGGAGAGGGAATCGGTGGGGGATGGGATTGTCAAAAGTGGTTCGACGATCGCTCGCGTTGCCAAAAGTCAGGGCTGCGAGCGCAACAAGTGGGAGTTGAACATAGAAAGAGGGAAGAGAAGCGGAGAGACAGGCAAGAGGCCTGTCCTAGACCCCTAGGACAGGGAGGAGTTGAGAGATGGGGGGAAATGAAGGTAACCATAGGGGTACAACTGAAATCCAATTTTTTTTTTTTTTTTTTTTTTTTTTTTTTTTTTTTTTTTCCGTGGTGTCCCGGATTGGTCACCAAATCTCTCCCCAACTTACAGACTGTCCCTAGTCTGCATCTAAAATTTGAAGGGATTAAAAAGAGAAAAGCAGGGAACAAAAGAAATTGAAGCAAAGATTGGCCATTTCTTGATCTTGAGAGCAATTGAAGAGTTGAGGAAAATATCTTGATTCTTCCAAATGAACCCTAGAAGCGGCATGAATAGAACAAGGAGGGCGTCCCAGGTGCTCACACATGTGGCATACAGTAGAGTTTTACAACAAAAACGCAGCAAATGACCCTGGTGGTGCACAATTGGGAGGACTTACTTCTGAGATAAGTTGCCCCCACAACAATGAAACTTCTTGACTTGATCAGCAGAGAACCTTCTGGCCAACCGAGTACCATCCAGCTCCTCCCAAACATAAGATCCACCCCCAACTTGATGAATCACTTGATAAGGGCCATTCCAACGATTAGAGAAAAGCTTGCCCCACTGGGTTTCCAAAGATCGATTATAAGCTAAAACTAGGTCACCAGGGTTCAAGGGCTCCCTGATTTGATTAGAGTGCTTTTCCTCCCAATACTGGACAGATTTTGCTCTGGCCTCCATCATCGTTTGATAAGCTTCATCACAAACGTCTTCACTTCACTCCAGTTGCTTGGATCTGGCAACTAACAGATCAGTGGTTGAGGACACCTCTTCCCAAGAGATGCCCAAGAAAGATTCCATTTCCAGATCCAAAGGAAGGACTGCTCTTTGACCAAAGATGATTTCATAAGGTGAGTAGCCAGTAGTTCTTTTGGTTGAGATTCAATCAGAGAAGAGAACAAGAGGAAGGAATTTGCGACAATTCTTGCCACTTTCACCAGCCAGTTTAACAAGTGCAGCCTTCAAAGGGGCATGGCCTTGTTCCACCATGCCTTGGCCTTCAGGATAATAAGGAGTAGTAACTCTATGTTGTCCAGGAAGGGATCGGATCATTTCATCAAGCTTGCCCCCAAATTCAGAGCCACCATCAGTAGAGTAAGATTGAGCCAGGCCATAACGCATTGTCCAAGTCTCGTAGAGGAAAGCTGCCACTGATTCAGAGCTAAGGTTCTTAAGAAATTTTGCTTCAACCCATCCGGAAAAATCATCTCTAGCCACAATGAGGTACTTAGCACCACCTGCCTTAATATGAACCACATCCATAGCAATCCTTCCAAAGACAGTGGACTCCCCAGTAGGATAACAAATTTCAGCTGGGCGCCTAAGATCACGCTTTTGACAAAATTCACAACTCTTGCACCATTGGGAGACGGATTTCTTCAAAGATGGCCACCAGAACCGTTTGGATAGTCGTCAATAAGTTTCAGTTTCCCCACGATGACCAAGGCCTTCATGGAGACTTTCAAGGATAGAATCTTGTTTACAGGGAATAGTAACAACAATAAGAGCGCAAGGATTGCCTCTCTTCATAAGTCTAGAACCTTGAACAAAACAATTAGAAGACTTTTGTTTAAGAAATCAAAATTCCTTAGCAGAGAGATCGGGAGGTTTTTGAAGAGTTGAAAGGTACTGCTCTAATTTAAACCAGAAGCCTTGTTGAAAGCCAGAATAATTTTGGGAAGAAAAAGAGAAAATAGGTTGAATTAAAGGTTCCTCTTCATTGAAATCGGTTCCAACATCAGATTCTTTGTCCCCAAGAGGTTGTTGAGATAAACCATCAGGCATGGTGAAAGATTTTCCCGGCCTGTGAACAATATCAAAAGAGAAAAGCTGAATAAAGGCCACCCAACGAGTCATAGGAGCATTGGGAAGACTGGGAGCGTTGATCATTTCAATGATGGATTGAGCATCAACTTTCAATTCAAAATGTTGGCCCCAGAGAATGGTTTGAAGTTTCTTCATCATTTGAGCCACACCACAGAGTTCCAGTTTGGGCTGGGAGTATCTAGATTATACATCTGAAAACAACAAAGATTCATAAAGAGCAGGACGGTCCCAACCATTTTCATCTTCCTGAGTAAGGACAGCCCCAACAGATTGATAACTAGAATCAACAGCCAGCTTGATCTTGCCAGCTCCAGGTCCATAAGAGATCTTTTTCAAAACTATGTCTTTACCAACTATCCTTTTGAGTAGCTGGAAAGCACATTCACAATCTTGGGTCCAAATCCATTGAGCATCTTTTCTAGTTAGGCGACGCAAGGGTGCACAGATTTTGGATAAAGATGGGATAAAGATTCTAACATAAGTGACAACACCTAGAAAGCCCCTAACTTCAGTTGGATTGATTGGGGTAGGCCAAGAGATGATCTTGTTGACTTTGGCTGGTGCCATCCTTCTTCCTTCCTTGCAGACCACATGACCAACAATTTTCAGAGCAGGGACACAAGCCGCCAGTTTAGATCCAGAGACAGTAAGGCCAGATTCCTCGATTCAAAACAGAATCCTCTCCAAGGTAGTAGCATATTACCAGATAAAACAACAAATTCCTGAATGCCAAGGTAAGAGCTCATTATCATAGTCAGATACTCTACCTTTAATTCCGCCATCGTCATTAAAGATACCAGCATGATCAGGGATTTCATCCTGGAGGATCCACATCATCTGAGCCTGATAGACTGCAACCAAGCTGGTGGCTCCTTGAGGCAATTGAGTAAGTTGAAATCGACCAAGAGGAGTATCAAAATTAGTGAGAGGACGAGAAATAGGATGTAAGGATCGCTCGTCATAGCAACCCATAATATCCCCTAGACCATAGCAAGCTCTTCCCGCAAAGGATTCAACAAATTCTTCAGTAGCAGGAGGGATACCAGAGTCTTTAATAGTAACTTTATTAAGAGGTTGAAGATCATGAACTATTCTAAGTTTACCATTACTCTTGAGGACACAGAAGACGGGGCTGGAGTAACTAGAAGTTGACTGTTCATACAGGCCAGTTCGAACTTGTTCCCGGACCAACTTGATGAATTTGTCAACTTTAGCAGCAGGGATAGGGATCTTTTTCTTTTGCCAAGGATCATGTTCAACTACAGGGATGATATAAGGGAGGCCATATGTTTCCCGCAAGAGACCTCTCTCTTCTTCACAGAAAGCAATAGATTTTTCTCTTAGAGATAAGAAATTTTTGATTAAATTTAACTCATCAGGAAGAAGCCATCCATCTGGACCAAAGTTTACCACCTTCAGACGTTCTTCAGTGACCCGTCCATTAGGCACAAAGGGGCCAGTAAGAGATTGAGGAAGACCACAGTAAGGATCGCGAGATAGAGGAGGACGCATAAGGGGAGGATTGAGGTTGAGAGGCATAGGCTGGTTGACTGGTTGGATCTTCTTAGCAACTGGTTTATACTTAGTGGCAAAAGAGAGAAGTTCTTGTTTCCTCCAAGAGTTGACCAGAGAGACTTGATTACGAAAGCTGAGTCCAAGTTCCAACATCTTCCAAGTCCGATGTTCTGCAATATCCTTGAAGGGTGCCTTTTCCATAAAAGGAGAACCAGGAGATAATACGTTGCTCACATTTGTGGCACAAGGTAGGGTTTCGAAAATGACGGTAAAAGATTGCCCTGGCAGTGCACAATTGGGAGGACTTACTTGTACCCCAAATTGCCTCCACTGAAGCCCATATTCCTTCATACCAAAACCACCAAAAACGGAATTGCAATTAGGATCTAGTTTAAGCTCATTGCGGAGATTTGTACCGGAACTGAGAGAAGATTGATCAGACTCAAAAGTAGAAGGAAAAGAAGACACAACAGATCCAGAGAGAGAAGGAGATGGAGAAGAAATATTTTTGTATTTTTCTATTTTGATATGTTTTTGTTTTTTAATATTCTTGAGCTCAGAAGAGAATGATGAAAGGAATGAAAAATAAGCCTGAGGGATGGGAGTTGACCCTTGAGTTGCAGTCTGAGGCTGAAAAGAACTACAACCATTAGTAGGATCAACTATTCCCCTAAAAAATGAGAGGAACTAGAGTTATCCTTCTGCTTCCCCTTAAAAGATGATTTGGGAGAATGACCAGGAAAATCTCTTTCCCAACGACCAGAATCCAAGGAGCAAAGAGGAACTTCAATTTTTCTGCCATCAGCATCAGGGAGAAGAATTCTCTCCCCAACTTGATCAGAAAACATCAGGGTTGCACCAAAGTCCATTAAGAAGGGTCGTCCCAAGATCATAGGACTGTCCAAAAGAGTGATCCAAAAGTGGCAGGTTCCCACAATATTTCAACCAATCCTGACCGGTACATCTTCAGCAATACCAACCAGTTCACAAGCTTGATTTCCTATCCCATACACTGCTGAGTTGAAGCTGACCCTAGGACTAAGTTTGAGCTTGCAGGCCATAGCATCCAAGATTAAGTTAAGCTGAGATCCAGAATCCACAAGAGGAGAAACAGTTTTAGCTGAGTCACCAAGATAACAAGGAAGGAAGCCAAGGGGACAGGAATAAAGATTGGCTTCTATAGAAGGACTGGTTCCACCAGAGTCCTCCATTAAAGTGCCAGAGGAGACTTTGAGTTCTTCAGGACCAATTTCCACACGTTGACAAGAGACCCATTTCTTCATTCCTTCAGCAACAGATGGAGAGATTGATAGGAGTTCAGCCACAGATAGATCAGGAATTTTGAGATCAGAAATTTTCTTTAATACTCCCTCCACAGCATTGGGGTGATCCTTGGAGATGCCCCTTTCAAATCAAACTTTGGGCTGGGTGGAGGGAGGAAGTTCAGGTGACGCAGAATCTAAGATAGGATTAGAAGGTTGAGGTGAGGGAGAAGGATCAGGGTGATCTGGGAACCTTTCCATGAGTGGTTCCTTTTCCACCTCCATGTCTTCTACATCAGAGGAAGGAGGCTCAAGTGATGATCAACGTTTAACGGGTTTTTGAAGGATTGAAGTTGGCAAGGAAGGAGCCTTATGAGGTTTAGGTTCCTCATGTCGTTTCCTGGCTGGATCAGATTGATAAGTAGTCCCAGCAAGACTAGAGGAAGAAATAGCTGGAGGATACCAAGGTTGGAGGGTACCACAGGATGATTGAAATTCAAAGGAAGCAAGAGATGCTTTCACAGGGGGTGATGGCTGGTAAGAGGCCACCACATGTTGGATAGGACGAGACGAGTCAAAAGGGATTAGGGCACCATTAGGGAGGAAGTAATTGTTTCCCCTCTGCTCTACCAACTTTTCCTTTAGGTCCTTCTGAAGTTCTTGACATCGTCCGGTTCCATGGCCTTCCCTATGACAGTAGTAACAGACCAGAGTTGATTTGGGGACAGAAGAAGGAGCTTTAGGCGTAGCTAGCGAGGAAATCTTTTGATCTATTTTGTTCTCAAAGGCTCTAAGTAACTTGGTGATTTCATCTATAGTAGTAGGTTCCCGATTGGAATTAGGATCTGCTTTAGGCCTACGATCTGCCTCCATTTTAATCATAATATTGTTTGACTCTTTAAAAGAAGGAGCATGGACTGGTTCAGTATTTCTAGGCTTTTCAAAGGTAAGAGCAGTTTGACCTTTCATGACTTTATCCACAGTACTCCTAAGGGTAAGAAAAACAGGGAGCTTGAATCGATTATCCCTGGTAGTAATCATGGATCCAGATTTGACCAGTTCTTCTTTAATCCTTTCCTGCACAGCCGATGAAAAAGATTGGAAGAACTTTGCTTGAATTTCGTCCACTGTGTCAATGTGATCGTTTCGGATAAGATAGTTTTGAATGGGATCCCAAGACTTCCTAAAAATCTGATAGTCAGAGGCTGAAGAAATACCACCATTGGAGATCCACTGAGAAACCAGAGCATCCAAATCCTGCAGAGTAAACCTAGCCACATCTATTTTACCCCAGTATGCCAACATAGCCTTCCTGAGAAGTGTCCAGTTGTGGGATTCAAATCCCTCAAAAGACTCGATTACCTCCATAACTTCATCAGAGGAGATAAAGAATTGCAACTGATAAGCCATATCAAATTTGCTAGCTCCATCCACTTCAGCAGCCATTTCGTAGGAGTCCAAGAATCGCTCGACATTGGTACCGTTGAAGCCTAAGTTCTTGTTCTGGGGTTTGATCTTTACAAACTTAGGTTGAACAGAGGTGGTTGGAGTAGCGGGAGATGCCATATCAAATAACAGAGTTCCTAGGGGATCCAAAGAGCAGATTTCCAAGGTGGCTCACGAGTGTGGCAAGAGTAGGGTTTTGCCAAAAACAACAAGTATCTTGCCCAAGCGGTGCAAAAATTGGGAGGACTTACTTCTAGACCAAGCTGCCTCCACGGATCAGATCTAAAAAAAAGAACAAACAGAAAAAGAAAGAGAAATTGGGTAGGATTTCGGAGTTGATTCTTCACCTTGGGACTGTAAATTCCAAGGTTGCTGGTTCGATCCCGGCTCGGGGGACCAAATGTAAGACTCCAAACAGTGCTAAGCCGTGGCAGTTCTGTGGAGGGGAAAGGTGCTGTTTAGGCTGCCCTCCTAGGAGTTACAATAATATTTAAATGTAACCGGAATCAAGGTCCAGAACCTTATGGATGAGAAATCAAAATAAGGGAAGAGGATAAGAGTTGTTGGTAGCGATGGAAACAACACTATCTGAGGCAAGATGGTGCAGGTAAAGACTTGAACAAATAATTCAAGGTTTGTTCAGAGTTCAATAGAACAAGGCAGTTGTAAGTAACAACGCCCACAAGCTAATAACTCTGGTCGTCAGCAGCTGATTAGGAAAGATCAACTCAATCCCAACCAACCTCCAGGTTCTCAATGAAACTGCCCAACTCTCCGCAATCAAGCGCTTGAAGGGTACCAGATAACTGTGGGAGGCTGAACAAAACAAAAGCAATTTGTTTATGAAGCTCTAGAAGCAAATCAATAACGAATTTGAGCAAGAATATCCCAACACTTCTCAAGGGACTCAAGAATAGCGTGGCGAAATTCAACCTCAAAGAAGAAGGGAGGTATAACACTCCAGGTTTTAAGCTTAATAAAACCTCTTCAATCAAACGTGATTGGCTCCAGAAAGATGATCAAGGAGAGATCAAGACCAGTATGGTCGGAAAAAGGGATCAGATTGGTATAACACACTCAAGAATTCAGACAGACAGGAATTCTTCTTCAACCAGCAAGGCTATTGGTTGGTGATAAGGATCAAGGTCACAAGGGACAGAGTTTGAGTATGGAGGCTCAAAGGATCAAGGGGCAATCATAGATATACCTGGATAAATGGCTCAGATAGGTGGGGAAGGATGCCCACAGATAAGTTGATTACTGATGATGGTCTGATAGGATGATGGGATCCTCTGATGTTCTGGGATGCTCCGATGATAGGACAAAAGGCAGGGGAGAGCCCCTCCTTTTATAGACATGAGGCCCTGTATACTATGTACAAGAGAGATTTAAAAATAGGTGCGGAAAAAAAATGAAAACATAAAAAATGAAAAATGAAAAAAAAAAATTACATGAGAGAAAAAAGAGATGTTGCCCGCGTCAAGAATGACCGCGGGCAACCAGATGGACACCCGCGACAGCGGTCGCGGGTGTCGACAACGGTTGTCGTTGCCCGATTGGCGGCAACAACGGGGTGAAAGTCCCAACGGCCGCGAGCGGTCGCTCGCGGTCGTCGGTCGGATCGGATGATGAGCGAGGAGGTTGGTTTGGCTAGGGTAGGCCTTGATGGGATGAGTTGCTGGGACTGTTGGTGTTGATGATTATGAGAGTTGGTGAGCCAGTGGTTGACGTTCTAAATTGAGTTCAGATCGAGAGATCAATGGCTCGCCGCCAGTTGGGAGATGGTGGAGCTTTTCGACATAACCGGGGCCAGTGATGATACACTTGAGTAGGTTGATGAGACTCGAGCTCCAGAAGAGGTTGAAGGGGATCCAGATTGAGATCGCCAGCGAGTTCAAGCGCCTGGTGGAGATGAAATAGTTGAGGATTAATGAGATGGTGATCGTATACTGAGCCCAGAGTAAGATGAGCAGGACGATGAGTAACGGTAGTTTGTTGATGAATCAATGGAGGAGGTTGTTGGAGGATGATGAACATAGGCAGTCGTGACGATGGATGATGGATTTGAAGGACAGCTCGTGGAGGCTTGTTTGTCGCAGCTTTTGGAGGAGGATAGGTTAGGGATCGTCGGGAGTGATGGAGAGGGAATTGGTGGTGGATGGGATCGTCAAAAGTGGTTTGACGATCTCTCGCGTCGCCAAAAGTCAGGGCCGCGAGCGCAACAAGTGGGAGTTGAACATAGAAAGAGGGAAGCAAAGCGGAGAGACAGGCAAGAGGCCTGTCCCAGACCGCTAGGACAGGGAGGAGTTGAGAGATGGGGGGAAATGAAGGTAACCATAGGGGTACAACTGAAATCCGTTTTTTTTTTTTTTTTTTTTTTTTTTTTTTTTTTTCCGTGGTGTCCCGGATTGGTCACCACAGCGGGGCCGAGAAACAACCTTCAGAAGAATTTCTATGGAGGCTGCTATTGTACATGTGTGTGTACCTTGCCTCTTTCATTGCTGTATTTTGAAAAGTTTAAAAACTATGAAAAATGAAAATATTTCACCCAACATGAAAGCTCACTCTTGCGCTCTACCCATTTTCTCATTAGGAAAGAACAGTTGATTGGTTTCACATGAGTGAAATCTCATTTAGCTTTGGTTTTACCAACACTGCAGGTGATTCTTTAAGCTAGGTGCACCATTCCCAGATGGGCCATTATGCCTGTCCACTTACCAAGGGTTTCCTTGTCTTGGCCTGTAAATAAATGATTTATTCTTTGAAAATGCTGTTCAGGGTTTCAGGATAAATAATTATATAACTTGGGTTGCAGTCTGCATAAGAGAAGGTTTTGACTCCAACAAATATTCTTAGGAAATTTTACCCTTGAAAGTTTTTTCCTTCAGTGTGTTCATCTGAAATTTCAACATCTGAGGCATTTACAAAAACCAATCCCACAATAATTGAAACATTCATGTGAAAAATATTTGTCACTTTTAATTTTTGGAAGTGATTTTGATTTGACTGAAATAAATTGTCAGATTAGGAATTGAAGAAATACCACAAACGTCTGTGGAAACACTATCATGAGCCCACAGAAAAGACTTGTAAAAATAAAAACAAGTGGTTCAATTGATGAATCAAGCTCTGGCCAAAAAATCTGTGTATTTTTCATGACACAGATTCTAGATGGTTATATCAATTTTATGGGTTTCTTTCATATGGAACATGGATTTTGGATGATATAACTGATAGTTTCCTTACAAAGCTCAAAGCACATGCTTTCCATCAGGAGGCAAAAAAGATTTTATGTTATTTAAGAGATTTAAGATACTGAAGAAATAGAATTGGAAATTCTTTGTAACATTAATTCTAGGGTCTGACCCTCAAAGCCAAATTTTTGGAAACAAAAAGAAGAATTTTGAACAGAGATCAACCATATAAAATTTGGAGAGGTAAATAAAGACCCCAGTTCCTCCATTCCATGATAGCAGCTTTAGTGAATAAATTTCCAGAAATCTATGTGATGTGCTAATCATAGCAGTCTTCGGAAAAGACCTTCATTTCTGGGGGAGTTATGGTTTGGGTTGGAGATATTCATCCAGGGGAGATAAGTCAGCATAATCAGTCAGGCTGCATCTGCTCCAAAAGGCATAGGATAATTGGGATTTTTGGTGTGGCAGATTGAATTCCTAGGTTTAATACCATGGTATTTTACAAATTATTTCTAAGGGAGAATTGGCTTATTTATGAACATTTTAAAAACCAACCTTCATTCACCAGAATCACAAAATTTATGGGATAATCAACCAGATGAAAGGGGCAAAGAGTTTGAGACAAGTAATCTAATGTTTGATGATGGAGAGGGTTGGTTGGTTATTTGATAAATTGATTGAATTTCTAACAAAGAAGAAAAACAAATCTTTTCTTAAATAAATACCAAAGTGATAATCCCAGCATCAGATAATACAAGAAACAGGTATGTTTTGTGTGATTGCACTTCAAGAGCACAAGAAGGCTCAAGAAATATGGGTGGAGAACTGGGAAATGAGGAAGGGTTTGTCAGTGGGGAGCAATATGCAGAGAAAAAAAAATATCCAGAGTGATGATTCACTTTTAAATAAACTTGGAAAAAAATCCCAGCCACCAGATAATCAGAAGATGAAATTCAAATTAGCTTTTTAATCAAAAAATTAGAAGCGGCTTATAAAATAATTTAAAGCTTCTTCTGGGGAGATTTCAAAGAGAACTTCTTTGAGGCTTCAAGATTGTGATGTAAAAATTCATAGGGGAATTTTTAAACATGATATAAGGTTTATTTAAAATATAGAAAGAGAAAAAACAATTGAGTTTCTTGAATGTTTCATTTTTTTAGGGGGAAGCAGCAATCAGTACTCAATGATTAAGAAACAAAATTCTGGGCGCAATCAGAGGATATCAGCACCTGCTAGAATAAATCCTCCTATAGAATCTGGATCTCAATTGAAATCCAAGAGACTAGCAGAAAACACATTTGCATGTCAACATAGGCATTTTTTCTGCCTGGTAAATATTAATAAATTAGGATTTTTCAGAAATCATCAATTAAAATCATTGGCCTGTTTTCATCAGACAATTTCCTCAGGATTCACAAGAAAGGTTGTTTTTAATATCTGGAGGATTGTGAAGAAGGCAATTATTTCCCATGTAATTTCATACCATAAATGCTAGATTACAATGAATCAAATTCATACCCTTTGTTTCAGATGAAGAATTTTCATCTCCTATTGTAAGGATGGAAAAAGGAAAAAAAAAGTGCATTTAGCCCTTTGAGGAAGTTTAAAGTCCAAGTATTT
Organism: Puccinia polysora; assembly: GCA_025617555.3. Classification (NCBI taxonomy): domain Eukaryota; kingdom Fungi; phylum Basidiomycota; class Pucciniomycetes; order Pucciniales; family Pucciniaceae; genus Puccinia; species Puccinia polysora. The sequence goes on along the minus strand of CM062618.1, from coordinate 25,191,973 downwards.
TTTCCTGAGCTAATAATTTTTATCAAACACAGATATATGCATGGAATTTGCAAGATTAACAACATTACCAGTGTAGTTAAATCAGCACAAGGCTAAAGCCAGAGGAGATTAATTTGGGCTCCAGGGGCCAGAGTTAAGAAGGGAATTACAGCATGAAAAATTTTCCAATTAATTGATTGTAAATTGGAAAATAGATGTAGGCTCAAATGTGCATTTTTTCAATGAAGCACTTGAGGAAAACATTTCCAGGGATCAAAAAAATGGAGTCCAGACCCAAATTCAGGAATAACATGGGGAGAAGATCAATTGAATTTTAGTACAAGTCAAAAATTGCCCATAGGGAATCCTTAGTGAATATTCACTGTAAGAGCCCATTAATGAAGAAAAAAACCTTTCCCCACACCACATGCTTCTGGACCAGCAAACTTCCAAAAATCCCCAAATTCAAATGAGAGGAATTTTTGAAACTTGGGAACACCAGCACCAGAAGAAGAAATGCCTTCTGAATCCAATCCACACAAGCTATCTGTTTCAAAAGAATTTTAAGCTTTATCTCAAATGCCAATTATCATTTTTCCTTGTAGACCAATCATTGAACAAAATTCAAAATCAAGATAAACATTTATCTGATTATTAGGACAAGTTATTTTGTAGTATATGCCTGGATGTTTCAAAAAATATTTTACCATAATTCCAAAAATGATAGCTAACCAAGCAGAAGTCAAGTATTATGCTTCTGAATCAAGAGAATGTAAAAATCAAGGAGTTTGCAGGAAATAATCATAATAAGCCAAAAATCAGACCCAAAAAGAGAGGATGAAAGAACTTGGAGGAGAGCTTCCAAATGGAAGTGAAATAATGAAAAAATTGCCATTTACATGTCAGACTCCTCATGGATGTGAAAAGATGAGAACACCATTTCCAGGACTCAATCCTGGGTTGGGCTAACTCTAGGTGCCTGCTTGACCACTCAGCTACAATAAAAGTGTGCAGGATAGTAACTCTAAAACACCCCAGTAATCTGTACACTGTGCATGCTTAATCATGGGCTGATGTGGCTTGCATGTAGAAAGCACAGACCTTGCGCTGTAACAATTGGAATGTTAATCTGTAAATAGAAGAGAAAACCATTGACAGGACTCAAACCTGGGTTGGGCTAACTCTAGGTGCCTGCTTGGCCACTAAGCTACGAAAAAAGTGTGCAGGTTAGTAACTCTAACAATGGAAAACATCAAGGAATCTTCAGGAAAGAAGCCCAATCAGCCAAAATTAAGACCCCAAAAGACAGGATGAAGGAATGTAGAGGAGAGCTTCCAGATGGAATTTAAATCATTGAAACAATTTTCCATTTTCATTCAGGACTTCTCATGGATGTGGAAGGAACTGACCTTTAAAATCTTCAAACACCACCACTGCAAGATGAGAGTTAACTTGCAGTTCAAGATCCAAAGAGTCTCAGTCTCATTCAGGCTACCCCAAAAGCCCCTCCAAATATCAAAAACAAAACAAAATATTACAAAATTTGGGTCCAAAGCCAAATATGGGAGCTTGGGCTAAGATATTTCACATTTTATTGGAAAGGCTCATGCAAGCATCCGTTCAAACAGGTTATGGATCTGCTGTTCTTCAGGAAAATTGAAATGGCACTGAATTTGGGAGAATATAATAAATATCTGTGGTCTCATTATCATGTTACTGATGGATGCAAAGGTTTTTCTCAAAATTTCAGTCTAAATGGAAGCTGGTTCAAAGATCTGGGGAACAATCATTGGAGCCTCAGACAGCCAATGAAGGTGCCCTCAAGAAAAGGGAAAGATTGTGTGAAAATTCGTGACAAATTATGAATTGGTGAAGGGGAACTGAAATCATTAAAAATGAACCAAAGCTTGCAGAATGAAGGTGGTAGTTGTGTGATGAAAATGGGTATTTTGAGCTTGCAGACCAGTCCAATGACCCAGCCATATTGTCTGAGAATGGAGGAATTTTTAGTGGGGAAGTGACACAGCATCACCAAAAGAAACTTTGATGGAGGGCAGATGGCTTTTAAAATCTGGTGAAAATTATAGATAATCAATTAAAAGTGGGTAAAACAATAGTAAAAAGAAGAAAAAGAAAGAACTTTATCATCAGAGAAGATGGAAATCAATATGAAGCGAATCCCAGAATACTAGAAAATAAAGCACTACAAGTCTACATACCTGCTTAGTTGGCTTACTTGACTTCAGCAACAAAGGAGAGCCTTAAAATCACAAATATTAAGATCATGACAGAGAATTTTCAACTCTCAAATTCTACAATTCATTAATCTGTAGGAAAGTTTTCCCTGTATATAAATTTGTTTTTTAAACTTGCCATTAGTTCAAGAAATGTTGTAACAACTCCCTCCAATCAGTTTTTGATAAAATTTTTGATAAGATATATCAGAAGTAATCATCAGATACATCCATATAATCAGGAACATATGATCAAAAAACTTACTTTTCCAGCTTTTCCTTATGCCTTAGCACCTATTCAATTCTTGGGTTTCAGAAATTAGGCATTCAATATTATAATTTTTGTTGGAATGAAAAAGCTTGGCATTTGAATTTTGGTCTCTATTTTTTATGGGGAAAGGTGTCAGCCTCCTGGATTCCAAGACCCTTGCTATCCTTTAGCTATTAGAGGTGATAGAATAAATCATAAATATATCATTTAATAAATGCAGCAAAAATCTGTAAAATATTTGGATTAAGCTAATTGCAAGGTTAATTGGTTTGGTTATGGTTTATTGTTATAAACCAATATAGATAAATTGATTATTAAATATTTTTATAGAGGGTCCACAATTATATTGGGGATCTTTACCACCTCTCTTCAGGGATTTCAGTATGAAAACACCTAGTCCTGGTTTCTTTGGGCTCTTTAGTTTAAAGGATATTTTACCCAAAGATAATATGTATATAAAATACATGGTGGAGTGGCAGGGCCTTGCAACCAAGCTTCCACAAAAGAGAAAGAATAATAAAACTCACTGGTATATTATTAAATCCTTAGGGTATCTTTTTGGGACGTGCACTGATGGGTTAAACCTGTATACTGGGGTTATAAGGTTGTTCAGCAGTTTAAATAGATATAAAGAGGTTGAGGTTGGATATTATTGATCAGACTGAGCCATAAATCACTTAATTATCTCTTATAAGTACTTGATTACCTTTGCACGCTGTCTGGATATAAATATAAATGGGTCTCTGCCCATCAATATCCTCAAAAGAACTCTTTATTTATAGCTTTTGGAGTCCCAATATTATCCTTCTGAGGGGTACAGGGGATCAAAGGGACGGACACTAAGGCTAGCAGGGTAACTAGTGGTAGCCTGTCACGTGTTTTTGGTGCTGTAGCACAGGTAGCATCTAATTCCTCAGGTTATGGCAATTATTCTACTTTATAATTGATATTAGGACGTGTGAATAACACTAATCTGTCCTATTTTAATTAATTATCCTTAGTAAATGTTTGCAGTAAGTTAATAATCATTTTAATATCCATTTCTACGGACATTCTGATGTCAGGTGAGTTCTCATTATGTATTAAATAATTGGAGTAAAGTCATGATATTGATTTTACTCCTTATTTTCGAGTTTCAGTTGATTTACTAAAATAATTACTTAAAAATATAAGTCATGGGAATTCATGTAATATTTTTACATCATTAGTTCTCTTCGTATGTCACAAAAATGTTGATGTCTAGAAATTCTCATGATGGTATATTAAAGTATTTTAATATATTTTTATAAGTTTTCATTGTCTTATTTTCGACATTCTTGGTACTTTTAATTATATTCAGTATAAGGGTTATTTAAGTGTTTTTAAATAATATTATGTCATTTTAGACTATCTCATATCCACGGGAACTATTATTACATATGTAGAATGTTTCTGTGTGGGTTGTAGCATGTTTACGCGGTACCTAAGCTTCTCAGGCTGCCTGTCACTTTGTCAACCCGTAGTCCCGCGGCTGCATACTTGTCAGAGGCCCGGGGCTGCTTACACGACCTTGACAGAGTGACAGGGCTTTATCTCAGCCGCGCGCGGGGGCATTGGCTGCTGCGGCTGCGCGCAGGAATTGTGAAAATGCACATTTCCCTCCGTAACTCCTAAAATATACACAACACCTCAATTCTGACTGAATTTTAGGTGTGAAACCTATACATGACAATGTGTGTGAAACATTTAATTGGCCAAAAAGCTCAATAGTGATGCCGTGGGATTTTGGTTTTTCTTTCCTTAATTATTTAAAAATATAAGGAGTTGGATTTCAAGGGTGGGGTCAGTAAGTGACCCTATCTAATTTTGGGTGGAGAGTCCATTTTTGAAATCATATTCATGGTTTCCCTACTCCTTCTTAGGTTAATTGTATTATTAATATTATTCTGTTATTTCTGTTACTTTTGCAGCTTGCTCTGCAATAGTAGCAAGCTGAAAAAAATAGATGTAAGCCTTGAAAATTCTTTTGTTGAAATATTTTGTGAGGAAATTCAACAGCCTGGGGTTCAAAAGTTGGATTCCAATGGGGTTCCTGATGGCAAGAATGATGCTGATGATGACTCTATTTCCAATTTTCTGCAATTCTTTTGGGAAGGAGACATACCATTAGAATAAAAAAACAATTAGAAGTAATATTTAGCCTCACTCCAGCCTCTTTGATTGAATCAAGCAGGATTCAGATGTTACTTCTTGTTTCAAATTTCAACAAGAATTTGTCTTGCTCATTTGCATCCAATTTTCCACCAAGCCGTATAAATGGAATTCCTGTGTTGGAAAAAACCACAGAAAGGGTAGAAAAATTTTAATTTAGTGGTTTTGAGGCAGGATGGAGTACTGAATAAGAAATAAAATATCAAGCATACATGTTCAAATAGGAAAAATTACTACTTTGAGTTTTTTCATATAATTTGAAATTGGTGACAATATTTGGAGGACTGAAGCAATCTTTGAGCTCAACAGACATGGATTCAGATTTATTTCATGTATAATGAGATCTTTGTAACTTTTTGAGATTGGTGTGAATCAAATTATGTGATTTTACCAGAAGCAGCAAGTTCAAGGTCAGCTTTGTGAAGAAGGGGATGACTGCAAATATACCATAGGCCTTGGACCATCTTGAGGAAGTTTTATTGGGTTCTTTAGCCATTATGTGGGTTGATTTTTGAAAAAAAATCAATAACATGTGATAATGCTTGTTGTAATAGTTCTGGGAATGGGTGAATAGAGGTTTCAGAATGGTTTTGTGAGTTAATGGTAGCAAAAAAATCAATTACCTTGATTTTGTCCTTTCAAGCATAAAATTTATTAGAATGAAATGAATTGGCTTGAAATTTGAGTTTTCAACATGTGGAAGTAGCATTTGTGGCAAGTAATTCAAAGAATTCTGATGATTCAGGCACAGAAATGTAATTAAAGATAAGAAATTGTGAATTCTGTTCTGTAAGGGAATTCCAGTTAGAAAGACACATTTCAAAGCCTTGAGTTTATATATTTCCACCCCTGTTTTGGACTCATTGGTCTTGATTTCACTTCAAAAGTCCTGGTATCAGTGTTTTTTTGATAGATGAAATGAAAATTCTTTGAGATGCTTACTGTAATGAATCAAGTGTAAGTATTTGCCAAATATGAAAGAGAGGATTGATTTCTTGGAAATTTTCATTTGATTTTGAAGTTTAAATTCCCTTTTAATTATGTATTAAATTTTAAAAAATATATCTGAGCTTGTAATTGCATGCAATACAATATATTGTTGAGAGGCCCCATTATACAGGACATAGTTGATTTTTTTGGGCCAGGTATGCTATATTTTGTCTATCTCCCTATTATTGAGGATCCATGATGGGCATATTAGCAATTTTTAATCAAGGGAATCTCCAGGATTTACTTGTGATGGCAATGAAAAGGTCTTCCCAAGGGTTGAAGCAATTAGGCAAATGGATTGGATTGTTTTTCCAAGTCCCAGTTAACCCAGAAGAATAGGAACAAGGGGAGTAGGTGGAATTGAGAGTGGGCGAAACAAAGATTGTTTTTCCACTGAAAATATTTTCCTGCAAAAAGGATCCATTTGAGGAGGTTATCTTCCAGAGTGATTTTGAGGAATGTGAGAAGGGAGTTTTGAGATCCATGAGGAATTACAATCCCTGTTCTTGATGTGCAAGAGGCTTTGTCCTAATGAATTCCTTTGGGAGACTTTGGGATGGGAGGTTTTAAAAAATGAGCATTAAGAGAAAGTTTGAATTGAGATGTGGATTGAATATCAAAATAATAGGATTTGCTAGGGGAAATGTTCAAAACTGGAAGCACAAATTTTGCTTGGGGTTTTAGGTGTGAGGCCATGTTGGAATGGCCCCAGAATCAAGCATATCATCAAGGAACTTCTATTTCTTCTTCACAGAACAGAATACCCACAGAGCCATTTAAACTTGAATTAAGTTGGAAACTATAACATTAATTAATACCCTCACAGAAATTGAATCATTCAGGGAAATATCTGATTTCAAACCACCAGCAGGTCAGGATGTGTAATTGAAGGAATGTGTGAAAATAAAGCTATGGAAAAATGTGAAGGAAGTTGTGCCACAAGAGTATTGCCTTAATCAAGAAAAATAATTAAAAGATCATTTGACTTCTTCAGGTAGCCCCAGAAGAGCATGGATTCATGAGGTAATCCATCAAGAAAATCGGGATTGAGTGCTATTGGAGAGTGCAAGATAATTCTAAGGCAAACAGGAAAGGAATCAATTTTTACTATATAGTTTGTGGCAAGATGCAGAGCCATCAAAGAGGGGTGGTTTTTATATATTTTAGAAAAATCCTTGTAAGGGTGGATCATATGGGTTTATGTATCTGCATTAAAAACAATTAGGACCATATCAGAAACTTTCTTATTTTCACTCATCTTGCACAAACTTGTGGGTTCATTTTTGTTAGTGCAATTTGGCTTGGATCCTTATTGAAAATACTTCAGTGCATGCATCTTATCATCCATTCATCATTAGGGAATTCATACAAAAAATATTATTGCAGTCCAACTCACATGCCTTCCTTCTAGATTCTCATACTTGCAAAGAAATTTAAATGCATACATGGAGAGATGAAAGTATCAACCTGTGCTGTTTATTTGCAGCAAATTGATTGTGTTTGGATGCATGCATACAAACACAAGCAATTTTCTGCAATATCCTCCCTTCAGATATTAAAAACACTTGAAATCAAAATGGCCCTCATCTTTCTGTGGTCACTTTCACCAAACCTATTCTTGGAGGCATGCATGAAAAACCAAGAAATTTTGTGCAAAAACCTCCCTTCAGCTATTTAAAACACTTGCTAGAAATATGGCCCTCATCTTGCCATGGTCCCTTGGACAAAATTGCTTATGTTTGGAGCCATGCATCCAAGCACAAGCAATTTTCTGCAAAATCCTCCCTTCAGCTATTGGACAGACTTGCAATCATGGTGGGCCTTGTCTTGGAATTTTTAATTGCACAAAGATTCTTATGTTTTGAGGCATGCATCCAAACACAAGAAATTTTCTGCAAAATCCTCCCTTCAGCTATTGAAAACAGTTGGAATAGTTGTGGCCCTTGTATTGAAATGGTTGATTTCAAAAAATTGCTTATGTTTGGATTCATGCGTCAAAATACAAGCAATTTTATGCAAGTAATCCACCAAAGAGGAGGGACACCTGGATTGCAAGTTTTTTCAAAGGGGAAGGGAGAATATTGCAGGAATTTGCTTGTGTATCCAAAAATAAGCAATTTTGCGCAATTTAACAAACCAAGACAAGTTAAAAAATGATTTCAATCGTGTGAAATAGCTGAAGGGAGGATTTCAAAGCAAAAGAGAATGGCCAAATTGATTGAAAGTACTTGAAATACTTGAAAGGAGGATTTTACCAAGACTTTCTTGTGTTTTGATGTGGGCCTCTCACCCCTATGAATTTAAAATTTGAAGTTAGGCTTCATATACTTAATCTAGACATATTGATGCCAAAAATAGACAATTACCAGCTTGGGAGGCTACTTTTCCAGTAGAGTATTTCAGTTTCATCTCCAATGGAAATCAGGTCAATATCTCCAAGTCCCATGTCAGATGCAACTTCTTTGCCTCAGAAACCAACCAACAATCTATCACACTCAGACCTAGGGTAAATGAAAAAGTGCTTATAAACTCATCCTCCTTGGATCTTTTCTCCTACTTCTAATTCATGATGATTGTTTGGTTTCATGAAATTCCTACTCTCCACCACCACAGTATTTTTTCAGCTTTTTTCCATATTTTCCTTGAATTTTAATTAAATTTAAATACCTCCAAAACCTTTTAAGAGTTCTTTTATTGCAAGTTTAGCATGGTTTCTTATCTACAAATCATTTATTTGTTTGTATTTTCCCCATACAATGTAGCCTCATTGCTCTAATTGTGACAATTCCTATATTAAAAAAAATTTTACCAACAGATTCATTGATTATTCCACTTTGAACTTGACCATACCAGTTGTAAAAACTTCATTCAATTTGCTTGAAATGATCTCAGAGCTTCTCTTCTCAGGCCTTTTGCTCCCTGAAAGGCATCCTACTGTTGAAAAGCCATTTTTGGTTGATATTCACTGTTTGAGTTGCACTCAAACCAAATAATATGAAATCAGGTTGGAATAAATTTGGGATAGGGGCCTGGTGAAATATGTATTTCAATTCAAGAAAACTAAAATGTCTTAATTTTCAATAGTCTTTTGAATAACTGACATTGAAGCCAAGAAAAATTTGCAAGAGGATGATTAGGAAAAGGATGCCAAAGTAATCAGGACAGAACCCAGTCCTCAATATACTTCTGCTTTGATCTCCACACCAGCCGGTGTGCAATAGGCTTCTGTCTGGTTTCATATTTGAGCAATTGTGGTTCATTCATGATGTGATGATTGGATTGTGATAATTGGGCTGCAGCAAACCCTGGAATAAAATGAGGTGGAAATTTGTTGTGCAACCCAAGATAATTTGGCTGCAAATAGTCCTCCTGATGATTTTGATTCAATGGTGTTCAACACTGACCACTGCCTCAATAAAGAGGTAAAATTGGTGAAACCTGTAATCAAGGCATCAATCATAAAAACTGAAGTCACCATTGACATCTGTCTTGATACAGTGGTCAAATCTGTGACCACTGCAATTGAGGTAGTGGTCATTGTCCACTTCCTTTATACAGCAGTCAAAGCTTTGACTGCTAAAATTGAGGCAGAAGTCAAAGCTGTGACTGCTGAAATCAAGGCAGTAGCAAAAGCTGAGACTTTTGCATTGAAGCGATGGTCACACCTGTTACTGCTGCATCAAGGCAGCAGTCAAAGCTGCAACCACTGCATCAACACAGAAATAAAATCTGTGACTGCTTAAATTGAGGCAGAGATCACAGGAGAATGAATGGGGTCAACTGAACACTGAATGCAGGGTCAAAGGCAGAATTAACTTTTCAACACTCCCACAACCATCTTCCACATGTATAAAAACCTCCATCCCATCAAGTTGACTCATGGAAAAATTCTTCCCCAAAACTATTCAATTTTGAAAAAAAAATAAATACTCAAAACTTTGGATAAAATTGAATAAAACTTTTGTTCTGTTTATTAATCAATTCCAAAGAAGGTGCTTTAGTTTTTCAGCCAAATAATTCCAGAGATTGAATGCCTGGTGTGACTGCGTCTAATGAGAAAATGATGCAAAATGGATTCCAATCCATGAAGGTATTTAATTAATTAGGCTGGGCTGTACCATGCCTGAAACATCAAACCTTTGTTTTTTGCCATTGAGTTTTCAAAATATAAATAATGTTTTTCTATTTTTTCCCAATCCCTCCCGAGGCAATTTAATGATTTTTATTGAAATCAATGTCTTGATTTTCAGAAAAAATTATGTCATTGCAAAGTGGAAGCGCTTGAATGTTGTGCCCAGAGATAGAAAGAAATGGATAAAATGCAACAGATGATTTCAGAAATCCAAGCTCCTCTCAAGGTCCACTATATCAGTGTGCATCAACCACAGAGAAAATCAGAAAAAAATTTATGGCAACGCCATTCCCTCAAAAAAGCTACAATCATGCCACCTACCATCAATCATATAGACAGGCTGCAAGTATGTTTCTACAAAATTAACTGGATTTTCTCTTTCTTGAAACCAACCAGAAAAACTGAAATAAATTGAATTTAAAGATTTGAATTCCATTCAATATAAAAAGGAAGCACCAGAATTTTACAATTATCTCAAGCCACCAGGTCCTACAATTCTTTATGTTGATGAAAAAAGGAAGTGGGAATAGCTGTGAAATTTACTCAATGGCAGGAAAAGAGTCCTGTAGAATATTATTTCCTCTTATTTTTAAAAATTACTCTTTTCCAGTTGGGGTCTTCTTATGGAAAGAAGAAGAATGGATCTATCTTTTTTTGTATCATGAAAGGCTTGGGTTGAGGTCCAGGGTATGGTTACCATGGATAAACTGCAGGTAAGCTTCACATCAACATATTTGGAAATATAATAGTGGGTTAAAAAAATTTTTTCAGGTCAATATGTGACAGTTACTGCCTAAGTCAACACACATGAGAAACATGGGAATTGGATTAAACTTGTGAACTGTCTACCACAGATTGAACAATTATTTGGAAAAAAGTTCAAAAAAACAGTACCTGGTTTCCACAGGCAATGTGTTTATTGAATGAATCAATTTGGAATACCTGGTTTTGAATGTAGAGAATATGGATCTGCAGGTGAAGAAGTATTTTAAAGTAATTCAAATTTTTATTAGCATGAACTTTTTTATTCAGCTTGTGTTGAAAACAAAATGAGTAATATGACTTATGGTGGGTTCTGTGAATTCTTTGAGGGAAAGTGTGAACCTGACTATATCCTCCAAGGCTTTGAAATTAAATATGTGAAATTTGTACTGCCAGGGATCTAGAATTATATTGGATTTAAAAGAAATTATGGTTGAACCAATGGAATTTGGGGATAAAATTAGGGTTTACATTAGAATCACTTAGCCCCCCTTCCAGTCCATTCAAAAGCTTTGGAATATTGGTCCAAATTAAGAAAAAACTTTCCCAGGTTTCTAAGAAGGCACATTTGATGTGGTCTGGAAATTTTGGTGTACAAAGTGCCAGGGAAAAAAATTGTTTAAATTCTGGCAACTAGTGCCTTTCTTTTTTGACTTAAAAAATTAAATAGAAATTATTTTAAAAAAATCTACAATATCTTCAAGTATTATGGCCTCATAAAAGTAGTAGGCTATGATATAAAAAAAGAATATATATCATATCTCTAATTTTTCTTTCTCCTATTGGCTGATTGCTTCAATTTTGTTAAGTAGCCAAATCAGTTGAACTAAGGTCTCAGTTGTATTGTGTTTTCCGCTGTTTTTTTGATAAATTTTATGTCCTGTCTTATGGCTTTTTATGTTTCTGACTTTTTGCATACTTTCTGTAACTGATAATGTGACAGCTCTTTGGGTGTTTTTCATTCATTATTCATTAACCTATTTTTTTTAAAACCACAATTCAGTCTTTATCAAATGAATTGTATTTACACAACTTATACCTTTTCTAGTACAGTCCATTCATCCTCCTCTGTTCTCACTTAACCATGAACCTGAGTTCCCCCTTTACTCCCTGATCCAATCCTCTTAGCAATATAAGATTTTATCCTCCTCTTCTCAAAGCTTTCAGCTGGAGAATTGGACTCTAATTCCAACACAATTATAATTCAAAATGCTCCCCACAGAACTTTCTACTTAATATCTCAATCTTGGCCATCTGAATTGCCTTCTCTTTTATCTCCTACTGCTACCAAGCTTTTGATATGTGATAATATAAATGGAAATATTCATTGCAGTCATGGGCTTAGTTTAAGTAGATATTATATAAATAAGACAACTGAAAAGCAATGAAAGGAGATCAAGAATGAGTAAGACTGAGCAGTGATTGGGAAATTGAAAGATTTGAGGAAAAACTGAGAGAAATAAAAAAAGATACTATAAAGGATGAGAAGGTGACAAGGTTACCTCCTGATGCAGCTCAACTAGCCAAATATCATCCTGATGAGACATATACGGGTGAAGGGAGTGAGTCAATAGTGCTCCTCCTAGACCCTCTTGTCTTGAAAAGATGGTGGTTCAAAGAGCGTGTGGCGTTTTGGAAATCAATCTTGAGCTTGAGAGTGTTAAATTCTGACCTTATCTGGTACTGCCTGTTTTCATAGAATATGTTGTTCTTTCCATTATCAATTGTCTATATCACAATCTTTACGCACCCCCTATTTATTGTGCGTGATGCTTGTAATTATTTTTTTATTTACTCTGGTGCTTATGCCTCTCACACTTTTGTTCTCTTACACTTTCATGTGCGGGAATGCTGCCTGCGTGTCATTTGACTGCAGGAACCTCAACTCGTCAACTCAACTCCTTGTCAAGTTAAGTTGCACAACTTGGACAAGAACCTCAGCTACAATCTTACTTCAACAACATCATCTCTTGACTCAACTGAATCCTTCAAAAAAAAAAAATAAATACAATCAATACTCCAATTGAAACTCAGCGTACAAAACCAGCCGGTCAGATAATAGTAAGTTCACTCCGTCACAACTCTTCAATCAGTGGATTAACCTAATATTTTGCTCTAGTTTTCTCAAGGCGCTTTTGAAACTTAGTTTCTAAAATTCACTCTGGCTGGACTTGTCACCACTCTATCAGGCTCATAGTAAATGATATTAGCTGGTAACTCTTCCAGCCTATTCATACTGATCATCTCAGTTGACTATCAGATCACAGAATTAATCTTCATGCTCTACTGTGCTATTCTGATTCTAGTGATCTAGCATTTCAAAACCTGTGGGTATCCTCTTAAATTTCTTCTTTCCATATCTTGTTGTAGTTTCATTAAATCAGCTCTTGTCTGCATGATTTTAATGAAACTCCACAGTCTGGTCTTGGTCCTCAATTCAGATTTTATCAGAGAGGTAGTGGATCCTTGAGTTCTTTGTTGTCCTTCTTTACTCCTCTTGTGTCCTACCTTCCCATCTTATTTTCTCAGGAAGCTTGGCTGCTCTCTGCGCAGAAAGTGCGCATGCACCATTGCAGCAGCAAGATTTACAGCCAGGACATCAGATAAAACTCTTCCTTGACCATTCTTGGGTCAGGCTGAGCAACTTCCAGGCTTGAAAAGCCTTGAATTACCCTAGTGGCTTGGTGAGAGCACCAGCAATAATTTCATCCAAGGGAAAATTTGAAACAGAGAGTAGCAAGTTGGCCACTATTACACAAATATATTGATACCAGACCTCAATGTGCATGGAGTTAAGATTCAACTGCGCCTCCTTGCTCAAGAAATTGGTTCCACAGTTGTTGTTGATGATGATTGGGCGGGATATGAAAACACCAAGACCAAGGAGCAAGTTGGACAGCCACCTTGCCTGTTTGCGCACACATTCATGGCAATAAATTCCGCCTCTGTAGTGGATCAAGCAACAAAAGATTGCTTCCTGGTGGCCCAGAAGACAGGTTTTTCATAGAGAGTGATCAAATACCCTGTGGTCAACTTGAGGCTAACAGTGGATGTTTTGTAGTTGGCCTTGGCCCAACTGCAGAGTTTGGGTCCAGTTCTGGCAGTTTGCTGGAATTTTAACTCCACGGAAAAGGTACCCTTAAGTTATTTTAATAGATGCTTTAACAAATTCTAATGAGCCTTGATGGTACTGTAAGCATGGCGCAAAAGAATGTTGACCACAAAGGTGATGTTGGTTTGGTTATAGATGGATAGGTGGATCAACATCCCTTAGCTTTCTGCATCCTCTTCACATTGAAGGGAGGAGGGTTGCAGGAGACAAGGTGGTGGAGATTCAGCAGGGCAGGAGCCTTGACTGGGTTGGGGGTGTCCATATTCAGCTCAAGCAGTGTCTTCAGACAGAAATTGTGTTGGTGAAGGATGAGGGAGCCATTGGCTTGCCAATCAAGAATATAAATAAGATTATGTAATGGATGTTACTGACTGAAAATTGTATGGCTCTTTGCAAGGCAGTTGAGCAGAGTCATTAGTTGATCACAATTGGAGCCCACAAGTAGCCCATTTTTGACATGGATATGAAGCATGGTCAATTTTTCCTTTTTAAAAAAGATAGACTAATTGCATTGAGATGGAAGAAGCCCCAAGGTGGCTAGATTTTCAGAAAAGTTTGACTTCGAGCACCTGGGCGCCTGCTTTGTCCCACATAGTGACTTATTCAACTTCCAGACCCACTTTTCCTTACCCAGAATCTCAAATCCAGCCGCTTGAGCCATGTGGATAGTCACATCAATATCCCTGTACAGGAAGGCAGTTTTAATTTTGAACTGAAAGACTTGTAAGCAGTGCTGGATGGCAATGGATGGAAGCAATTTGAGAGACTTGGTACAGCCAACAGAAAAATATGTGTCCAGGTAATGTCAAGGGGACTGCTGGTGGTTTCCAAAGCACACCCATTGAGACTTGCAGCCTAAAACCTCCCCAAAGCTATTCTTCTTTCTGAACAGATGCCACATCCATTCAATGAAAATGTTGTTGTCAGGTGGTGGTACAAGCATACCTGCGTTGCAATTAATCAATGAGGAGTTCTCACCAGCCATAGAATCCAGAAAACAAGGGTGCTCTGCGGGATTGGAAAAAGCTTCCTTGACCAAGATCACCTCTGACAGGAGGGCTTCATTATCCTTTTCATTGTCACCAATGAAGTTGGTAGAGAGGTTACTGGACCTGGCGGCGGAGCAAGTTCTACCAGGAAGAATGGCCAAGGGTTTGATTGAGGTAGTGATTTCCCATGGCGCTGTAGCGGAGTAAGGTAAGTAGGAAAAATGCTTTGATGTGGATACCAGTGAATTGGGGGGAGAAGGCATGGGGCACTTGGGATTTCTGGAGGCTGTGGAGGGTAAGCGTGCTTTATCATCAGGTAAATTTGGTGGTGGTGAGTTAGTTTCTTCTGAGGGGGATGATATTTGGCGCAAGCCCTGTAGTGGAACAGTGAGCTTTGCAAAAACAATAGACAAGGAGAGCTCCACATCACGGAGGGAAATTGGCAACTTTGTCAACACAGGTGGATTCCTGCAGTCAAAGGTTTCCCAATGATGGATAAAATCCCTGCTGATGGTCATGTTATTCTCCATAGGATTGAGAAAGAAACTGGTATCAGAGTGCAACTCATAGCCAAGCAATAGGAGAGGATGTATTGGGATGTAATGGTTGAGACATGAGGGAATGACATCAGAAGCAATGCAAATATGAAGGTGTAGTTTATGCAGGGTAAGGGACTAGTCCATTTTCAAAATATAAGTTTGAGATGGCTTGACTAGCGTGAGTGCAAGCTAGCAATAGAATGTGACCAGAAATGGGAACCCAATGGTTATTGATACCCAGGGTGAAAAGGGAGGAACCCAAATGGATGGTTGACCAAGGTAGAGTTGACTGCACGGTTTGCAAGTGGATGCTGAGTCAGTCGCCAAGAATGGAAGGTTTTTATGCAAGCCAGAGTTAATAAGCAGAAGGCACCATTGATTTTTTGCTTCTAGTTTGTCAAGCTTATGGACTGAGGTAGATGGTACTTGAAGAAGAGAGTATGTCAAAGTGGGAGGACAATAACCCTTAAGCTCAAAGCATGACAGTTGCCCAGGTATAAAGACGCAAGCTCCTGCAAGTGTTCAGAAAGTTACCCCATCAATTCCAAAGTTGTTACAATTACTGTATACCCATTAATCATTACTTCTTTTCTTTAAATAGATTCATAATTAATTATGTTTTCATTTTCATTCTGCCATTGCAAAAACTGCATTTGAGAAAACAAGCAATGTTTCCCTAGTAAAGCAATGCAAGGTATTAGAGACAAGTGCAAACAATGTTTCTTGTACGTTCCCTATAAGTAACAAGCCAGTTGTAAATTTCCCGACAGCTTCCGGAAGGGAGGTGAAAAGTCAAAGTTCCATGCCGCGAGTTAATTATCATATACCGCCAGTCCCAGAGATTGAGTTCTTAGGTATTTGGAACCCTTGTAAGTCAAGGCTTAGAGACTAAAAATAAGTAAAAAATAAAGAAAAAGAGAAATGGAAGTAATATAATCCTCATTGATTCAGTACTGCCACAATTTTGACAATACACCACCAATACGCCTCCGCTGCCATTGCAATATACTGGATCAATTGGGTTGGAAGTGCGAAGTGAAGTGCAAGCCAATGAAATGCAGAAAATCAAAGAGGCAAGGGAAGAAGGAATGGCTGAAGGGGAGTTGAAACCAGAGGAAAGGGATGAAAATGAGGAAGAAGGAAACGGAATAGAAGGAAGGAGGGGAATGGAACGGGATTTGGAGGAACGGGAAGGAACAGGAAGAGACGATTTGGAAGGCCAAAACAAGAGGAACCGAGTGCAAGTTGAAGGACTGATAAAAACTGATGGAAGGCAATTGACTGGCAATGTTAGAGAATGTTCTTCAAGGGGCCAAAGGAAGAGAGCTCATGAGGAACTCATGGAGAAAGGTGGATGGAATACCCAACCAAAGAGGGTTTGGACTGAAAAGTGCAAGGAAATGGGACCTGGGGTTGCAAGGTTTGAAGGATAATTACTCTTTCTTGCCAATTTACATCAAGATTCAAGTGGACTAGGAAATCATGGCCTAGAATGGTATCATCCATTCCAGGAATATCCAAGACAAATAAATCCCATTAAAAGCTGGGGAAATTGGGAAATGCAAAGGTCCATTTTGCCTTTTGGGAAATCCAATGAGACAGCTCAGTTGCACTACTTAATAAATAGATAGGAACTTATCTATCTCTGAATGCATAAGGTTTTTGGAAGTGGCAAAAGATTCACTTATAAAAGGAAAATTAGCGCTGTAATGAAGCAAAACTCAATAAGGAGAGTTGTTGGAATGGAAAAGGAAAAATCTTGAGCTTGGAGCACCTAGTGTCTTGCACGTGCAAAGATTGACTTTCTGTAATTTAGATAATGTGTAGCCTTCCTTGCAAGTGTCAGGAAATATACAAGATAATTTTTTGATTTCTTAGCCGCTTTTCCCAACTATTGACATCATGTTTACCTCCACAATACATACATAACCCATTCTTTTACCTCCTTAACCGTTCCTCATTCTGGAGCATCCCAGTTTCTCTATCCAGGAACTTTGGAGTTTTGGCAATGGATTTTCCTTTTGGGTTGGAGTGCAAGGTTGGATTTGGTCTGGATTGCTTTGGATTCTTTGAAGATTGTTTTGATGATTTGTCCAATTTTTGGAGTCAAAGTTGATGGTCCATTGTTGTTTCATCGGCAGCGGTTCTTGTTGTGATAACCATGATCAAGCTCAATCACCCGGTCAATTGACTGTTGATTGGAGGTTTTCTTATGTCCCCCAACTGCAATTTATTCAATTAGGCATGCCAGTAAACCTTTTCAAAAATAAAATAAAAGGGCTGCCTTGTTCCATTGGATGCAAGACTGCAGATTTCCAAAATTTGAAATATAAACAGAAGCTCTACTATTTTCCTTCATGACTAAATTATTGAGTTTGTATTTGGTGTTTCAAACTTAATTGGGGTCTCCAAACAGGGTGAACAGCTGTTGTTTGAACTTTTCCCAATTTTTGAGAATAAAAGTGGGGCTAGTGTTATCTAATAGTTTGTGGTAAGGTTTGAACCACTGCAAGGCTCTTCCACCAACCAAGGAAGATGCATACATAACTCTAAGTCTATCAGTAGGGAAACTGTGAGGATTGTTTGAGAAGATGGTTTTGCAGGACTGTAGGTAAAATCTAAGCTTATGAGGGTGTTGCCCAGTGAAGTGATCAGGCTTCTTCATGCTTGGGGTGGGAAAACTAGGACCACTTGGACCAGATTGCAACACAGTGTGATTAAGTGCCTGGATCAGAGTCATGAGTAAGGTTGAGGCAGCAGGTTTGGGAGCATTAGTGCAAGCCTGCAATCTACCACAAGTCAAGGTTTGATTGGAAGAGTCTTTGATTTCTTTGACAGGTACCACTTCCTCCCGCAAGGGAGAAAGGGGATCATCAACAGGTTAAACAAAAGGAGATTTAGAAGAAGGGACAGGATCTAAAGGTTGTCTGGCCCAAGAGACACTGGATCTCCCTACCCAATGGATATCATCATTGTAAGGATGAGGGAAGTGTTCCCCGTTGAGCAAGTACATGAGATTGTAAAAGAAATCTATTATAGATTGGAAAGCTACAATAGACAAGTTGAGTTAGTTAATTTGCTGTCACACAAACACCCCACTTACTATAGGGAAATCTTAGATGATTGTGAGTACAAAAGAAAAGCTGAGTGCAAGGGCAAGGCAAGGTAGCAAGGGCTTACTGCAAAGAGAAAACTTATGGTGGAGTAACTTAACCAACAGCAAGAGGGATGAATGTTCTGATGGAGGGAAACAAAATCCAAGCCCAATATGATGACTGGATTTAGAAAATGCAAGAACATATGAAATTAACTAACTGAGGAGACAATCCCCAGAAAAACAGAGTATCCTTTATAAGGTAACCCAAGATGAAGAGATACAACCTGATGGATGGTCAACTACATTTTTGAGCAATGAGGCAATGAATGACATTGACAGAGTACAAAATGAAATGAAAGTATGAATCATTTCCAAGGTCTTAGTGTAGGTTCAAGACAATAGGGGACAAATGCATTGGGATGTAACGGTTGAGAAATGAGGGAATTAAATCAGAAGCAATGCAAACATGAAGGTTTAGTTTATGCAGGGTGAGGGACTAGTCCATTTGTGAACTATACAGTTGAGATGGCTTGACTAGCGTGAGTGCGAGCTAGCAATAGCATGTGACAGGAAATGGGAACCCAAGGGTTATTGATACCCAGGGTGAAAAGGGCAGAACCCAAATGGATGGTTGACCAAGGTAGAGTTGACCGCAAGGTTTGCAAGTGGATTCTGAGTCAGTCGCCAAGAATGGAAGGTTGTTATGCAAGCCAGAGTTGATAAGCAGAAGGCACCATTGATGTTGTGCTTCTAGCTTGTCACCCTTATGGACTGAGGTAGATGGTACTTGAAGAAAAGAGTATTTCAAAGTGGAAGGACAATAACCCTAAAGCTTGAAGCTTGAAAGTACTCCACGTTCTAGGAATTACTTCCAACCAGGAAACTTTCACAAAAGCTCTAGTTTTTATAACAAGAGAAATCTTTGAGTTCTACAGTTGCTCTGTAAATGCGCTAAAGGAGTTGGTGTCAGATTTTTCATACCAGGAAGTTTTCAGGCCTTTAACCAGAAGAAGTGATATTGGTGTTGGAAAAATAATAATTCAAAGAAAAATACATAAAATGCTCAGAATTATTGGTTAAAAGAAAGTGCAAATTTCAGATGGGTTGGTTTGGTTAAAAATGGTTTAAAATATATTTTTCTAGAGGGGCCACTGTTCATGAGAACAGGGGATTTTTATTGAAACAACCTCTCTTCAAGGGCATCTTTTGAACCATGTAAGGAACTTGGGACAATGAGGTCCTAAGTGATTTAATCAAAATTGGTTTACTCAAGGGCAATGGGTGGACTGGCTGTCTCAAAGCACTTATGCCAGGAATAAAGGAGGAGATTAATCACTACTTTAAGCAGGCACTCCAATAAACTTGCATAAATTCATGGTTGAAAGGGTCTCAGGACAATTGTTGGGGATATTGCCAATATTCTTCAATGGAATTAATGGTGGGATTAGAATTAACAGTTATACTATCAGAATAAGGCCATAAATTAATTTTTTATCTTATATAAACACTTGATCACGGATGGAAAGGGGTCTGGATTGATAACTAAAAATTATTGGGGTTAGAAGCCATCCAAAAAGGGTGGTTTATATACCCTTTGGGGTAGTAAGATCTACTCAGGGCACATGAAGAGGGTTGTGCTTCTGGGCTGAGGCTAGCAGGCTGGTCAGGGTTAGTTTGGAACATAGGTTTGATGCTGTAAATCTTCTAGCCTTGCCTGTTTCATATTTCTATGTGAAATAATTATCAGGAACTGTTTAAATGTTAATTATTTATTTTAACAGTTCAGGCAAATTTTATCATTTTGTATTATTTTCTTTTGAGTGACATTGGTAGAAGTGGGTATTTGTAGATTATATGCCATCTTCTGCATTTGTTTCTTATTTTCAATTTTTTTTTGGTTAACTTCTTGGCTTTTTTTGTGGTTTATAAAGATTCTGCAATCACATTTACATGAAATGCTTCATTATTGTTTCTCAAAATTTATTTGATTTAGGTTTTGATTATCATATTTTTATTCATTATTCTGAGGTTTCCAACATCCCTCCATCTGTCAACCAACTTGTTACATATGCATGATGTATGCATGTAGGTTGTAGCATTTTCTTGCAGTACCTGGCTGTCAGGAGATTTGCATTTGTTCTCAATGCGCGCAGGCTTTGAAAGCTGCATGCAGGTGTCCATTATCCGTGGCCAGCAGCATATTGCACATGGTTTTGTTGACAGATCCCTAAATATTGAGTGTCAGGCATGTGTCACCCTGCTGTATGGATGCAGGGCTGCACACAGGAATTGCTCACAACACAAATCCGCCAGTAACTCCTAAAATATACACAACACCTCAATTCTGAGTTAAATTTAGGTGTGAAACCTATACCTGACATCTCATTCGAAATATTAAAGTGACCAAAAAAGGTGCCATAGTGGTGCTGTGGTCTGTTTTTCATTTTCTTTAAAAATTTATTTAAAATATATGCAGTTGGAATGAAAGCGTGGGGTCAGTGAGTGACCCTACCTTATTTTGGGTGAGAAAGCCAAATTTGTAATAATATTTTGGTATTTCTTACTCCTTGTAATTTTATAATTTATTTTCATTTTCTAATCTGCTTTGACAGGTTTCTCTGTTCAAGTAGCAAGCTGACAGTTGGCTTATGATCCTGAGAGAATTCCCAAAGTCTTTGTGATGGACCATGAAAAATCTTTGATCTGTTGTCTAGAAAAATATTCCATGAGTCAACAAGACAGTGCTGTCAATGGCACTTGTCTAAAAAAATACAAGCAAAATGTAAAGTTTTCTTTAATGATGAAGGTGAAGGGTAGCAAAGATTTATTTCTCTGTGGAATAAGTATGGGGCCTAAAAAACCTGGGAGGAGGCAGAGGTAAATGATTCCAAACTTAGAGTAAGTTCAAAATGACTGCCTCTACTGTTGATCTTCCTAGTTTTGGGTTGCTTACATCATGACATGTATAAAGTGTTTTTTTGGAAGATTGTGAGGATGTCCTTGATTATATGGATCATAATATCTTCCATGTCAAAGAGACTTTTTTAATGGTTTGGACTTGCAAAAAACCAGACTTTGAAGATAAAAAAACGTCTTGGGTTGAAGGGGCCCATGCTACTCTAAAATCATTTCTCACAGAATTGTTGGAAAACATGTTGGATTTTTGGAAAAGCCTAGAGGGCACAGTTTCCAATCAAATAAAATTTTTTCAGGCTGCCCTTTACAACTATTGAATAACAATTGCAATATTTCTTCCTACTTAACTGTTACCGTTGGGATAAAAGGTGCCTTTAAAAGCAATAAAACTTTTTGAGGATCAATAAGAGAGGTTAAAGCAGAGCCATGATGAGGAAGTGTGCACCAATTCATAATCAATGACTATGGGTTTTCCCTGTTCCCACCAAATAGTGGACCTAATAGCATCAAGAGGCTCTTTTGTGCCTCAAGATGTTCATCCTCAGTGGAGGTCTTAGTATGAACCTTGCAGTTCTAATTCTGTAAGTTGGTTTAAGTTTGATTGCTCAAATCACTTTGTGATTAATTCTTTTTGATAAATGCTTTTTGAATGATGATTCCCACTTGAACAAAATGATTATTCCTAATTGACTAATATTTGATCCTTTTTAATTCTTAAAGATTGATGTTGATTAACTTCTTAAAAATTATCAGTTAAATGAGAAGCTCAATGAAATGATCTTGAATCATCCTGATCAAGATTATTGTGGGATTTTGAAGCACTTGATGAAAGATATGGCCAATCATCAATCAAAGCAAAGATTTTGACCCAAAGTCTTGAATTCAAGCAGAGGCCATCCGAAATTGACAGATACCTGGAAAGATCATTCTCAATTTGAAAACATTGAAAAGGAACTTGATCAGGAAAAGAGAAGTAGAATGGCATCAAAGAAGAAAAGACAAATGAGTGTAAGTCTTTTCTTTTGTGAAAGGTTCATTTTTTTGGTTCAATGAGCTGATTGAGAAATTTTTATTGTCCAAGTCAGGCTCTTCATCTGAATTTCATAGTTCAGTGGAAGAGACTGAAATTTCATTGGGTTTGGTGCCATTTGAATCAAATTCTGTTTCAAAGTATGAAGCAGATGCAATGGAGGAGCCAAAAATAAGCTCATCTTTGATGATTGGAGATTCCTTTAATGAGATTAGAATTTTGGCTGACTACTTTTTGATTTTAGGAAGTAAATTACCTCAATAAAATAACTGAGAACTTACATAAGTTCTAGGGTCAGGTTCAAAACCCAGTTGGTGATGGAAATTGTGGTGTCAGAGTCATTGCTAAATTACTTGGGTATGATGAGGATGGATGTTTCAAAGTTTGAAAAGAAATTCTTGAAAAATTAAGGAAAAAGAAGGGGTGCTATTCTAATATCCCTGGAGGCAGTAAAGATGTTGAAAAGATAGAAAAAATAATGTATGTCAATGAAATCAATGGAAAGATTCCCTCTTCAAAATAGCTTTCAAAGCTTGACATGGGCCAAATTATAGCTGATGATTATGGAAGAAAAATATGTTTCATTTCATTCAAACCATGTTGTTCTTTTACTCCTAAAAAAATGGGTGTAAAAGAACAATCAGCTCCTATGTTGATTTGCTTTGTTAAAAATAACCATTGGGTCCAGCTTGTACTTAAGGGAGATGTGATTCCAATACCAGCCATATTTTCCAAATCATGTTCCATGATTGCTAAAAAAGAAGCTTGTTGGGTTGATCACCTCAAAGATAAACTTGATTTGTATTGTAACTTATAGATTAATTTCATAATTTGGGTTGGGTCTAACATGCTGATATTGCAATTCTATTAATATAAGGGGTTATCACATTTTGAACATCATTATGTTGAGTGTTTTAAGCCAAAATCATTATGATGAGTGTTTGGAATGAGATTTTAATGGCAAGGCAGTTCAAATTGTGTTGGCCTGATCGCATCACAAGCTTAGCTTGTGTTAAGCTTGTGATGGGATCAGCTTGAAACGAGTTGAACTTGTTTTTTTATTGGTGTTTTGATTTTACGGCTGGTCAAAAGGCGGGTATTTTTTTAGGCACTTTTACTTTAGGGCTGGGCAAAAGACTTCTTGCCTTTTTTGGCCCCTTTACTTTAGGGCTAGTCAAGTTGAAATTTAATTTTTTACTTGAATCTGAATACAACCAGTTGGTTGTCTTCAGTGTTTATTGTTTCTATATTTATTTATTTATTGTTACTTATTTTTATTTGATTTCTTATTTTGTTGTTTCTTTTAACCAAAAAATCAACTTTTTTTGATATTTTGGTTGATTTCTGTTTTTTGTTGGAATTTTTATTTAGTTTATTTTGGTTTATTTTATACCCTTTTTTTTATTTTTTATTTTTATTTAGTTTATTTTGGTTTATTTTATACCCTTTATTTTTTTATTTTTTATTTTTATTTTTATTTTGATCACCAAACTTGTAGCCTTGTGGCATGGCTACACGACTAAATTTGAGCTGTGTAGAGCCCAAAACAACTCAGATGTGGTTGGGCTGTCCGTGTGGCATGGAAACACGACTAAATTTGAGCGGTGTGGGGCTCTAAACCGCTCCAATGTACTCGTGCAGCCACCCTGCGGCGGTCCAGTGCTGTGTGGAGTACAGCCCGACCACACTCAAACTGTGTGGGGTCTGCACAGCTCAGGTGTAGCTGTGTAGCCATGCCACAGGGTTCATTTGAGCCATGAATTTAACATCACCCATTATTTAATTTAATTTAATTTTAATTTTTTTATTTATTTCAATTTGTTTTTGTTTATTTTTAGCGCATCATTTTTCTCACGCACCCAACCCTTTATTTTGCGCATTTCAATTTTGGCGCCAACTCAAGCCCCTTTGGTATTTTGTGCCACTTTGAAGAATTAATTTTTTTTAATTCTGACTGCGCAGACCTGTACCATATCAGGCCTTCTTGAACCCCTAACCAAAATCTTGGGTAATTTTTGGAGCCATTAGAACCCCTTCAAAAATTCAATCAAAAAAATGAAAAAAATTCCATAAAAACAAATTTTTGCATGGGTTTTTGAATCATCATTTTGGCTATTTTCATTTTTTTTGGTTATTTCAGCTGCCGTGAATTTCAAGCAAAATTAATAGATTCTTCAAATTTTTTTTTCTTATTTTTTTGATTTATCCTTTCACCTTAAAAAATTCCTTCAAAAAACACAAAAAATAAAAAAAATAAATAAAACTTGTCTTTGGACATTTGAATCCTTTTGTGTTCCTTTTTATTTCATTTTTTTGGGTGATTCAAGCTACCAAAAAAGTCAAAAGAGCATTTAAAGAGCATTAAAATATTTTTTTCAGATTCTTGGATGTATTATTATACCTTAAAAAATTCCTTCAAAAAAGCAAAGAAATCACAAAATTCAATTTTCTTATTTGACTTTTGGATCCTTATGTTTGCCATTTTGAATCATTTTTTTGATTTTTCAAGATTTGAGAATGATAAAATAACTATTCCAGATCTTTTCATTTTTTTTCAGGATTTTTGGATGTCATTTTTGACCTTTCCTAATTCCATCAAAAAAAAAAATTGAAAAATCCACTTTTCTCACTGGATTGTTGAATCCTTTTTTTGGTGTATGTAATTGTTTTTTTGGGTGATTCAGGCTTTCAGAATGTTGAGTTTTAAATAAAGAAAAATTTCAATAATAGTTTTTGAAGATCATTTTCATTCTTGAGAACACCTCCCAAGCTTCATCCAAAAAATTAAAAGTAAAGAACAAATATGCATACAAATATTAAAATTTATTCAACTACAATTGGTTTTATTTTTCTACTTGATTTTTGAAGAGGTAACAAAACCTCATTACCAAGATCCAAATTTCTCTGAACAATGATTTTCCAAGATTTGGAATTGTTTGTCACAAAGATTTTCCAGAATGAATCTAACCTGAGAGCTGGACAATGATCAGACTTGAACTGGGATGAGACTATATCTTTGGACTCTTCTAAAAGAATGAAGCAAATAGGAGAAGTTTTGGAATTTGGTGTGGGAGGGGAATTCAGAGGAAGAAAAGTGAAAGGAATTAAAGAAGAAAACAAAACCACTAGAAAATTATATTTTTCAGCTAGAAGGAAACCATGGCATGGAAATTTCATCCACATATTTATGGGAGCTGGGTCATAAAGGTGGTTTAGTTTACTTCTTTCTTCTTGGAAAGTTCCACCCCAGATATCATGCAGTAATCTTTTTTCCTTGAAGATTTGGTTTGAATCAAGCTCCTTCAACATTTATTTCCTGAATTCAATCCAGACTTCTGAGATTCTCCCCAAGCAAATGGCTGCTGCTCTCAAGCCACAGTTCCCATCCCCTATGTCATCTTGAGCATGGGAGATATGTGGAATGGCTGTTTTTGGGGAACTGGAATCTTTGTTTTTGAACTAAAACCAAAAATCAGATTTTTTTATCCCAGAAAATATTGACTAAAGATAATAATCACTTCTTCAATTGATACTTGGTCAAATATTCCAGAAGAAGAAGAAGATAATTGTTAAAATACGGATGCACTCAGGTAATGTGCATATTATTGTGTAAACCAAATGGGATGAACAAATGGGCCTCCAAGGCCCATTGGACATCACGTGGGCTATGTGGGCCTATGTGGACGTTATTGGTTTTGGGCATTTGTGCACCAAAACATTTTTGCTAGGTCTTTTGGGACACGGGCCCTGAAGGGCCTGCCAAGGTAGATTGGCCACCTTATCCAGACAGACTTATTTTGGCATAAATGGGCCCAAGGTTTATTATGGACATACTTGGCCAGATGGGCCGGCCCACCAAAGTACGTATTTTATGGTCATTGGGCCTCAGGGGCCCATTGGGGCCGCCACCCGTTTTGTTGCCCGTTTGGGGCCGCTTGTTTCCTGCCTGGTCCCATTGCGGGGCCCAATGGCCCGCTTGGGGCCCTTGTATGGGGCAGAGGACTCCGTCTGAAGCCTTCCCACCTGCTGTGTGCAAGGCTGTGGCCCCGGTTGCGCCACCGGGCTGGTTGCGGCCCCTGCCTCCCTCCCTCCCCTTGCTTGGTTGTGAGGGGCAGGGAGAAGGGGGAGGGAGGTTGCCTGTACTCCCCCTCAACAAGAACCAGCCAGTGGCTGGTTGCATGTGGCAAGCGGCCAGGGTGGGGGGGACCTCATCACCCTCCCACCTGTTGGTTGTGGGGGGGATCTGACCACCCTCCCAACAAGCAAGCGGGGCGCTCTCCCCCCCCCCCCCCCCCCTTACCAAGGGGAGGTGCCAAGGGCTGGGGGGACCTGATCCCCCTCCAACCCACTTTTTTTCAACAGTCTGCCTGGGGCAAATTGCGCCCCAGACAACCAGCGGGGGATTTGAACACCCCTGCTGTTCACCTAGGTAGGAAAGAGGGGGGGAGGTGTCATGCCTGCTGGTTACATCCCCCCCTTGGTCCATGCTAGGGGGCCAATGTCTGGTTGAATGAAACAACCAGCCTGGTATGTGAGGTCATAGAGGTAACTGGGCTGGTTTTAAGGGACAACCAGCCAGGAAGGAGTCCTCCCACCCTCCCACCAATCAACGGGGGCGCTCTCCCCCCCCACCCGTTACCAAGGGGTAAGCGCCAAGGGCTGGGGGACCTGATTCCCCTCCATCCCACTTGTTTTGGACAGTCTGCCTGGGGAAAATTGCGCCCCTGACAACCAGCGGGGGATTTAACCACCCCTGCTGGTCACCTTGGTAGGAAAGACAGGGTGAGGCATCATGCCCGCCGGTTACAAACCCCCCTTGGACCATGCTAGGGGGCCAATGGCTGGTTGAATGAAACAACCAGCCCAGTAAGTGAGGTCACAGAGGTAACTGGGCTGGTTGTGAGGGACAACCAGCCAGGATCTGAACAGCAACAAGGGCTTGTTCAGCCCAGTAAGTGTGAAAACACCAAATTCAACCAGTAAAAACTGGTCATAAGGGTTCAGGGACTAATACCAAGTTGTCTGAGTAAGCCCAAACCAAGTAGCAAGGATTTTAGAGCCTGTACAGCCCATTTGGGCGGAATTTCTGCCTTTTTCTTGATATTACATGAGCTCCAAATAAGCACCATCTTTTTTATTTAAGGAGATCTTCTCCCTGCTGTTTTCCATCCATTCATTTACATTCACAAGTGTCCCATTGCATCTGCCTCATATTAAGGATCAATCATAAGACATTATTGTCTCAGCATTTATTTTGCTTCAAGTACTGCTCTTTGACTAAGGTTGTGGGCCAATAACTCACAATAATGTGCAGGAAACCTAGAGGAAAAAATCAAAAGAGATCAGACAAAATTGAAAAATGAGAAAATACCAAATGTACTCTCTCACTGATTTTTGGGGTTGCTAACACCTTCCCCCAGGAGGATGGTGGGGGCATCACCACCTGCGTTGGATACCTTTATTCTATTGATTTTTTTCCCAGGATTTCATTCAGGAGAAGCAACTTGCTTATTCACAATTGTTCCAGAAATCTGAGAAAGGTTTGAATTAAAAAATTGATGAAAAATGGTATCCAAAAAATTAGCCAAAAATAAAACAAAATGATAGATCACCATCCTAATTACATGCAAATCTGCCAGCTTTTCATGTGATGAATCTTCCCCTTAATCCAAATGTTGAACCTCTTCATCTTCTTAATATTCCTGTTCAGTCATAAATTCACTCTTTGTTAAAAAAATGAGAAGGACTCATCAAAAAAAACAAACCATCTCAGAAAAAATAAGTATAGTTATAAAATTAACTCTTGTCTGATTCCTCCTTCTTTTTTCCCTTCCCCTTCCCTTGGATGGCCTTGAACCTTCTTGAAACCTGAACACATAAGAAAAAAAATTAATTATGAATTTTGATATATTGTTTTGTCCAAACAATTGGTGACTGACCTTCACATTTGCTATGAATTTCTTCTTTGGCATTCCTCCTCTTGGGTTCTTCTAAATATTAAAAACCAGATGGATCTCTTTTGCTTGAGGACTGGGAGATCTTCTTGAAATTATTGGCTGCTCCTTTGAGTCTCCTTCTAACATTGGATCTTTGAGTTTAATTTGACTCTTCAATCAGGGTAAGTTGATATCTTCCACTGTATAGCTTTATGCTTTCACCCAGATAATGTAGCTGTTCTTCAGGTGGAAACTTGCTGAATGTTTCAAACAGTTTAGTGAAATATAGGTTTTAATTACTTTCTTTTGTTGGAACTTCAACTTTTGCTGAATCTTCAGTTGATTCAGGGTTCAAAGTTAACTGGAGAAATTAAAATCAAAATCAATCAGAACATTATTCATTAGAGCTTGAATCCCAAAATAAAAAAAAAAGTGAAAAACTTACTGAGATGGGAGCTTTGAAATGCCATTGAGTATGTAAATCATCAAGTTGGAACATTTCACCCTTTCTGATGGCCAATTTTACTTTTTTAACACCTGGTAAACCCATGTAAGAAGAGTAATCACAGTTGTTGCAATTGGTAGAAGAAACAGGAACTTGATGACATTAATGAATGATTTTGAGGGAAAAGTGGCTGATCTTTCCAGAAAGATGATCCACACAGTGAGGCAAACCAATGAGATGCTTGAATTCTTTCTGAGAGGCTTCAATGGCTCTCTCACAGGTTTTGATGGTGATGGGACTTTAATTTTTTTGAACCACATTATAGAAAGAGCCAATAGAAGAATTGATGTATCTTTTAATGTAGGAGTAAAAAACTCTTACTCTTGATGTACTTGTGTTTCTAAAGTGAAAGTATTTGTTTGCCAAATAGTGGACAGATTTTCTTTTTAGAGGAATCTAGTTTTCAAGAAGTTAGTCAGACGTGGGAGGATTCCAGACCAGTCAAAGTTTTGTGAAGTTTTTGTGATACCTTGATTCAGATTCTGAATAGAAAAAATGATGCCATTTTTTCTGGAATAGCTTACATTTATCTTCAGATTTAAAGTGCTTCTTGCAATGAGTTTGAATATTCTTTAAAAAGTGCCAGAAACAGAGAAGATGATGAGAGGAAGGGAAAAATAATTCAATTGAGCTAAGAAGTGCTTGTTCCTGGTCTTTCACAATTAAAACAAGTTCTTTATCTCCAAATATTTCCTGAATTTGAGTCAGGCCCATTAATAGTTCTGTTTATTCTCTTGAGATAAGAAACAGAATTAAAATGAGAACCTTCTAGCAGAATTGTTTATCCCAAGAATATGAAGAAGGGGCATTCCAAATTTTTTGCTTTGATGAGAAAAATCCATCAAAACTAGAGTAGGAAAAAGGTTGAGAAGTTTCATGGAATCAGAGTGTGAAATAAATAATGAAGTTATTTGAAAATCCACATTTTTCATTTTGTAGTAATAAAAAGAATTTTTGAGTTCCAGTATGAGTGCTTCCACAGGAGTTTTTCCATCAAGGGAATTTTCTTGTATTTGGGATCTTTTGTTGAAAATTTTAGGGAGATTTGTATGGATAGGTGATGATCATTTTTGTATAAGAGAGTGGAGAATTTTCAAAGGGGCAAATCCTGCTTTGGATAAAATTTCAACCAC
Organism: Puccinia polysora; assembly: GCA_025617555.3. Taxonomy (NCBI): domain Eukaryota; kingdom Fungi; phylum Basidiomycota; class Pucciniomycetes; order Pucciniales; family Pucciniaceae; genus Puccinia; species Puccinia polysora. Next base: position 25,162,158 of record CM062618.1, on the reverse strand, counting down.
CTCCTTTTGCCCCCGTTGGATTCTTCTGTGGAAGGGATGAGTGGAAGAATCAATGGAAGCTGGATGGTTGTGCTCTGGACATATAAACTTCACCACACAAATACTCAATCTTTTTGAAAAATTCCCTGATAACCTCAAAGGAGAATTGGTCTTTCTTGATTTTTTTTTGATTTGGAGGTATCTTAGCTGGGTTTAAATTCCCCAGATTTATCACATTGGTAAGTGTAGGCCTTGTTATTGAAAGTTGATACTCTGGTAGATATGGCATAATGATGGGACTTTGCCCATGTTTGAATAGCCTCAACCAGCCCCTCCTTTTGATTATATGATAGCTCAGGAGGAGAGGCCAGAGGAGTGGAATCAAGAGTTTGAGTAGATGAATAAGGAGAAAGAGAATTTTAATCACTAGTTTGATTAGATGAGATAATGGAGGATGGGCCTGGTTAAAAAGTTGAAACCGTTCTGAAAAGTGGGTGGATGATTTCTTGAGCCATTGGAAAAAGAAATGCTTTTGTTTGGAAAAATCTGTTGTGCTAAGTTGTTTTGATGAGTAGTTTGTGGTGTGGTTTGGTGTGGTGTGGTGTGGTTTGGTGTGGTGTGGTGGGTTTGGTGTGGTGTGGTGTGGTGTGGTGTGGTGTGGTGTGGTGTGGTGTGGTGTGGTGTGGTGTGGTGTGGTGTGGTGTGGTGTGGTGTGGTGTGGTGTGGTGTGGTGTGGTGTGGTGTGGTGTGGTGTGGTGTGGTGTGGTGTGGTGTGGTGTGGTGTGGTGTGGTGTGGTGTGGTGTGGTGTGGTGTGGTGTGGTGTGGTGTGGTGTGGTGTGGTGTGGTGTGGTGTGGTGTGGTGTGGTGTGGTTTGGTGTGGTGTGGTGTGGTGTGGTATGGTGTGGTGTGGTGTGGTGTGGTTTCATGTGGTGTGGGGTTAATTCAATTTTTTGAATTTTCTTTCTTTTTTGAAGGAATTTTTTAAGGTAAGATAATACATCCCAAAAATCTGGAAAAAAGAAAAGGAAAATGAATTGATTTAAATCTCCAAAGAGAAATTTGATTTTTTTGATTTTTTGTGTTTTTTGAAGAAAGTTTTGAAGGTGAAAGGATAAATCCAAAAAATATGAAAGAAATATTGAAATAATCTTTTGATGTTTTTCAAAATTTATTGAAGCTGAAATAATGAAAAAAAAACAATGAAAATAGCCAAAATGATGATCCAAAAACCCATGAAAAATTTGCTTTGACAGAATTTTTTCATTTTTTGATTGCATTTTTGAAGGGGTTCTAATGGGTATAAAATTACCAAAGATTTTGGTTATGCTTTGAATAACCTCTCCTAAAGGCCTTCAAATTCAGAATTCAAAAAAATGGATTCTTGAAAGTTGCGTGAAATGAAGTATTTTTGCGGGAAATAACAAACGGGTGCAACCTTGGGCCAACATTGAATGTTTGAAATGAAGGGTTGGATTTGTGATAAAAATGGTGCTCTATTTTTATCTTTTTTTATTTTTATTTTTATTTTTATTTTTATTTTTATTTTTATTTTTATTTTTATTTTTTGTTTTTATTTTTATTTTTATTTTTATTTTTATTTTTATTTTTATTTTTATTTTTATTTTTATTTTTATTTTTATTTTTATTTTTATTTTTATTTTTATTTTTATTTTTATTTTTATTTTTATTTTTATTTTTATTTTTATTTTTATTTTTATTTTTATTTTTATTTTTATTTTTATTTTTATTGTTATTTTTATTTTTATTTTTATTTTTATTTTTATTTTTATTTTTATTTTTATTTTTATTTTTATTTTTATTTTTATTTTTATTTTTATTTTTATTTTTATTTTTATTTTTATTTTTATTTTTATTTTTATTTTTATTTTTATTTTTATTTTTATTTTTATTTTTATTTTTATTTTTATTTTTATTTTTATTTTTATTTTTATTTTTATTTTTATTTTTATTTTTATTTTTATTTTTATTTTTATTTTTATTTTTATTTTTATTTTTATTTTTATTTTTATTTTTATTTTTATTTTTATTTTTATTTTTATTTTTATTTTTATTTTTATTTTTATTTTTATTTTTATTTTTATTTTTATTTTTATTTTTATTTTTATTTTTATTTTTATTTTTATTTTTATTTTGATTTTTATTTTTATTTTTATTTTTATTTTTATTTTTTTTATTTTGAGGGAAATGTTAAATTCATGCCTCCAGTGATGTGGAAGTTGTTTAGGGCCCCACACAACCTGTGGGAGTCATGTGGGGCCGCAAATGACCTGTAGGAGTTGTGTAGGGACACTCAGCTATTTATTATTTATTATTTATTATTTATTATTTATTATTTATTATTTATTATTTATTATTTATTATTTATTATTTATTATTTATTATTAATTATTTATTATTTATTATTTATTATTTATTATTTATTATTTATTATTTATTATTTATTATTTATTATTTATTATTTATTATTTATTATTTATTATTTATTATTTATTATTTATTATTTATTATTTATTATTTATTATTAATTATTTATTATTTATTATTTATTATTTATTATTTATTATTTATTATTTATTATTTATTATTTATTATTTATTATTTATTATTTATTATTTATTATTTATTATTTATTATTTATTATTTATTATTTATTATTTATTATTTATTATTTATTATTTATTATTTATTATTTATTATTTATTATTTATTATTTATTATTTATTATTTATTATTTATTATTTATTATTTATTATTTATTATTTATTATTTATTATTTATTATTTATTAATTATTATTTATTATTTATTATTTATTATTTATTATTTATTATTTATTATTTATTATTTATTATTTATTATTTATTATTTATTATTTATTATTTATTATTTATTATTTATTATTTATTATTTATTATTTATTATTTATTATTTATTATTTATTATTTATTATTTATTATTTATTATTTATTATTTATTATTTATTATTTATTATTTATTATTTATTATTTATTATTTATTATTTATTATTTATTATTTATTATTTATTATTTATTATTTATTATTTATTATTTATTATTTATTATTTATTATTTATTATTTATTATTTATTATTTATTATTTATTATTTATTATTTATTATTTATTATTTATTATTTATTATTTATTATTTATTATTTATTATTTATTATTTATTATTTATTATTTATTATTTATTATTTATTATTTATTATTTATTATTTATTATTTATTATTTATTATTTATTATTTATTATTTATTATTTATTATTTATTATTTATTATTTATTATTTATTAATTATTATTTATTAATTATTATTTATTATTTATTATTTATTATTTATTATTTATTATTTATTATTTATTATTTATTATTTATTATTTATTATTTATTATTTATTATTTATTAATTATTAATTATTATTAATTATTTATTATTTATTATTTATTATTTATTATTTATTATTTATTATTTATTATTTATTATTTATTATTTATTATTTATTATTTATTATTTATTATTTATTATTTATTATTTATTATTTATTATTTATTATTTATTATTTATTATTTATTATTTATTATTTATTATTTATTATTTCTTATTTCTTATTTCTTATTTCTTATTTCTTATTTATTATTTATTATTTCTTATTTATTATTTATTATTTATTATTTATTATTTATTATTTATTATTTATTATTTATTATTTATTATTTATCATTCATTATTCATCATTCATTATTCATTATTCATTATTTATTATTTATACTTTATTATTTATTATTTATTATTTATTATTTATTATTTATTATTTATTATTTATTATTTATTATTTATTATTTATTATTTATTATTTATTATTTATTATTTATTATTTATTATTTATTATTTATTATTTATTATTTATTATTTATTATTTATTATTTATTATTTATTATTTATTATTTATTATTTATTATTTATTATTTATTATTTATTATTTATTATTTATTATTTATTATTTATTATTTATTATTTATTATTTATTATTTATTATTTATTATTTATTATTTATTATTTATTATTTATTATTTATTATTTATTATTTATTATTTATTATTTATTATTTATTATTTATTATTTATTATTTATTATTTATTATTTATTATTTATTATTTATTATTTATTATTTATTATTTATTATTTATTATTTATTATTTATTATTTATTATTTATTATTTATTATTTATTATTTATTATTTATTATTTATTATTTATTATTTATTATTTATTATTTATTATCTATTATTTATTATTTATTATTTATTATTTATTATTTATTATTTATTATTTATTATTTATTATTTATTATTTATTATTTATTATTTATTATTTATTATTTATTATTTATTATTTATTATTTATTATTTATTAATTATGATCTATTGTTTATTATTTATTATACAAAATTTATGATTTATTATATATAGCTTATTATTTATTATCTATAATTTATAATTTATACTCTATACTTTATCCTTTATACTTTACAATTTTTTATTTAGTGGAGGCTAAAAAACTTGATTTTAGTTGTTTAGCCTGCCACACAACTCAAATGGGACATGTAGCATGCCATATGGCCAATTTGATTTCTTTAGCTTGCCACACGGCCCGTTTGAGTTGCGTAGCATGTGAAACGGCTCATTTGAGTCGTGTAGGGTGCCACACGGCCCATTGAGTTGTGTACAGGACTCAAAGAGTTGTGAATTAAACATTTACCTCATTTTTATTTTTATTTTATTTTCATTTTTCTTTTCATTTTCATTTTTATTTTCATCTTTCTTTTTATTTTCTTCATTTCATTTCAATTTTATTTTCATTAATTTAATTTAATTTTATTAATTTATCTTATTTATTTTTCTTTTGATTTTATTTCATAATTTTCATTTTATTCCAGCAAGATTTATCTAAAAAAAACCATTTCATCAAAATGCTTGTGTTTGGCGGCATACATCCAAAAAAAAGCATTTTTGTGTAAAGCACCTTGCCCATCCTTCCTCCCCCTTGGTAACTGCGGGTGAGACTGCCCATGTAGGTGGCAGAGTGGTCAGTTCCCCCCCACCATTGGTTGCTTTGATGAAACCGGCCCACTTCTTTTGTTCCCCCCTCGCAGCAACTGAGGTGAGGGGATGGGGGGAGCAATTGTTGCGCTCCCACCGCCCTGCCAGTTTCTTTGATGCAAATGGCCTGCCTGGATTGCTCCTTTTGTCCCCTCCCTTTCAGCAATGGATGTGAGGGGCTGGGGGGAGCAATCATTGCGCCCTCACCTTTTGCTTTGATGCAAATGGCCAGCCCGGCACTCCGTTTGTCCCCTCCCTTGTGGTAATGGAGGTGAGGGGATGGGGGGAGCAATTGTTGAACCGCCCCAGCCGCTTTGTTACAACCGGCCGGGATGGAGGCACTCCAAATGAGTTCCTCTACCCCCTAAACCAGCCACGCGTGGGCCTTAGGGCTGTAAAGTGGGCCAAAGACAGCGAAATGCGGCCCCAAGTAGGCCGCAACACAGGCAAAAGTCCCAAGGGGCCATGCAAGCCCAAAATGAAGAAATGACAAATTTGGAGGGCCAAATGGGCTTGGTAATTAAGTCCATAATACAAAGTGGGCTCAATTATTGCCCCTGAATCCCATTTCATGGGGATGGCCCGTCCACCCAGCAGAACTGTGAGGACCCATGTCTCAAAAGATTATTTCATGTGTTTTGAGGCCAGTTTACCCAAATCAGTGACATCCACACAGGCCTGTATAGTCCATGTGATTGTCAAATGGGCTGTAGAGACCCCATTATTGAATCCCATTTGGAATAAACTCCTATGTGGCACACATGTAATTAATTTGATGAAGATGGGATTTACAACAATCATGAATTCTTTAAGGAGTATTTAACTGATTTAAAAAAAGTGCACCATTAGGATTGCATGTCCCAGAGTATGAAGTTTACTTGAGTTCTTTTAATTTGAATAGGTTGGGCCCAGCCTTGGATGATTTATTGATCAGTGATTGTTGCACTGTCTCTGTTTATGGTGGCATTCACCTTCTTTTTTTTCTGGAAATTAATATATTTAAGCTCAGTCAAACCATATTCATATTTGAGCCATCTTGTGGTTATTCTTTGTTCAGATGTTTTTTTTTATTTTCCAAGGAATTCACTGGTCAGAACATTCTGGTGTTGTTATATAGCCTTGGATTGAGAACTGTGTCGTGGATGGCACGCTCAGCATTTGGGATGCGCACGGTCTCAGCAGTGGCCGCTTTGGGATCAGCAGCAGCCGCTATGGGCCCATTAGTAGGCGCTGCGGGCCTCAGAATGCCAAGAGCAGGTAGGGGATAAATCAGATGTGGCGGGCCGTGAACTGCTTGGATGTTACAGACCCAGGAAGGGAGCTGGCCCAACCAAGTTTGCGGAGCAGTTCTTTTGAGGAGGTAAGAGAAGGGAAATTGTAGAGTTTATAAAAGAAGGACTGGCGTGCACAATCACCGACTGACCCGCAGGTACTGGGAGAATCAAGATGGCGCTTCAGGCCAATACGGTTGTTATATGAGTGGGGCGGACGCGTGCAAGGGCGGGTCAATCCTTGGAAAAAGGGGAATCAACCGGCAGGCAGGGCCAATATAAGCAACATGGGGGGCTCCAAGTGGGGCATGGTGGAGAACTGTGTCATGAGAAGGAAAAACCGGATGTGGGCAATGGTAGGTGGTATGGGATTGGGAAGTATGGATATGGGCTAGGGTTATGCAAGGGTTCTGGTTTCTAGGGTTTTCTTCTCCTATTTTTTGTTGGGGGGAAAACTTGGGGACTACTGAGAGATTTTAGGGACTGTAAAAAAAAAAAAAAAAAAAAAAAAAAAAAACAAAGATTGAAATCAAGAGATAACCAACGGGTGAAGTTACTGGCTAGATCAGGGGTCTGTTGAATGAGTTATTGTTAAGGGAAGAAATAAACAGACTCTTAGAGCCAGAGATCAACGAGCCACGTAATTTTTCAAGATGAGTTGTTCTTGCGCCTAGAACAAGCTGTGTGAGAAATATAGTGAGTCCACTTGATTGATGAGTTGGAAGCTTCAGAAGATCTTACTGATGTCGATATGGCTGCAAGAGTTGATTGGATTGATAGATTGGTTGATTCTATGATGGACGTAAAGAGAATTTGCAATGTTGAACTCTTGATGTCGCTTGTGGAGGTGAATGCTTGTGCCACGTAGTCGCGCCTTGATGAATGAAGTATGTACACCCGAGTATTGAGCGCATCAAGTGAGATAGCCAGTACAACATGTTACATGGAATCAGAAAACAAAAAAAAAAAAAAAACATAAGTGACGTAGCACATAAAAAACAAAAGAAACATCACGCACTAATAAATTGGAGTGCCTCAAAATAGGTGTGATTGAAAAAATAAGATAAGATAGATATCTGGAACAAGAAGGAAATATATTTTTGTGTAATCAGTTGTGAGAATAAACTTAACAACTACCACTTTGTCTTATTTCCACAATGTGATGCCATTTCTGCCCTGGCGGTAAATCAGTTTGAATTTCATTTTCCACAAAAGTAAAATCAGAATGACTTTGATTTTCAACCAAGGTGAAAACCAGTTGAGTTTTATTATCCATGAAGGTTAAATCCACAATAAACCCATCAGTATTTTAAGGGGAATCAAAGAATAAATCATTATCTTTTCATGGTGAAACTCTTGATACTTATTTGAGACAAAATTGGCCCCAAAAGTTACTTAATGTCACTGGTCAGCCAGAGAACCCAATTTGGCCCTGGTGGCTGAGGCTCAACTATCTTGAGCTCCTGGGATAGTTTTTTAACCTCAGCATGAAAATCTGAGTTCTTGTTGTTGAAGATAAATGACGGTCTCATCTGCGCGCCTTGACTGGGTTAATCTGAATCTCACAGACTTGCCTCACTTCCATCCCTGTCCTTGGCAGACCCGTGACACTGTCTGAATTAGCAACTATTGTCTCTCTAATTAGACTATCTATCTATCCCATTGAGACTGCTCACTTTCAGACACACCACTGTGTCATCTCCTTCCCTATCCTTTCCAACCTTCCCACTGCTCTTCTTCCTATCCATTCACTTCCTTCTCCTTATCACTATCCTATCCCAAATATCTTTTGAAATCCTCAAAATTCAATTGTCCTCAAAACTGAACTCTCATTGATTTCTGCAACGCTTCAACCTCTGATTGAGTCTGGTACAAACAACCCTATCCTTCTTCTCTTTTCTTTTGTGTTCTTATTTCTGATTCTTGATCTCAGTCTCTGAAATCTTTTACTGCTGCACAAAGAGGTGGATCATTGGTTTTTTTCATAAACCTACACTTTTCATTGTCTGGTCTCACCTTTTGTCTTGTCTGTTCATCCTCTCCTTCTCTGCTGAAGCGATCTGGTCAAAGATTACCTTTTGAGCCTGTCACAGTGGTGGAATTCTTTTAGCTGTTTCTCTTACTTGGAATCCTTTCTCAGCCCTCTTTGCCTATTTTTAATCTTTGTTGCTCTTTTCCACCTTCCTTAGTTTTTTATCTCTCAAATATCATCAGTTTTTCAATCTTAATTAACAGTTGAAATAACCTAGAACTTCCTCCTCTTTCTCTGGACACCATGACAGACCCAATCCAACAGACCATTTTGAAAAAAGCCATCAAATCTATCCCTGAAATCAACTCTGACAACTTCTCACGGTGGAAAACTCAAGTTGTCAACATGTTGGACATTCAAGGCATTAAGAATGCTCTCTTTGACAACAATGCCAACCTTTCTGAGACCAATAACATTTACTTGAGATCCATTATTACCTTTAAACTCAATTTGTCAATTCATGAAAACATAATTAACCCGAACAACAAAATCAATGCTAAATTAATCTGGAAGGCCATCATCAAATTCTTTTCCTCTTCTGATGCTTCAAATCAAGCCCGTGCGTTTGACATCCTCCAAAATCTATCCTTCAACCCTTGAGACATACAAGGATTCATTAAGGGGGCAAAGATAGCTATCCGTCATTTGCACAAAGTGGAGATTGAGATACCAACCAACATTCTAGCCTAAACGCTCATACACAAACTGCCTAACTCAATTTCCAACATTAAAGATTGCATCATACATGACCAGAACTTTATCAATCTGAACTCTGTGCTTGAGCACATTCAAATTCAATTCAATAATTTTAAGATCAAAGGAGAACAATCCAATATCTTCCCTTCCGCTTTGTTCAACATACACAAGAGATCAGAATCTCCCAGATGCTCAAATGTCAAACACAACTTGAGTGTGTTCCACTTGCGGGCTAACTGTTGGGCCCTGCATCCCAAACTTAGAGAAGAATTTCTGAAAAGGAAAAATGGACTGTCAACTACTGTCAGTTGTTTCTGTCACACTCCCTCTGAGCTATCATCCACCAAGTTCATTCTGGTCTCGCATGACTCACAACATCAATCTTTTTACCTCTTTCTCAAAGAAAGAAATAGGACTTGTAAAAACCGGCGCTAGAAGTGGTGACATGACAATTGAGGGAATTGGAAAGATTGAAATCAAACTTGGCTTCATTTCCGTTGTTATCAAGAGTTTTCTCTGTGTACCAGAACTTTGGGTCAATGTTATTTCTTCTTGCTGTCTGCTGATGGATGGTTTCCTCATCAAATTTGATAAATTAAAATTTCAAATCCTCAAAGGAGAAGAAATTGTTTACAAGAGGTGCTACTTAAATAATGTCCCAACTTTAATTTTCAACAAAATCAAACCATTTTGTTTCCTTATTTCCTCTGAGTTTCTCCACAAATCTCTTGGCCACGTGAGTTACAGCCAAATCTGCAATAAGCTGAACATTGCCTTGAAAATGGAAAAACCTTGTGGGAACTGTGCCTCCTCAAAAATTACTCAGGCTAGCTTCAAAAACTCTTGTGACAAGGCCCAGAAACCCTTTCAAGAAATTCATCTGGACCTTGTTGGTCCACTTACTACATTAATCAAGGGACACAAGTACTTCATTGCCATAGTTGATAGTGCCACTGAATACTGCTCCACCATTCCTGTCAAACAGAAGAGCAAGGTATCAAAAGCTCTCATCTACCTTCTCAGTCTGGAAGCCAAATGTTTTTGATACTTTCCAGAAGTGTTGCATTCTGACCGCAGTACTGAGTTTCTCAACTCCTATCTGATCAACTTTTGCCAGTCCAACTTGATACACATGCGTCAATCCAATCCTTATACTCCTGAGCAGAATGGAGTTGCCAAGAGATTTAACCGCACTATTTCTGAGAGTCTTCAATTCATGATTGAGGACTCCCATATTGGAAAGAATCTCTGGCACAAGCTCATCCGTTCTGTCACTCTAATTCTCAATCAAATTCTGGCTCACAAAAGACTTCCCTCACCTTACAAACGTTTCAGAAAAAAAGAAAAACCTCTCTCCCCTTTTAAACCTATTGGTATCAACCTCATCTTCCTTGCTCCTCCTGGGATTCCTTGGTTGAAACTTGACCCTAAAGGAATCCATGGAATCCTTCTAGGTTACAATGAAGAACTGCTATCCTATTGAATCATGACTGAAAGCGGACGAATTTTCAACACTAAACATGTTGAATTTTTAGAATTTAATCCGCTTAAAAAGGATTCTCTCTCCAGATCCTCAATCCTGGAACCAAACTCTCCAAATTTTTCTGCTCAATCTCCTCCCCTGAGCTTGCATAACTTTCCCAATAACCTCAAAGAGGATACTGACACAAATGAGCCAAGCCAGTAAAATACTGAAGAATCTGCATTGGAAGAATTTTTTAGCGCTGAGGAAGAAATTATTAACCCAGAAAACCCAGCCAAAAATATTCCCCCTTCCAACAATTCAAATCCTCCAAATTTCATGAGAGCCAGAAATTTGAGCATTAAACCAGTCAAGTACACCTATCTCTCTGAGCAGTTGGACGCCTATAAAGACGCTATAGACAAAGAGTTCAAAAACATTGAAAAAAAAAAAGTCTGGGAAGAATGCCACTCCACCCCTTAAAACTATCTCAACACAATTATAGTCCTGAAAACCAAACCTGCCACTGAATTTAGTCATGAGAGAAAGAAAGACGGTCTTTGCATCCAGGGATTTCAACAAAGACACAGAATAGATTTCTTTGAAACATTTTCCACCACTGGAAATTTTATGACACTTCTTGTCTTGCTCACTCTCTGCTGCAACAAGAAACTGAAAATCAAACAATTTAACATTAAGTCCACCTTCCTGCATGCTCCCCTCAAAGAAAAAATCTACATCAAAACACCCAGTTTCTGCAAACAAAACTCCCCTTTTCTCAAACTCAACAAATCTCTCTATGGACTAAAAAAAGCTCTGGCCAATTGGTTTGGTACTCTCACTAACTGGCTCAATGAAATTTCCTTCTCTTTCTTCAACAGTGATCCCTGCCTCTTTATCAACCACTCCTTGAATTCTTTTGTCTACTTTCACATTGATGAACTCCTTGTTGTAGGAGACCTCAATTCCTTTTCTCTTGCATTTCTCTTGCGATTTCTTAACTCCTCAGCTCATTCCCCAGACACAATTCTTGGCATGGACATTTGTGTGACCAAGGATTGTATTTCACTTGATCAAAGAAAACTGATTGGCAAGACACTGGATGAATTAAACTTTACCAACTCAAGATTGGTCCTAACTCCTCTCTTGCCTGGTGTATGTATCAACAAAGCCCCTAATGAAGATCTCACAGCCTTTTCCTGTCTTAACATCACTACAGACGTTACACTGGCATCCTGAACTTCCTGGCATGCCGCACATGACCTGATCTAACCCCTGCCGTGTCCATCCTTTCCTGATTTAACAACCCCCCAAGACTTTCCCATTGGAAAGAAGTGCTGCACTGCTTTTGCTACCTGGTCGGAACCAAGGATCTCATGCTTCAAGTTGAACCCTTGAGTTAAGCAAGCTTACAATTTCAGTTCTTTTCTGACGCCACATGGGGAGATGACCACTACTCTAGAAAATCTGTCCAGATACATTTGTCTTTGGAAATCCTGCCCATCTCCTGGTACATCAGTAGTCAAAGAAACATTGCAATTTCCTCCACAAAGTCCGAATTGAAATCTCTTTCTGACGCTAATCAGCAAAACAAATCAATAAAAAATCTCATTCAAGATCTCTGGAAAATCAAAATAGATCCTACACTGTTTCAGATTGACAACTCCGGTCTCCTTGACAAAATCAAAGATTTTGGATCACACTCCAAGACCAAACACCTTGATATCAAAGCCAAATACTTACAAGAGAAGTTCAAAAAAATAAATTGACATTAAGCTTGTCCCATCTCAGGCCATGATAGCTGACAGACTCACCAAAGCGTTTTCCAGGACCTCCCTTGACTCCCTTCTCAGGACTTGTTTTGGTTGTTCATCCCAAACTGAGGGGGGTGTTTAAGATAAATGATGGTCTCATCTGCGCTCCTTGGATAAATTATTGTCTCATCTGCGCGCCTTGACTGGGTTCATCTGAATGTAACAGAATCGCCTCACTTCCATCCCTGTCCTTGGCTGACCGGGAACACTGCCTGAATTAGCAACTATTGGCTCTCTAATTAGACTATCTATCTATCCCATTGAGACTGCTCACTTTCAGACAGACCTCTGTGTCTTCTCCTTCCCTATCCTTTCCTACCTTCACCCTGCTCTTATAACTCTCCATTCACTTCCTTCTCCTCATCACTCTCCTATCCCAAATATCTCCTGAAATCCTCAAAATTCAAACTTCCTCAAAACTGAAATCTCATTGATTTCTGCAACACTTCAACCTCTGATCCAGTTTGGTACAAACAACACTATCCTTCTTCCATTTTCTTGTGTGTTTTTCTTTTCAATTATTTTTCTCAGTCTCTGACCTCTTGTACTGCTGCGCACAGAGGTGGATCATTGGTTCTTTTCATAAAAATACACTTGTACTTGTCTGGTCTCACCTTTTGTCTTGTTGGTTCATCCTCCCCTGCTCTGCTGAATCCATCTGGTCAAAGATTACCTGTTGTCCCTGTCACAGTGGTGGGATTCTTTTAGCTGTTTCTCATACTTGGCATCCTTGCTCAGCCCTCTTTGCCTGTTTTTAATCCTTTTTGCTCTTTTTTCCCTTCCTTAGTTTTTGATCTCTCAAATATCATCAGTTTTTCCATCACTTGTTGGAAGTAACCTTCCTAGTGGGAGCAACTGACCTAGGCAGGGATGTGCCAGATTGGGTAGGAGGGCTCTTTGCCTGCTCATTTGACCTTTGGTTTCTGAACCATCGTTTTGAAGTGCTTGTTGGTGAATAAGCTAGATAGGAGGTTTTGGAATTTTGCAAGTTGCATTGACTATCCCCCAGGAGGATTTGGTTGCTTATGATTTCAAGAGTAAATGGGGTGAGTTTGTAGGAGGATTGAACCAGAGGGGAAAGTTTAGAGTCATGAAAGAGAGAATTGAGGAAGAGAATGGCCTTCATGCCTTGGGAAAAGTCTAGAAAGCGCAGCTTGGGAGGTTGTCCTTCTATTGTATCAATGATATCTACATACTGATTTTTTCAATGGGGCAACGTGATCCCAAAGTGAGGTACCCTGTTTTTAGGACAGATGAATGAGAAGAAAGAGCATATCACCAGCCATGATAATGGATTTCTCACCGCATTCTCTGGCTAGTGATTGGTAGGCCACGGAGAACTTGTTGGGGGATGATTTGATTTCTGACTGGAGGTTGCATACTACCACCTTGTACAGTAGACTGATGGTGTACCAATTCTTCTTGCAATAGGTCTTGGTGCCTTTGTGATCTTCTATCAATTTTTCATCAAGTATTTCTTTGTTGCTGTTTCCAATCAACAAGTGTTTGAATTGTAACTTCCAGTAATGCCAGTTGTGTTGATTGAGTTTGACCAACTTCACCTTGGTGGAATATCTGTCATTGGACTAATTGCTTCATGAGTCCTTGATCTGGATGTTGTGACCCTTGTCTCTCATGCTTGCCATTGTTTTTTCGCCTGCCACTGCACGCCTGTGTTTCTTTTTCTTAAGAGCTACTTAGTGGCCAAGATTTGACTCTTGCTACCATGATAATATGAATGAAAATCTTTATTGCAGTCAAGGGCTTAGTTTAAGAAGCTCTTATAGAAATAAGACAACTGAACAGCAATGAAAAGAGATCATGAATGAGTAACACTGAGTGGTAAGTGGGAGATTGAAAGATTTGAGGAAACACTGAGGGGCATAAGAAAAAATGGGAGAAAGGATGAGAATGTGACAAAGTGACCTCTTGACGCAGCTCAACTAGCAGAACCTTGTCCTGATGGGATGTATACGGGTGAAGGTATTGAGTCAATATTGATCCTGTTGGACCTGCTTGTCTTGCCAAAATGCTGGTTCAAAGAGCAGGTGGCATTTTGGAAATTGATCTTGAGCTTGAGAGGGGGTGGATCCTTGATTTTTTTTGTCCTTCTCTCCTCCTCTTGCTTCCTCCTTTCCCTGCTTGTTGTCTCAGGACGCTTGGCTGCTCTCTGCGCAGAACGTGCGTGTGCACCTTTGCAGCAGGCAGATTCACAGCAGGACATCAGCTAACAATTTGGTTAACCATCTTATTGCTCCTTCCAATCTTGTCTTCCTAAAATTTTGGTTGTTATTTGTGTGAGATTTAAATTTGAAATCTCAGGTTCAAATATTGATTTGAGGAAACACTGAGGGGCATAAGAAAAAATGGGAGAAAGGATGAGAATGTGACAAAGTGACCTCTTGACGCAGCTCAACTAGCAGAACCTTGTCCTGATGGGATGTATACGGGTGAAGGTATTGAGTCAATATTGATCCTGTTGGACCTGCTTGTCTTGCCAAAATGCTGGTTCAAAGAGCAGGTGGCATTTTGGAAATTGATCTTGAGCTTGAGAGGGGGTGGATCCTTGATTTTTTTTGTCCTTCTCTCCTCCTCTTGCTTCCTCCTTTCCCTGCTTGTTGTCTCAGGACGCTTGGCTGCTCTCTGCGCAGAACGTGCGTGTGCACCTTTGCAGCAGGCAGATTCACAGCAGGACATCAGCTAACAATTTGGTTAACCATCTTATTGCTCCTTCCAATCTTGTCTTCCTAAAATTTTGGTTGTTATTTGTGTGAGATTTAAATTTGAAATCTCAGGTTCAAATATTAGGAGATGATGAGGAGATGTCTTACATTGCCAAGAGGAGGGCGGATCCAGGGAGTCAGGGGATGGAGAACTCAGGTTCAAAGTAAGGGAAAATGGATAAAATTCATTCACTTGAGGTCCAGCTGTCTTGAATAAGCTAAGTAAGGAGTGGCCAAGGAGTGGTTGAATAAGTAGATGAAAATGAATGAGAAATATTCAGTATTGGGCAATCAGAGAACGCTCAATTTGGAGGACCACAACATAGGTTGCACTCAAGATTCAGGCAACACTAATAGGAGAACAAAATTCTAACAGTTTGCTCTCCAATCTTGTGAACAATTGGTTAACCCATCAAATTGTTATCTCTCATCTTTTGGTTGCCATTTTCTGTTTTTTTGGTCAAGTATCAAGGACAGACATTTCTTTTCATCCTTTCAATCTTGTATTCAGTTTTATTTCTGCCCCAAAACATTTCCTACCCTTCTGTTATGTTGATAATCTTTGCCTGATTGCCCTGGCTTAAATTTTCAGCCTCCTGGATGCCAATAACCTTGGTGTCCTTTAGCTACCAGATTTAATAGAATAAATAATAAATATATTATTCAATAAATGCAGCCAAAATCTAAAAAAAATTTGGATAGAGCTATTTCAAAGTTAATTGACTTGGTTTATGGTTTAATATTATAAATATAAATATTAATAAATTGATTATTAAATAAATTAATGGAGGGGCCACAATAATATTGGGGATCTTTAGAACCTCTCTTCAGGTAATTTACTTTAAAAACGCGTGGACCTGGTTACTTTGGAACCTTTAATTTACATTCTTAAAGGATATATTGCCCAAAGATAATATGTATAATAAACACATGGTGGAGTGTTAGGGCTTTGTAACCAAGCTGGAACAACAGAAAAGGGATAAGAGAAATCACTGGTATATTATTTAATCCTTTGGGTACCTGTTTGGGAAGTTCACTGATGGGTTAAACCTGTTACAGGGGTTAAAAGGTTGTTCAGCAGTTTAAATTTATAAAAAGGGTTGGAGACAAATATTATTAATCAGAATAAATCCATAAATTGCTTAATTATCTCCTATAAGTATTTGATTAACTTGGCACAGTGTCTGGATGTAAATATCACTGGGTCTCTGGGTATCAATATTGTCAAACGAGCTCCTTATTTATAGCTCTTTGAGTCCCAATATTTTATTTCTGAGGGATACAGGGGCTCAAAGGGACGTGAAAAAAAGGCTAGCAGGGTATCCAGTGGTAGCCTGTCACGTGTTCTAGGTTCTGTAGCACGGGTAATATCTAATTCCCCATGGTATGGGAGTTATTCTACCTTTTAATTGATGTTTTGGACGTGTGAATAATACTAATCTGTCCATATTATTTTTTTTAATGAATTATCCTTGGCAAATGTTCCCAGTATGTTAATAATTCTTTTATAAGACATTCCATCAGGTAATCTGATGTCAGCTGGGTTCTCATTATGTATTAACTGATTGGAGTGAAATTGTGATATTGATTTTACTCCTTTTTTCAAAATTCAGTTCATTTACTAAAAATAATTACTTGAAAATTTAAGTTATGAGAATTGATGTAGTATTTTTATATCATTAGTTTTCTTAGTATTTCAAAAAAAAATTGATGCCTTAAATTTATCAGCATTCTATATTCAAGTATTATAATATATTTTTACAAATAGTAGTTATCTTATTGTTGAAATTTTTGGTATTTTTAATTATATTAATAAAAAAATATGTATAAAGGTTATTTAGGCATTTTTATATACTTTTATGTATTTTTGGACTATCTAGTATTCACTGGAACATTTATTAAATATGTAGAATGTTCCCATGTAGGTTGTAGCATGTTTACGTGGTACCTGGGCTTCTGGGGCTGCCTGTCACTCTGTCAACCCGTAGTCCTGTGGCTGCATAATTGTCAGAGGCCCAGGGCTGCGTACACGGCTTGCCAGGGTACGCTGAAATGGTGGCAGTGCTGCTGCTCAGCTGCGCGCGGGTGTATTGGTTGCCGTGGCTGCGTGTGGGAATTGTGACAGAACACATTTCCATATGTTACTCCTAAAATATACACAACACCTCAATTCTGACTGAATTTTAGGTGTGAAACCTATATGTGACAATAAATGTGAATTATTTAAATGGCCCAAAATTCCCATAGTGGCTTTGTGGTATTTTGGTCTTTCCTTTCTTTAATTATTTGTTAAGATATGAAGCACTTCTGCAACACTTCTATACTTGCTCTGCAGCGCACTCACTTGAAAGCTCTGCGCAACCCCAACGGTCCCCGACTTATCTCTTTTGCGCCTCCCTCCTTCCTCTTCTGTCCAGCACTCAACAACCTTCTCCCCAATCCTCTTTCCAACTCAGATAGAACTCAAACCAACAAATCACCACACTCAATACATGACGGCGTCGAAGTACATCAAAGATCAAATCAAATCGACCCAATCATTCTCTTTCTATTCTTTATTTTCTTATTCTTTATTTCTGTTTTCCTATTCTTTATTTCATTTCTTTTATTCTTTATTCAAATTCTTCCTTTCTGTCGTCAACAATTGATACAACACTCCACGTCAAGACTGAACTGCTTCCAAGCTCTGCCTGGTAAGATCTTGAACTTCTCAAAAGATTGTCCAGGCCAACTAACCCTCCATTCCACAAATACCAGCTTTCTCCCAACCCATCCTATTTATCTTGAAGAAGCTACCTCACCCATGCTACTTAACTCAACTCTTATGATCAATCAGAGCTTTAGGATCTCTTTCTCTTTGTCTATCCATACTGTCTATCCTGTGTCATCTCATGTTCTTACCTATCCTACATTGTTCAGCCTTGTTGGTTCTTAGTTCTATATAATCTAATCTCAAAGTTTATCACGATTAGAAGCCAAAAACCATGACCTCAACCAGACAACTTAAAGATATGAACAAACCAGCAGGAGCGTCCAATTATTTTCATCAAGTAGCCCTAAAAGCTTTGGTTGACACCATACCTCTGTTAAATGAAGAAAACTATTTGATTTTGCGAGACAAGATGCTCATGCTCTTTGATCTCAAGGATATCAAAGACGCCATTACAATGAATTCTGGACAGATTTCAAACAAGAAAGACCAAGAGATACAAGCAATCATCCTCTCAAAACTTGATAGCACCACTAACTCAAATGTAGTTAACTCGACCAACATAATGTCTTCTAAACTTCTATGGGCCAAAATCACGCGGAGATTTGCATCATTGGAGACGCCCAACAGAGCTAGGGTTTTCAAAAATTTCCTCCACTCAACATTTAGAAAACATGCCATTGACGCATTTATCACCAAGATGCAAAAAGTGACTACAAGGATGACGGACGTGGGAATAGAAATTCCAAAAGACATATTAGCCTATTTACTTCTCTTCAAATTTCCCCCATCCTCAAGAACCTCAAGCAGCAGATTATGCACGTCAAGAAGAATCTAACTGGGGACGTGGTCTTTAATCATCTCACTCAGTACAATAACAAAAGAAAACCGCAGATCAAAGTTACAAAACCATCTGCCAACGTATCCCTTGTGACGACTAAAGCAAAAATTAATAAGGATGAACTCATATTAAGATGCGCTGCAGAGAAGGCTACCACAACCCTAACGCTCCACATCCCGAGTCTTCCTGTTTCCACCTACATCCCAAGACCGCCCCAGAATGGTGGATTGAACAAAAAATGGAATGGAAGAATAAAAACAAAAGGAACCCAACAATTAATTACCACGCTCTCCTCACTCTCTGGATCAACTCCAATAGCAATCCTAACCTCCTTCTGGATTCCGGAGCCAATGTCCACATCTTCAACAATCTCAAATATTTCACCTTGATTGAGATGCAAGATAACCTTGAGGAAATTAAAACCAGTAAACTTGAAGAAAACCTCAAGATTCAAGGAACTGGCACGGTCCGGTTAGAATGGAAAGAATCCACAATCACCCTAAAAGACTGAGTATACGTGCCCAATATAGTGATAAATCTAATCAGCCCAGGTCTCCTAGCTAAGAAAGGTTGTAACCTCACTCAACAACAGGACAATTTAACTGTTACCAGAAACAACAAGATTGTCTTTAAAGGCCTCATCCAAGATCATCTCTTTGTCATTGAGAAACCTAGGACCTCTGGGAATAACCAGATCGTGAATCTCTCCAATCAACCTTCCACTCCCCCTCCTTTCTTACTCAAATTCCACCAAACCTGTGGGCATGCTTCAATTTCCACCCTCAAACATCATTTGAAAGATCACTAACCTAACAAGGAACTCCTCAAGTTTCAATGTGAGAGCTGTGTTAAAAGTAAAATCACTAGAGCTCCATTTACTAGTGTTTCTACCTCCACTAACAAGCCTCTGGAGCAAATTCATCTCAATCTTATCTGCCCAATCTCTCCCCAATCCAAGTCCGGCCATCACTATCTACTCACCCTTTTCAACAACTATACTGGCTATTTGGCAGCATTCCCCCTCAAATCCAAGGACGAAACTCCCAACACTATCATCAGCATACTCAAAACTGAACATAAAAGACTAAACTACTATCCAACCAAAATATTTTCAGATAAAGGGACTGAATTCACCAACTCCACCCTCAACGATTTTGCTAATTCAAAACATATCAAGCTTTTAACCTCCAAACCGTACCACTCTCAACATAATGGCCGCGCTGAAAGGGCCATTTGAACAATTGTAGAATCTTCCAGAGCTACTTCTTTGGCGTCAAGACTACCCAAGAATTACTGGCACATTGTGGCCAGAAGCTGCTGCTTCATGCTCAACCAGATTCCTTGGGAAGGTAAAAATCAGTCTCTCTGGGAGTTTATGTTTGGTAAGAAACTACCAACTAATTATTTAAAACCCGTAGGTACATTGGTAATATATCTTGCAAATCTTATGCAAAAGGGACGCAAGTTTTGATGAAAAAGGCCTCGAAGGGATCTTAATGGGTTTCAATCTGGTCTTCCACCCTACCTTGTCCCCAACTTGCTCAGGGCTGTTATAGAGACAAAACACGTCAAATTCCTCAAGACAAGCTTGAACGATTTCCCACTCCTTGAATCATCTGGATTGGACATCTTCTCTCAATCCAGCTTTGATCTGCAGAAATCAGACTTCTCCACATTGGACAAACAATACGCCATCCACAACGCTAGCACCAAATCTCTCGAGTCAGACTCTGAAACCAAGGATGAAGATAGCTCCTCAAATCCTCTATCACCAAACTCTCCAACTCAAACAATTCCCGCTCCCAATATACCATTGCGACCCAAACAAGAAACTTGAAAACCGCAAAGATACAGATTTCACCACTACCATGAACCACCTTCCTATAAAGCTGCTCAAAAATTCCCAGAATGGCCAAAATGGGAGAAAGCGTCGAAGGAAAAATTACTCTCAATTGAATCTCAACACGTCTGGGAAGAATATTACGACACTCGGGACAACATTCTGAACACTACTTGGGTATTCAAGATTAAGGGAAATTTCCATGGAGGACCGGTTAGATACAAAGCCAGACTATGCGTGCAAGATTTTGACCAGATTGAAGGAATTGATTTTGACAAAACTCGGGCACCTACTGGTAAACTTGGATCCCTTTGCCTAGCTCTCCTATACGGTCTCAAAAATAAGATGAATTTTACTCAATTCAACATAAAGGGAGCCTTCTTACATGCTTCTCTGAACAAAACAGTTATAATCAAAACCCCCAAAGGATCAGATAGAAAGTCTCCCTTCTTAAAGTTGAAGAAATCCTTATACGTCCTCCAACGATCACCAAAAAACTGGTACAAAACCCTTACCGCTTGGATCAAGTTGCAAGGATTCCATGGGTCTACCAGCAACCCATGCTTGTTTCTCAATTCAAATTCTGGCGAGGTCATCTATTTTCACATAGATGATCTAATTCTTGTGGGAAGGACTGATGATTTTGCATCAAGGTTTCTAAAAAGATTCGCCAATTCTTCTTGTCACTCCCCTAATACAATTCTTGGAATGCTGATGGAATTTGAAGGCAACAAGATTATGCTCAGCCAAACAAATCATATCAACCAAGGACTTGAAGAATTAGGCCTTACTGACTGCAAGGATTTCAACTCCCCTCTGAATCAAAATATGCACCTTGAACCCGCTACGGATGAAGATCATGCCGAATTTGTCCAGCTCAACATCAATTACCAAGCCTCAATTGGTCTCCTGAACCACAATTCTCAATATACTCAACCCAACGTCTCTTTTGCCTTGTCAAGCTTGGCAAGGTTTAATGCCAAGCCGGGTCTTGCGCACTGGAGAGAGGTCCAGAAAATTTGGAAATTTCTCAAGACTACCAGAAATCTCAAGCTGGTCCTCCAATACTATCCCAATCAGGAGATTATCTCTGGCTACAGCGACGCAACCTGGGGCCATGACCCTGTGTTTTTCAAGTCTCAAACTGGTTATATAATTTTTCATTATGGAATTCACGTCATCTGGAACTTGTCAAGACAAAGAAACATAACCTACTCATCCACTGAGTCCAAACTAAATGAAATGTTGGACTGTTACTTAGAATTGAAATGGATATGCCATCTAGTTGGTGAGATGTATTTCAACCCCTTAATCAAACCCACGATCTACATTGACAATAAGGGGCTCAAAGACAAAATAAAAAAGTTTGGGTCCCATTCAAAATCTTGACATATAGATATTAAAACTAAAGGCTTAAGGGAGGACCTTTTGCTCAAGAAATACAAACTACGTCTCATTCCTTCAGACAAGATGATTGCTGACTCCTTTACCAAAGCAACCTCAGTCCGAGTGCTCAAATCTCTTCAAGGGAAGGGATTCTGCGGAATCAAAAATGACCGCCCTTCAAATTCTCCTCTTACCAGCAACAAGGGGTGTTAAGATATGAAGCACTTCTGTGACACTTCTCTACTTGCTCTGCAGCGCACTCACTTGAAGGCTCCGTGCGACCCTGACAGTCCCCCCAACTTATCTCTTTTGCGCCTGCCTTCTTCCTCTTCTTTCCAGAACTCAACAAACTTCTCTCCAATCCTCTTTCCAACTAAGATAAAACTCAAACCAACAAATCACCACACTCAATACAAGACAGCGTCGAAGTACATCAAAGATCAAATCAAATTGACCCAATCATTCTATTTTTATTCTTTATTTTATTATTCCTTATTTATATTTTCTTATTCTTTATTTCTATTTTCTTATTCTTTATTTCATTTCTTTTATTATTTATTCAAATTCTTCCTTTCCCTTGTCAAAAATTAATACAAAACTCCATGTCAAGACTGAACTGCTTCCAATCTCTGCCTGGTAAGATCTCAAACTCCTCAAAAGATCATCCAGGCCAAATCACCCTCAATTCCACAAATATCAGCTTTTGCCCGACCCATCCTATTTATCTTGAAGACACTACCTCACCCATGCTACTTAACTCAACTCTTATGATCAATCAGAGCTGTAGGATCTCTTTCTCTTTGTCTATCCATACTGTATATCCTGTGTCATTTCATGTTCTTACCTATCCTACGTTGTTCAGCCTTTTTGGTTCTTAGTTCTATATAATCTAATCTCAAAGTTTATCATTATTAAAATTATAAGAAGTTGATTTTAACGGTGGGGTCAGTGAGTGACCCTACTTAATTTTGGGTTGGGAATCGGTTTCTGCAATAATTTCTAAGGTTTCCTACTCCTTCTTAAATTAATTTGAATATTCTTATTTTAATGGGATTTTTGTTACTTTTGCAGCTTGCTCTGCAATAGTACCAAGCTGACATTCCCCCACTCCAAGAGATGGTCATATCTGAAAAAAATCTGGAGTATGTTGGGAAATAATTAATTCCATATTTGTTTCAGTTCCTTTTGCTTTCTCTGTAGTTTATAAGATGTATTTGTCCATCTGTTATATTATTCACTGGTAACCATTCATATTTGTCTGCAGATTCTCCTTTGTATCTCCCTAAGTATAGTCTAAAATCTTTTCCTTGCACTCTCTCTGTCTTGTCTCTAAATATCCTGCTGAATTTCCATTTTTCTTTCACAGGGTCAGGCTCTACTGGGATCATTTCTTGAGGGAGGTTGCTACCTTCTCTTGGTTGAAAGTTTTTCACTAGGCAAAGAGGGAATACTGGGTGCTTTCTTGATACTTCTTCACTCAAGATTAATTCTACAGCATTTTTTCTGTGAATCTTCTTGAAAACAATTGGTCCAACAAAGGCTGGTTTCAGCTTTCTTTTAACTGTTAAATTGTTTGAGTTAGCAGTAGATATCAAGATCTGATCTCCTATTTTAAAGAGTTTCTTTGTGTGATTTTTTCCATCTCTGTTTGTTGTATTCCAATGCTTCTTCTACAAATTTATGAGCATGATTTTTTGCCAGGTCTATCATATTCTTGAATTTAAGAGATGTTGGATGAATGGTGGCTAAGTTATGGTTCAAGGTATTCCTAGGGAGTTTTGGAATACATCCCCTTTCTAGTAGGTAATGTGCTTCTTTGGTAGTAGAGTGTTTACTGCTATTATAAGCCATCTCCAGGGCTGGGAGGGGGATAACCCAATGATGAAAATAACCTTGGAGTTTTTGTACTCTAGACCAAAGCTACAAAACCTTCTTAACATATCCTCCAAGGCCTGTATCATCCTTTCAGCTAATCCATCAGTCTGGGATGGTAAGCTGTAGAAAAAGATAAAGTAGTACCCAGTATATCATCAAGACTCCTTCAAAATTCAGAGGTGAATTTGGGGTCTCTGTCACTGATTATAATCTTAGGTATACCAACATCAGCTATAACCCTATTTCAATATAGTAAAGCTACATCCATAGCACTGTCTTCTTTGTGTTTAGGTAAGAATTTTGCCTTCTTAGAGTACCTGTCAACTATAAACAGGACAGAGTTATATGAATGTGTACCTCCAGGAGGGAGGCGGGTGACAAAATCCATATTAATGATTTCACACCTAGTTGTGGGTTCAGAGATAATTTTCAGGAGTCCAAACCTTTTTCAAGTAGTTTCATTAGATTTTTTGAAATTCTCACAGCTAGTTACATACTAAATAGTGATTTATTTCCAGTCTATCCACCAAGAAGTTTGTTTTACTTTCTCCAAGGTCCTTTCAGTGGATAGATGCCCTGATGAACAGTTGTCATGGCATTCCTGGAATATTTTTTGTATATGTTCTTTTTTACTTAGTACCAATACACTTGAATGTTGGTGCCTGTAGTAAATGAGATCATCCCAAAAAGTAAACCTTCCTTCTTTATAGAGTTTGAGTAATCAGGAAGGGAAACTATTTATCAGGGCTTCTTCTGGGGATCCACATTCCATAATGGTAATCAGCAGCTTGATATCAGAGGAGTAGTTCTCTCTCATTAGGTTGAAGAAAGCAGTATCAAATTCACATAAGTGGATCCCCATGATTGGAGAATGTAATAAAAAAAGATTGATGTTAAAGATAGGAAAGATATCCTGATCCTCAGGGTCATATGCTGGATTGCTAGAGTCATTAGGCAAAGCATTCCTACTTAGAATATCAGCATTATGGTGTTTAGCTTCAGCTTTATGCACCATACTCATCTGGCCTCTATACTGTTGTGTAGCAATTTGCCACCTGAGCAAATGTCTACTGGGAGTCTCCATGTTCATGAGAGTTCTTTCAGCATTACAGTCCATAATTACTTGGAAAGTGGTGCCTTATAAGTAATAGTGTAGCTTCTCTAGAGCCCATACTAGAGCCAAGCATTCCATCTGTCTGGCTCCATATCTTTTCTAAGTATCTTTGATCTGTCTAGATACAAAAAGTACTTGTTTCTCCACTTGTTTGTCTTCTTCTATTCTTTGTTTGTTTAAAGCACCTCCTAATCCTTCCATACAAGCGTCAATCTACAGCTTGAAAGTTTTAGAATAGTCTGGTTGGATGAGTAGAGGAGTGGAGGCCATATCTATTTTTAATTCCTCATAGTTTTTAAATCTTGTTGAGAATTTCCTCAAACAGCCTCCTCCTTCTGACTACCGCATACCCTAGAAATGCTGCGCAACCTGAAGATGAGTAAGAACACTCTATTCTGAGGACCTTGAGACTTATTTCCAGATCTTTCCTTTTCCTTTCTTTTTCTTCAGTCCGTTCTCTTCTCTTCTGAATCTTTGGTCTCTTCTCAATCAACTCTTCTCTAAATTACCTCCAACAACATCTACTCGAATCAACCTCCTTCTTTCTTTTATTTCTTTATCTTCTCTATCTTTATCATCTCTTTCTTTTTACTCTTTGTTTCCTCTCTTCTATACAAACAAAATCTCACCCCACTCGCCTCAGTCCTTGATCTATCATCTCTGCTGCTCGATTATGGTCCATGTGCTCTTGTCTGGTAAGAGATCTATCCGTACGACTGATCCACCCAACAAACCTTGACTCTGACCTCTGCTCGTTTCAGCTGTCTACTTATCTCCTCTAGTATCATCTTCTCCTCTGCTGCTCTTGCTTTCCTGTTCCTGATCATAGTCCTAGCTGTTGGTATTTTTCTCATCTTCCTGGCTATTTCTGTCCGCATGTGAACCAGTTGGTCTAATCCTCAAATTTATGTCTTCAGCCTGCTGGTTTTTAGTCCCAAGAAATCCAATTCTAAAATTATCACGGTTAAAAGCCAAAAGACTCAAGCTAATCAAAAACAAACGGACCAGTTGGAGCCAATGACTATTTTCACCAAGTTGCACTCAAAGCCTCAGTCGATGCCATTCCTCCACTCAATGAAGACAATTATTCCATATGGCGAGACAAGATGTTGATGCTCTTTGATCTCAAGGAAATTAAGGACGTCATAACTAGGAACTCTGGCCAATTAACAATAAAGAAAGACCGAGAAATCCGAGCTATTATTCTCTCCAAACTGGACAGTTTCACCCATGCCAACGTGGTCAATTTGACAAACATCTCATTGTCCAAGCTGCTCTGGGCCGAGATTACCCGTCGATTTGCCTCATCCAAAACTGCGAATAGAGCCCAAGTCTTCAATCTATTTCTACATACTCCCTTCAAAAAACATGCAATAGAAAGCTTCATCACAGATATCAGAAAGGCACTTACGCGCATGGCGGATGTGGGTATAGAATTTCCCAAAGATATACTCGCTTATCTCACACTATTCAAGTTTCCCCCACTCCTGGAGAATCTCAAGCAGCAAATTATGCACGTAGAGAAACTGATAATGGTAGAAGTTGTTTTTAATCACCTAACTCAATATAATAATGAGCGAAAGGCCCAACAGAAGACAGGCAAGTCAGCTCCAGATGTCACTCTAGTAACCACCAAAGGCAGAACGGAGAAAGATGATAAGAAGGTTCAACTCCGATGCAAAGAAGGCTACCACGACCCAAATGCTCCACATCCAGAGGCGTCGTGTTTTCATCTCCATCCACAAATTGCACCAGGATGGTGGGTTGAACAACAGAATGAATGGAAAAACAAAACTAAAAGGAACCCAACCATCAACTATCATGCACTGCTCACCATCTGGATCAACTCCAACAATACTCCAAATCTTCTATTGGACTCCGGTGCAAATATCCATATATTCAACGATCTTAAATTCTTTACGTCTATTAACCTCCAGGATGACCCAGAGGAAATCAAGACTGGGAAACTAGAAGCTAACTTAAAAATTGGAGGCACTGGTACGGTCCAACTGGAATGGAACGAGTCAATCATAACTTTGGACGAGTGCATGTATGTCCCAGACATAGTGGTCAACTTAATCAGTCCTGGTCTTCTTGCAAAGAAGGGATGCAATCTTTTTCAAGAAAAAGATCGATTTACGGTCTCTCAAGGCAACAAGGTGGTCCTAAAAGGATTAATTTGCAACAATCTATTTGTAATCGAGAAACCTTGAGTCGCGGGCAACAATCTCTCAGTCAATCTCACTAATCAATCCACCAGCCCTACTACTACTGTAGAATCTCAATCTCTCTCAAATCTCCACAAAATGTACGGCCACACTGCAATTTTGACTCTCAAGCCCATTCTCAAAGATTGTTTCTCTATGGAAGAATTGAATAGCTTCCAGTGTGATAGTTGCCTGAAAAGCAAAATCACCAAATCTCCGTTCTCAGCAACGTCAACTCCGTCGTCAAAACCGCTTGAAAGGATACACCTTGATCTGATTGGACAAATTACCCCTCAATCTAAGGCGGGTCATTGCTACATTTTAACCCTTGTAGATTATTTCTCTGGCTATCTTGCAGCATTTCCCCTTCTATCTAAAGATGAAAACCCGGACGTTATAATCAATATCCTGAAGACGGAATATAAACGGCTCAATTACTACCCAACGGAGATCTTCTCTGATAAAGGCACGGAATTCACCAACAAAACCTTGAAGGACTTTGCCAAATCCAAACATATCAAGTTACTCACGTCGGAACCTTACCATTCTCAACATAATGGTCAAGCGGAACGAGCCAATCAAACTATTTTTGAATCCGCGCGAGCAACCTTCTCCTCTTCCAGACTACCAAAGAATTACTGGCACATAGTAATCCAAAGCTTCTGCTTCATGTTGAATCAAATCCCGAGGGAAGGTAATGACGGATCCCCCTGGGAACTCATGTTCAATAAGAGTCTCCCTACTAACTACTTAAAACCTGTAGGATCACCGGTAATATATTTGGGAAATCATCTGCAAAAAGGAAGGAAATTTAACAAAAAAGGATTAGAAGGAATTCTAGTTGGGTTTAATCCATTTTTCCATTCTTACCTCGTACTAAGCTTATCCGGTGCTGTTGTTGAAACCAAACATGTCCAGTTCCTCAAGAACACAATCTCTCAATTCCCACTTCTCGAGTCTCCTGGACTCAATCTTTTTTCTCAAGCCAGCTCGGAATCTGACGAATCCAAATTCTCCTCTGCTCAAAAACAATATACCATTCGCGATTCGCTAGAAGACGCTTCCAAATCAGAATAAGATTGTGAGGACAACAAGGGTGCAGACTCCTCCAATTCACCTGCTCCGAATTCACATTGCCATTCTACTCCAGCAGAACCTCCCAAAACACCCGCATATCAAAGACCTAGACGTGAAATCAAAAAGCCTCAATGATACGGCTTCCACCACTATTATGAACCTCCATCCTATAAGGCGGCACGCAAGTGTCCCGAGTGGCCCAAATGGAAGAAGGCGATAGAAACCAAATTAGAGGGCATAGAACTGCAAGATGTCTGGGAAGAATATTATGGAAATCCAGACAACATCCTAAATACAACCTGGGTTTTCAAAGTCAAGGAGAATTGCCATGGCGAACCAGTGAAATACAAGGCTTGGCGGTGCGTCCAAGGTTTTGATCAAGTGTTAGGAGTGGATTTCAATGAAACTTGGGCACCAACCAGAAAAATTGCCTCTCTACAAATGGCCTTGGTATACACCTTGAAAAAAAAAATGAAAATCACCCAATTCAATGTAAAAGGGGAATTTCTTCATGCTCCTCTGGAAGAGATGGTCATTATGAGAACACCAGAAGGATCGAGTAGAAAATCTCCTTATCTAAAATTGAAAAAGTCCTTGTACGGTCTGAAACAGTCTCCCAAGAATTGGTATGAAACCCTCACGCTATGGATTAAGTCTCAAGGATATGAAGAGTCGACCAGTGATCCCTGCCTCTACCGCAAAACTGAAACAAAAGAAATCCTATACTTCCATGTGGATGACTTAATCCATGTAGGCAACTCTGATATCTTTGAATCAAGCTTCCTTAGGCGGTTCCAGAACTTGTCCGCTCATCCACCAAACACAATACTTGGAATGCTCATGGAGATTGAAGACGATCAAATCCTCCTGAGCCAACCTAATCATATCGATCGGGGACTGGAAGAGCTTGGCCTTTTGTCCTGCAAAGAGAAATCATCTCCACTGACCCAAAACTTCCATCTCAAACCTGCCTCCAATGACGACCATGCTGAATTCTGCCAGCTGAATATCAACTACCAATCCGCGATCGGCCTTCTCAATCAGCTATCTCAGTATACCCGCCCGGAAATTTCCTTTTCTGTGTCTAGTCTGGCCAGGTTTAACGCCAAGCCCGGTATGAGTCACTGGCGGGAGGTCCGAAAAGTATGGAAATATCTCAAGACAATCAAAAATCTCAAGCTTACCATCAAGTACAATCCTAAGCAAGAATTTCTCTCCAGCTTCAGCAATGCCACCTGGGGAGATGATCCGGTTTTTTGAAAATCTCAAACCGGATACATTCTCTTCCACTATGGAAGCCCGGTCATCTGGAACTCGACCAGGCAGCGTAATATCACTTATTCCTCCACTTAATCGGAACTGAATGCGCTTCTCGACTGCTATCTCGAAGTTAAATGGATCAGACATCTCATTAATGAGATCTATTGCGGCTTTGAGTTCAAACCCAAGTTGTATATAGACAACAAGGTCTTGGACGACAAGATAAAAAGATTTGGCTCCCACTCTAAATCACAACATATAGATATAAAGACAAAAGGTCTCCGCGAAGACTTCACGAATCAAGAGTTTGAACTGGAACTTACCCCTAGTCAATCCATGGTCGCGGACTCCCTCTCAAAGGCTTCCTCCATCAGTTCTCTCGATCTACTACAAAAAAGAATATTTAATAATTGAGACAGGTAACCCCACGGAAGATCCACTTACCAGCCACGGGGAGTGTTGAGAATTGCCTTGAACAGCCTCCTCCTTCTGACTACCGCGTACCCTAGAAATGCCACGCGACCTGAAGATGAGTGTGAACACTCTATTCTGAGGACCTTGAGACTTAGTTCCAGATCTTTCCTTTTCCTTTCTTTTTCTTCAGTCCGTTCTCTACTCTTCTGAATCTTTGGTCTCTTCTCAATCAACTCTTCTCCAAATTACCTCCAACGACATCTACTCGAATCAACCTCCTTCTTTCTTTTATTTCTTTATCTTCTCTTTCTTTATCATCTCTTTCTTTTTACTCTTTGTTTCCTCTCTTCTATACAAACCAAATCTCGCCCCACTTGCCTCAGTCCTCAATCTATCATCTCTGCTGCTTGATTATGGTCCATGTGCTCTTTTCTGTTAAGAGATCTATCCGTACGACTTATCTGCCCAACAACCCTTGACTCTGACCTCTGCCTGTTTCAGCTGTCTACTTATCTCCTCTAGTCTCATCTTCTCCTCTGCCGCTCTTGCTTTCCTGTTCCTGATCATAGTCCTAGCTGTTGGTATTTTTCTCATCTTCCTGGCTATTTCTGTCCGCATGTGAACCAGTTGGTCTAATCCTCAAATTTATGTCTTCAGCCTGCTGGTTTTTAGTCCCAAGAAATACAATTCTAAAATTATCAAATATCTCATCTTTCATTTCAAAGAGACTATTATTGTTGCGTATTTCATCCAGAATTTTATTGAGCATAGCAAAATTTGGGATATAATGTTTGCAGTAACTGCAAAAAAAAAATTTGGGATATAATGTTTGCAGTAACTGCAAAAAATAATAAATGAAAGCAACTCTGTTTTATTCTGAGGAATGGGTCTTTTCATGACAGCAGCTATCTTATTCTAGTCAGCAGCTAGAGTTAGACCGGAGACTATATGTCCTAGAATTTTTGGTTTTCCCTATCCAAAGTTACATTTCTTCATGGAGACGTTTAATCCTGATCTGGAGATGATTTGGAGAACTAATCTTACTTGATTTATATGAGTCTCCCAATAATTAGAATACATAATAACATCATTTATATAAATCATCATCCATCCTTGTCTGATGTAAGTACCTAGAACTTTATCCATTGTTCTCTGGAAGTGTGATGGAGCATTCTTTATACCAAAGGGAATCCTGAAGTATTGATATATTCCTGAGTGACAGATAATTCTCAAAAAAATTCTACTTCCAGGGCTTATAGGTATTTGGTGGAATGCTTTAAGCAAATCCATATTAGTGATGTATTTAGCTTTGGATAGGTTATGCAGAGCATGATCAATCCAGGGTATAGGATAATAGTCTGCTTGGGTATAGTTATTCAGCATTCTGAAGTCTCCTACAATTCTTGACTTGTCATTATGCCAGGCTATCATCACAGGAGTAGTCAAATCTACTTGTTCATTGCGCCCTACTTTCCTTAATAATTGTAGATATATAAGTTCTTGGATATTTTCCTCAAGAGCTATTCTAGATTTGGGACTAGAGGGATAAGCTGGTATTCTTAGGTTAGGAGGATAAGGAGGCTTGATAGTCAATGTTAATACCACATCATGTCCTTTGATATCACCAATGGAGTGATCTTTAGTACAGAAAGCATTCTGTTTCTCAAAGCAGACTGGCAATATATCTTCCTTCTGTTCTTCAGAAAGTTTCACATTTAGAGCTGCTTGAGAGAAGTATTCTTGATTAAATTCTTCTAAGTGCTTTTGTTAAGTAGAAGAGGGGAATTTAGTTTGGATCATGCATATCTTAAAATTCTTATCGCAGTTGCCACCAACAGTGAAGTACCTCCATTTACTATGGAACACATCTATGCCATATAGACATAAAGTATCATTTCCTATTAACAGGTAGTAAAATAAGCCATTGAGTAATACTACAAACTCCAATTGTATTCTCAAAGATCCTTTAGTATGGGGTAATATTATAGGAGCAGTCCATACTCCAATAGCATTCATGGAAGAGTTGCAAGAACCAAACTTGGCTTTTGGGATGGGAAAAAGGTGGTGTTTGCAATTGGGATCCCATTTGTTTAAGAATTAAGTGCAAAAACAGGAGCAGAAAGCCCCACTGTCAAGTAATAACCTTATAGTTCTTTCTTTATACAATCCTGTGGCATAACAAGTTTGACCAGTAGTATAACTCTTACCACTCATAGGTTTAACTGTTAATGGTTTAACATCAGTGAAATTTCTAGGAATTATGAAGGGGTCCCATTGCTGGCGCAAACTAGAATCACCATGGATGTTATTTATTTCTATAGAAGTGCCTGTATCTCCTTCTATTACATTGATAGGTTTAGTCAAGATCAATTCAAATTCAGACAGAGATCCTTCAGTATCAGCTGTTTCTTTGTAGTTCTGGTTCCCTTAAATCTCAGGTTCTCCTTCCATTACTGCTATCTTTCTCCTTGGTAATGGGAATTCTTGTCTCATATGCCCTGTTTTGTTACAGTTCCAACAAGTTCCAGGTATTCTTTCTTTATCCTTTCTCTGATTAGATTTGTTATTATCAGGAATATTTACCAGAGGGGGTTGTTCTCTGGTTTTGTTAATTTTGAAGTTATCTTTGGGTCTAGAAGGAACCTTCTTGTCTAATCCATTCATGTCTATTAATTCTTGTAAAACATTGATTAGAGTTGGTAATTCCACATCCATACTCATCATGCATGTTACACTATGGTTAAGATTTCAAAGACACAGGTTTAGAAGTCTATCATTAACTTCCTCTTTATCAGCATCTGGATAGAAGCAGTCTAGTCTTCTCTTCTGTTCTAATCAAAATTTGTGAGACTTATCCTTGGAGGGGTCAAACAAGGAATTTTGGAAATATTTCATCATTTTTCCTTTCCACATTCTAGAACCAAATTGTTCTTTAATTAGAAGTTCCCAAGAATTCCATGGTAAGAATCCTACTTCTTCTCATTTACTAATAAACCAGTCTAAAGATACTCCCTCAAATAGTGTGGGCAGCCTGACTAAAGCTATAGCTTCTGTTATGTCATAAGAATTTATGGTGTATTCAATAAATTTAATGAAATTTATATGATTTTATTCTCCTTCACCGCAGAACTTAGGCCATTTAGAAATTGGGGGTAAGGGTTTGAGGTCTTTTTCCATTTAAGGAGTAGGACTAGGCCTGAAAGTGTCACTCCTATACATTCCTAATAAGGGTGGTGCATAAGGAGTAGTTGTTTTTTTTGGGAGATTATGGTTCCTCTGTGGTACTCCCCAAGGGGTTGGTCAGACGGAATTTTAACTCTCTAAGATCATTCTTGATCAGATCAAGTTGCAGGTCCACTTCTTATCAAGAAGTTCTAATTTCTCACTGAGGGACAGAATGGAGCTTGTAGTAGTATTTATCAATTCTTTGTTCAAAGGTTGAAAGGGTATGATAAAATCTTCTTGGATAACTGATAAAATATTCTCAAATTTTTGAGTCTGTCTAGTTTTACCTTGAATTATTGTCTCCAATAATTTTTTTGAATGTTCCTTGATATCTTCTATCCCTACAGTTTTTGATTTTTTATTAATTACTATGACTAAAACTGAAGTCAACTTATCCATTTTGGTGTAAACACCGTCCAAATTTCCACAAACAATTTTGAAATTATGGCGCATATCATTAGAAAAAGAAGTAATTACATCAGAGGTTGGTTTAGACAAGTTACTGGGTTCAGAATTAGAGGCCAATTGTTGTACAGCTTTTTCCACTTTTGAGCTAAGGATATTATCTGATCCCAATCCTTCTTTCCCTTTGGATTTGGATGGGAAGAAGATCTCTTCTTTCCTGATCCTCTGCCTTTCAGTTGGGATAATTGATCCCAAGGACTCCACTTTTCTACGTAGGATTCTACCTCTTTCCTTGGAATTATTTTATGAAGAGCTATCTGGGTAGCTTTTGCCTGGGATATTATCTTTTTCATAGATAACATGTCCTACTTGGCTTGGGCTTCTTTGAATTCTTCCCAAAATTTCATGTGCTCTTTAACTAAGTCTCTGATCCTGGCTTCCTTGGACAGATTCTGCTGGGGTGGCTGCAGGGAACCTTCTGTTAATGGAGGGGGGCTTAATTCTACTAAATTGTCCAGCTCTAGGTTGGGGGAGGGCAACAGTGCTTGGGGCTGTTCCCTGTCCACCAACATTTGATTTGTGGGTTCCAGCCCCTCATGGTTGTCATTATTGGTGGTCTCATGGTTACTGGGGGCTCCTAGCAAAGATCAATATGAGGGACCTATCCCTGAGGCTCTTGTTTTACATCTATTCATAATGAATAAAATATTTCTCTAAAGAAAAATCAGTGATAATAAGTTTATTAAAAATTACTTAAGTTGATATTCAGAGGAACTAAGACTTTATTGGGATTAAATTGATACTTACTAGGTAATCATATGGGGTTTTGGTGTGTTCCGATGAGGTCTTCTTCCCTCCGATCAATATTTTTGGGGCGTCCAGGGATATCTGGGAATTCTTTGTCCAATGAATCTACTTCAGTGACGGTGGTTTCTGGAAAAGGAGGTTTCACTGATGGTAAAAAGATATTTTATTTGTCAATAAAATATATTAATATTATTTTGATAAAAATAATATGGTAATACTAGTTATATACTTACTTTTATATTTGAAAAAGCAATTCATACAGTATTTCTTCCAAGTTTTATGTATTATTAATAGGGCTTGATAGTTGATAAGCCTCTCAAGATCATTTTTTTCAAGAAGTTTATCTGAGTTTTTGTGTGCAGAAAAAATATTAAGTGGCTCAGCTTTAGTTAAAGCTTACCAACCAATTGGTTTGTAATTGTTAATGTATTCTTCTTTTATTATCTTATAAATGTTTAAATAATATATTATTAATTCTGAATTGGTTTCTAAATCCACTGAAAAAGAAATCAATGATAAATAACATTTAAAAATTAAGATAAATTATCTTTGATTTAATTTTTACCAGAAATGTCTGGTCCAAGGTATTACATATAATATTATGGAATATTTATCGGCCATAAACCCAACTGTCAGCCTCCTTAATGCCAAGACCCTTTCTTTCCTTTAGCTACCAGAGGTTATAGAAAAAATAATATATACATTATTCAATAAATGCAGCAAAAATCTGTAAAATCTTTGGATAAAGCTATTGCAAGTTTAATTGGTTTGGTTTATGGTTTAATATTATAAATCAACATTAATAAATTGATCATGCAATCAATTAATAGAGGGGAAAAAATAATATTGGGGATCTTTATCACCACTCTTCAGGGAATTCACTTTGAAAAGACGTAGACCTGGTTACTTTGGAACCTTTAATTTATATTCTTGAAGGATATATTTCCCAAAGATAATATGTATATAAAATACATGGTGGAGTTGCAGGGCTTTTTAACCAAGCTTCCACAACAGAAAAAGGATAATAGAACTCTTTGGTATATTATTTAATCCTTTGGGTACCTGTTTGGGACGTGCACGGATGGGTTAAACCTGTTACTGGGGTTGAAAGGTTGTTCAGCAGTTTAAATTGAATAAAGGGTTGGGGACAGACATTATTAATCAGAATAAAGCCATAAATAACTTAATTATCTCTTAAAAGTACTTGATTACCTTGGAACGGCGTCTGGATGTAAATATAACTGGGTCTCTGGGTATCAATATCCTCAAAAGAGCTCTTTATTTATAGGTCTTTGAGTCCCAATATTGTCTTTCTGAGGGATACAGGGGATGAAAGGGAAGGAAAATAAGGCTAGAAGGGTAACCAGTGGTTGCATGTCACGTTTTCTAGGTGCTGTAGCACAGGTAATATCTAATTCGCCAGGGTATGGGAATTATTCTACCTTTTAATTGATGTTTTGGACGTGTGAAGAACACTAATCTGTCCACATTATTTATTATTAATTAATTATCCTTAGAAAATGTTCCGAGTATGTTAATAATTCTTTTAATAGGCATTCCAAAGGGTAATCTGATTTCAGCTGGGTTCTCATTATGTATTAACTGATTGGAGTAAAATTGTGATATTGATTTTACTCCTTATTTCAAAATTCAGTTGATTTACTAAAAATAATTACTTAAAAATTGAAGTTATGAGAATTCATGTAATATTTTTAAATCATCATTTTCATTATAAGTTCTAAAAAAAAAGTTTTCAAGTTCTCACAATTGTACATTCAAGTATTTTAGGATATTTCAATATATTTTTTAAAAAAGGGATTATCTTATTTTCGACATTTTTGGTATTTTTAATTATATTAATAAAAAAATATTTATAAAGGTTATTTAGGTATTTTTATATACTTTTATGTGTTTTTAGACTATCTACTATTCAAGGGAACATTTATTACATATGTAGAATTTTCCCGTGTAGGTTGTAGCATTTTTACGTGGTACCTGGGCTTCTGGGGCCGCTGTCACTCTGTGAACCTGTAGTCCCGTGGCTGCGTACTTGTCAGAGGCCCAGGGCTGTGTACACGGCTTGTCAGTGTACACTGACAGGGTGGCAGTGCTGCTGCTCAGCTGCGCGCAGGTGTATTGGTTTCCGTGACTGCGTGTGGGAATTGTGACAGAACACATTTCCATATGTTACTCCTAAAATATACACAACACCTCAATTCTGACTGAATTTTAGGTGTGAAACCTATATGTGACAATAAATGTGAATTATTTAAATGGCCCAAAAGTCCCATAGTGGTGTTGTGGTATTTTGGTCTTTCCTTTCTTTCATTATAAAAATTATAAGGAGTTGATTTCAAGGATGAGGTCAGTGAGTGACCCTACTTATTTTGGGGTGGAAAATCCATTTCTGCAATAATATTCAGGGATTTCCTACTCCTTCTGAAGTTAATTTGAATATTATTATTTTAATTTTTTTTTGTTACTTTTGCAGCTTGCTCTGCAATAGGAGAAAGCTGACATAAATAGTCTAGTTTCAACTATCTTGCCTTCTCAACACCAACTTCAAGATTAACCCCATCCTACTTCTTGTTGTATTGCTTGCTCAAGTCAATCCATCTTGCGCATCTCATGGCCCCTTTTTTCCCATTGTCAAATACAAATTTTTTCAATTGGGACAACCAATCCCAAGACCTTTGTTTTTTCATCTTTAACACCTTATTGAATTCATTGCTTGACTTGGTTGAAGCCTTCAAGTACCAATCTCACCCTGTCTTCCAATTACGCTCTTTGGAACTATTCTTTCCATCAAATATTTGGTTGGGTTGATAATCAAGTCAATCAATTCTTTGGTCAACTTATCCTTCTAGCAAACTTACGCTCTTCCAGTCTCCACCTCTCAGTTCATTCCCCTAACGTTGACATTTCCCAGTCAACTCCTTTTTGGGTTTGAATGCTAACTTATGTTGTTTGAACCACTCATCTTGGCCTTGCCCTACTTGCACTCTTGAGTTTGCCCTCTCCTCAACCTTGGTCTTCTTGCGCTCTTGACTTTGCTGTCCTCCTTCCAACACCGTTTGCATGCGCCTTCCCATTAGTTGTCCTTGAACCTTGCGCGCATCATTCAATCTACTGTCCACACTTATCCCAATTGGGATAAACCATTTCAAGATTTTTTTTTAAATTTTGCGCCTACTTGTTCTTTTTTTCCATTCACTCAAATTCAACCAACTAAAGATAAAAATGACATCTTCCCCATGGATTTGGTTGACTTCTCATCCTTATATTATCAATTCAAAAAATCAT
Source organism: Puccinia polysora (assembly GCA_025617555.3). Classification (NCBI taxonomy): domain Eukaryota; kingdom Fungi; phylum Basidiomycota; class Pucciniomycetes; order Pucciniales; family Pucciniaceae; genus Puccinia; species Puccinia polysora. The sequence goes on along the minus strand of CM062618.1, from coordinate 25,124,577 downwards.
CATGTTTTCAACTTACATCCTTAACATTACCATTAGTACAATCAAAAAAAAAATTGAATGCTCATTTTTAGTTTCCTTCAAAAGTTCCTTTGTTCAATAGTTGGAGCGCGTTTTGGAATTCTGGAGACTAGTCCCCCACTTTTTTTACTTAAAAAAAATTAAATAAAAATTAGATAAAAATTGTTTTAAAAAAATCTACAATATCTTCCAGTATTATGGAATCATAGAACTAGTATGTTATTATATAAAAGGAAATATCTCTCATATCTCTAATTAGTTGTTCTCTTATTTTTTGATTGCTTCAATTTTGTTAAGCACCCAAATCAGCTGAACTAAAGCCTCAGTCATATTGGGTTTTTCACTCTTCTTTTTATAGCTTTTATGTCCTGTCTTATGGCCTGTGAGGTCTATTACTTGTTCCATAATTTCTGTCACTGATTATGTGACAGATCATTGGTTGTTTTTCATTCATTATTCATTAAAATCTATTTATCAAAACCCCAAGTTAGTCTTTGTCAAATGAATTTTATCTAGAATACCCAAACCTTTTCCATTCCAGTCAACTTATCGTCATCTGTTCTGACTTTACCATGAACCTGAGTTCCCCCTTGACTCCCTGATTTGCTCCTCTTAGCAATATAAGATTTTATTCTCCTCTTTTCAAATTTTCAGCTGGAGCATCAGACTCTAATTTCAGAAAAAACATTTATAAATGGAATTGATTCTTCATCCAGAGTTTGATTTTTCAATTTATTTCAATGGAAACACCTTGTTTCATCTTCAAAAATTCTCCAAAAATGAAAATTATTTGTTGCTACCATGAAAATCTCATGATGTATCACATCCAATTTTCATTTCATCCCAATTTCTGAATTGTGTGAAGTTAAAAAATGCATATTCTACATGCTTGCCCAAAAATCAACTACTTCCGCACAAAATATGTTTTTCTTTTCTTCAATTGGTTCTCATTTTTTCCTTAAATAAAAAAATCCAGTGAATTTTTTAGCTTGCTAAAATGCACAGAGAAACCTGTCATAGGACCAATAAAAGAAAAAAAAGAAACAAGAAAAAAAAAGAATTTGTAATGATAAGATAGAAATGGAGTGGGAAGAACAAAAATACTATCATAAATTTTGCTTTCCCAACCAAAATATGGTAGGGTCACTCACTGACCTCACCTTTGAATTCCTGCTCCTTAATCCATTAAAATAATAAAGTAAAAATGACCCAAAAGTTGAGGAATCCTAATTGCACCTTTTGGCCACTGTAAAATATCAAATTTATTGGAACATATAGGTTTCAAAACAAAAAATCTGTCAGAATTGACAATTTGTATGTAGTTTAGGAGTTGAAGGCCATATTAGGTTTTTGAAAAATTCCCGCATGCAACCCTGCATACTCACACGCAGCCTGCATGCTTCAAGATAAGCTATGCATGCATAAATTAGTATAAAAACCCACCTGCAAAGTCCACATCAATATACCACATGAATATGATCAGATCCCTGCATGCAGCAGATCTGATCTGTGTGTCTCCGATGTGAAGAACTTAGAGGTGCTAACAGGTACCACACCTGACCACTAAAACATACATGAATCAACCATGCATATGCAATAAAATGACACATGCATTGAGGATAATCTGAAAACATGAAATATGAAATAAAAAAAATATAAAATCAAAATATGAAGTACTTAGATTTGAGAAACAAATAATAACAAGCACCACAAAATTAATAGATCCAAATATTTGAAGACCACAAAAAGTATCAAAAGATCTGGTAATAAAGTAATGAAAAATAATAAAATGATCAGCAGATGGTTTAAAATCAATAAAAATATGTCACATAACTTTTTAGTCAAAGATAAATAGTGCCAAAATAAATTACTTCCAGGATCATCAAATTAACACATTCAAAAGAATTGATTTTGATGAAAATGAAACACTCATCCTACATATCCAGGATCAGCTAGGCTACCGCACCTAGAGAACTTTGAAATAAAGGTCTGGATGGCTTTCTAGCCTCAGGAAATGAGCCCCACCCTCTCTATGAGCACTAGAAAGGCTTTTTTTACCCCAAAAAGGTATTTATACAGCATATTTTTTGTATTGCTGTTTTCATTGAAGATAAATCAACAAGTACCCTAAATTTGATGTGAAACCCTTCAAATGTGAACCTCTGCATGTAACCAGCAAGTAAATGATTAATCTAGTAAGTCATTTACTTTCTTATCTGGCCTGTGTGCTACTGTATCTTGACCATACTACCATTTTAGTGGGAAATAATACCCTATTGTTGATTTTGAAGGTCCCCATCTTTACAAGATTAAAAATTAATCTCCTGCAGAAGAGGTGTTAAAGACCCCCAGTTTTCATAAGCTGTGGCCCCTACTTTTATTATTTATTATATAATGTTGATAACAATTTAACCAAAAAATTCAAACTTGCACTATTAACAATCACATTTATCCTTTGGAGATTGGTGCATGTATTTTTTAAGAATATTCTTATTGTTTATCTCTATAACTTATAGTAGTCAAAGGATTGAAAGGTTCCTGGTATCTGGGAGCTGAATGAATTTACCATGCCTTGGTTTATTTTTTGTTTAATTTTGCTGACAAATATGATCATATAGTCCTCAGAAATGTCTCTGCTGAAGCTCTTCTCCTTATTCATTTTCTCCTATTTCATTTTTTTCTTCCTACTCGATTTGTTCTCTATTGTTTTATTCATAACTGATCTCTTGTGCTGCTTGGAACAGCCTTCTGCAACACCATTCTTTGAATTCTGCTTCAGAGACTCCTGTGGGGTATTATAAATGATGTAGCAAATAACTTGCAGGCAGTCCTTGAAGGGGAATTAAGTATTATTTCTACTCCTTTAGAGTATTAGTAGGACTAAAATGGTTTTGAATTGCCTGCCCTTTGGTAACATAGTAATTCTGCACAATTATTTATTTATATTAATGGATGGTTTCTTTGAGACTTAAAATAGTTCTCAGATCAGAAATAGATAAATTACTAGGTTTTTTTGAAGAATATTCCACAGATAGTGGGTTATTGGTAAGGGATTTATCATTTCTATGTGATCTTTTAGCCAATATCCCAATGATAAATGATGAATAGTCAAGGTTTTTTAGTTGTAAGGGGAGGGGGGTCTTTAATGGTCAAAATTGGTGAGGTCTATAATTGTTATTTGATTTCCTGTTGGTTTAGACCTGGCATTTCAACCAATTTGTCTTATCTGGGTGAGTTACCACAGATGACAGATGGGTGATGAGGTTTCAAGGGTGTAATATAAGGGGCTAATAAACTTCAGAGGGATTAGTGGTGATGAGTGAGACCCTTGGGAGCCATGAGGATATAACTTGGATAGGGAAGAGAGGCCCTCCTTAAATAGAAAAATCCTTCCTCAGGGCAGTTCTCAAAACTTCTCCAAGGGTTCTCCCTGTTCTGGTGAGGAACAGTGAGATACAATTACATCAGGCATTTCTGCTGGTTGAAAAATGGATTTTACAGTTACATGAGGAATTTCTGCTGGTTGGAAAAATGATTGTACAGGTACATGAGGCATTTCTGCTGGTTGGAAAAAGGTTGGAATGGGGTTTAATGCATTCACAGCCTGGCATATTTTGTGTGTAGCTCAAGTAGGATGTATTGATGTGCAGTTCTGGTTTTTTTCTTGGTGCGACTTGATTCTAACTACATGTATTGCTGTGAAATAATGGTGGATTGTTTGGGGCTGCTTTAGACTGGTCTCACTTCCTCCTGCATATATTTCTTCTGTATGATTCTTCACAGCCTCCTTTTTGTATATTTTCTGCGTGTTAGCTTTGTTCTGGTTGAGAATACTTTCACTTCCTCATGCATATATTGTTGCTGTATACTTCTGCACAGCCTCCTGTATGTATATTTGCTTGTTTGTTTGGTTTCTGTTTGGAACTTGTTTGAATTCCTTCTGTATATTACTCCTGTATAATTCTGACGGCCTTCTGTATGTATATTTGCATGCTTGCTTGGTTTCTGGTTGGAACTGGTTTCACATCCTTCTGTATATATTTCTTCACATCCTCCTGTATGTATACCTGCATGTTTGTTTGTATTTGAAGAGTTCCAGAGTATCTCCATAGAGCTTTCACTGGTCTGTGACACCTGATTGTTAGAGGTTGGCCATAATTTAGTTTATTTGATTGTATCTTCTAATCCATGAGAGGTAGAGAGGTACTTTTTCTGTGGGACTATAGGTTAATTGTGATTTGGAATCCAATCATTAGGTTAATTTTAGCATTTGAAATATCATTATGCTAGAAAATGCAAGTCTGATGGCTATAGGACTGGTTTGGTCAACCAAATCCCACCCAGGCTTAATGCTGTACACAGCATTCCTGTCCACAGACATCAGACTTTTTTTCTCTCCTTCTCCTTCTTCCTATTGTTCTTCATCTTCCTCTTCCTTATCTTCTTCTTCTTCCAACCTTTCTTCTTCTACTTGTATTATACATTTTCTTTTATTGTGATGTAGAAAATAAAATGAAATACAATAATAAAATGAGATGAAAACCAAGGTCAAGAGAGTCCTAGTGGCCCATTTTTTCCTGTGGACACCTTGAGTATTTATGTTCAAATATTACTTTCCTCATTTTTCTTGATTTTATCCATCCAGAAAATTCAATTTCACTTGATCTTTGTAATTCTTCTCAATTTTTGACTTATAGCTGGGTCCTTGTGGAAAAAAATAGGTTTTTTATTCTTCTAATTTCTTCCAGCTTCCAATCTTCTTTTCCTTTATCCAGCAAAACAGTCCCTCCTGGCTAAAGATAGATTATTATTTTCTTTTTCTTTTTTTTTCTCTCTTTAAAATCTTCTTTTCCCTTCTCCAATATCATGTTAACTCCTGGCTAAAGACAGAGTACTTCTCTCTTTTTTTCTTTTCTTTAACCTGTTTGCATGTATTAACACTTGATAGATTCCTTTTTCACTGATTCCAAATAAAATATCTTCATTCTGAATTCTCTGGTAAAATATCAATTAATTATTGTCCTTGTTACCTTGATATATCTTTGTATCTTGATTCAGATCCAATTTTCAGTTAAACCAGTCTTGATATCTTCACGTCCTCCTTCCTTTTTAGTCTTCCATGTTCCTTGGGGTTAGAATTATCTAAAAAGCAGTGAACCTATGATCCATGTATTTGCCATTATCTCTTTTTTTAATCATTCTTCTTCTTGTTGTTTTCATTTTTGTTTTTAGGCAGTTTAAGGTCTTAAAAAGGACCAACTTGATTTAACAAATGAATATATATGTTTTATTATTATCATTATTTTCATTGCAGGCAGTTTAAGGTCTTATCAAGAACCTTATGCTTGATTCTTCTCTCTTCTTTTCACTTTATGATCATTGTGAATTTACTTTATTTTTTTTATTTTTTTATTTTTTTTATTTTTTTTATTTTTTTATTTTTTTTATTTTTTTTATTTTTTTTATTTTTTTTATTTTTTTTATTTTTTTTATTTTTTTTATTTTTTTTATTTTTTTTATTTTTTTTATTTTTTTTTATTTTTTTTATTTTTTTTATTTTTTTTATTTTTTTTTATTTTTTTTATTTTTTTTATTTTTTTTATTTTTTTTATTTTTTTTATTTTTTTTATTTTTTTTATTTTTTTTATTTTTTTTATTTTTTTTATTTTTTTTATTTTTTTTATTTTTTTTATTCTTTTTATTTTTTTTTTACTTTTTTTATTTTTTTATTTTTTTTATTTTTTTTATTTTTTTTATTTTTTTTATTTTTTTTATTTTTTTTATTTTTTTTATTTTTTTTATTTTTTTTATTTTTTTTTATTTTTTTTATTTTTTTTATTTTTTTTATTTTTTTTTATTTTTTTTATTTTTTTTATTTTTTTTATTTTTTTTATTTTTTTTATTTTTTTTATTTTTTTTATTTTATTTATTTTTTTTCAATTTTCTTAATTTTCTTAATTTTTTTTGTTTTTTTTTTTGTTGTTTTATTTTTATTTTTATTTTTATTTCATTTTTATTTTTTTATTTTTTTATTTTTTTTATTTTTTTTATTTTTTATTTTTTTTATTTTTTATTTTTTATTTTTTATATTTTTTATATTTTATATTTTTTTTATTTTTTATCTTTTTTTATCTTTTTTATTTTCATTTATCTTTATCCTTATTCTTATTTTTAATTTTAATTTACTTTAATTTAATTTATTTTTATTTATTTTATTTTTATTTTATTGATTTTTTTTTTGAGTAAAAAAATATAGCAGTTTAAACTGTTTCTCAGGAGCTTTTTTTATTTAATTTATTTTGTCTGGTGCAGCCTTGAGATAGGCTTTTGCTCTAATTTGTGGGTGCAGTAATGTGGGCTTTTGGTTACAGGAGTTTTCTGACAATGAGAGGCACGCGAAGTAGTCATAGAGAGAGAGAGAGAGGGCGGGGCGCAAGGTTTTTATCAAGAGAGAGAGGCGCTCTGATCAATGGTTGATTTGGGGCATGGGTCAATATTGGTCCTCAATTGTTGCAACTCAATCTATTTAAATCATTGCATTGTTCCTTCATCAAATTTTTGTTTGCACAGAATATGGCTTTTTCTATGTTTCAGTCTAGAAGTTGTTTTTCCTTTCTTTGTTTTCTGTATTTTATTTTCTTTTCTTTATTGATTCACTATTAATATTAATATTATTTGCTTGTGGTTTAGCAAGTTTTGAAGGTATATGTGGTTAAATTGTGCACGGTTGCCAATCAAATGCTTGCACAATCCAATTGGATGCAGGTAAAAATTCCTCTTGGGACCCCTGATTGTTGCGGAGGGTGCAATGGAGGCCGTGAAGTGCAGCAGTTGATTGTAAGATTTGATTCATTCAAATTTTGTTTATTTTTAATTATTATTCCTTCCAATTGTTTTAATAGTGGTGGTTGCTCCCTATGTTGTGAGAAGGAGTGGGCTGATTAATGCTGAGGTTGGTTTAGGGATCCCAATCCCTCATTCCTCTGTATTTCCTAGTACCTTGTGAACTCCTATTTTTAATTTTACTTTTCTGCTTGATAAAAAATTGAATCCCCAAGGTAACACCATTTTTTGAAATTCAACTCAAATTCATTTTAGTCCATTGCAGCAATCTCCAACAGGTTTTAAGTTGGAAGTTATCCTTCAGGTGTGGGTCAAATAAAACACAGCTACAAAGGTTTCAATCTTTGTGGGTCCTTGCTCCTCTATTTTTTAAAGTTTAATTGTTTTTTGATTCTTGGCTGTAATCTGAGGGTGATCTGGTGCAGCAATGTCAATTGCCCTTTTTTCATTCATCTTTTTTTTGAATTGGATTTGGATTAAATTGCAAAGGTCCTTTGATGCAACAATTGGTATTTCCAACCAAGGCTGTTGTAGTCATTGGCCTGTTTGGATCCAGCGTAGTGGAGGGCTGGGAGAAAAGTCCTCATAATCATCATTTTCTATAAAAGGGCTGCTTGAATGGCCTTCCTCCCTCCTGCCCTCCAACTGAACTCCCTTGGAATCTTCACTCCTTCTCCAATTCCTCCCAACATTACCAACGGTTTTTGTGACCAAAAAAAATCCTCCCCCTATGCACACCCAATTTTATTGTTTCAATTCCTCTCCCTTCTATTTTTTTTCCCCTGACTGACAGATTGTTAATTTTGGAGTTGAAAAATTGTCTCTCAGTGTTGTTTGCTTGCTAGAACAAGGTTCGTATCCAAGGGAGATAACTAAGAAATTGGGTATTTGCAGCTTTTTATTTTTTGGCTTATGTGATAGAAACAAAACAAAATGCTAATAAAAACCCCCGTTTTTTATGGCCAGGTCAAGAAAAAATAGATACTACCCTGGTGAGTATTTTTTTTTATCTTGCATTTCTTATGGTTTACTTCATTTTTTTTTTGAATGTGTCTATGTTCCTTTTGTATAATATTATTTTATGTAAGGATTTTTTTTCTTGCAATAATATATTTATGGGTGATGATGAATTCACGACTCAAATGTGTTGTGTAGACAACTCAAATGGGCCTTGTGGCACGCTACACAAGTACAATTGAGTTGTTTAGCCTCTACATAACTTGAGTGTAGTTGTTGTAAGACTCCAAATGGTGCTGGCTTTAGGAAGTTCTTTGAAGGGGAAAGGTGATTTTTAGGCTGCCGTCCTGAGTGTTACAAAAATATTTAAGTGTAACCGGAATAAAGGTTAAGAACCTTCAACAGAACATCAATATCTGAGGCAAGATGGTGGGGGAAAAGACTTGAACAAAATTTTTTTCAGAGTTCACTTGAACAAGGAAGTTTTAAGTAACAACACCCACAAGCTAATACCTCTGGTCATCAGCAGAAGATTAGGAAAGTTTAACTCAATCCAAAACAACCTCCAGGTTCTCAATGAACCTGCCCAACTCTCCCCAATCAAGCGCTTGAAGGGTGCCAGATAAATGTGGGTGGCTTTACAAAAAAAAGAAATTTGTTTTATGAAGCTCTGGAATAAAAGCAATAAAAAATTCAAACAAGAATAAACCAACACTTCTCAAGGGCCTCAAGAGTAGTGTGGAAAGATTCAACTTCAAAGAAATAAAGATCCATTTAACACTGCAGGTTTCAAGCTTAAAGAAACCTCTTAGTCAAATGTTACTGATTCCACAAAAGACAATCAAAGAATCATCAAGGCCAGTATGGTCAAAAAAGGGATCAAGGAGTGGTATAAAGCACTAAATAATTCAACAAAATGAATACTTCTTCAAACAGAAATGCTACTGGTTGGAAATAACGGATTGGCCACAGAGGGGCAAATGAAGGATTTGAGTATGGAGGCTCATGCATCAGAAGGAAATCATGGATATACCCCAGATAAGATGACAATAATGCTCAGATAAAAAAACGGGGCAGATAGATGCACTCTCCATGTATTCATTGACTGACTCAGATGATGAGTGATTCAATGATGATGATGGGAAAAAGGAAGGGGAGAGACCCTCCAATTATGGGCAATTGGACCTATATATTATTTACAAGAGGATGAAACAAATGGCAGTTGAAAAAATAAATTTTTTGCATGATAAGTAGATGAAAGGAATAAGGAGTATCCAGAGTTTCAAGAGATTGAAAATCACATCAAGAAAAATTAAGAAGTAAAAAAAAATAAAAATTTGAAAAAATATAGCAGCCCGGCAGGTGGGGACAAGCAGAAAACAAAAACCCATGCAGATGACCACAAGATGAGAAGTTCAAGGCGTTGCAATGGCAAATGCAATGGTGACAGAGGGATTATTGTCTTCCAATTGGTGTCAGCCAGCTTGAGTTTTTTTTTATTTTTTTTTTTTTTAAAAAAAAAAATAATAAAGTGGAAATGAATCAATGTAAAGTACTGAAACTTCTTTTTGCATTTTGAGCTTTCTTTTATTAATTTACCTACATATATCCTATTTCAAACAGTGAGAATGAAAAATGAAATGGAATGCCCACCCATGTTCTCAGCACTTCAAAATGAACTGAAGGCATACTGCCGCATAAATTAAGTAAAATAAGGTGCTATTATTCCAAGTAACCTTTTGATCTGATATGGTCTGCTATAAATTGGTCCATTATTACCATATGAATTATTCAGGACTTGGAACAATCTTTCCAATAATTTAAACAATAACTAACAATACATGGAACTCTCCCATGATTAGATGGCCATTGTCCATGAATTAAGAGGTTATTTCCAGTTTAAGTTTTGAGTAATTCCAAAAATTTTGTGTTTTGCAAACCTCACACAACTGCGAACCAACTGAAAGGAAAGGCCTAACCAAAAGGCTATGAGACTGGATGAAAGCCAGTCCACTTTGCAGTTATTATGGTGTCACATACCACCGTGTGACACAATCCTGCTGCTGGTCATTTTTCCCAGTTGGTCCCTTCCATTCCTTACAGGTTGTTCCGTAATCCTCTGAATATTTGCTTAAGTACTTGAAGTTTTCTTCAACTTCTTGTTTTTCTAAAGCCTCATTCCATCCTCACTCTTCTGGAACCTCAGGAGTGATTATTTTTTTTTACCAATGATCTGACAATCCATCCAAGTTCAATTCAGGTATATTCTGTTGAATGATCCAAACTTCTTCTTGGTTTCCTTTTTCCTCCAGATTTGCTTTGATTATATTCATGCCCATTGGTCTTCTTGGTGGTTTAGCCTGCCACCATGCAAGATTTTGTGAGAAGATTTGGATGCATTACATTTCCCCTTCTGCTATTTCATAGCTTAAGACTTCTCCTTTACCATCGAATACTTACTGAATGACTTTATGATCCACCAAGAATGGTCTTCCCAGTACTGCATGGATTGATCCTTTGGGTATGAAGAAGTGAGCAGATTTGGGTTCCCCAGGAGGTATCCTAAACATTTTTCTTTTGGCCAATAAAATCAGTGGAGTTGAGTGACCTGCAAATCCTGTAACCCTCATGAATAATGGACCGGAAAGCAATCCTCTGTGAATAGCCAAATGTTTGGGTATTAAATTTAATTCAGCACCAGGGTCCACCAGAGCCTTTATCTTCTTTACTTTGATCCAAATGTAAATGTGTCAGCTTGTTACTATTGCAGAGCAAGCTGCAAAAGTAACAGAAATAAAATAAAAATAATAAAAATAAAATGAACCTAAGAAGGAGTAGGAAAATCATAAATATTATTTCAAAAATGGATTCTCCACCCAAAATTAGGTAGGGTCACTTGATGACCCTACCCTTGAAATCCAACTCCTTATATTTTTAACTAATTAAGGAAAGAAAGACCAAAATACCACGGCACCACTATTGAACTTTTTGGGCAATTGAATATTTCACACATATTGTCACGTATAGGTTTCACACCTAAAGTTCAGTCAGAAGTGAGGTGTTGTGTATATTTTAGGAGTTACAGACAGAAATGTGTTTTTCATAATTCCTGCACGCAGCCGCGGCAGACAATGCACCCGCGCGCGGCTGAGCTACAGCTCTGTCACTCTTTCAAAGTCATTTAAGCAGCACAGGGCCTCTGACAAGTACGCAGCCGCGGGGGTAAAGGTTGAAGAAGTGAAAGGCGGCCTGAGAAACTTAGGTACCGCGTAAACATGCTAGAAACCATACGGGAACATTCTAAATATGTAATAGATGTCCCCTTGGATAGTAGATAGTCTAAAAGTACATAAAATTATATAAAAATACTTAAAAAAACTTATACATATTTTTTTTATTAAACATAATTGAAAGTACCAAAAATGTCAAAAATAAGATGATTACTACTTCTAAAAATATATTCAAATACTTTAATATACTATTATGGGAACTTCTAGACATCAATATTTTTGTAACATACTGATAAAATTCATGATGAAAAAATATCACATGAATACCCATGACTTACATTTTTAAGTGATGATTTTATTAAATCAACTGAATTTTAAAAATAAGGAATAAAATCCATATCATGACTTTACTCCAATTATTTAATAAATAATGAAAACTCACCTGAAATCAGAATATCAGTAGGAATGCCTTTTGAAATAATTATTAACTTACTGGGAACATTTACTAAGGATAATCAATTAAATAATAAATAAAAAGGACAGATTAGTGTTATTCATATGTCCAAACATCAATTATAAAGTAGAATAATTCCCATAACCTGGGGAATTAGATGCTACCCGTGTTACAGCACAAAGAACACGTGACAGGCTACCACTGGGTACCCTGCTAGCCTCAGTGTCCCTCCCTTTGAGCCCCTCTACCCTCCAGAAGGACAATATTGGGACTCCAAAAGCTATAAATAAAGAGCTCTTTAGAGGATATTGATACCCAGAGACTCAGTTATCTTTATATCCAGACACCGTTCCAAGGTAATAAAATACTTAGGAGATAATTAAGTGATTTATGGCTTATTCTGATTAATAATATCCATGCTCAACCTCTTTTTATCAATTTAAACTGCTGAAAAACCTTATAACCCCAGTATACAGGTTTAACCCATCAGTTCACATCCCAAACAGATACCCAAATGATTTAATAATATACCAGTGGGTCTTATTATCCTTTCTCTTTTGTGGCAGCTTGGTTCCAAAGCCATGCCACTGCACCGCGAATTTTATATACATATTATATTTGGGAAAAATATCCTTTAAACTAAAAGGGCCCAAAGTAACCAGGCCTACGTGTTTTAATACTTAAATCCTTGAAGAGAGGTGTTAAAGACCCCACATATAATTGTGGCCCCTCTATAAAAATATTTACTAATCAATTGATCTATATTGATTTATAACAATAAACCATAACCAAACCAATTAACCTTGCAATAATCTTTATCTAAATATTTCACGGATTTTTTCTGCATTTATTACATAATATATTTATTATTTTTTCTATCACCTCTTGGAGCTTAAGGATAGAAAGGGTCTTGCCATCCAGGAGGCTGACAAAATGAATCCCAACAGGAAAGCATAGGTTAGGTTGCTCCCTAAGGAGAATGATTATTATTCATTAGAATATTCTTCAAAGTGGTTTTTTCCTCCATTAATCCTTCTACTGATTTCTCTGACTGATCATTTAGAAGATTTCTTCAAGTCCAATGTTTGTTCAGGGGTCATATCTTTGAAAAAATGGAGGAAGTTTGGTGCAACTGAAAGGAGCTTCTCCAAGGTAAGGTCAAAGCTTTGTTTTAATATTTTCTTCCTCAGAATTTCTTCCATCTTGGTCCCTTCTTGAGTATTCCCTGGTTCTGATTCTTCCTCAATTCTCTTCACAGGTCCAGTTCTAGACCTCTTCAAAATTTATCCTGGGAGGTCTTCTTCTTCATATTAAGAGTTCTGGTTCACTTCTACCCATACTACTAGATAACTTAATCTCCTCTTCATTGGTTATGGGCCTGGTTCCTTACTTGGTGCTGAGTTTCTTTTTTCTGTTGGTGTATCTTGGGTGTTATCCTTTTCTGAAGGATTCCCACCCAAGCTTTCTGATATCCTCATCCCCCTTTGGACTTAGGATTCCTTCATATTTATCTCTGGTGGGTTTCAAGGTTTCTAATATCCTGCATTCAAGAATTTGTTTACATTGGTGGGTTCTTCCTCCTTCCAGGGCTCTTCTAATATTGGAATCTATTGAGCTCCTAAAAAATTTCTTTATTTGATCTCTGAAGCTTCCCTGGTTACTAAAGGGTTTAGGTTCTCTGTTTGGGAAGTGATATTTGGTTCCTCATTTAAAAAGCCTTAGTAGCAACTGATTGGCCATCTAGGTCATTCATGAGGAAATTGGGGTCTGTAGGTTAGTGCCATTCCTTGATTAGTTATTTCAAAGTGTGGTGGTGCCTACTTTTGATTTAAATCCATGGTGAGAATGGTGATGCCATCTTTGATCTTTAAGAGTTCATCCATTCCTGCTTGCCCAAAATTTACTTCTTTCTTGGTTTCCACTAGTTTCTTGCTGAAGTTTCTTGGTTCTTCTTCTTCATCCAAATCCCACCATGACAAGGTAATTTCTACAAATTCCTTCAAGGTTTCCAGGTCAGGGGGTTAGTATCTTCCATCCCTTGCAATCGTGATCCTACCTTCATGGGCCAACTCTGTGTTCACTTCACTCCTAAGGTCAGTAGACAAGGATTTCCAGAGTTTATTTTCACTTTCCCAGTTGGGCTTGCCATACCCCATTCTAATGAAGTACAGTACCATTTCTTCATAGTTAACTATAAACTTCTGGAATTCCTTTTTGTTCTTGATCCCTCCTTGCTCTTGAGTATGTATGAGAAAAATAGGTATGTATTTCTTATTCAGCCTTCTATGGGGGGTAGCTATGCCCCATTTCCTCTATAATTTACTCTTAAACAGCTCCCAGTCCCCATTTTCATGTCCTTCCATATCCTTAATACATTCCCTAATCTTCTTGTCTTGAAAAAAAAAAGGTAATGGTAGAGCTATATCTATTCCTCCTTCTCTCTGAATTCTAGCCAGTTTCTCATTGAGTTTAATAAACTGATCCACCTCGGTTCCATGAAATACAATATCTTTGAGCTACTCATCTTACTGGAGATCTTTCAATATTCTGATTCCTTGCTGCTTGTCTTCTTTCTTCTCTAGCTTGGGTGAATAGGTTGATTCCTAGACTATTGGAGGGGGTTCCTGATTCTTCCAAGGTCTCCGCTTGCATTCTTACAAATGCTGATCTTGGGGTGGAGGTCTGAAACCTGGTTCTTTGTTCAGTGTAAGCGGTTTCTGGGATTCCTTTGGATATCTTTTCTTCCACAATTTTGTTTAGGACTTTACAAATATTGGTGAAGTTCTCCCCAATTTCTGATGCCATATCTAGCTGATTTTGAATTCTTTCCTGGTCTTCCTCCAGCTCTTCTTGGGGTCCACTGGGTAAAATTGGGATTGTCTTGCAATTCTTTCTCCAATCTGACTGTTGAAGATAGGGCTACCCGTTTATTATCTTCAATCCCCTTTAGTTATTCCTTTAATTCTTCTACTATCTGGTAAGGCTTTCTTCTTTCTACCTTTTAATGCGGATTTTATTCTTGAGGCTAATCCTACCACTATTGTTTATGGTTTCATAAAAAATCAAACCTAAAGAAAACAGGCCAGTGTTGGGACACCAATTGTAGAGAATGCTATGGGATTATATGAATAATGTAGCAAATAGCTGGTTTTCTGTCAGGAATTGAAACTCTACTGCTATACTTGGCTGTGGTTAAACCTGCTAAAATAAGACAGAAGCCACTATTAAAGTCAGTTTTTGACTCAAATAACCAAAAAAATATCTAAAGGCATACAAACCCGAACAATAGGAATGTATAATGAGTTGAAAAAGCAACAAAATAAACCTTTATAAAAGGAAAGGGGCCTGGATTCAAATTAATGAATCTCAAAGGTGTCAGCTCTCTGATACCAAGAACGTTGCAGTCCTTTAGCTACAGAGAGTGATAAAAATTCTGGAATCATAATAATTATTATTATTCAAATGATAAACACTTGGAAGCTCAAGTAAATGATATAATAAGAGCAGTTTCAAGGTTTAATTGGTTTGGTAATAAATGGTTTTCAATATAATATAAAGGAGGGGCGACAGTATTATACTACTGGGGATCTTTACAGACTAGAAACCTCTCTTCAAGGGGCCTCCTTAGGCAGTTTAAGAACCTTGGAATAAAGATGGGTGCCTTAGAAAGGACTTATTCCACTAATGACTGGGCTTAACAGCAAAAATGGCCAAGACAGGAAGGGTAACACTCACTCTGAGAACTTTACCACAAGAATCCTTGAATAATTGGAAGGGTTTCAGGGCAGATGGGGTAGATTGCTTGACTAATGGTTGATTGTTTAATATAGGTAAATAATACTACTAAAGACTAAGTCATAAATACCTTGCTTATCTTTATATAAGCACTTGATTAACAATGAAACGGTTTCTGATTGACAATAAATAATTCCTGGTAAGTATGATGGAATAATGGATCCAAAGAGGTCTTTATGAATACCTTTTTGGGTGGTTTTGAGATTCTCAGGGAACGTAGAGAGGGTTCTGCTCGTGGGCTGAGGCTGGCAAGCCAGTCAAGGCAGGATTGGCACATCCAATTGGTTCTGTCAACCAGCTGTCCTTAGATCTTCTGGATTTCTGTAATATTTTAGCCACAGGATCTGTCAATCTGTTATGGCTTAAATTTGATCATTCTGTACTCATCCTTCATTTGTAATATTGATAATGCTTCAAAGTGGGCAGATGTGGATTTTCACTGATTTTCCATCACCTGCTTATGATTTAGATAATTTTCAATAATATTTATGAACACTCCTTGTAGTGTTTTGTGGTCTTCAAAGATCAGGGCCAGTGATTTATGTGATAATCCTTGATCTTTGATTTATTATTAAAAAATCTTTTAAACTTAATTTTCATTAATTTTATTCAAGTTTTGATATTTTTAGATCATTAGTAATGCATTTGTCAGTTTGTTACATATACTAGGCAACCCTAACTAGGTTGTAGCTCTTCTGAGCGGTACCTGGTTGTCAGATTATTCACGACTGATCCAGACGCGGGGATCAGTTAGTACAGATGCGCGCGGGGTAGGATCAGCTGCGTGCGTGGCAGAATCAGCTGCGCACGGGTCTCTAGTACGCAGGAATCTGCTACTACTAGTATGTAGGGATATGTAATCATGCGGGGCTGTGCGCAGGAATCGTGACATAACACAGTTCCGCATGTAACTCCTAAAATATACACAAGACCTCAATTCTGCGTGAATTTTAGGTGTAAAACCAATACGTGACAATAAATGTGAAATATTAGAATGGCCAAAAAGTACCATACTGGTGTCCTAATTTTTAGTACTTTTCTTTTTAATTATTTTAAAAATATAAGGACTTGGAATTCAAGGGTGGGGTCAGTGAGTGACCCTACCTAATGTTGGGTGAGGAATCCATTTCTGTAATAATATTTATGGATTTCTCACTCCTTATTTTGTTAATTGAGATATTCTTATTTTTCATAGTTTTGTGTTGCTAATGACAGGTTGCTCTGTACATAGTAGCAAGCTGACATTCCCCCACTCCAAGATATGTCTATATCTGAAAAAAAATTTTTGGGTTAATGCCTCCTGCTGGCTCTGTAGTTCCTCAGGTGTATAGATCCGTTAGGGATATTATGTTCAGGCAACCATTCATCTTTATCAGCTGATTCTCCCTTGTATCTAACCAGGTAGAGTCTGAAGTCTTTTCCATTGATCCTATCTTTTTTATTGTTGAGGATCTTGATAATTTTTCCTTTGTCCTTTTCAGGTTCTTCTGTAACAGGTATTGCAAGTGAAGGAGTATGTTCTCCAGTCCTTGGATGGTAGTGTGTGATAAGAATTACTGGGAAGACAGGATGTTTTCTAGAAAACTCATCACTGAGGATTACTTCCACAGCATTTTTACCACGAATTTTATTAATGGTTAAAGGTCCAACAAAAGCTGGTCTAAGCTTTCTATTTCCAGCTAATTTGGTAAAGTTGGTGGTAGAGATCAAGACTTGATCACCCATCTTGAAATCAGGTTCCTTATGTTAGAATCCAAAATGTAAATGTGCACTATGGGATTTGAACCCATGACCTGAACATTCATGAGTGATGCTTTAACCACCAAGCTAATTGCGCCATTGCCGGATGGGCCATTGTGCCTGTCCACTCAACAAGGGTTTGCTTGGATTTGACTGTAAAGACGTGATGTGTCATTTGACAATGCTGTTCAGGCTTTCAGTACCAAGACTTAGAGCCCTTTGGTGGCAGTCTGCATAAGAGCAGATTTGACTCCAAAACCTTATGGGTTTTATCCCACCTTTGCTTGTTATACTCCCCAGCATCCTGGACACACTTGACAGCATTTTTGTTGGCTACATCTATCATGTTTTTGAAATCAAGTGATGTAGGGTGAATATTGGTTAGCTTGTGGTTAAGGTTATCCTTGGGTATTCTAGGAATCCATCCTCTTTCCAGTATGTAAGGTGCTTCCTTAGTGGTGGGGTGCTTGCTACTGTTGTAGGCCATCTCCAGTGCAGGTAAAAGGCTAACCCAATCGTGGGAATAAAATTCAGAATTCTTGTATTCTAGTCCAAAGCCACAGAATCTCCTGAGCATGTCTTCCAGGGTCCAAATCATCCTTCCAGCTAAGCCATCCATCTGAGGGTGATAAGCTGTAGAGAAAGCTAAGGTGGTTCCAAGCATATCATGTAAATTCCTCCAGAACTCAGAGGTGAATTTAGGATCTCTGTAACTGATAATAATCTTGGGAACTCCAACATCAGCAATAAGTCTGTTCCAAAATAATAGGTAAAATTCCATAGAAGTGTCTTTCTTGTGATTAGGTAGGAACTTTGCTTTCTTGGAGAACCTATCCACAATGACTAAGACTGAGTTTTAGGAATAGGATCCTCCTGGTGGTAGTCCAGTTACAAAGTCCATATTGATGATCTCCCTTCTTTTCTTGGGTTCAAAAATCTTTTGCAGTAGACCAAACCGTTTCACAGTGGTCCTGTTGGACTTCTGACAAGTTTCACAACTGGTAACATACTGTATTGTGGAGTCTCTAAAATTAACCCACCAAGCAGTTTGTTTAACCTTATCTAAGGTTCTATCAGCAGATAAATGACCAGATGAGCAGTTATCACGGCACTCAGCCAGAACATATTTGATATGATCATCCTTAGTTAAGACTATAACACTTGTATGTTGATGCCTATAGTATACCAGACCATCCCATATGGTGAACCTTCCAGCTTTGTATGGTTTCAAAAGAGGTTTAGGTAGGCTATTGATCAATTCAGATGGTGGAGAAGTACTTTCCATAATAGTGATCAGAGTTTTCATGCCAGAACTGTAATATTCTTTGATTGAGTTGAACAATGATTCATTCAGTTCACAAATTTGAATTCCCATTATAGGAGCTTCAATTTTCAACCTGTTAATGTTAAGGATAGGGAAGATATCATTATCCTCTGGATCATAAGCAGGGCTACTTGGGTCATTGGATAAAGCATTCCTTTCTAAGACTATCAGCATTCTGGTGTTTAGTCCCAGCTTGATGGACTATGGTCATCTGAAATCTGTAGGTCATCTGAAATCTGTACTGTTGTATGGCTATCTGCAATCTTAACAGGTGCCTACAAGGGGTCTTCATGTTCATTAATATCCTGAGCGCATTAAAGTCAGTAATCACAGTGAAATTGGTGCCTTCCAGGTAAGAATAGAGTTTCTCTAGAGCCCATACTAAGGCAAGACATTCCATTTGACTTTCCCCGTACCTTTTCTCAGTGTCTTTAAACTGTCTGGATATGAAGAGTATAGGTTTTTCCACTGGTTTTTCATCCTCTATGACTTCTTGGTGTAAATCAGCTCCTAGCCCTTCCATGCTTGCATCTATTTAGAGTTTGAAAGGTTTAGAATAACCTGGCTGGATCAGTACTGGAGCTGAATTCATTGCCATCTTGAGTTCCTCATAGTTCTTGACTCTGTCATGAATCATTTCAAACACGGTGGTGTTGTTGCAGATCTCATACAGACATTTGGTTAGAAGTGCAAACTTTGGTAAGTACTTCCTATAGTAGCTGCAGAAGCGGATAAAGGATAGGAGTTCAGTTTTATTCTGAGGCATGAGCCTATTCATTACTGCTGCTATCTTGTTTTTGTCAGCAGCTAAGGTTAGTCCAGAGAAAATGTGTCCTAAATCCTTGAGTTCTCCGTAGCCAAAGTTACACTTTTTCATTGATAATTTTAATCCCACGGCAGAGATGGTTTTGAGGACTAGCCTTAATTTCTCCATGTGAGTATCCCAATGATCAGAGTAAATGATAACATCATCAATGTATACCATCATCCATCCCTGTCTGATGAATAATCCTAAGACAATATCCATCATCCTTTGAAAATGAGAAGAAGCATTTTTAATACCAAAAGGGATCCTAAGATACTCATAAATTCCCAAATGACAGATAATTCTCATGAATTTCCGGCTATCAGGGCTGATAGGTATTTGGTTAAAACCTTTCAGCATGTCCATGGTAGTGATGTACTTAAACTTTGACAGGTTATGCAGAGCATGGTCAATCCTTGGAATTGGATAATAATCAGCTTGGGTATAGTTGTTTAGCATTCTGAAATCTCCAACCATTCTTGACTTATCATTGTGCCAAGCTAAAATTACTGGGCTAGTGATATCCACTTGTTCATTGTGTCCTACTTTTCTTAAGACTTGTAAGTCAACCAACTCTTGAAAATAGGTTTCCAGAGAAGCTCTAGATTTTGGACTAGAAGGGTAAGCAGGTCTCCTGAGGTTAGGTGGGTAAGGAGGCTTAATGGTTAGAGTTAGGATCATATCATGTACTTTGATGTTACCAATGGAGTGATCCTTGGTACGGAAAGCATTCTGATTTTTAAAGCATAATTGTAGGATATCCCGTTTCTGTTCCTCATTTAGGAGGGAATTCAAAGCAGCTTGAGAGAAGTATTCCTGATTAAAACTCTCTAAGTTTTTCTCGTAAGTTGGATCAGAAGTTTTAGTATTGATGTGGCATATTTGGAACTTCTTATTCCAGTCTCCACCTATAGTGAAGTATCTACCCTTGCTTTGGAATACATCTATACCATATAAGCAAAGAGAATCATTTCCAAGGATAAAATAATCACATACTCTGTTTTGGAGTGCTACAAATTCAATGTTCAGTTTGAGTGATCTTTTAGAGTGAGGTAGTATGATATCAGAAGAACATACTCCAACTGCATTGAGAGTAGAATTACAACTTCTGAACTTAGCCTGAGGTACTGGTAGTAAGTTCAATTTCCAGTTTGGGTCTTGTTTCTCCATATAAGTTGAACCAACACAAGAGCAAAAGGCTCCACTGTCCAGAAGTAACTTAACAGGGGAACCTTGGATTAAACCAGTAGCATAGCATGTTTTGCCTGAAGTGCAACTTTGAACGGCAGAGGGTTTAGAGTCAAGGCCTTAGCCTCAGAGATGTGGTGAATCTTCACGTTGTGATTCCATTTTTGAGGTAAGTTAGAATCCTCATTGACAGAATTTATATCTATTGAAGACTCAATACTACCTTCAATAACATTGATGGGGTTAGTGATCATCAGATCACAATCAGAGAGTGATCCATCAGTATCATCAAGGTGAGGGTCAGGATTGTCATACTTGTCTCCTTCAATAAGGTTAATCCTTTTCCTAGGTAGAGGAAAATCAGGTTTTATGTGTCCTGTTTGGTTACAGTTCCAACATACTTTTTACTTTGATTTTGGAGTCTTCTTGACTTCCAAGGGAGATTGATTATTAGCAGGGGATTCTTTATTTTTGGCAGTATATTCTTCCCTGTTCCTAGTATTTTGTCCCCTGGGGAGTCTAATGAACCTTTTATCAAGACCATTCCCAATACACCTATTAAGGTTGAAAGATCTGAATCCATAGGCATCCTGCACCTTACACTTTGGTTTATTTGTCTGGGACATAAGTTGAGGAGTCTTTAATTGACTTCTTCTTTATAACCATCAGGGTAGAAACAGTCTAACCTCCTTTTCTGGTCCAAGCACCACTTGTGAGTTTTGTCTTTGGATGGATCAAACTGGGAAGTTTCAAAATTTTTCATCATCTTTCTTTTCCAAATCCTGGTACAAAATTGTACTTTGAGCAATTATTTCCAAGAATTCCAGGATAAAGATCCAACTTCTTCTCTTTTGTTGATAAACCAATCAAGAGCTACTCCTTCAAATAGTCTGGGAAATATTAACACAGCTATTGCATCAGGGAGCTTGTAAGAAGAAAGAGTATAGTAAATAAATTTAATGAAACTGACATGTTTGTATTCTCCTTCTCCATAGAATTTAGGCAATTCAGTTATGGGAGGAAGTAACTTCAAAGCCTGCTCCATTTCAGGAGTGGGACTGGGTCTGAAAGAGTCATTTGTAGTTATCCTGGTTCTGGGAGGAACAATAGGAGTACTGGTGAACCTGGCAGGTCTAGTTTCTTCTAGGTCAATGACCGGAGAGTTAGTAGAATTAATATTAAGATCTCTGAGATCATTCTTAATCATACCTAACTCCAGATCAAGTTTATTGCTTAATAAGTTAATTTTGTCAATCAGGTGAGCTGAAGGGGTAGGACTAGTTTTCCTGACTTCTTCCTTAAGCTGGTCTATGGTTTCAAGGATATCTTCCTGAAGAATTGATTGGTTATCATCAATATGTTTCATCAGGTCCAACTTACTAGCTTTTATACTATCCTTGATTTGTTTTAGTTCTAACTCATCAATTCTCATAATCTGAGACTGAGTGTCAATCACTCTGAAAATACTTCAACTCAATTTGTCCAATTGTTGATAAAATTTTTCAAAGAATTGGCTAATAATAGTAAAATTGTGAGAAACATTTACAGAAAAGCTATTAAGAGCTTCTACATCTAATTGTGGTACACCTTTTTCCACTTCTGAGCTAGGGATATTATGCTGTCCCAATACTTTGGGTTCCTTAACTTCTGATGGGCTGAGGACCTCTTCTTTTTGGGGTCCTTTCCCTTTAAGGAAGCTAACTGATCCCAAGGATTCCAGTTCTGCACGTAGCCTTCTACTTATTTCTTTGGGATAAACCTTTGCAGAGAAATGTGAGATTTCTTTGCCTAAGAAATGGCTTTTTTCATACCTTGTTTATCCTCCTGGGTCTGAGCCAACCTGAATTGTTCCCAATAGCCTCTTTCACTAATACTTTGACTCCTTCCTCCTTGGTTGAGTCCAGCTGGGGTGGCGTAGCAGGACCTGTACCCTCCTGGGATAAGATGGTGGGCAACGGATGGTTCTCCAACGGTTTGTTGGTCAAGTTGGCGGCTGCAATCGTTGCCGTTGTCATCCTGCATGACGCTATGGTCATGGGTTGAGTCCCCTCATTGCGCTTGCAACTGGAGTCCTCGCGCGCATGGGTTCCTCTGGGCAGAGATCCATATGACAGGGCTATACCTGTTTCACAGGTGTTGCGCCTATTTTGATACATAGCACCAAAAAAAATGAGTAAGTCTTTTGTTGAAACTTTTGAAAAAAGACTTTAAAATTATAAAAATAATATTTTCTGTGTGTTTTATATTTTTAATAATTTTTTATAAATGTTTTAACTTACTTAGAGTTAAATTCAAGGGTACCAACACTTGATTGGGATCACAACTATCCTTGGAGGGTATTCCAACGGGGTCTGAGTGAGTTCCAATCAGATCCTGGGATAAATCCAAGGGTAAGTCTAATGGTACACTGTCTGGGACGTCCTCTAGGAGGTCCTGGTCAATGAGATCACCAAAAACAAAATCCACTGAAATGGATAAAAACAAAAAAATATAATTTTAATATTTTTTTGTATTTTTACGTGTTAAAGTGATATTTTTAGAAAAAATTATCACTTTTATTATTTTTGGATTTTTCTTTATCTTCAGGGTTATTGAGTTTATAAATATAAAACTTCCTTTGATAGATCTTCCGCTCCTTATGTTGCCTTAATAAAGAATTGAAATTGATAATTCTTTCAAGCTCAAGTTCTTTATCCTTTATAACCTGCCGCTTATAATGAAGGAATCTCTCTTGTTGTTTCTCAAGAGTAATAACCGGGACAAAGTTACGGAGTTTTTCTTCTTTTTTATTTTTAAGAAGGTTCAAATAATAATTTATCAATTCTCCGTTGGTCTTAAGATCCACTAGAGAAACAAACGATCAAAAATATATGTTATAAGTATGTTAAGTTATTTTTTTAAAAAAAAATAAATAGACTGGTCCAAGGAATAAATAATTAAAAACTTATTATTTAAGGATACTTCCCGGCCAAACCCCCAGTTTTCAGCTCTCTGATACCAAGAACCTTTCAGTCCTTTAGCTACAGAGATAGATAAACATGCTGGAATAATAATAATAATTATTATTCCAATGAAAAACACTTAGAAGCTCAAATAAATGATATAATAAGAGCAGTTTCAGGGTTTAATTGGTTTGTTAATAAATGGTTTTAAATATAATATAAAAGAGGGGCCACAGTACTATACTACTGGGGATCTTTACAGACTAGCAACCTCTCTTCAAGGGGCCTCGTTAGGCAGTTTAAGAACCTTGGAATAAAGATGGGTGCCTTAGAAAGGACTTATTCCACTAATGGCGGGGCTTAACAGCACAAATTGCCAAGACATGAATTGTAAAACTCACTCTGAGCAATTTACCATGAGAATCCTGGAATAATTGGAAGGGTTTCAGAGCAGATGGGGTAAATTGCTTGACTAAACTTCAATGGTTGATTGGTTAATAAGGGTAAATAATACTACTACAGACTAAGTCATAAATCACTTGCTAATCTTCATATAAGCACTTGATCAACAATGAAACGGTGTCTGATTGATAATAAATAATTCCTGGTAACTATGATGGAATAATGGATCCAAAGAGGTCTGTATAAATACCTTTTTGGGTGATTTTGCGCTTCTCAGGGAACGTAGAGAGGGTTCTGCTTGTGGGATGAGGCTAACACGCCATTCAGGGCAAGATTGGCACGTCCACTTGGTTCTGTCAATCAGCTGTCCTTAGATCTTCTGGATTTCTGTACTATTTTAGCCACAGGATCTGTTAATCTGTTATGGTGTAAATTTGATCATTCTGTACTCATCCTTCATTTGTACTATTGATATTGCTTTAAAGCGGGTGGATGTGGGTGTTTACTGATTTTCTATCATCTGCATATGATGTAGATAATTTTCAATAATTTTTATGAACACTCCTTGTGGTGTTTTGTGGTCTTCAAAGATCAGGGTCAGTGATTTAAGTGATAATCCTTGATCTTTGATTTATTATTAAAAAATGTTTTAAACTTAATTTTCATTAATTTTATTTAAGTTTTTATCTTTTTAGATCATTAATAATGCATATTTCAGTTTGTTACATATACTAGGCAACCCTAACTAGGTTGTAGCTCTTCTGAGAGGTACCTGGTTGTCAGATTAGTCACGACTGATCCAGACGCGGGGATCAGTGATTACAGATGCGCGCGGGGTAGGATCCGCTGCGTGCGTGGAAGATTCAGCTGCGCGCGGGTCTCTAGTAAGCTGGAATCTGCTACTAATAGTACGTATGGATATGTAATGATGCAGGGCTGCACGCGGGAATTGTGACATAACACATTTCCGTGTGTTACTCCTAAAATATACACAAGACCTCAATTCTGAGTGAATTTTAGGTGTAAACCCTATACTTGAAAATAGGTGTGAAATATTAGAATGGCCAAAAAGTGCCATACTGGTGTTGTAATTTTGAGTACTTTTCTTTTTAATTATTTTAAAAATATAAGGACTTGGAATTCAAGGGTGGGGTCAGTGAGTGACCCTACCTAATTTATTTCTGTAATCATATTTATGGATTTCTCACTAATTATTTTGTTAATTGAGATATTCTTATTTTTCATAGTTTTGTGTTGCTATTGACAGGTTGCTCTGTACATAGTAGCAAGCTTAAAAAAGGACCTTTACTTACAAATAAGATCACACCCTTTATAGTACTAACACACAAGGCTTACTACTTCAATTTAGACCTTCTACTTAAAATTGGAGCTGCCAGTAAGATTCTTAATTGATTGAAATACTAAAGTTCTTAGCCCCCGTAAGTCTCCTCTTGAGAAAAAGTTTAATTTGCTTGTTCACTCTTACTGTCTTCTCTTACAAATAAATAATTATATATAACTGATTCAAGGGCTATAGGGTAAAACCCTCCTCTTTTCAGGTAACAGGAGGTCTCAGGGGACTCAAGCAATAATCTGGGGAGTTTCAGGCTCTCCCTGGTTTTTTCTTTCAGGGCTTAGGACCTCATGAAAATGTAACCAATGAGAAATAGGGTACTAGTAATCCTTGGGTGGATGATTTTCAATGCAAGGTTACAATTTACATACAAAGGGGTAACTAATTGATCCTAGGACTTAAAAAAATAGGATGGAAGGTTTGGAAATCCCAGAACAACTCATAATTATTACATACCTCTCATGACATGTAACTTGATAGCCTTGGCATGTACTTATCTCTCAATTCCAAGTACCTTGGCATATATTTATACATATAGAGTATGTATACTATTGGCCATGATATTACAAAGTTTATACCTTACAACTAACCTCAGGGCCCTCTTTTTGGACGCACTGAAGGCTCAGTAGATTATATTAAAATATTAATACATCAAGAAGAGGGATAAGATTAAAATTATGCAATTTATCTACATAGAGTAGAGAGTATGGTTTAATATAGTTACTATAACTGATTACCAAAAGAATGGAACAAATTGGGAAATTCTATATCAATAGTTGGGACGCATCTGAGTCCTTTTAACATAATTTAAGGTTATATGGGATCTCCATCTTGATAATATATATTATCAATTTTTTTAATTCCATAATCAATACTCATGAAAAAATACTTAAAAATTATTACAATAAATTGTCAAAATTTTCTTATATAATCATTAAACTCTTATCATTATTCATTCTTGTTTCTATGTTTTTTTGAACCAGTGAATTTGGTTTCAAATAATTCAAGATGATTTCAGTTCTTAGCCACTATACCAACAAGACATATGAGTTGTGCAGACATTTGGAAAACTGTATTTGTCTTGTGGCTGACACTCCCTACCACCAAAAGAAAAATTAATCTTCAGACAAATTTTCAGCCCTCTCAGAGGCACTATATTTCCTCAAGACAATATTGGAGTTTTTAAGTTCTTTAGCTTCCAGCAAAAAGTCACCACAGCAAATTTATTCTTAAACCTGACCAGATAAAGTCTTACATCTTTACCATCCATTCTAATGATTTTATGATTGAATATCCTGTGAGGTAACTCATCCTCAACATCTTGAAGATGTGGCATTACAACTACTGGTTTCTTTCTCAATGAAAACTCTTCAGTAGTTTCTCTGAGATTCTTTACCAGAATAATTGGGAAAGTTGGCTTCTTTCTGTCAAATTCACTTCTCAGAATAACTTACACTGCAATCTTGTCATGCAAAGCCTTCACAGAAAATGGTCAGAAAATGAGAATTTTAACCTTCTATTTCCAGCTATATTCA
Organism: Puccinia polysora; assembly: GCA_025617555.3. Classification (NCBI taxonomy): domain Eukaryota; kingdom Fungi; phylum Basidiomycota; class Pucciniomycetes; order Pucciniales; family Pucciniaceae; genus Puccinia; species Puccinia polysora. The sequence goes on along the minus strand of CM062618.1, from coordinate 25,097,990 downwards.
AAATTTACACTTTTGAAACTAAGACAATGTCTCCAATCTTAATGTCATGATATTTGTGAGTCTTATCCCACCTAATCTTGCTGTATTCCACTGCCTATTTTAAACAACTGCTTGCAAGTTTCTCAGCTTTAACCATTATATCCCTAAAGAAAATCAGATAAAATAAGTATGATGATACTCTTGCTGAGGAGAATGTCTCTGGGCATGTGTGGAATCCAGCCCATCTATAATTCAAAGGGTGATATAATATTTGTGGAATGCTTGCTGGAGTTATAAGCAAAATCTGAATGTGGAAATAATGAATCCCAAGCATGTGTATAACCATCATTTTCTTTGAAATCAATACCATATTCACAAAATGTTGAGAGGAAATCTCCTGAATCCAACACTGCTCCCATTCCCACCTACAACCTTTCCCCAACCTGTAACACGTGACCATTCCCGCTTTTGTGATCCACTCCACCATCTCCTCCTCATTTGCTCCATGATCCTTCTTCTGCTCCATCTTTTATTATCCACATCCATTCATTCATCTCACAATTCATCTGTCCTCCTTCTCACCCTTGCTATACCATCTCTCATCCGCTCCATCATATCTGCTCCACCGCTCTCCTCCGCCCCATCATCTCTCATTCATTCATTCTCAACCGCTCCATCATCTCAATCATCACATCAGCCTCATTCACCTCAATCATCAAATCAGCCTCATCCGCTCTTATCCTCATCATTAAAACACATCACAATTACGATTCTCCCTCAATTTCCTTCTCTTACCTTGTCAAGACTCTCCTGAACTGAAGCCTCAAAAGCCAAAAATGATCCACACATCTCACAATCCAAGAATTCCGAAGGTCAGCCCCAACCTTGTACATCTCACTCAATTTCCCCCATCTTGTTCACATGTGAGGCTGCTTCAATCAAGATTCCAAGACATCCTACTGATTCATTTTGTTTACTCTCATCCTTTATAACTTAGTCACTTGTCCTGTCCTGCCCTAACTTTGTCATCTTTTTATCTTTTCTTTCTTATTACTTGAGCGCTCTGCTTTGTCTGTGACCACACTGAGTGAGATTCTGTTCAACTTGTTTCCAGTCATTACTTTTGATTTGTATGTCAATTGTTAATCTTTCCCTTTCAGTCTGTTGGTTCAGGTAATCAAGAATTCTTAAGCTCTTCAAAAATCTTCTGATCATATCTTCTTAAGATTTCTCATCTTTTCAGATAGGGAATCAGTCTTTGGATGATAAGCTGTTTCAAAAAAAAAGCCTAGTTCCTACCACCTCAAATAAAATGTTCCAAAATTCAGAAGTGAATTTTTTAAAACTATAACTGTTTATATTTCTTTTAAACCATAAATTATCTACAGGTTCATAAGCAGGATTATTTATATCATTAGTTAAGTCCCTTGTGATAACACAAATCCATTCCTATGGCTCAATCCTACTGCAGTATTATTTTCATAGAACCTATCCCCTTTTGAATGGAAATCTGCCACCATAAAATATTCCAGTTGGGTGTTTTCAGGGATTTAACCTCTATTTTTATACTGGGCTGTGGTTAAACCTGCAAAAAAACATGAAAAAACCACTTTTAAAATCATTCAATGACTTATTACAACAGTAAAACTGTTAAAACGCAATATAACTTGATTAATAACAGATTATTATGATTAAAAGGCCACAACTTGATCTCTATAAAGAGATAAGGGACCTTGCTTCAACTGAATAAAGCCTAAAGGAGCTTTTTTTACAAAGTTAAATCACACCCTTTAAAGTAAAAATAAATGTTACCACTCCAAAATGACCTTGCACACAAACTTGGAGTTAAGGGGTTGATTATTTGATGATTTTTATACTAATGCTTAGGGCCCCAGTCAATTTTATTCTTGATATTAAGGTGAGTGGGCTTGTTAACTCTTTCTGTATACTGGATCAATAACAAATAATAAAGAAATGAGGGAGGGGCTATAGGGTTAAAAACCCTCTCTTTTAAGTTAAAAGGAGCCCTCAGGGGGACTCAAGGAACCATCAAGGGAGTGAAAGGATCTCCCTGGTTTTGTCCTCAAGGGCTCCAAGAAACATGAAATCATACCCAATGATTATTAAAGAACAATTATTCATTGGGTTGGATTTTCAATGTAAGGTTTTCATTTAAATGCACAAAAGGTTAGTTAATTGGTCTTAGTAATTAGAAATCAGTAAAATGGACTGTATCAAAGTCCTAGAAAACCTGAAAATTATTTTATAACTTCATTCAAATATAGCTTTATCATGTATTTACCTGTTAATTCCAAGTAACTTGGCAGATATAATACATATAGAGTATGTATACCCTTCAAAATGATTTTATAAGTTTTACAACTTCAAACTAAGCTCTGAGCCCTCCAAGCTGACGAAATCAATGCTCATTGGATTGAATTAAAGTTTAATTGGAGTGTATCAGAATGTAATTACATCCTAAAGGGTGATAATATTAAAATATGTAATTTATCTATACAGTGTAAAGAGTATGGATTAATATTATTACCATAAATAAAAACTGGACTCTGGGACCTCTGTGTGGAAGCAACCAAGGCTCAGAGAAGTATATTAATGTATCAAGACATCCCAAAGGGGGATAACATTAAATATTTAATTAATATATACAGAGTAGAGTGTATGGATTAATATAATTACTATAACTCCTTCCCAAAGGGATGGAACAATATGGGAAATTCTATATCAATAGTTAGGACAAATAAGAGTCCTGTAACTTAATTTAAAGTTATATTTGATCCCCTTCTTGAAAATATACATCATCAAGTCTTTAATTCCACAACCAATACTCATTAAAACATATTTACAAATTATAATGAAATATTATCCAAATTTAATGTAGAATTATAAAACTAGTCAACATTTCTGACGCTTTTCTGTATGGTGGGTTGAACTAGTGACTATAAGAATAAAAACAGCTTGAGCTCTAGTGAGATGAAAGGATTAAAGAATGAGTGAAAGGGGCTTGTAACGTCAAGCGTAACCGACCTGAGATCAGGAGGAAAAGGACACTCCGGTTGATGTCATTGGCTGAAAAGATGATCAATTCCACTTGAGAGCACTGGTGTTGATATAGACTAAATACACAATAGGCTGACAAGTGGTTGAGTAAAAAATGAATAAGGTAAAATTAGCATAAGCAGTTTAAGTGACATGGTAAGTGAAATGCTATGATTAGACAGTCTGACAATCACAATACTACAACACAAGATCCTCTATTAAATAACAGATATAATTTATCTTGGTTATAACACAGCCTAGTTATATTTTACCTGTTGTTTGAGTACTTTAAGATAACAATAATAAGATCACATCAATCCAATCAATTACACTCTAAACTCCAGTGAAATTCAAATATATGAAAACTCAAATTCTAACAGTGACCTTGTTATCAGATAATGGAGGAGGAGCCCAGTTCCAAGCCACTATCACTATGAGCAAACAGGTGACGTGGCCGCCCCCATGTTGCCCAGACGTGATGTATGTGTTTACTACAGAAACTAGCTGACCTGGGAAAATCTTCAACCTGAAGCAAACCTATGCATAGAACCACCTCAAAGTCTAGTGGCATTTTTATGAATGTTTTTACTGTACTGTACATAGCACATACATTACACATATTGATACACTTTTGCATCACACATCCTGATCAATGGCTTTAGGCAAGTTGTTCCTTTCAGTAGTAGTCATCATTTTACTTACTCAAGTCATTGGGAGGTCAGAATATTCTAGACAAGCAGCTTATGATTTTTTCATCCTTTGGCTTCCTTCTAGCATACATTTATCCTCATCCTTGATTGATAAACTCTCCTCAACCCCATCCCCATAGTTTTTGTGCCGTGATTCTCACTATTATCAAACCCCTTTTCAACCATGTTTAACAACCAATTTGTTGATAAATCTAACAAAATCTATCAAAAATATAACCCAAACCATGCGCAAATCCAATTGGCCAAAATAGACCAAATTATTGCTAGGCACCTTGAGAGAGTTGAAACTCTGGAGTTGGCTCAGCAATCTGGTTCTGGTGCCTCAACTGTAAAAAAAAAATACCAAGGGTACAAAATTGAATAATAATAAAAAGAAAATGAATGCTTTGCCCAAGTTGTCAAAGTCTCAGCCCACTGCAGCTTCCCAAAGGAACACTCCTAAGAAACACGCTTCAAAGTCTGCAACCCCAAAGTCATCACCTGGATTGGCCTCAAAGAAGGACTCCCTTCAGATGATTATGCGGGAACTACTGGTTGGGTTTGAACCCAACAAGATTTTTTCATTTTAAAATGATTCCAGCATTGCTTGTGTGGTTCTAACTTTTTTCTCAAACAGGAAGCCTTCTACGTACACATCAAGCTTATGTGGGTACTCATGACTCAAAGTTGCACTCCAACCAAACCCAATCCAAGCCTCCTAAAGGAATTCCACAAAAATTTTTCAAATGCCGACCAGATCCAGTGTATGCTGTCCAACTCAAATGCTGCAAAAATTATTGCCAAAGCCAATATTAAAACTATATGAGATGCCAAACAAGGACAAGTGAACATTGGGAAAGGTATGATACACATATCTCAATTCTTACTTGAGTATATGTGGTCCACCTTAGCCAAGATTGGATTGCCTTTTTGGCACCTGAAATTGACAAACAACCAGATTCACTCTATAATGAAGCTTTTAGAATGAGTGCTATTGTTTCTTTTAATCAAGCCATAGTCAAAAAAGTGTACGCCTACATGAATATCAACCAGACATATGTCAAAGAAATTGGGCTTGTTCAAAGCGCATAAAACCCTTATGTTCATTATAAAATGGCCCAAATCCATGCAAAGGAGAAAAAGGAGGAGCAAAAACACCTTATAGATGAAGAGAAGAAGGTGATCCAGCAATCTTGTAAGTGGGGGAGTTTTCATTGGATAATTAAAGAAGGTTATCATACCAATTAAATCCCTTTCTATATTAGTTGATTGGTGCACGCTATAAGTTTGCCATCAAAAAAAATTTTACCCAACAGTACCAAGATATCCTTCAATCAATTCAAGCCCAAAGAAATGATGAATACTTTCCTCAAAAAGATATGTATTTGGTGATGAAACAGCCTTTCCAATTGGAATCAGCCAATATCTTCATTCGTTGGCTTGATGAACAAATGCAAAAATCCAATGAAATGGACAGGAAGCAGAAGCAACAACGTTGTTGTGTTTGTGTCAAAAAACTGCCAGAGAAAATTTTTCCCAAGGCCCCAAAAGGACTCCCAATTGATTTTTATGATGTTTCATGGTATAAAAACAAGTTACCAGCACAGAAGGATGCAATAGCTGATAATACTAGAGTTGCATTCTTGTAAAATCCTCTGGATTCTTTCTCACCCGAAGGACAAACTAATGAAAAGCTTAAGGATCCAAAAATCATTGGGAGAGTGCTACCAAGGATTATGATTTCAGCCAAAAAGAAGTGAACAATTCTGATGAAGTTGAATCTGCTGATGAAAGCGGGGAGGACAGCAATTACGGTGCAAGCATTGATTTGGAGCACTCAGATGGTTCCAATGACAAAAAGGATGAATATTAATATGAGGAAGATGATTTGGAGGAGATTAATGCCCCAATTGATCAAGGCAATTTTGAGATGCAAGAGCCAGATTTTTCTTGAACATTGTTTGGGCAGGGGATGTACTCTGGTGGCCTGATGGAAAATGAGTGGGAGGCTGTGCAGTAGCATGTGCTAGTATCATAGGGATGCCCCTCTTTAAAAATGTATTTATATTTATTTTTTAACATTGATCTTTGTTTGACACCAATTTGTATTGTATTTCATAAGACTCTCATTTAAACATGAATAGATGATGAAATCAAAATCTAAGAGTTAAAAAAATGTTTGAGTGTTTGAAAATTTGACTTTCCCATGATCATAAAAAGCTGAGGTCTAAAAAAAATCATGATTCAAAAGGTTTGATGGAAAATGAAAGGACTCAGGACAACTAAAAGTATGAAATGGAATGAGAGGTAGAAAAGAAAACAATTCCTAGTCTTTGGGGTCCAAAATTAAACAGTAATTTTCATTTGAGACCTCAGGTGGGAGGGAAAGGCTATACAAAGTTTGGAGGAGTAAACTAGGATTCTGAGAGCCCAAATTCCAAGAAGGAAGTGATGTCCAAGCCACCAGATCAATAATTTTCTTGCATTGACATACCCAAAGATTCTCTGCTTGACATGGATGACCTCCATCTCCATCAATAGCTCTTTCAAACTCCCCTCAATTGCCACTTTTTTGTGTTTTTGAACTTTGAAGATCTCTTTTTCCCATCCCAACTCTAGTTTGATAATTTCAATAACAGTGCCATATCTTTGATCTCCCTCCTGCAGGTACTCAATTTCATTTTTTGGCTTGTTTGCGGTAACTTTCTTCCCATCTTGCAATTGAAATGCTCTAAGACTTGTAGTGTAAAAACTTAAAACTTGATTGCCTTCAGTCATGGAATGAACTAAAGTTGGAACCTTTTTTTGGCAATACTCAGGGACTTTCTGGTATTTAGTGATTGCAATGGAAAACTTGTTTCTTGGGATTTGTGTTGACTCAGAATTGAAAACAGTGTTGATAGGTGCACTTACATTAAGGCGTTGAAGCTGGCAAAACTTTTTCATCACTTTTTTGTTTATTTTTTCTGTGGAAAATGAAAATAATCAGCATAGGCTCACAGACCTAATTGTATCATCAACTTACCACTTGAATTAGTTTTAAATTTTTGGAGGATACCAATTCATTGCTCCCCAGGGAAATCAGATATTTCAATCAATGGGCCCCACCATCATAGTTGCTCCGGTATGTGCAAAGTGTGGAAATGCTTGGGAAGAGATTTGACCCCAGCAAACAAAGAAAGTGAAGTTTATGAGTAGATACAATACTGATTTTCAAAAGCAAGACAATCTTCTTTGGTGATTTTCTTCAAACTGACAATTTTTGTAAATTTTACCAGCGCACTTAAATTTTGGATGATTTCTGACTTACTTCTTTCTAACTCAATTGGGTCAGAAGGATGAGTGCAAATGTCAGCCAAAGCCAGAGGCAAGTGAATGAAAACAATTGTTTGCCATTTGCTTGCCTTGAGATTTCTGTTTTTTTCCAGAACTAACCCTTTAGGGATCTTTGTTACACTAGTTGAAACAAACACTTTGGAGATTGACTGGAAAAGTTTTTTTTTTGGGCACTAGTCCAGAACCCAACATTTCTGGGGGGGAGGGTGGTTTGTGCTACTTAATGAAAAGTCATCACTGTTCCTCTGTTTTTTCCCAATGAATCCCTAGCGGTAGCAGGAGTGATGCTGGAGTACCCCTTTGTACCAGTTATTCATGACCCCCAGGACTATCTGTCTTACCAGTTTGCAGTAAGTAAGGCGGTTAAGTTTGGACCATAAAACACCTGTCTTCTGAAAAAGGGTTGTCTTCGCAACCAAGGGTGGGTTCATCTTTCAATTGTTGAGCCAGAGAAAGAGTTTGGTTACAATCATGGGGCTTTCCAAGTTGCATATTTCAGTGATTTTTTTTTCAAAGATTGCACCAGGAGAAGAAGAATTGGGCTGAATGAGATGCAAAACCACCAATTTTATGGGTGGTGACAACATTGCCATTTAGACCGGCAAGCTTGACCACAACTTTTCTTCCTGCTGGATACTGGTGAGTAAAAATTCTGACCCCCTTGTTTACCTCCAAAATTTGATGAACCATTGGCCAGAGAATATTGCTAATGGTGATCATATCAGGTTGGTGAGGTAAAGGTATGATTCCAGAAATATAAAAACATTGAGTTTTGTACCGCAGATAAGGAGGAAGATTCAGACAGGTGAGTGCCAAAAGACCTATTGAAAGCTGTATACAGGCCAATTTTTTTCTAAGCGGGTTATACCAATCTACAAATAGTGTGAAAAATAGGTTGAGAGGTTGCGGCTTTGATGAATCCAGGGAGGAGCGGAAAATTTTCTTGTGGGCCAAAGATTGATGATAATCAAAAACACCATGATTGGGGGCTGATGGTAAACATTCCAACTGGTCAGACCACTGTTCATCAATTTTTCAACCTTGATAATGCTGATAAACCAGTTCAAACATTCAAAAAAGCTTTTAAGTAATAAAAATCTTGTCTGGGTTGGTAAAATGTGGTATGGGGGGCTTTTGGGGTTGTTGGCGCTGATGTTGAGAGGCTGGAGAAATTTTTTTGATGGATTGAAATTCACCAGGACAAAATAGATCTTCTCCACAGCATTTGGAGTCTTCTGTAATTTGATAACCACACTCAGATGGTGCGGACTCAATGTCATAAAGTGAATAACACCTTTTGCAGCAGACATATTCCTCAAGCTTTGCATATAATCTCAGTCGCTTGGTGATTTTGAAGACATCCTTTGGGATCTGAGACTCAAAATTATCCATGATCTCAAGTCTGCAGGAATTCCTGATGATAAATACCAAGTATTTGATCTCAATTTTACATCTTGCCTGACTGATACCACGAAAGAGGTTCAACCACGCAACAAAATACAAAATAAATCCTGAAACAGGAAGGAAATTTGTAAGTTTCATGATCAAATGTTTGAACAAGGTAGAAGCCAATGAGGTCTTACAACAATCAATTTTGTCTTCCAGTTTAAGTTCATCTTAAATTTCTGCTTCTTGATTCTCTTGTTGCAATTCGGAATGCGGTCTTGTGGGTGCAATGGAGGTGGTATTTTGAAAGTTGAGATGACCAGAAACTGATCTGACAGTTTTGACGTCATGAGAAGAGTTAGCAACTTTGAGCCAATGTCATCTAGGTACTTGGATGAACAAATAAACCTTGATGTGTAAAATTGTGCTATTTGGTGATAGTTAGAAGGATAAAGCTGGGGCGGGTACACAATTCAAGAGACAGGTCCATAGCTTCATGCTTGTAGGCTTTGATTTAAACTTGATGGGTGAAAGGAATGGTGTAGAAATTAAAAATACCAAAAAAAAGACAAGTAACTTGACAAGCTCTAAAGTAAAAACACAAGAAAAAAAAACAGTTCAACTTGCATTAAGCTGATCATATCATGAGGAGTAAAATACTCCTTATGATGGAATCATGACAACACAATTTGAACTGACTTACCATTAAACTCTTGTTCAAAACACTCAATATAATGATTTTAACTCGAAAAACTCAAGATAATGATGTTCAAAATGTGATAACCCTTTATATTAATAGAACTTGTTAGCTGCATTTCAATTAAAATTTATATGAAACCCAATGATAAAATGAAGTCAAAGGCTATAATCTCTATAATCTAAAATACATTTGCCGTTGATTTTTGAGATGATCAACCAAAACAGAGGCTTTTTTGGAAACAAGGAACAGGGTTCTGCTACAATGGGCGGGATTGGAATCATTTCTCCCTCAATTACTAATAGAACCCAGTGGTTTTTGTTTACAAAGGAAATGAACATTGGATCTGATTGATCAGTAACACCATTTTTCATTGGAGTATAAGTATCACATGACTCCAATGAAATGAAAAATATAGGTCTGGAATATGTGTCTGCTATTATCAGACCCATCTCTAATTTAGCAAGCCATTTTGAGGAGGGAATCTTTTCATTGATGTCTTCATCATCAAGTATTTGTTTAATATTTTCAACCTCCTTTGCACCACCAAGCATCTTAATGTAGCATGCTTTATTTTTCTCCAATTTTTGTATCATTTCTTTTGTAAATTTAAACCAAACATGTTCTTCATAACCAAGAGATTCAGCAATGACTCTAAATCCCGAATTCCTATATTAAATTGGATCCCAAACCTCACCCAAGAACTTATGGAATTTCTTGGGTATCTGATTGAGGTATTTCACATTTGGTTCCTATCATCAAAACTAACTTAGTATTAATTTTTTTAATCAGATCAATAAAATGAATACTTGCCAAAGATGAGCTTCTGGTTCAGCTTTTATGCAGGTAATATTCCTCTGCAGAGGATTCTTATTCCAAGTTAAGTGATCCCAATTCACTTTCAGTCTCTACCTCTGAATTATGAAATTAAGATTCAGATTCTGCCAACTTCAACTAACAATTCATCATTAGTTGGTAACTAAGTTCATAAAACCAAAAAAATGATCATATCCCAAAAGAAAAGACTTACAATCTTTTGTCTTTTCTTATTTGGAGCCCTTCTGGTTGTTTTTTCCCCCTGGATTTGTTTTTCAACATTCTAAAACCAAGACAGTTCTTGCCCCGTATATCACATTTTTCACCAACCCCTACTTGATTTTATGAATTTAGGTTTGAGTCTTGGCTTTGATCAATATTTTGTAATCTTCTGAATGATATAATTCCCTAGGCCACTTTACTCATGATCTGCAGATTCCAAGATCATTGCATTCACCTTTTCACGTAACTGAGGAATGCTAAGCATTTCATCAACATTGCACTTGAAAAATTCAAAAGCATCAACCATTAGTGAATTAGGAATCATTAATCAAAAAGAATTAATCACATAGTGATTTGAACAATCCAACTTAAGCCAACTCACAGAACTTGAACTGCAAAGCCCATAGTCCAATCTCCACTGAGGATGAAAATCTTTGGGTACCACGGATCCTCTGAATGCTAGAAGGTAACCTATTTGGTGGGAACAGAGAAAACCAATAATCTTGGAATATGACTTGGTGCACACTTGCTATCATGATCACGTTGGAACTTCTTGAATTGTTCCCTAATAAGCTGAATTGCCTCTGAAAAAAATTTGTAACCCAACAGGAGCAGTTCAGCTGGAAGAAATGTCCCTAACTGAATTTGAGAGTTATAATGTGACGCAACAACAAATTTAATTTTATTTGAAACTATTTCATCAAGGATTTTTAAAAAATCCAACATGTTTCCCAAAGAGTTGGCAAAGAATTTTTTGAGAGTTGCATGGGCCCCTTCAACCTGAGATGTTGTTTTGTTTCAAAAATCTGGTTTTATAAAAGTCCACGCTGTTACAAACATCTCTTTGATAGGGAAAATGGTATTTCACATATAATCAAGTACATCCTCATAGTCTTTCAAGAAACACTATACAAGTCAAAAGGTCAGAACCCAAAAAAAGGTTGAAGAATAAGAAGCAGTGATTTGTACCTACTTTGAGTTCCGCATCATTGACCTCCGCCTCCTTCTTGGTCTTTGAGGCCCCATACTTTTCCCAAAAAGTCAGTAAGCTTTTCCATCCTTCAACTTCATCAACAAAGCGCGCTTTACAGTTTGCTTGTACGTTTTTAGACAAGTTCCAAGTGCAATAGTGTCCTTATGACTAAGGGAAAATAGATTCAATATCACAAATAAGAGCTTTTTCATGGTCCTTCAAGGAGATTTTCAGAAGTCTCTCAGCATCATAAGCCAAATCCTTTAATGCGTTTACAGACCAACTTCAGAGCTCAAACGTTTCTTTTTTTATAAAAACAAGAGATTTTTTGAAAGTTTTGCAATTGGCCGTCATTCCTGAAATATTCAATAGCGGTGTTTTGTACTTACTTGTCTTATAAGTATAATCCAACATAGAAATATGAGGGAATTGATTTTAAAGCTATAATCCCTAAGGATGTGCTAAGTACAGGTCCTCAAGGTGACCCTCTCCACTGAAATTTGAATGGTGAATCCAACTTTTTTCTTCAATCTGTTTGTAAAGTACCTCCATAACACTTTTCCACTTTAGTTCTTCAAGCATTCCCTTCCGCTTAGTCTTATAGATTGTTTGGTCATAAGCATAATCCCCACCATCAATCTTTCTCAATTTCCTCTTAAGCTGCAACATATTGGGCTCATCATTCATGCCTTCAATTAGATTGGCTAAGGCCACCCATGAGATTCTCCTCAGTTGAGGATGCAAAGAGGGATGTTCAGATGGTTGATGGTTATGTTGGATTTTTTTGTTGGAGAGTCTCCACAAGGGGTCTACCTTTTTGCGACTTGCATGGATTAAAAAATTGCACCCAAAATTCCTTGTGTGAGTTTTTCTAGACCGTTTGGTAAGATGTTTTCCTGAATAGGAACCATAGCAATCCCAGGCAAAATCCACATATTTATTTTTTGTTGAGTTGAAAACGGTCAGAGGAAACCCACGCTTCATAGCACATGTTTTAAAATTGTTTTGGGCCTCTTCCCTAGTAGGAAAATTTCTCACAAGAGGTGGGTCAAGTGGATCTAGTAAAAAATCAATTTGTTAAGTCATATTTTCATTCAAATTCACCCCATTAATTTCAATCAAATTAAATCCAGCAAAGACCTCAGTAAGATAAAATGTTAATAACAAACAGAGGTTTCATCCCACTTTGAAAAATCTTGTTCCCCAATTGACACTCTTGATGAGGATGCAATTGGGGCTTCCAGTGTTTCATTAGCCAAATCCTTTTTTTCTTTTTCCAAAGCTTTTTTGATGGTAATATTAATTTATACCTTCTAAGCAGCCATCAAACAAAGGAGAGCTTGCCACTGTTCCCATGAAAAGAAATGCAATGGTATACTTCAGCATTCAATCCAACTTTCTATTTAACAAACAAAATTTGCTCACTTTTGAGTTGAGAAAGAATTGTTTGCAGATTTTTATATGATTTCAATTTTCAATTTACTTTCACTTTGTTTTCAATTTAAAGTCACTTTGGAATCACTAGGTGTGGAAAAAAAGTACCAAAAATTAGGTGTTTATAAAAGTTTTAGGTTGAGGGAACCCACGTGTAGTCCAGGGGGTGCCCAAAATTCTGGCATGACTTCTGGGGGCTTGCGCACCCCCGAAAACAGCGGTTTGGAGCCGTGTTAGGGGGTACATGGCTCCAAATTGCAGTTTTTGGTGGGTAAAAGGCTCCTATACAAACCCCCTGTGGGTAGAGCTTTTTTTGAACGGCCCTTTTTAGTCGTCTATGGGCCCCCATGGCTCATTTGATCCTTGTAGGGCCCTACACAACTCCCAAAAGACTGGAGTTGTGAATTTAAAATTATCCTTTATAAAAATATACCAAAGGTTTATTTTAAGTGTTTTTATATAATTTTATGTAGTTTTAGCCAATCTACTATCCATGGGGACATTCCTTAAATACGTGGTATGTCCCCCTGTTATTAGTAGTACTCTTATGCGGTACCCTAGCTTCTCATGTTGTCTCTCAGCTTGTCAGCCCATAGTCCTGTGCTTGTGTTCCTGTCAGATGCCCCAGGCTGCTAACCCAGTTTTTCAGGGTAGGCAGAAAGGGTGGAATTGTAGCTGCTCAGCCGCGCGCGGATGTATTGATTTCTGCAGCTGCGTGCGGGAATTTTGACACATCACATTTTGGCTTGTAACTTCTCTAAATAACACAATTCCTGGATTCTGACACAAAATTTCCTGTGAAAACTATACATGAGGTTTCATGTGGAATATTAAAGTGGAAAAAATCCCAAGGCCGCGCCTCTCTATAAATTTTCATAAATTATTCAAAAATGTAAGCAGTGGGAATTTGAGGTAGGGGTCAGTGAGTGACCCTACCTTATATTTCATGTTGAGTCATAATTTGAACTAATATTTTTAATATTATTCCTCCTTTAATATTTTTTTTTTCATGTTGTTTTTTTAATTTTAAGCTTGCTATGCAATAGTAGCAAGATGACATTCCCCAACTCCAAGATATGGCCATATCTGAAGAAATCCGGAGTTTTGAGAAAAAAAATAATTCCATATGTATTTAAATTTCTTTTACTGGCTCTGTAGTTTCTAAGATCTATTGGTCCATCAGGTATGTGTCTCTCTGGTAAAGATTTATTTTTTTCTGCAGATTCTCCTTTGTATCTTGCCAAATATAGTCTAAAATCTTGAAATTGAACTCTCTCCTTCTGGTCTCTCAATATCCTGCTGACTTTCCCTTTTCCTTTCAAAGGGTCAGGTTATATTGGGATTATTGCTGGAGGGTTATCCTCTTTTCATGAGCCTAGAGACTTGGAAAAAGAAATTGGAGGACTTTCAATAAAGAGATCCAAATTTTTTAGAAGAGAGATCAGGTGGTTTTTGAAGAGTTAAAAGGTACTGCTCTAATTTAAGACAGAAGCCTTGTTGAAAGCCAGAATAATCTTGAGAAGAGAAAGAGAAGACAGGTTGGATTAAAGGTTCTTCTTCATTAAAATTGGCTCCAACATTGGATTCATTGTCTCCAAGAGGTTGTCAAGATAAACCATCAGGTGTAGTGAAAGATTGCCCAGGAGTATGAACAATATCAAGAGAAAAAAGCTGGATAAAAGCCACCCAACCGGTCATAGGGGCATTGGGGAGGCTGGGAGAATTGATCATCTAAATGATGGATTGAGCATCAACTTGCAGTTCAAAATGTTGGCCCCAGATAATGGTTTGAAGTTTCTTCATCATTTGAGCCACACCACAAAGTTCCAATTTGGGATGAGAATACCAAGACTCTACATCTGAAAATAGCAAAGATTCATAAAGAGGAGTACTGTCCCAACCATTCTCATCTTCCTGAGTAAGGACAGCCCCAAAAGATTGATAACTAGATTTGACAGCCAGCTTGATCTTTCCATCTCCTGGTCCATAGGCAATCTTTTTCAAAACTATATCTTTTCCAACCATCATTTTGAGAAACTGAAAAGAATGTTTACACTCTTGGTTCCAAATCCATTCAGAATCTTTCCTGATTAGACAATGTAAGGGTGCACATATTTTGGATAAGGATGGGATAAAGATTCTAACATAAGTGACAACACCTAGAACTTCAGAGGGATTGATTGGAGTGGGCCAAGAGATGATCTTGTTAACTTTGGCTTGTGCCATCCTTCTTCCTTCCTTGCAGACCACATGACCAAAAATTTCCAGAGCAGGGACACAAGAAGCCAGTTTGGATCCAGAGACAGTAAGGCCAGATTCCTTGATTTAAAACAGAATCCTTTCCAAAGTACTAGCTACTAGCATATTCCCAGATAAAATAACAAATTCCTGAATGCCAAGGTAAGAGCTCATTATCATAGTCAGAAACTGGAAATTTAGTTCCACCATTGTCAATAAAGATACCAGCATGATCAGGGATTTCATCCTGGAGGATCCACATCATCTGAGCCTGATAGATTGCAACCAAATTAGTGGCACCTTGAGGCAATTGAGTGAGTTGAAATTGACCAAGGGGAGTATCAAAAGTAGTGAGAGGGCAAGAAATATAATGTAAGGATTGTTTTTCATAGCCTCCCATAATGTGCCCTAGACCATAGCAAGCTCTCCCAGAGAAAGATTCAGAAAATTCTTCAGTAGCAGGAGGAATACCATAGTCTTTGATAGTAACTTTATTAAGAGTTTGGAGATCATGAACTATTCTAAGTTTACCATTATTCTTGAGGACAAAGAAGACAGGGCTTGAACAACTAGAGGTTGAATGCTCATATAGGCCAGTATGAACTACTTCTTGGACCAACTTGATAAATTTGTGAATTTTAGCGAGAGGGATAGGGATCTTCTTCTTTTTCCAAGGATCATGTTCAACTATAGGGATGATATAAGGGAATCAATAGGATTCTTTCAAGAAACCTCTCTCTTCTTCACAGAAATCAATAAATTTTTCCCTTAGAGATAAGAAATTTTTGATCAAATTCAACTGATCAGGAAGAAGCCATCCATCTGGACCAAAGTTGACCACCTTTAGAATTATTCAGTGACTCAACCTTTTGGTACAAAGGGACCAGTAATATATTGAGGAAGACCACAATAAGGATTGAGAGATAAGGAAGCATGCATAAAAGGAGGATTGAGGTTAAGAGGCATGGGCTGGTTGACTGGTTGGACCTTCTTGGCAATTGGATTGTACTTGATGGCAGAGGAGAGAAGTTCTTGTTTCTTTGAAAAATTGACCGGTTAGACTTGATTACAAAAACTTAGCCCAAGTTCCAACATTTTCCAAGTTTCATTTTCTGCAATATCCTTGAACATACCTTTTCCATAAAGGGTGACCCAGGAGATAATAAGTTGCTCACCTGTTTGGCACAAGGTAGGTTTTTGAAAATGATGGTAGTAGGTTGCCCTGGCGGTGCACAAAATGGAGGACTTACTTG
This sequence comes from Puccinia polysora, assembly GCA_025617555.3. NCBI lineage: Eukaryota > Fungi > Basidiomycota > Pucciniomycetes > Pucciniales > Pucciniaceae > Puccinia > Puccinia polysora. The sequence continues at coordinate 25,081,910 of CM062618.1, read as the reverse complement.
TACCCCAAATTGCCTCCACTGAAGCCCTTATTCCTCCATACCAAATCCACCAAGAATAGAATCAAGATCTGGATCTATTTTAGAATGATTACGGAGATTCAAACCAGAACTGAGAGAATATTTATCAGGCCTAAGAGTACAAGGAAAAGAAGACACAACAGACCCAGAGAAAGAAGGAAAAGAAATATTTTTGGATTTTTCTTTTTTGACATGTTTTTGATTTTCATTATTTTCTAGTTAAGATGAAAAAGACAAAAAGAATGAAAAATAAGCCTGGAGGATGAGAGTTGACCCTTGAGTTGAAGTCTGAGGATGAAATGAACTACAACTATGAGTAGAATCAACTATTCCCATAAAAAATGAGAGGAATTGGAATTGTCCTTCTGCTTCCCCTTTAAAGAAGATTTAGAAGGATGACTGGGAAAATCTCTTTAACCAAAACCAGAATGCAAAGAACAGAGATGAACCTCAATCTTTCTACCATGAGAATCAGGGAGAAGAATTCTCTCCCCAACTTGATCAGAAAAAATCAGAGTAGCACCAAAGAACAGAGATGAACCTCAATCTTTCTACCATGAGAATCAGGGAGAAGAATTCTCTCCCCAACTTGATCAGAAAAAATCAGAGTAGCACCAAAATCCATCAAGAAAGGTTTTCCCAAGATCATAGGCCATTCCAGACAAGTGATCCAAAAATGAAATGTTCAAAAAATATTCAAACAAATCCTGACTGGGAAATCTTCAGAAATACCAATTAATTCAAAATATTGATTACCTATCCCATAGACAACAGAATTGAAGCTGAACCTACAACTGAGTTTGAGTTTACAGGCCATAGCATCCAAAATTTAGTTGAGCAGAGGCCCAGAGTTCACAAGAGGAGAAACAGTTTTGGCTGAGTCACCAAGATAAAAGGGGAGGAAACCAAGAGGGCAGGAGTAAAGATTGGAAAATGAAGAAGGACTAGTTCCACCAGAGTCCTCCATCAAAGTGCCAGAGGAGACCTTTAATTTGTCAGGACCACTCTCCACACCTTGACAAGAGACCCATTTCTTCATTTCTTCATCAAAAGATGGAGAGATCAACAGGAGTTCAGCCACAGATAGATCAGGAATTTTGAGATCAGAAATTTTCTTTAATACTCCTTCCACAGCGTTGGGGTAGTCCTTGGAGATTTCCCTTTTGAATTAAAATTTAGGCTGGGTGAAGGGAGGGAGTTCAGGTGAGGCAGGAACTAAGATGGGATAAGAGGGTTGAGTTTACTTGGATTAAGGAGAGGGATACAAGTGATCTTGAATTCTTTCCACAATTGGCTCCTTTTCCACCTCCATGTCTGCTTAATCAGAGGAAGGGGGCTCATGTGAGGATCAACATTTGACTGGTTTTTGAAGAATTGAAATTGGAAAGGAAGGGGATTTGTGAGGTTTAGGTTCCTCATATTGTTTCCTGGCTGGATCTGATTGAAACGTGGTCCCAGAAAGACTAGAGGAAGAGATACCTGAAGGGTACCCAGGTTGAAGAGTACCACAGGAATATTGGAAAACAAAGGAAGCAAGGGATGTTTTCATTGGAGGTGGAGGCTGAGAAGAGGCCACCACGTGACAAATAGGGAAAGATGAATCCAAATGGATCAGAGCACCATAAGGAAGAAAGAAATTGTTCCCTTTCTTCTCAACCAACTTTTCCTTTATATCCTTCTGGAGTTCCAAGCATTGTTCAGTTCCATGGCCTTCCCTATGACAGTAGTAACAGACCAGGGTAGCTTTGGGGACAAAAGTAGAGGATTTGAGAGTAAAAATAAAAGGTATCTTTTGATCTATTTTGTTCTCAAAAGCTCAAAGAATCTTGGTGATTTTGTCTAGAGAAGTAGGTTCTCAAGTAGAATTAGGATCTGCTTTAGGTCTTTTATCTGCGATGATCTTATTCATAATATTGTTGGATTCTTTAAAAGAAGGAGAATGGACTGTGTTATAATTATTGCCAGCAATTAGCTTAGTCAAATGAGCAGTATTTAAAGCAAAAGAAATGCTAGACTCCTTGTGTCAATAATTGCTTGATGGGCTCTCACAAATGGGGCAACACTTTGGATGATATTGTTGATGAATTTAATTGGATGATGAATTGATGATGGAAAACAGCAGGGAGAAGAGATCCTGAAGTAAAAAAGATTGGCATCTTGTGTGCCCATGATAAAACAAGCCAAAAGGCAAATTTTCTGCCCCAAAAGAGCTCTGCAGGCTCTAAAGGCCTTGTTACTTGGTTTGGGCTACATCAGCCCACATGGCATCAGTCCCTTTACCCTTACAACCAGCCTATTCCGGTTTTTTCCGGTGTTCCCACCTCAATGGGGCTGAACCAGCCCCGGTGCCTTCCAATCCCTGGCTGGTTGTCCATTAAAACCAGCCCTTTTACTTATCTTAGCACTTGTAAAGCCCTGGCCCCTCATATGGGCCATGTGGGACCGAGGAATCACCTGCGTACAACCAAAATCTCACCTGGGGGGGGGGTGTAACTGGTGGAAATGCGGCCCCCCCCTCTTTCTCTCAAATCCGTGGAGGGGGAAGTCAAATCCCCCTACCAGGGGCCCTGGGGGTTGATACCCCCACAATGTTGCTACGGTCAGTGGGCTGGGGGGTGGTCAGGTCCCATCCGGCCCGTCGCTCTTCCCCCTTGGTAAAGGGGGGGGGGAGCCCCCCTTGGTAAAGGGGGGGGGAGCCCCCCTTTGATGCTAGGGGGTGGTCAATTTCCCCCCTCTGCTGGTTGCCTCAATGCAACCCGCCTGGCCATCTCTTTTGGTGGGGGGGTGATCAAGTCCCCCCTACCATGACCGGTTGCCCCTTGCAACCGTTTGCTGGCTGGTTACAACCAGCCAGCCCTCCCACTCCCCCTTGCAATGGTGAGCAAGGGGAGGGGGAGAGCCGGGATCACCAGCCCTGCGGCCGCCACCCAGCGCAGAAGCCAAAACAATGGCCCCGCGCAGGCCTTCTGGCCCCATAGACAGGCTGAAGGCAGAAACAGCGGCCCCAAGCAGGCCACAAAACAGGCAGCGGCCCAAAGCGGGCAGTGATGCGGGCCGGTAGCCCCAACCAGGCTGCAACACGGGGGGAAGCCCCAATGGGATTCCCAAAGCTCAAAAACTAAGTAAAACATACTTTGGCAGGCCAGCCCATCTTGCCAACCATGTCAAAAATAAACCTTGGGCCCCATTAGGCCCATACAAGCCCATCTGGATGTAATTGCCCATATCCCCCACCAGCCCATTAGGGCCCGTGTACCAATGAGCCTGTTCCACGGCTTTTGAGGCCAGTTTCCCCAAATCAGTGACATCCACACAAGCCCATATGGTCCGTGTGAGTGTCCAATGGGCTGGAGAGGCCCATATGTGCATCCCATTGGGATTACGCTTATATGTAGCACACGCGTAATTGCATACATATGTCAATACACCTTTTTCAAATCATCCATGGGAGTGTGTGTGTATGTTCCCCCGTAATCATAGTAAACTCATCCTCATCCTTGGTATATCCATGATTTCCCCTTGATCCTTTGAGCCTCCATACTCAAATTTTTGATCCTTCCATATGTGACCCTGATCCTTATCACCAACCATAGCCTTGCTGGTTGAAGAGAATTCTTTCTGTTGGAATTCCTGAGTGTGTTATACCACTCCTTTATCCCTTTTTCAAACCATACTGGTCTTGATCCTTCTGAATCATCTTTCTGGAGTCAATCACGATTGATTGAAGAGATCTTATCAATCTTTAAACCTGGAGTGTTATATCTCCCTTTATCCTTTAAAGTTGAATTCCGCCAGGCTACTCTTGAGTGCCTTGAGAAGTGTTGGGTTATTTTTTTTCAAATCTTTTATTGCTTTGCTTCTAGAACTTCACAATCAAATTGATTTTGGTTTGTTCAGCCAACCAAAGTTATCTGGTACCCTTCAAGCACTTGATTGCAGAGAGTTAGGCAGGTTCATTGAGAACCTGGAGGTTGGTTGGGATTGAATTGATCTTTAATAATCTTTTTCTGAAAACCAGAGTTATGAGCTTTTGGGTGTTTTTACTTACAACTGCGTTGTTCCAGTGAACTCTAAAAAGGAATTTGACTTATTTTGTTTGAGTCTTTCCCTCCACCATCTTGCCTCAGATAGTGTTGATTCCTTTGCTAACAACTAATCTCAAACTCATGCCTTACATTTATTCCTTATTTCAAAGTTTCTGGTCCTCAATTACGGTTACATTTAAATATTATTGTAACTCTTAGGAGGGCAGCCTAAACAGCAACTTTCCCCTCCGCTGAAATGCCTGCGGATTAGCACCGTATGTAGTCTTAAAATTGGTCCCCCAGGCCAGGATCAAACCAGAAACAATGGAATTTACAATCCCAACATCATCATCAACGTTTGGAATCAAACTTTGGAATCCAATCTTTTTCTTTTATTTCTGTTTCTCTCTCTGTTCTCAGATCTGATACGTGGTGGCAACTTATCCTAGAAGTAAGTCCTCCCAATTTGTACACCAACCAGGCAAGGTACTTGTTGTTCTTGCGTGAAACCCTACTTTTGCCACACTTGTGAGCTGCATGTTTTGCGGCCCGCTTGGGGCCGCTGCCCTTGTTTTGGACCACTTGGGGCTGCTGTCTTTGCTTTTGGCCCGTCTTTGGAGCCCAACAGCCCACAAAGGGCCGTTGTTGCGGCTTCTGAGCTGGGTGGCGGCTGCGGGGCTGGTGGTCCTGGCTCCTCCCCTTCCCCTTGCTTGCCTATGCAAGGGGGGGGGGGAAGGGCTGGCTGGTTGCAACCAGCCAGCGACCAGTTGAAAGGGGCGACCGGTCATGGTGGGGGGGACTTGATCACCCCCCCACCAAAAGAGGTGGCCAGGCCAGTTGCATCAAGGAAACCGGTGGTGGGGGGGAATTGACCACCCCCCCACCATTGAAGGGGCGCTCTCCCCCCTCCCCCTTACCAAGGGGGAGGAGCAATGGGCTGGATGGGACCTGACCACCCCCCAGCCCTCTGAGCATAGCAACACCGTGGGGGATTCAACCCCCAGGGCCCCTGATAGAGGGATTTGACCACCCCCTCCAGGGATTTGAGAGAAACAGGGGGGGGGTAGCATGTCCGCCCATTACAACCCCCCCAGGTGATATATTGGTTTGACTCAGGTGAGTCCTGGGTCCCACCTGGCCGATATGGGGGGCCAGGGCTGTACAAGTGTCAAGATAAGTAACAGGGCTGGTTGTAACAGACAACCAGCCAGGGGTTAAACAGCACAGGGGCTGGTGCAGCCCCATTGAGGTGGAAACACCAGAAAAACCAGAATAGGCTAGTTGTAAGGGTACAGGGACTGATGCCATGTGGGCTGATGTAGCCCAAACCAAGTAACAAGGCCTGTAGATCCTGTGAAGCTCTTGTGAGGTGGAAAATTTGCCTTTTGGCTTGTTTTATCATGGGCTCACAAGAGGCCAATCTTTTGTACTTAAGAAGCTCTTCTTCCTGCTGTTTTATATCATACATTCATCATCCAATCAAATTCATCAACAATATCATTCAATGTGTTGCCCCATTTGTGAGAGCCCATCAAGCAATTATTGACACAAGGTGTCCAGCATTTCTTTTGCTTTAAATACTGCTCATTTGCCTAAGCTTATTGCTGGCCATAATCATAAAAAAAGACAGGGGAGAGTCCCTCCTTTTATAGACAAGGGGTCTGTAGACTATTTACATTACAAATAGAGCAGAAAAAAAAGTTTTTTTTTAAGATGGTTGATGAGATTGTGAAAGTATTTATTAGAAATAAAAACCAGCAGACTGCAGACCAGAGTTAGAAAGTTAAACAACCAGAATAAAATCAGAAAGAAGAAGAAAGATGAAAAGACAAACAGCTTAGAAATTGTTTAGAGAGTAGATGAGAAGAGAACCCTGGCAGCAAAGAAGTAGTAGAGGAAAGAATATGTAGGAAAATGGCTGCAAGAGCGGAACTAGATTTTAAGATGTGTAGAGCTAGAGTGATCTTGAGGATCATGTTCTTTCCAGGCACGGACTTGTAGACTGGGACTTGATCAAATGGTGACTTGGATGAGGTTGAACTGGATTGAGGAGAATAGAGGGTTGAAAGGAGAAGATGGGTCAATGATAATTTGAGAGGAAGGGACAAGATATATGAAGCAGACTGAAAAGAAAGAAATAAGAGGGAAAAGGTATTGAAGAAAAAGGAAGAGACTTCTGGGGAGAAAAGAAAGAAGGAGGAGCCTGGGCCACTTCTTAGGGCAGGATCTGAGTCATTTTAGGAAAGGAGGGTTGCCCAAGTGTCACACAAAAGATCATTGGGGGACCCGTCCAAGCTTGCACAACCTTTGAAGACAGATTTGTAATATTCTAATATTTGAAAATACTTAACACCCCACATGACTGGTGAGGGGATTATCCAAGAGATCAGTTGTCTGGAGAGGCAAACATTTTTTTTTGGAGGAGTTCCAAGGAACTCATTGAAGAAGATTTTGTGAGGGAATCAGTGACCATTGACTGAATTTGAATTAGATTGAGAGTAAACTCCCCGTCAGCAAAATCCTCATGAAACCCTTTTGTTTTTATATCTATATGTCTGGACTTTGAGTGAGATCCAACTTTTTTTATCATGTTGTCTAAGCCCTTGTTGTCAATTTGTAACGTAGGCTTGGGTTTGTGCATTTGATATATTTCACCAATGAGGTGCTTGATTCATTTGAGCTTGAGATAGCAATCCAATAGCGCATTTAATTTACGTTTGGTGGAGGAATAGGTTTTTTTTCTTTGTCGAGTCCAATTCCAGATGATTGGGCTTCCATAGTGAAGTATAATATATCCAGTTTTTGACTTGAAGAAGGTTGGATTATATCCCCAGGTGGCATTGCTGAAGCTGCAGAGAAGTTCTTGTTTGGGGTCATAGCTGATGACAAGCTTGAAATCCTTGGTTGTTTTGAGGTATTTCCACACCTTCTTGACTTCTCTCCAGTGATTCATCCCTGGCTTGGCATTGAACCTGGCCAGGCTAGACACAGAAAAAGAGATTTCAGGACGTGTGTACTGAGCTAGGTGATTAAGGAGTCCATTAAATGATCTATAGTTGATGTATAACTGGCAGAATTTGGCGTGGTTGGAATTGGATGCAGGTTTGAGATTCAAATTTTGAGTCAGTGGAGCATGAGCGTCCTTGCAGGATGAAAGGCCCAGTTCTTCCATGCCCCAAGAAATGTGATTAGGTTGGCTCAGGAGAATCTTATTTTCCTTGAGTTCCATAAGCATTCCAAGGATGGTGGTGGTAGGATGGCAAGACAAGTTCTTGAATATTTCTAGGAAGTTGGATTCAAAAAAGTGAGAATTGCCTCCATGAATAAGGTTGTCGACGTGAAAGAAGTTGATTTCTTTTGTCTTAGGGTTGAGATATAGGCAGGTATCACTAGTTGACTCTTGATAGCCTTGAGATTTCATCCACAAAGTCAGAGTCTTGTTCCAGTTTTTGGGGGATTGTTTCAAGCCATAGAGGGATTTTTTTTAGCTTTACATATGGAGAATTCTTGTTGGATCCTTCTGGAGTTTTTATGATGACTTTTTCTTTGAGAGGAGCATGTAAAAATGCATCTTTCACGTCAAATTGAGTCAATTTCATTTTCCATTTTAGACTGTATGTGAGGGCAACTTGGAGTGAACCAAGTTTGCCAGTTGGTGCCCAAGTTTCATCATAGTAGATTCCTAGAACTTGGTTAAATCCCTGGACGCAGAGTCGGGCTTTGTACTTGACAGGATTGCTGTGAAAGTTCTCCTTTACCTTGAATACCCAAGTTGTATTCAGAATGTTGTCTAGAGTGTCGTGATATTCTTCCCAGAATTCCTGGAGCTCATTGTCACGCTTTGCACTTAAGGATTATTGTCTTCACCACTTTGACATTTCCTCTCCTCAGTACCATCTACCTCAGTCTAAAAGAGTGACAAAAATAAAAGCACAACATCAATGGTGCAATCCGCTATTTTCTCTGGCTTGCATTGACCTTCCAATCTTGGCGACCAACTCAGTATATACTTGCAAACTTTGCAGTTAACTCCATACCGGTCCTCCATCCATTATGAGATCCAATCTCCTTCCCTGGCCAATCAACAGCCTTGGACTTCCATCTTTGGTCATGCATTGTTTGTTAGTTCGCATCTATGTCTAAATAAGCCATTACTACTGTATAGTTTGCAATTGGACTAGTCCCTACCCTGCATATACTATTACCTCTCATTTGCATTACCTTCAATGTCACTTGCTCCTGTCCCAATTTGTCATGCAATTGTACGCTCAGATTCCATTGTCTCACACTAACGCTAAGACCTCAGATCTATACCACTGCTTCATTTCCTATCCCGTTCCTGTTATTCATTGCCTCATTGCTTCAACTGTAGTTAGCTCATCACCAGGTTGTATCTAGTCACTTTGGATTACCTTCTAAGGGCTATCCCCTTGCCTGATTATTGTCTCCTCAGTTAGTTAATTTCATACATTCTTGCATTCTGCTAAAACCTATTCATCACATTGGACTCAGGTTGGGTTTCCTTCTTTGGAACACATTCTATTCCTCTTGCCGTTTGTTGAGTGGTAATAACCAAGTTCGCACTTTGCAACTGGGTCTTGCTATTCGCACTTGCCCTCGCACTTGGCATTCCTTTGCACTCACAATCATCTAAGAATTGCCCTATAGTACGTGGGGTGGTCGTGTGACACTCATGGAGTTCTATTTTTTGTTGGCTGCCTTCTTCCAGTTTGGCCATTCAGGGCACTTCTGTGAAGCCTTGTAAGAGGGGGGTTTGTAGTAGTGATGGAAACCATATTGTTGGGGCTTTCTTGGCTCGCGCCTGGGCCTTTGAAAGGTATATTGAGTAGGAAGCTCTCAAACTGAAGAAGGCAGAGAAGAAGGATCAGGGGATGATGTTGCTACCAATGCAGTGTCTTCCCGGTCCAATTCAGATTCTGAAAGATTGTCCTGAGATTCGTGTATGGTCTATTGTTTTTCCGCTGAAGAGAAGTTGGATTTGCTTGACTTGGCGTTTGTTTGACTGAAGAGATCCATTTCAGGCAATTTGAAGAAGGGAAAGTCATAGAGAGAATCCTTGAGAAACTGGAGGTGTTTGGTTTCAACAACGGCACCAGACGAGTTGTGAATAAGATAAGAGTGGAAAACGGGATTGAACCCAATCAAGACCCCTTCCAGTACTTTCTCATCAAATTTTCTTCCCTTTTTTAGGCAATTTGCAAGGTAAATAGCAGAGGATCCTACAGGCTTCAAATAGTTATCCAGTAATTTCTTGTTGAACATCAGTTCCCAAGGGGATTGGTCATTACCTTCCCTAGGGACTTTGTTAAGCAGGAAAAATCAACTTCTGAAAACAATTTGCAAGTAGCTCTTATTCAATCTGGAAGATGAGAAAGTTGCATGTGCTGACTCAATGATTGTTCTATTGGCTTTTTCAGCTCAACCATTATGTTGAGAGTGATAGGGTTCCAACATCAAGAGCTTGATGTGCTTGTTTTTGGAAAAGCTTTTGAAGTTATTGTTTGTGAATTCTGTCCCCTTATCCAAAAAGATCTCCGTTGGGTAATAGTTGAGCCGTTTACGTTAAGTCTTCAGGATTCTGATGATGAAATCTGAAGTTTCTTCTTTGGACATAAGGGGGAAGGCCAAGAGGTAGCCCGTGCAGTTGTCCACAAGAGTTAAAATATATCTGTGACCAGGTTTTGATTGTGGAGTGATTTGTCCTATCAACTCTAGATGAATTCTTTCAAGGGGCTTGGACAAGGGTGTTGAGGTAGCTGAGAATGGATCCGTTGTGATTTTACTCCTCATGCAACCATTGCAATGGAAGTTACTTAATTTGTCTTTAGAGTATTGATCTTTGAGCATAGTTTTGAGTGTAGAGATTGAGGCGTGCCCATACATCTTATGGAGGTTGGTGAGCAATTGAGTTTGGATTGATGGGGACGGTGAGGATTGATTTGAGAGATTGACCAATATGTTTTTTGCAGCAATTTTGGGTTTCTCAATGACAACTAAGTTGTTGCGGATCAGACCTTTAAGTGTGTCTGACCAGCTCAAGTGACTCTGAATTGATCTTGTTCTTTTGAGAGATTACATCCCTTCTTTGCCAGGAGACCAGGACTGATAAGGTTGACTACAATGTTGGGTACATACATACATTCTTCAAGAGTGATGATAGAGTCCTTCCACTCCAGTAAAAAAGTGCCTGTTCCCCGTATCTTGAGATTGGCTTCTAGTTTTCCTTTTTTAATCTTGTCCAACTCATCCTGCAAGTTGATTGAGGTGAAGTACTTCAGATTGTTGAATATGTGGATGATGGCGCCAGAATCCAGGAAAAGGTTAGGTGTATTATTGGCATTGATCCAGAGTTTGAGTAAAACGTGGTAATTGATGGTGGGAGTCTTCTTGATTCAATTCTTCCATTTTTTCTGTTGCTCTATCCACCAGGCTGGAGGAATTTGAGGAGGAAGATGAAAGAAAGAGGACTCAAGATGTGGCGCATTAGGTTTGTGGAAGCCTTCTTTGGACTGAATGCAAGTCCTTCTATCTCCCTGATGATCTTTCTTGCTCTTAGTAGTCACTAAAGTGACCTCAGAGGTGGACTTGCCTGTTTTGAGTTGTGCCTTGCGCTTGTTATTGTACTGGGTTAGATGGTTGAATACTGCCTCTACTGTCACCAATTTTTCCCCGTGCATAATTTGTTGTTTTAGGTTCTCTAGAGTAGGTGGAAATTTGAAAAGTATAAGGTATGCCAAAATATCATTAGTTAGTTCTATTCCAATGTTGGCCGGGCGAGTGAGAGCTTTTCAAATGTCCGTTATGAATCCCTTGATGGCGTGTTTGTTGAATGGAGCAAGGAAACATTGGTTGAAGATACGGGCTCTATTTGCAGTCTCAGATGAGGCAAACCTGCAGGTGATGTTGGCCCAGAGTAGTCTAGATGACGTTATGTTTGCGGCTTTGACAATGTTGGCATGGGTTGTGCTATCAAGTTTAGATAGAATTATTGCTTTGATTTCTCAATCTTGCTTTACAGGTAATTGGCCCAAGTTTCTGGTTATGGCGTCCTTGATATCTTTGAGATCAAATAGCTCATCATCTTGTCTCGCCAGATGGAGTAGTTATTGTCATTGAGAGGGGGAATAGTGTCAACGGAGGCTTTGAGTGCAACCTGATAGAAGTAGTTGTTTGCTCCAGCTGGTTTGTTCATTCTTGGTGGGGTAGAATCATCCTTTGGCTTTTAACCCTGATGAGATTGTGACAAGATTTATTTGAACTAAAAACCAGCAGACTGCAGACCAGAGTTGGAAACTTAAACAACCGGAACAAAATGAGAAAGAAGAAGAAAGATAAAAAGACAAACAGCTTAGATGTTGTTTAAAGAGTAGATGAGAAGAGAACCGTGGCAGGAAAGAAGTAATAGAGGAAATAATATGTAGGAGAATGGCTGCAAGCGCAGAACTAAATTGTCAGATGCATCAAGCTAGAGTGATCTTGATGATCATGTTCTTACAGGGCATGGAATTGTAGATAGGGACTTGATCAAATGGTGACTTGGATGAGGTTGAACCAGATTGAGGAGAAAAGAGGGTCTAAAGGAGAGGATGGTTTGATGATGATTTGAGAGGAAGGGAAAAGATATAGGAATCAGACTGAAAAGGAAGAAAGAAGAGGGAAAAGGTATTGAAGAAAAAGGAAGAGACCGCGGGGGAGAAAAGAAAGAAGGGGGAGCCCGGGGTGCTTCTAAGGCAGAATCCAAGTGAGTTGAGGAAAGGGGGGTTACCCAAGTGTCACACCACAGATCATTGGGGGACACGTTCAAGCTTGCGCAACCTTTGAAGACAGATTTGTAATATTCTAATATTTGACAATACTTAACAATGGTCATGAGAAAACAACAGGGAAAAAAATCAAGAGCAAACACTCAAAAAAAAAGAAGAACTGAATCAAAGCCCCGGCCCGTGCCAATGATTTGCATGGGCAGGAGAGTAGCTAGTGAGGGGTGCGCAGACATGCTGACGAACCTGGGGAACATTTGAGACCCGCGTGGGAAAAGGACGAGCCGGGCGGGAGACCAATGAGCTGGAGGTGGATCAAGGCAGTGGTTTGTAGGCGTAGAGAAGGAGATAATTGAGATGAATGATCCTAGAACTAGTAAAACAGTTGCGGCTTCTACGGTCTTGTTGATTTTGAGATGTGAATAATGCTGAACTCAATTGATGATTGAAGGAGCCTTGAATGAGCTCTGAGTAGGTGGGGGTGATTTTTTGGATGAAGGGTAGGATGATGGTAGGGTTGATCAATCCAATACTAATTCAAGGATTCTTTGAAAGTATTCATGGGTTGGTTCTTTTTTGGGATCCTCAAATTGGTTCCAATTGATTTGCTGTTGATGATGATCAATTTAGGTGTTTTTTGAAATCATTAGAAATATTGTGATTATGTTGGATGGTGCTTGGAGTTAGTGGTGGTTGGGATGAAATGATGAGTGATCAACTTGAGTAGTGGATCAATGAGGATGATGCCTGACGACTGCAAGCAACTCTAGCAGTCATTGTTTGATGGCCATTGGTTCTTGATCAATAGGGAGATGATGATGACTTGAATGTTGATGATGATTGGATTCAATGGTCGTCTGCGCGTGCTCTTTTTTTAAAAAAAAAGCAGGGAACTCAAGGACAAGGAGTGAAGCAAGGAGGACTTAAACACTGGGCACAGGGGTCAAGGAACTGAGAGATCTTCCTAGAAAACTAGGAGGAGGGTGTTGAATTATGGTAAAAGATTCAAGAAATCTAGAACATAGAGGGCTGAATTGGCCAAGATATCAGTAAGAAGATAGAAAGATTAGGAAACAAAAGAACATAAGAAGAAAAGAAACCAACATCCGGAAACTGAATGAAACAAAGAGTTTGACAAGATCAAGGACTTTCAGTAATTGAGTTTGTATGAGAAACAAGCAGGCAATGATAAAGAACTTAGCAGAAGGATTGAATGAAAGGTCATCTTTGAGGAATGGGATTGAGACCGCAAATAGTTCTGATCTTACTGGTCAGTTCTTGATGAGTGGAGAACTTGAGAAGTCGAGTTTGAGTTGATTTGATTTGAAGTTGATGGTCGTGTTGATAATTTGAGGAATAGTAAGAATAAATAAATAAAGAGAAAGGAAAAAGATGCAGTGGAGGAAGAAGAAAGATGTGATCAAGGGTGATTGAGTTGAGGGTATTGAAGTTTGAGGTTGTTTGAGTTGTGAGTGTTGAGTCTTGGACAATCAGGATAGAATTGAGTGAGTGAAGCAGGGTTGTGACATTGGTTGAGGACGCGCGGGTGTGACAGCTGTGATGATTGAGGACGCGAAGGTGTGAAAGCTAAGACTTGGAGGAGCGCAGAAGAGTTGAGAAGCGCAGGAGTGAATGGGAATAGAACAAGGAGAGACAGGAGAAGAGCAAGTGTAACAGGAAAAGAAAAGAAGGAGAAATAGAAAAAGAAAAGAAGAAGAAGTGACAGAGGGCATCATTAATTTACTCAACACCCCCCGTGACTTGTAAGACTGAAGTCGGAGCTGAGAAAGACGGATCTATGAGTTGAAGAAGAGAGGCATGAGAGCATAAGGGGAGAGCTTTGGTGAGCCCATCATCCTTCATATTGTTGGCCGGAATGAGCTTGATTTGAAGGTTGCCAAGCTTTAGTCTTTATGTCAATGTGGCGGGTTTTGGATTTTCAGCCAAACTTTTTGAGCTTGTTGTCAAGCCCTTTGTTTTTGATAAAATGAAAACTCAGAGTGATGTTGATCTTCCAGAGTTCAGACACTAGACCTCTCATCCAAATTGACTCTAGGAAGGAGTCGACCAGAGGATTTAATTCAGCTTCAGTTGTTGGGTGAGTGACTTTGCGTTGGCGGTAGCTGCTCCAGGAGATGAGGGAATAGAAGAGTAGGGAAAGGTGACCAGATTTAGAGCTTCTTTTTTCCAAGATGTCACTCCAAGTGGCGTCACTGAAGCACAGAATTTGAGTGTTGGTTTTATTGATCTGCAGGGTGCGTTTAAGATCCTTCGTGGCTTTTAAGTACTTCCAGCATCTCTTGACTTCCCTCCAATGATGAATTCCCAGCTTTTTGCAGAATCTTGCCAGATTAGAAACCGCAAAGCTTAGATTGGGATGAGTTAGACATGCTATGTAGTTCATGAGAAAAACAGCTGAATGGTAATTAATGTTTAGCGTTTTGAATTCTTTGTGTTCTTTGTCAGAGGCCAGAGAGAGATTGATATTCGCAGTAAGAGGGATAGTTGAAGGTTTTCATTCAGTCAATTTCAATTCTTCCAATCCATGTTTGATGTGTTTGGGTTGAGACAAGAGGATTTTATTTCCAACACGCTTGTATTTCATGCCCAGATTGTATTAGGTTTGTGGTGGCTGGAGTTTGGAAAGTGTTTGAGAAATTTTTTCTGATATTTGTTCCCAAGACCGACTAAGATAAGATCATCAACATGGAAGAAGAGAACTGAGTTGGAGGCGGAATGAATATAGAGACAAGGATCATAAATATATTTGTGAAAAACCTGATCTTGGATCCAAGCAGTGAGAGTTTGAAACCAGTTTGCAGGGGCTTGCTTGAGACCGTAGAGAGATTTTTGCAGAATGAGAAACTCTGACTTTTGACTTGAGCCTTTGGGTCTTTTGATGATTACCTTGTAAAATAGAGGAGCATGAAGAAAGGCACTCTTCACTTGAATTGGGAAATGGGAAGAGAGTGGAACAAACCAAAGAGGAGCGCAATTTGAAGAGAAGCAGCTTTTCCCGTTGGGGAAAAGGTGTCTTGGTAGTCTAGCCCGTATATTTGATCAAAGCCTTGAACCCATAATTGACTCTTGTAAATAAGTGGGTCGCCATTACAGTTGTCTTTGAGGCAGTTTACCCAGGTAGTGTTGAGAGGATTTTGCAGTTCAGGACCATTTTAATCCTCCCAAACTCCTAGTGCTTCAATGCCGTTGAGTTCAGTGTCTATTGAGGATTCCCACTTCAAGTGGTTGGAGCATCACTTGGCTTGTTTGTATGATTGAGGCACATAGTAGTGATGATACCCATAGCACTGTGGGGGATTTTAGCGTGATTGATTGTGGAGCAAGTAGCCAGAGATGAGTTTTTCAGTGATTCCAGTGGAGGGATTGGATTTGCAGTTGGATTCTAAGCTGTTTGAGGACTCTGGAGGAGGGCTTGAGGTGGAAACTTGTTCTGTTGTAGGGGAATTAATGGAGGCAACGTTGGTCGGTGAATTTTGAGAAGATGAGTTGAGAGATGAGATGGGGAGGTTGTCTTCAAGATCAATGTGAAGCTGATCCACGGCTAGACTGGAAACTGAGGAGGCCTGGGATGCATTGTTGTTTTTGAGAAATTTGAAATGTTTAGAGGAAATAATAGAATGGTCAGGTTTCAGAATTTGACATGACAGGAATTTTGGGTTATAACCCACAAGGGTACCAGGAAGAGCTTGGTCTTTGAATTTTTTGCCGCATTCAATTTTGTTGTCCAGGTAGGCAACCTTGGATCCAATGGGGTGAAAGAAAGAAGTGGGAAGGGATTTGCAGGAGAAAATTTTTTAGGGAGAGGGAGTATTAGGAGCTTTGGGAATTTGTTTCAGGGCGAGAGAAGTGGCCTTGGACACTTCCGCCCAAAGATTGAGTGGTAATTTGGAGCTTTGA
Organism: Puccinia polysora; assembly: GCA_025617555.3. Classification (NCBI taxonomy): domain Eukaryota; kingdom Fungi; phylum Basidiomycota; class Pucciniomycetes; order Pucciniales; family Pucciniaceae; genus Puccinia; species Puccinia polysora. The sequence continues at coordinate 25,066,168 of CM062618.1, read as the reverse complement.
AGAACAGCCCTTATGGCTTTGGTGAGTTTTATATTTGCTCTTTCTACTTTGGCGTTGTGTTTGTGGTGATAAGGTTCAGAGACTAAGTTTTCAATCAAATTGGATTTGAAGAAATCTTTGAGTTCTGAAGAGGAAAATTCACCGCCGCCATCAGTGCCAATGGTAGCTGGAAAGCAGTTTTGTTTTTGTTTCTTGTGGTTAAAAATAATCTTGAGCTGATCACAAGCGCCAGACTAGCAAATGAGAGGGATTGCAGAGATGTAACCTGAAAAGTTGTCAATAACTGTCATGATGTAATTCATGTTGTTTTGGGAAGAAGGGTTGATGGGACCAATTAGATCAATATGGAGTTGTTTGAAAGGTTTCAACAATGGACTAGAAGAAGCGTTGAATGGAGATTTGGAAATTTTAGAGAAGACACAGTCTTCACATTGAAAGTCAAAAAGGGTTTGAGTTGAGAGAGAAGGAAAAAAATTTTTGCGGCAATACGTACTGGCATGTCCAAAGGATTGATGTAGAGATTTGATGAAGTTGAGATTTGGATTTTTGAGAGACAAGTGACAAAATTTATTTTTGTTACCAATTCAACAAGGCAGGTTAAGGAAAAATAGTTTTTCGCGAATGAATCCAGTAAATGCCAGTTGGGATCCAGAGAAACGAGAGAATTGGTTTCTGGAAGAGGAGAGTGTACAATTCTTGGTTGAGATAAGTTCGCCAGGACTAATCAGGTTGACCAAAAGAGCTCCGGAACAAAGAGCAAATTGCTCAGAGAGACAGAAGAGCATTTCCAGGTTAACTTGACCATGCCTTTACCCTTAATGGGAAGTTTTGCCTCTTCCTTCCCAGTTTTGATGAATTCCTCTCAAGTGAGATCATTGAGATGAGTGAAGAAGCTTCAAGAGTTAAATATGTGACATGAGGCAATGGAGTCAAGGATGATTTGATTTAGGGAATTGATGTCTTCAATACACGTGGTGATGATTGACATATAGTGGGCAACTTCCTTGGCTTTTGATTGAGAATTGAGTTGCGCTCTCCAACGGGCTTGTGATTCCTTCCACCAGTTGGGAGCAAGATTCTTGTTTAGATGCCAACATTTGCTCTCTGGATGATCAGGGGATTGGGGATTGTGATATCCCCTTTTACATTGGAGTTGGGCAGGGACAGGTTTCCTAGTTAGCCAGGAAGACACTAGAGCAGTGTTGTTGAGCTTAGTTTCTTTGGATTTGACCTTGATTTTGTTTTCAAGTTGAGTAAGGTGATTGAGAACAATTTCTACAGTGACAGACTTGTCCCAATGCATAATCTGTTGTCAAAGAGATTTTAGTGATGGAGGAAACTTAAAGAATAAGGTACGAGAGGATGTCGTTGGGTAGATCAATTCCAACGTCTATCATTCTTTTGAAGGCAATTTTGGTGTCAGTGATAAAGAGATTAATTGCATAAGGTTTGAACTGTTGGTAGAGGAATTCATTGAAGACGCGGGCTCTGTTGGCAGTTTGGGAGGAGGCAAATCTTTCTTTGATAGTTTGCCAGAGGATTCAAGCTGAAGAGATTTTAGCCGGTTTGACCACATTGTTGTGGGTGATTGAATCAATTTGTGAGAGTAAAATAACTTGGGTTTCCATATTGTCCTCAGCGCTGAGATTTTTAGAGTTGTCCTCTAGGGCTTCCTTGATTCCTTTCAGCTTGAGTAACATAGACATCTTGTCTTTCCAAATGTAATAGTTTTCGTCTGAAAGAATTGGCACCGCTTCAAGAGCTGCCTTGAGAATGATTTGTCAGAAACCATTGTTACTCAATCCGTCCATAGCTTTGATTACGTTTTTTGGACGGATCTTTTGCTTTTAAACATGTTGAATTATGGTAAAAGATTCAAGAAATCTAGAACATAGAGGGCTGAATCAGCCAACGTATCAGTAAGAATATAGAAAGATTAGGAAGCAAAAGAAAATAAGAAGAAAAGAAACAAACATCCGGCAACTGAATGAAAAGAAGATTTTGACAAGATCAAGGACTTTTGGGAATTGAGTTTGGATGAGACATAAGCAGGAGACGATAAAGAACTTAGGAGAAGGATTGAATGAAAGATCAGATTTGAGGAGTGAGATTGAGACAGCGACAAGTTCTGATCTTACTGGTCAGTTCTTGATGAGTGCAGAACTTGAGAAGTTGAGTTTGAGTTGATTCAATTTGAAGTTGATGGTTGTGTTGATAATTTGAGGAATAGTAAGAATAAAAATATAAAGAGAAAGGAAAAAGAGGCAGTGGAGGAAGAAGAAGAAATATGTGATCAAGGGTGATTGAGTTTAGAGTATTGAGGTTGTTTGAGTTGTGAGTGTTGAGTCTTGGACAATCAGGGTAGACTTGAGTGAGTGAAGTAGGATTGTGACATTGATTGAGGACGCAGGGGTATGACAGCTGTGATGATTGAGGACGCGCAGGTGGGACAGCTCAGACTTGGAGGAGCGCGGAAGACTTGAGAAGCGGGGGAGTGACTGGGAAGAGAACAAGGAGGGACAGGAGAAGAGCAAGTGTAACAGGAAAAGAAAAGAAGGAGAAATACAAAAAGAAAAGAAGAAGAAGTGACAGAGGGCATCATTAATTCACTCAAAAAAGGGACAGCTGAGAACTGAGAACTCAACTAGGAAGTCATTGTGGAAAGATTTTTTTTAAGTTGCATTGATGGATAAGGGAATTTAAAAAAAATTAACAAAATTTCCATAATTCATGAGGTTTCCAGGATTGGTAACCACAACGCTCAAAATACAATTTGCAGAACTTCTGCTCCCATGACCGCATTTTTCCACTATTTCCCCTGGCAAATTTTCCCAATTCTGTTCTCCGTAGAACTCCATATCCTTCACATTTCCCACATCCTCCTCATCTGGAATGAATTTGAATATTTGCCAGACCTGGCCAACATCATTTGCGCCTTTGCTGTTGGCTGTGTTCTCAAACCGTTCCAGAAATTGTTGAACATCCTCCAGACCAAACCTAACTACGGGGTTTTACCTTGGCCTTATTTTTGCTCCGCTTCCTTGCCACTCCTCTGGAATCTCCAGTGCTGCATATGTTGATTGTCCCCCGTGGTTACTCTTGGCTGCGGCCCTGCTGGAGTGGCGGTCTGACAAGAAGTGCTTTGAAATGGAGGCGCACTACCAGTTGCCTGTTGGTGAGTTGGAAGTGAGTTGGCCAAACATGCCTCAAAATCTCCCATCATCTTGGACATAAAAGAAAGAATAATAACTAAAAAAAGTATATCTTGGCACACAGTGCCAGTTATTATAACACAGAAAGGACTTTCCCGTCCAGACCCCCAATTTGTGGAAAGAGATGGTGCTTTTGGTAAATTCTCCCCAACAATATAAAATTATTTGCAACAACCTTGCTTCAAGTTCCAGAAATTCCACTAGCCCTTGATTCACTGTCCTTTACATCAGCAATTCTTAATCAAACCTCACTTCTGCACCGCGGCTGGAAACTTTTAAAGCTAACTTGTGATGAAAAAATGGTAAAAAAACAAGATGGACTCCCCAACAAGATGAGCACTTGAACTATTTCTCTGAAAATGTACTCCAAGAAATCTTTCTGGTAATTACACTCCATAGTAACAGAAGGAAAAAATCTAGCTATAATTTGCCGTGATAATCTCCAATAATGATGATGTGATGTGATCTCCAATGATGTCCTTCTGATCCCTCAATCCCTGATGTCCTCCATAAAGGAAAAGTATCCTCATATATAAAAAAAATAAAAAATGAAAATAAACTGCTAATGAAAGACTCCAAAAATAGAGGGAATGTCATGTTTGACCACGTAATGTCCCCAAAAGGCAAAAACTCTTGGCCATTCTTGTCATTTTCCCCTCAAAAAGCGTGCACCACACCAATTCTGAGCCCTTTTCTAATGCACTCCAGGATAGACATTCCCCCAACGCGCTTCTGTGAGCTTATTATGCTGCGGAATTCCAACCACAGCTGAGCCGCTCAAAGTCAAATGTTCTGTTCTGAGCCTAGTTGCCTCCATATCTATAAATAACCATCACAAAATAGGGGTTTCCAATATTTACATTCATCAATTCACACTTGTTGGGTTTGAATGCAAGGGCCTTGTTTCATAGCACCAGAACCATTTCAACAAATCCTTCTACCCAGGACTCAACCACTCCAGCGGCCCAAAATTAAGTTCCTCAATCAGTTCATCCTTCATTAGCACCAACTGTGTTACCCACCCATACTTCCTCAACAGGCTGTCCCAGGGATCCTGGGACCAGGAAATTGGTTGGAGAGGCGTGTTCAATCCCTGAAGCATTGTATTATTGCAGGGATGGACCCTCCGCGCCACAGGCTTTTACCATCACGCGTTGCATCTAAATATCAATACACATAGCTCTGAAACTCGAAAATAAGGAGTAAAATCAATATTATGACTTTTACTCCAGTTATATAATACATAATGAGAGCTTACCTGACATCAAGATGTCCGTAGAAATGTCTATTTATATAATTATTAAATTACTGGGAACATTTACTAAGTATAATTAATTAAATAATATATAAATAGGGCAGATTAGTGTTATTCACACGTCCTAATGTCTATTATAAAGCGGAATAATTCCCATACCCTGAAGAATTGAATTCTGTTGATTATTTGTCTAATTGTCTACCTTCTTCTAGCCTGTTCTGTCACATGATCATTGTTGTCATCTTTTATTCTTATTCTCAGTTACTTCTTCAGACTTCTGCGTTTTTTGTCTATCCTCATCAGTTTTTGCAGTAGTGCTTCTGTAGTTGTGTCTCAGATTGGGTGTTGTCTTATGTGACATGTCACGTAGCTCTCAAAAACTCAGTCCAACTATTTAAACCAGGCCCAGTTAATCTCAAGCCGACGCCCATCCTTAGGACGAACATCTCACAAACATTGATTTTATCAAGACATCAAGAAATCCCTCTCAATCAACTGGACAGCCAGGAAAGCAATCCGTGGAACAAATGTAGGTTGCCACCAACCTTTCAACTCACCCTCAGTGTTAACGCACATTTCTTTGTATAAGGCAGAACGTACTCTGTAAGACTCCAAACAGTGCTAAGCCGTGGCAGTTCTGTGGAGGGGAAAGGTTCTGTTTAGGCTGCCCTCCTAGGAGTTACAATAATATTTAAATGTAACCGGAATCAAGGTCCAGAACCTTATGGATGAGAAATCAAAGTAAGGGAAGAGGATAAGAGTTGTCGGTAGCAATGGAAACAACACTATCTGAGGCAAGATGGTGCAGGTAAAGACTTGAAAAAATAAGTCAAGGTTTGTTCAGAGTTCAATAGGACAAGGCAGTTGTAAGTAACAATGCCCACAAGCTAATAACTCTGGTCGTCAGCAGCTGATTAGGAAAGATCAACTCAATCCCAACCAACCTCCAGGTTCTCAATTAACCTGCCCGAATCTCCGCAATCAAGCGCTTGAAGGGTACCAGATAACTGTGGGAGGCTGAACAAAACAAAGCAATTTGTTTATGAAGCTCTAGAAGCAAATCAATAACAAATTTGAGCAAGAATATCCCAACACTTCTCAAGGGACTCAAGAATAGCGTGGTGAAATTCAACCTTAAAGAAGAAGGGAGGTATAACACTCCAGGTTTTAAGCTTAATGAAACCTCTTCAATCAAACGTGATTGGTTCCAGAAAGATGATCAAGGAGAGATCAAGACCAGTATGGTCGGAAAAAGGGATCAGAGTGGTATAACACACCCAAGAATTCAGACAGGAATTCTTCTTCAACCAGCAAAGCTATTGGTTGGTGATAAGGAACAAGGTCACAAGGGACAGAGTTTGAGTATGGAGGCTCAAAGGATCAAGGGGGAAATCATGGATATACCCGGATAAATTGCTCAGATAAGTGGGGAAGAATGCCCATGTATAAATTGCTTATGATGATGGTCTCATAGATTGCTGGGATGCTGGGATGCTGGGATGCTGGGCCAAAAGGCAGGGGAGAGCCCCTCCTTTTATAGAAATGAGGCCCTGTATACTATGTACAAGTGATACTGCAAATAGGTGCGGAAAAATGAAAACATAAAAAAAAAAAAAAAAAAAAAAAAAAAAAAAAAAATGAGATGAGAGGAAAAAAAAGAAATGTTGCCCGCGTCGAGAATGACCGCGGGCAACCAGATGGACACCCGCGACAGCGGTCGCGGGTGTTGACAACGGCTGTCGTCGCCTGATTGGCGGCGACAGCGGGGTGAAGGTTCCGACTGCCGCGAGCAGTAGCTCGCGGTTGTCGGGCGGATCAGATGATGAGCGAGGAGGGCAAGGGTGGATTGGTTGTGGAAGAGGGAGGATAGGAGCGTCATGCTGACAATTGGGATTATCGACTTGGCTCAAGTTGGATGAAAGGGCTATGTTATCATTTTTTGGAGGGTGAGCTTTGAGGGGAGTGGCGGGTGGATGGGCTCTATGATCGTGTAAGTATTGATCAAGTTGTCGTAGGTGACGTCGCTGTTGGAGACGATAACCAAGAAAGACAAGGACCAGGAATGAGATCACCGCTCCGACGGCCGCACCTACCCCTCTGATGATCAAATTTTGTTTGGTATGTTCATCCTCTAGTTCACCAAGTGAATGGAATGGGGTCGAAGACACGGGAGGGAGGAGCCGGATTGGTTTGTTGACCGATCGTCATGGTGATTGAGGCAAAAGCAACCCAGGGTTGAGAGGGATCAGCGCCTTTGTTGACGGCTTTGAGATCAACATCATAATCCTGATTGTCAATCGTGACTTGAAGCAGATAGCGATTGGCTCTCTTGCTACTACTTAGATAAATGGCTGAACCAAAGAATGGGGTAGTGATGGAAGCACCGGATGAGTTGGTGTAGGCGATGCCGTTCTGATAGTTGAAGGACCAGTTGTGAGGAGGGGAGTAGATAAACTGAGGGTCCTGAAAACCGTAAGAATCGTTACAAAGGGAGAGGACGGGATGGAGGGAGATGGAGATGAGGAGGTAGAGGGAGAGGATGATTGATTGAGGGAGGCGGTGGGCTTTCTGGGAGCCATAGAGGTACAACCAAAAAAAATATTATATATATTTTTTTTTTTTTTTTTTTTTTTTCCGTGGTGTCCCGGATTGGTCACCACAACGCTCCGGTTGGATCAGTTAGAAGGACTCGGACAGTTGTCCACAGCTATTTAGTTGTTTGTGCACCGACTCTACTTAGTCTCTTTAGAGGCCATAATCTGGCCTGTAGAGTTGTGTTTGCCTGTTGGTGTCTCTCACTGTTCTTTTGTTGAATCTTCTGTTGTTTACCTTTATTTTTGGTCCTCATCTTGGAATGTCAGTCAGGTTCAGGTTTTGCCAACCATTTAATTTTTTTACAGATTCTACCCGTGCTATATAACCAAGAACACATAACAGGCTACCCCTGATTTCTTTGCTAGCCGTAGTTTCTGTCTCTTTGAGCAACTACAACCCTCAGAAGGAAAGTATTGGGACTCCAAAAGCTATAAATGAAGAGCTCTTTTGAGGATATTGTTGGGCAGAGACCCAGTCATATTTGTATCCAGACACTGTTCCAAGTTAATCAAGTACTTATAAGAGATAAGTAAGTGATTGATGGCAATTTCCAATAAATAATATCCGTCCTCAACCTCTTTTATATCAATTAAGACTGCTGAACAACCTTATAACCCCGGTATACAGGTTTAACCAATCAGAACACGTCCCAAAACAGATACCCAAAGGATTTAATAATATACCAGTAAGTTTTATTATCCTTTCTCTGTTGTGGTATTTTGGCTACAAGGCCCTGCCGCTCCACTGTGTATTTTATATACATATTATCTTTGGGTAAAATATTCTTTAAAAAAAAGAGCCTAAAGTAACCAGGACTACGTGTTTTCATACTGAAATCCCTGAAGAGAGGTGTTAAAGATCCCCAATATAATTGTGGCCCCTCTATAAAAATATTTAATAATCAATTTATTCATATTGATTTAAAAAAATAAACAATAACCAAACCACTTAACCTTGCAATAAGCTTAATCCAAATATTTTACGGATTTTTGCTGCATTTATTAAATAATATATTCATTATTTACTCTATCACCTCTGGTAGCTAAAGGATAGAAAGGGTCTTGGCATCCAGGATGCTGACATTTTCTGTGATGAATAGAACAAATTTTTGGACCATTTCCTTGCTTGAAGTGTGCTTGGAATTGGCAATATCCTCAAACATTTCCAGAAAAGAAGTGATATCCATGGTGTCAAATTGGAGGTGCCGTAAGTCCCAAGGCCTAAGGCATACCTATCAAGGAGAATTGACCAATTCTGAGGAATCCAACTAAGGTGGAGCAAAGCCGCTGGAGCAAGCAGTCAGTGGCAGACGCAGGGTTGGTCCCCTCCGTCCCAACCATAGAGGGAATGATGGCAAAAAGTTAGATCCTGGAGTAGTTGTTGGTTACATTGCACCCGCTACCTTTGAGAGAATGGGAAAAAAGTTCATTTCCTGGCAATACCCCAGATTTAGAAACAATAGATCAATAATCCCCTAAGTTTTCCTCAAGTTTGTAGTTATTGGTCCAAGCGTCTGTAAGGAGGTTGAGTGCCAATGGACTTTGAGAATAAGAGATCTTTATAAGAGAAATATGGGTAAAGAAAATGATGTAGTTTATTCCTGTCCTTCAATCTTCCCTGATCCTTCCATGAGAAGATTAGATGAGTTTATGATACAACCCCAATTTCAGAGTGAGTTTTCAAGTCCTCCCTCTCAACCCTAACCTAAGTACAAGTGCAACATGAAGGCCAAACCACAAAATGAAGAAAGACCCCTATAATGCAGAACCCTATCCCAACCTGAACCGTACCACCCAATCCCTCCAAACCCTTCCTCTGTTACCTACGCCTGGTTTGTCCTTCTCATTGCGCAGCCCTCTGCTGCGCCCTGATTGGAGCCCCCTGTGTTTACCCGCCTGCGCGCATCTGCGGACCCTGTGATCTGCGGATTGGTCTGTGACTGTGCTTGCGCCAACCTCCCTGGCGTGTATAACCCCGCAATCTCCCCACTCCTACTTTCCCAACTAGCTGCTTGCATATTTGGTTGGGTTGGCTACATTACTTGGTGCACTTCATTCAAGCAGGTTGCAAGCCTGCCCCGCCTAGAGTGGGCCCAAACCACACCAAATGCTGATCTTGGTCTGCCCAACTGCTGAGCGCACAACCTACAACACAGTTCCCAATCAAATGTTATAAATACAACACCACAATGCTATTAGATCACCTATTTTTTGGGAACAGGTCAAACCAATATTCTTGCAGCATGACTTGGTGTGAAGTCCCCCATAATGGTTCAGCTTTAATTTCTCAAATTTTTCCACAAAAGGTTTTATTTTCTCCAAAGACAAATTGGATGAAATGGTAAAATTTCAGGAGGAAGAGCTATTACTATATTAATTTTAGAGTTTTAAAGCGCAGCCTGAACTGCTTCAATTTGATTGGAAACTTTTACCTCTAGTTTTTTCCAAAAATCCAACATTTTTCCCAAACAATTTCCAAGGAATGGTTTGAGATAAGAATGGCCCTCTTCCACCGGAGACTTCCTTTTATTTCCAATTTTGGGTTTTCTTTATTTTCAAGCCTTTAAAAACACCTCTTTGATAGGGAAGAGGTTATTATCCATATACTCACGCACAATCTCACATTTTGCCAATAAACACTTTGTACAAGTCATAGTTTGACCAAAGCAAAACTAGCAAGATTAAAAGTAGAGGCAGTGATTTGGAAGTTAATCTAATTTCCACATCATTTAAATCTACCTCCTCCTTGGTTCTTGAGGCCCCATAATTAGCCTACAGAGACATAAAGCTTTGCCACCCTTCAACTTCATTATTAAAGCACACTTTACATTTTTCTTGTATGTTTTTAGACTAGTGCCATTCACAAAAAATTTTTGTAGACTCAAGGAAACCTTATTCTATAGCATGAATCAAATATTTTTCACGGTCCTTTGTGGTGACCAAATCAGGAAGCCTCAGGACCACTGTGGAAAATTTTAGAATTTTCTATGAAAATATCTTTCATCATCAATTAAATCAAAAAAAATCTTTTCCAGAGTCATTCCCCATTTAGTTTCCAGCTTGCAGCCTTCCCTTATCCTAGTCTTCTAGGAGGATCTCCTTGGTTTTTAGACCCCTGTGCCCAGTGTTTAAGTCCCTCTTGCTCATTTACTCATCCTCCGGTTCCTTTTTTCAAGCAGGCTGGCAACACCCGCTTGGCTTGGCTCAACCCTTGCTGGGACATCAACAGCAATGGAAATCATATTCCATCTTGTATTCATCCATTGATCCCTTTCATTCCATCAAACCAATCCACCCATCATCATACTCCATCCCCCACACCATTGCTCATTTTTCAGAAGCCTTGGACTTAGGCAGCCTTGGAGCTGGATTACTACAATTTCCCAATCCCCAACTCTTCCAGGCTTTCCTCAATATTAATTTTTTTCCTACGCTCCATTGCTTGATTCCATCCTACTCCAAATTACGCAAATATTTCCCTTCTTCATTGATGGATCTCACTTGGTCATCTACTTATCCCTCCTGCTCCTGCTTCTCTCTAACCTCCACCATCATGACTAACATCAGCCCATTGGTCAACAGTTGTGGTCAACAATTGTTCACTGCCCCCTGTAAAACATTTACTGCCTCCTTGAGCTCATCTTCCATCTTTTCTTTATCCATTGATACCTTTCAATCCATCCAACCAATCTGACCATCACCACATTGACCTCCACACCTCATGTGGCATTCCTCCTCTTTCTACTTTCTCAGGTTTTCAATCTCACGCTTGAATTCCTTGATCAAACACCTCAAGATCATCCAAGCACCATCATCATCCCATCCAATCACTTCAGCAACCACTGTTGCTGTCACTTATCCTCAAGGCCCCCACCACCGCTGTTGCAGATGATCATCCCCTTGATTGCGCTGCCTGCTTTCACTTGTGACGCGGGCTGGCCACCTTCCTGTCATTTTTTTTGCTCCAGTTTCCCAATCATCTTTGTTTTCATTTTTTTATTTTCATTTCTATTTTCCCGCATCATTTCATTTTCTAATTAAAAAAAAATTATTTCAATTTTTTTTTTTTGCTCTATCTGTGTCATCACTTTAAAAAAGTCTAAAGGGACCCATGACCCAGAAAAAGAGGGGCTCTCCCATACCTTTTGCAATAATCCATGGGAGTGTGTGGATATGCCACCCTTTTTATTATCTGAAATCTGATCCTCATCATCATCCTGGGTATATATTTGATTTCCCCCTGTTCCATTGATCCTTAAGAAAATGGATCCTCCCGCAGATACTTCAACAGCATGTCAGGCATTGTGAATGCCTTCCCCAGAAAATGCACCACACTAAGAGAGAAGAGCAGAAGGAGAACCAAATAGGGGAATTTGGCAGTGTCAGTGAGTGTATCATCTGCGCCAAGGCCTCTGTGTCCACCAAAAGCTTGATACACATGCCCAAAAGCAGATTCTGGATTCTCCGCACAATGATGGTTACTCCTCACAGCTCCAACTTTGGTTGCCAATACCAGCTCTCCTTCATATTAAAGTTGATGGAATTGTAGAGGACCATCCTATCATTACCATCTCCCTTCTGCTTCAGAATGCCTCCCGCACCAAACTTGCTTGAGTTGACTGCCAAACAAATCTCCCCTGCATCATAGTCAAGGTACCCCAGGAAAATTTTGCCTCCCAGGATCTCCTTGATCTCTGAAAATGCAGCATCACACCTGACCTTCCATTCCCACGTTCCCCAATTCTGTTTCAGTGCCCGTAGCTGGCTTGCAACCTGCGCAAATGCTTGATGAACATTCAAACGTAGCTGCATAGCCCAAAAAACTCAAGGATGTACAATGGCGTCCGTGGGGTTGGTGTAAGACTCCAAACGGCGCAGGGCATTGGAAGTTCTGTGGAGGGGATAGGTGCTTTTTTAGGCTTCCCTCCTTTGTTACAAAAATATTTAAATGTAACCAGGATGAAGGTCCAGTAACCTTTGTCAATGAGGAATCAAATGGGATAGGGGTAAGTTGATAGCAACAATAGCTGAGGGGGGAAGCAGCACTACCTGAACCAACATGATGAGGAGAAAGACTTTGAATGAAATAAGTTAAAGTTTGCTCAGAGTCCAATTGAACAAAGCAGTTGTAAGTAACGGCCCCGAGACGCTAATAACTCTGGTTGTCAGCAGGTGCTTGGGAGCAATCAACTCAAACCCAAGCAACCTCCAGGTTCTCAATGAACCTGCCCAACTCTCCGCAATCAAGCGCTTGAAGGGTACCAGATAACAGTGGGTGGCAGCACAAGACAATGCAATATGTTTATGGATCACTGAAACAAACAGTAACAATTTTGGACTAAGAGTAACCCAACACTTCTCAAGGATTCAAGAATAGTGTGGCAGAATGCAACTTGAATAATTAAAGGGAGGTTTAACACTCCAGGTTTAAACGTAATAAAAGCTCTTAGTCAAACATGACTGGTCCAGAGAGACAATGAAATGAATGATTGAGACCATGTAATGGTCAGAAAAAGGGATCAATAGTGGTATAACACACTCAAGAATTCAATTTAATGAATTCTTCTTCAACCAGAAAGGCTATGGTTGGTGATAAGGAACAGGGCCACAGAAGGGCAGATCAGAGTTTCAGAGTTAAAAAAAAAGTTCAAGGGTAAGGGATAAGGAGGGTTAGTCAAGGGTAAGGGATAAGGATCAAGGGATAATCAAAAGATATATCCGGATGAGTGATCAATTTCACAAAGGAAGGAGCTCTTGGATCAGAAGCTCATAATTCTCATTGGTGGGAAGAATTGATGATGAAAAAGCAGGGGGGAGCCCCTCCTTTTGCAGGCTAGAGAGCCCTGTAACTATTTACAATTGGATAACACAAATTAAAGCAGAATTTCTTTCTTTCTTTTTTTTTTACAATCATGAAGCTCAAGCTTGGGGAGGCCCGGATCCCTTCTTTCAATCTTCCAGACTGGGGTGAGAGATTCTCACCCCAGCCTGTCACTTGCAAACTTCCGTGCGGACGTTTGCACACCTAGTAACAATGCAACACCCCCTCCCATCCAAATCTGGAGGGGGGTGAGAAAGAAAGAAATCGTACAATAAAAGAATATAACAAAGCGGTGATGGCGGTGATGAGGAGGAGTGATGCAATGAGGATGAGGATGAGGATGAGGATGAGCAATGAGCAACGCGATGAGGATGAGCAATGAGCAACAAAATGAGGATGAGCGACGTGCAACGCAATGAGGATGAGCAATGAGCGACGCGAGGAGTGAGATGAGGATGAGAAGGATACAAGCAATGAGCAACACAATGAGGATGAGCGACGAGCAACCCATTGAGGATGAGCAATGAGAAGGATGCAAGCAATGAGCTACATGATGAGGTTGAGCAACAAGTGACGCGATGAGGATGAGCGACAAGCAACGCAATGAGGATGAAGCAACAAGCAACATGATGAGGATGAAGCGACGCGAGGAAGAGGAGGAGCTACCCACTAGGACAGGGAGGGTGGGGGTGAAGGATCCAAATTTTTTCTAAGTTCAAAATTGTTTTTTTTTTTCTTTTTTTTTTAATTCTTTTCCCAAGGTGTCCCAAATGGTTCACGACCTCTCTCCCCAACTTACAGACTGTCCCTAGTCTGCATCATAATTTTTGAAAAAGAAAAAAAAGAAAATAATTGGCCGTTTCTTGATCCTCTAAGTAAAAAAAATGTTGAAACACATCTTGATCCATCCAAAGGAGCATAAATGTGGAGGAGATAAAAGATAAAGCGTCCCAGGTCCTCACTAATGTGGCATAAAGTAGAGTTTTTTCAACAAAACACAGAAGAAGACCCTGGTGGTGCACAATTGGGAGGACTTACTTTGAACCCAAATTGCCCCCACAACAATAAAATCTCTTAACTTCATCAGCAGAGAACCTTCTAGTCAACTGAGTACCATCCAGTTCTTCCAAAGCATAATATCCACCTCTAACTTGACAAACCACTCTATAAGGACTATTCCAACAATTCAAAAAAAGTTTTCCCCACTGAGTCTCTAAACATTGATTATAAGCCAATACCAGATCACCAGGGTTTAAAGGATCCCTGATTCAATTTAGATGTTTATCTTCCCAATATTGAACTGATTTTTCTCTTGATTCCATCATCTTCCAATAAGCTTTGTTACAAATATCTTCACTCCGCGGCAGTTGCTTTGATCTGGCAACTAATAGGTCAGTATTTGAAGAAACTTGTTCCCAAGAGATGCCCAAGAAAAAATCAATTTCAAGATCAAGAGGAAGAACAGCTCTTTGAACAAAGATGGTTTCATAAGGAGAGTAGCCAGTGGTTTTCTTGGTGGAAATTCAATTGGAGAAGAGGACCAAAGGAAGAATATTTTGAAAATTCTTGCCACTTTCACAAGCCAGTTTAACCAGAGCAGCCTTCAAGGGAGCATGGCCTCTTTCCACCATCTTGTCCTTCAGGATAATAGGGAGTAGTAACTCTATGTTGTCCAGGGAGCGATTTGATCATTTCAGCAAGTTTTCCACCAAATTCCGAGCCACCATCAGTAGAATAAGATCGAGCCAAACCTTAACGCATTGTCCAATTCTCATGAAGGAAAGCTGCCACAGATTCAGAACTAAGGTTCCTAAGGAATTTGGCTTCAACCCATCCAGAAAAATCATCTCTAGCCACAATGAGGTACTTAGCACCACCTGCCTTGATATGAACCACATCCATAGCAACCCTTCCAAAGACAGTGGACTCCCCAGTAGGATAGAAAATTTCAGCTGGACGCCTAAGATCACGTTTTTGACAAACTTCACAACTCTTGCACCATTGAGAGACAGATTTCTTCAGAGATGGCCACCAGAACCATTTTGATAATTTTTGATAAGTTTTGGTTTCCCCAAGATGACCAAGGTCCTCATGGAGACTTTCAAGGATCAAGTCTTGCTTAGCTGGGATAGTAACCACAACAAGCTCACAAGGAGTTCCTCTTTTCATAAGCCTAGAACCTTGGACAAAGAAGCTAGAGGACTTTCTTTTAAGGGATCAAAATTCTTTGGCAGAGAGATCAGGGGTTCTTTGGAGAGTTGAAAGGTACTGCTCTAACTGAAGCCAGAAACCTTGTTGGAAAGCAGAGTAATCTTGGGAGGAGAAAGCAAAAACAGGGCGGACCAAATGTTCTTCCTCATCAAAATCCATTCCAACATCCGATTCATTGTCTCCAATAGGTCTTCTAGATAAACCATCAGGCATATTATTAAAAGATTTCCCAGGCCTATGAACAATATCAAAAGAGAAAAGCTGGATAAAAGCTACCCAGCAAGTCATTGGAGCATTTGGAAGACTGGGAGAATTGATCATTTCCACAATGGATTGAGCATCAACTTGCAATTTGAAATTTTGTCCCCAGAGTACTGTTTGGAGTTTCTTCAGCATTCTGGCCACACCACAGAGTTCCAGTTTGGGCTGAGAGTATCTAGATTCCACATCCAAAAATAGAAAAGATTCATAAAGAACCGGGCTTTCCAAACCATTTTCATCATCCTGAGTAAGGACAGCCCCAACAGATTGATAACTAGAGTCACCAGCCAATTTTATTTTGCCAGCTCCAGGCCCATAAGAGATCCTTTTTGAAACTATTTCATTGCCAAAAATAGTTTTGAGCAACTGAAATGATTGTTTGCAATCTTGGGTCTAAATCCATTCAGCTCCCTTTCTGGTTAGATAAGGAAAGGGTGCACAGATTTTGGATAGAGAGGGAATGAAGATCCTGAAATAAGTTACAACACCTATGAAACCTCAAACTTCAGTTGAATTTATTGGAGTAGGCCAGGAGATGATTTTGTTGACTTTAGAGGGTGCCATCCTTCTTCCTTCCTTGCAGACTATATGACCCACAATTTCCAAGGCAGGGACACAGGCAGCAGGTTTTGATCCAGAGACAGTAAGGCCAGATTCCTCGATTTGAAACAAAATCCTTTCCAAGATAGTAGCATAATCACAGATAAATTGTCAAATTCCTGAGTGCCAAGGTAAGAGCTCATTATCATAATGAGAAACTGGACCTTTAATTCGAGCATCATCAATAAAGATACCAGCATGATCAGGGATTTTGTCTTGGAGGATCCACATCATCTGAGCCTGATAGACTGCAACTGAGTTGGTGGCACCTTGAGGAAATCAAGTCAGTTGAAATCAACCAAGAGGAGTATTGAAAGTAGTGAGCAGGCAAGAAATAGGATGCAAAGATTGTTTGTCATAACCCCCCATGATGTCTCCTAGACCATAAAAGGCTCTCCCAGAGAAGGATTCAACAAATTCTTCAGTGGCAGGAGGAACACCAGAGTCCTTAATAGTAACTTTATTGAGAGGTTGGAGATCATGAACTACTCCAAGTTTACCATTAATCTTTAGAACACAGAAAACAGGGCTAGAGTAACTGGAGGTTGACTGTTCATATAGACCGGTACCGACTTGTTTGCAGACCAACTTGATGAATTTGTCAACTTTTGCAGCAGGAATAGGGATCTTTTTCTTTTGCAAAGGATCATGTTCAACTACATGGATGATATAAGGGAGACCATAGGATTCTTTTAAGAGACCTCTTTCTTCTTCACAGAATGCAATAGATTTTTCCCTTAAAGATAAGATATTTTTGATCAAATTTAACTCATCAGTTAAAAGCCATCCATCTGGACCAAAGTTGACCACCTTCAATTTTTGTTTGGTGACACGACCACAAGGTACAAAGGGGCCAGTAAGAGAGTGAGATAGACCACAATAAGGATCACAAGATAGAGGAGGACGCATGAGAGGAGGATTGAGATTGAGAGGCATGGGTTGGTTGACAGGCTGGACCTTTTTCACAACTGGCTTATACTTAGTGGCAAAAGAGATAAGTTCTTGTTTCCTCCAAGCATTCACCAGTGAGACCTGATTAGAAAATCTGAGACCAGATTCCAACATCCTCCAAGTTTTATGTTCCATAGAATTTTCAAAAGGTGCCTTTTCCATAAAAGAGGATCCAAAAGATAACGCTTTTCTCACATGTGTGGCACAAGGTAGAGTTTTGAAAACTATGGTAGAAGAATTCCCCAATGGTGTATCATTGGGAGGACTTACTTTTACCCCAAAGTGCCTCCACTGGAGCCCATACTCCTCCATACCAAAACCATTAAGAAAAGAATCAAGGTCAGGATCTAGTTTATACTCATTGCGGAGAATCAGACCTGATCTAGAGGAAGATTGATCAGTGATAAGAGTACAAGGAAAAGAAGAAACAACAGAACCAGAGGAGAAGAGAAATATTTTTGGAATTTTGTGTTTTAACATGTTTTTGATTTTGGACATTTTTGAGATCAGAAGAAAAAGAAGAAAGTGATGAAAATGATGAAAAAAATGCCTCAGAGATAAAATTTGGCCCTGTAGTTGAAGTCTGAGGCTTAGAAGAACTACAACTATTAGTATTACCAACTATTCTGCTAAAAACATGAGAGGAGTTAGAAGAATCCTTCTGCTTCCCCTTCAGAACCAATTTAGGTGAAAAACCAGGGAAATCTCTTTCCCAACAAGCAGGATCCAAATAACAGAGAGGAACTTCAATCTTCCTACCATCAGCATCAGGAAGAAGAATTCTCTCCCCAACTTGATCAGAAAAAATCACGGTGGCTCCAAAGTCTATTAAGAAATGACAACCCACAATCATAGGACCTTCCAAACGAGTGATCCAAATGTGACAGGTATCGACAATATTTTGACCAATTCAAACTGGAACATCCTCAGCAATACCCACAAACTCACAAGATTGATTCCCAATTCCATAAACAGCTGAGTTGAAGCTGACCCTTGGACTGAGATTGAGCTTGCAGGCCAATGCATCCAAAATCAAGTTTAGTTGGGACCCAGAATTGACGAGTAGAGAAACTGTTTTGGATGAGTCACCTAGAGAGCATGGTAAAAATCCAAGAGGACAAGAATAAAGATTTGAATCAGAAGTAGGATCTGTTCCACCAGAGTCTTCCATCAAGGTTCCAGAGGAAACTTTCAATTCATCAAGACCAATCTCCACACATTGCCGAGGAACCCATTTCTTCATGCCTTCAGCCACAGATGGTGAGATGGAAAGGAGTTCAGCCACAGATAGATCAGGGATTTTAAGATCAGATCTTTTCTTTAATACCCCTTCCACAGCGTTGGGGTGGTCTTTGAAAATTCCCCTGTCAAATTGAACCTTGGATTGAGTTGGAAGAGGAAGTTCAGGTGAGGTTGGAACTATAACTGGATCAGTTGGTGAAGGTGATTTGGATGGCAGAGGAGCAGGATCAGAGTAGTGTGGGAATCTATCCATGAGGGGTTCCTTTTCTACTTCCATGTCTTCTACCTATGAAGAAGGAGGCTCCAGTGAAGATTGACGTTTGACAGGTGTTCAAAGAATTGAAGATGGAACAGGAGGAGCTTTATGAGGTCTGGGTTCTTCATGTTGTTTCCTAGCTGGATCAGATTGGTAAGTTCCATAAAAGCTAGAAGAAGAGACAGCAGGAGTATACCAAGGTTGAAGAGTTCCACAAGCAGATCGAAAATCAAAAGAGGCCAAGGATGCCTTCTTGGGAGCAGAAGGCTGGAAAGAGGCCACCACATCACAAATTGGACCAGATGAATCAAAAGGGATAAGTGCACCATTAGGAAGAAAGAAGACACTCGCTTTCTGTTCCACCAACATTTCCTCCTTGTCCTTCTGGAGTTCAGCACAGCGACCAGTTCCATGACCTTCTCTGTGGCAATAATAGCAAACCATGGTTGACCTAAGAACAGAGTTGGAGGGTTTAGGGACAGCCAGAGAGGAGAGTTTCTGATCCATTTTATTCTCAAAAGCTTGCAGGAGTTTGGTGATCTCATCAATAGTAGGTTTTTCCCGGTGGGTCTGAGGATTTGGTTTAGGTCTGCAACTGGCTTCCATCTTATTCATGATTTTGTTACATGCTTGAAAAGAGGGGGCAAAGACTGGTTCAGTGATTCTAGGTTTTTCAAAGGTGAGATTTGTTTGACCTTTCATCACTTTATCCAAAGTATTCCTAAGAACCATGAAAGCAGGGATCTTGAACCAATTATCTCTTTTAGTTATCATGGATCCAGATTTCACCAATTCATCCTTAATTCTTTCCTGCACTCCTGGAGAGAAAGACTGAAAAAAATGCACTCAAATTTTGTCCACCGTATCAATGTGATCGTTTTGGATAAGATAGGATTGGATAGGGTCCCAAGATTCTCTAAAAGCTTGATAATCAGAGGCTGAGGAGATACCACCATAGGAGGTCCATTGAGAGACTAGGGTATCCAGATCTTGGAGAGTGAACCTAGCTATATCAATTTTGCCCCAGTAGGCAATCATTGCCTCCTTAAGAAGTACCCAATCATGGGATTCAAATCCATCAAATGATTCAATCACTTCAATGACTTCATCAGAGGATATTAAGAATCACAGTTGATAAGCCATTTCATATTTGCTGGCACCGTCCACTTCAGCAGCCATCTTGTAGAAATCCAGGAACCGTTCAACATTTGTACCGTTAAAGCATAAGTTCTTGTTCTGAGGTTTGATTGTGATCATCTTGGCCCAAACAGAGGTAGAAGGGGTACCAATAGATTCCATTTCAACAAAAGATTTCCTAAGGGATCCAAAGAACAGATTTCCAAAGTGGCTCACAAGTGTGGCAAGGGTAGGGTTTACAAAAAATGACTAGGATGAAACCCCTTGATGGTGCACAATTGGGAGGAATTACTTTTGGAACAAGTTTCCACCACGGATCAGATCTAGATGATAACAGAAACACAGAAAAAAGAGAAAAACAGAAAAAGAAAAAATGATTGGATTTCAAAGTTGATTCCAAAAATTTGGGACTGTAAATCCCAAGGTTTCTGGTTCCATCCCGGCCTGGGGGACCAAATGTAAGACTCCAAACAGCGCATGGATTTGGCAGTTCTGTGGAGGGGATAGGTGCTTTTTTAGGCTGCCCTCCTGAGTGTTACAAAAATATTTTAATGTAACCAGGATCAAGGTCCAGTAACCTTTGTTAATGATGAATCAAATGGGATAGGGATAAGTCAATAGCAATGATAGCTGAGGGGGGAAGCAGAACTACCTGAACCAATATGATGAGGAGAAAGAATTTGAAAAAAATAAGTCAAAGTTTGCTCAGAGTCCAATAGAACAAAGCAGTTGTAAGTAATGCCCCCCAGATGCTAATAACTCTGGTTGTCAGCAGGTGCTTGGGAGCAATCAACTCAAACCCAAGCAACCTCCAGGTTCTCAATGAACCTGCCCAACTCTACGCGATCAAGCGCTTGAAGGGTACCAGATAAAGGTGGGTGGCTGCACAAGACAATGCAATATGTTTATGGATCACTGAAACAAACAGTAACAATTTCAGACTAAGAGTAACCCAACACTTCTCAAGGATTCAAGAATAGTGTGGCAGAATGCAACTTGAATAATTAAAGGGATGTTTAACACTCCAGGTTTAAACTTAATAAAACCTCTTAGTCAAACGTGACTGGTCCAGAGAGACAATCAAATGAATGATCAAGGACAAGTAATGGTCAGAAAAAGGGATCAATAGTGGTATAACACACTCAAGAATTCAATTTAATGAATTCTTCTTCAACCAGCAAGGCTATGGTTGGTGAAAAGGAACAGGGCCACAGAAGGGCAGATCAGAGTTTCAGACTTAAAAAAATTCAAGGGTAAGGGATAAGGATCAAGGGATAATCAAAAGATATATCTGGATAAGTTGTCAATTTCACAAAGGAAGGAGCTCTTGGATCAGAAGCTCATAATTCTCATTGGTGGGAAGAATTGATGATGAAAAAGGAGGGGGGAGCCCCTCCTTTTATAGGCTAGAGAGCCCTGTAACTATTTACAATTGGATAACACAAATGAAAGCTTTTTTTTTTTTTTTTTTTTTTTTTTTTTTTTTTTTTTTTTTTTACAATGATGAGGCTCAAGCTTGGGGATGCCCGGTTCCCTTCTGTCAATCTTCCAGACTGGGGTGAGAGATTCTTACCCAAGCCTGTTGCTTGCAAAAGTCCGTGCAGAAGTTTGCACACCTAGTAACAACGCAACACCCCCTCCCATCCAAATCTGGAGGGGGTGAGAAAGAAAGAAATTGTACAATAAAAGAAAATAACAAAGCGGTGATGGCGGTGATGAGGAGGAGCAATGCAATGAGGTTGAGGATGAGTACAGCGACGCAATGAGGATGAGAAATGAGCAACGCAATGAGGATGAGTGATGAGAAAAACAATGAGGATGAGCAAAAAGCAACGCAATGAGGATGAGCAATGAGAAACGCGAGAAATGAGATGAGGATGAGAAGGATGCGAGCAATGAGCAACAAGCAACCCAATGAGAAGGATGCAAGCAATGAGCAACACGATGAGGATGAGCAACTAGCAACCCAATGAGGATGAGCAACAAGCAAGGCAATGAGGATGAAGCAACGAGCAAAACTATGAGGATGAAGCAATGCAAGGAAGAGGAGGAGCTACACCATTAGGACAGGAAGGGTTGGAGTGAAGGATCCAAATTTTTTTTCTAAGTTCAATTTTTTTTTTTTTTTTTTTTTTTTTTTTTTTTTTTTTACAAATTCTTTTCCCAAGGTTTCCAAACTGGTTCACCACATTGGTCACTTGAGGAGCATGTTCCGCTTCTTTGGTGTGATCCTTCTTCTGTAAAAATCCACCACATACCCCAATACCTCCAGCGCCAGAACACAGACTGCCAAATTACTTCCTGACACCATAAGCCATGCCTCCTCAATCCAGAACAGGATCTGCTCTAGCATCTCACATACTCCCAATTGAAGAGATGGATCTATTGGGCCTCCTCCAAAATTGTGCCTCCATACACTTTCCTGGGCCCCTTGATACCCGCAGTGTCAATGAAAATCCAGATGCCATCTGGAAGGTTTTTCCCACAGAATCCAAGTCATTTGAGCGTGATAGACGGCCACCAAGTTGGTTGTGCCTTGTGGCAATGGAATGAGCTGCATCCTTCCCAATCCTTTATTGAATGCAGTTAGCTGAGGCAACTTGGGGTGGAGCTTGCACTCATTTTACCCGCCCATCAAATAAAGAAATCTGTAACACCCGTGCCCTTACATCAATTCCAGGAACTTATCCACATTTGGCTGCAATCCAGCTGTTGTAGACCAAACCTGTCCTACAGCCATAAAACTCACTATTCTACCCTAAAAACAGCTCAAAACCTCAAATTAACCCAATAAATGGATTCTAAATCAAAAATAAACTATAGTAACTCAGCCAAAGTACCCCTCTATCTCTCTTGGATTATAAGATACAGTCCAACAAACCTCCAACTGAGGCAAAATCATACTCAACCAGGTGTCACATCTCTGTAGAAGACATAAGACATTCCTTGTAAAACTCAAGCACATACAAGTAACCACTCACGCTCAACACCAGGATAATACAACCCTGTCACCACAGCCAGAATACATCAATACAGATACAGGAGGCATTGCAGCTAATTCAGCTCCTTTCATCTCACCAGCATACAGAAATAAAGATCCAGGAGGCAGTGAAAGCAAACAGATCCAATCACCTCACCCTGAATACAGGAACAATAAAAATACAAGAGGCTGTTCAGGAGCAATACAGGAACAATATATGCAGGAGGAAGTCAGACCAGTCTCAAGCAGAACCAAAAAAAAAGAAAATATACATACAAAAGGCTTCGCAGGACTGTATGGGAACAGTGCAGGAAGTAGGAAGTGACACAAGCCTCAACAAGAACCCAAAAAAAAAATACACAAAGAAGGATGTGCAGAAGTATACAGGAGCAGTATAATCAGGAGAAAGTGGAACCAGACTCAAACAAAACCAAACAAACTACCAGTACCCCAGCACCACACAGAAATTTATTCAGGCAGTAGCATGTGATACCAAAAAAAACCATGCAGTAACAAACAACCTCAGCATCACACAGCAATTTATGTAGTCAGAAGCATGTGATAATAAACAAATCATGCAGTATCAAACAACCACAGCACCACACAGAAATTTATGTAGCCAGTAGCATGTCATGCCAAACAAACTACCAGTACAAGTACCACAGGCCTAGCCAGAAATATATGCAAGCAGTCAGGACCATGCAGAACCAAATAAACCACCAGTTAATGCACAGCAATACATGCAGGAAGAACATTCAGTACCAAATAAGCAACCAGAACCAGACTAACCTTATCAGCACCTCAGAGTTATTTATGCAAGGCTGTGCAGGCATGAAAACCCTGTACAATCTTTTCCCAACCAGAACAATTGACTCAGTTTAATGAAGTGTCTTTTTTCCAACCCAAAGAATTGCCCCAGTTTCATGCAGTGTCTTTTTAAAACCAGCTAAAATTTCTCATGTACCTGTATACTAACATTAAGGGGGAAGCCCCAGGGCACCCTCAGGGGCAACTCTGAGCATCCCCTGAGGACCAAATTTCTATTTAAGGAGGGCCTTTCTGCCCTATCCAGGCTGTATCAGCATCCACCTCTATGCCATCTGGCCTACCAGCACTCACCTACCCCAATCCAACCCATCCATCTGTGGTTGCTACCCAGATAAATATTAGTAGTGAATCATTTATGAAAGGAAAAAAGAAATCAGAAACCAAGTTATTACCCATCTTTAGCCCGTTAAAACACCCACCAGGTGCCTTGAATAAGGGTTCTTCTGTGGCCTAAATATTCATCACCCAATTCAAAGAAAAACTATCCCCTTTAACCAATAAATAACCCTTACAAAGAAAGAGAGAAAAACAAAAAGAAACTACCAAACTTTCCTCTACCCAGCCCCCTTTGGGTAAAACAATCTTTGGGTCCTCTCCTCAACCATCCCTTTGATAAAACAATTGAACCCTTTAATATTGGGATATTGATTAAGATCAAACATATCCGATCAATAACTAACCAATAACCAAATACATCTGATTTATTCTTCAACAAAAACCCTACCAATAACAATTAAAAACTAATCTAGGTCTGATCTGAGAACAATATTAAGTCTCAAAGAACCCAGTCATTAATTTAAATAAATTATTTTTCAAACTTACTATAGTAGTGGAAGGGAAGGCAATTCAAAACCACTCTTAGTCTTACTAATACTTTAAAGGAGAATAAGTAATACCAAATTCCCCTTCAAGGACTGCCAGAAAGCTATTTTTGACTTTATTTATATAATCTCACAGGCGTATCTACACCGCATCCTGGATGTTGAAGGAGTTGGGCCACCACAGATCATGGATGATACTAAGCAATTTCTCATCCTTCTAGACCACCCCAGAGATTGGGCTACAGTAGCTCAATGTGTACTGCTCATACAAACTCCTCCTCACATGCTCCCAAACCAATTCCAAAAAAGGTTCCCAAACAGTCTGACAGAATGGAACTGGCTTGATCTGCCAGGGCTCATGAAAAACCATGATAATCACATAGGGATTGCCAATCTGGCCTTTCAACAATTAATGCTTTTTGGGTTCAAAGTCAAGGGCCTTCTTGCATAGCACCAGCACCAACACCAAAAAATTCTTCTCCTCCGCACTCAACCACCCTGGCAGTCCTAAATTAAGCATCTCAATATGTTCATTTATGATATGGGCTGACCGCGTTACCCAACCAAACTTCTATAGAGGACTTTCCCAGGGATCCTGGGACAAGGCAATTGGTCAACAAGGTCTGTTCAATACCTGCAGAATTGCCTCCTTCTGGGGCCGGATATTCTGGGGCACGGGCGTTTCCCTTCCTGTTTTAAACCTTACAATTGGTATGCACCCGCTGTTTTTGTTGTGAATCCTTTGAAAAATCAAACCATAGACCTTGCCTTTGCTCAAAGGTTTGGCACTTTGGTAGGGTTTTCAAAGCACAGTACCTTCCAGAAATGCATACTGAGGAAGTGGACTTACTTCTCCCATCCGCGCCCTCCCCGTGCCCCCCCTCCTCCACCTACTGCTCCCTAGGCGACCATACGTGAAAAACCAGAGCCTTTCCCATGAAGCAGCCACAGTTGACTTGGCAAAATTCTCCCTTGGTTGACCTTTGCAATCAGCTCCCCTGTCAGATTTGCCCTCCTTTACACCTGCCGCCACCTCCACCCACATCCCCTTCCTGTGGCCACAGATTGTTCTCTTGAACCATTCACCTGATGCTTCCTTCATGGTCAGTGCTTCCATCCTTTCCTCCCCATTGAATGCCATTCAAGCCTGGAATCCAAACATAAACAGCCATCCTAAGATCACTTCTGCAAACTCCACCAATAGGAAAGACAGTGGCTTCTGGACCTGTATGCTATAGCGCAACGGCCCATGTGGGCAACCCGGGTCACCACTTGATGGCCCACGTGGACAACCCGGGCTACCAACATCCCGCAAGCATTCACCAAAGGTGGGGGCAAGAGGATCTTGGGTCCTTTCCCTCCAGTCTTCCAGGGACCTCTCCTTTCCTACTCAATCAATCTCAACTCAACCCTCAAGGTCAATTCTCAATCCCAAATTGACTCTCAACATATTTCAGGTTGACTCCAAGTGAATCCTCAGCCTACCTGTCCATAACTGGTGATATCAGTCCAAGTCACTCCAATTCACATGGGACTCAATCCATTTTTTCCTCTTCTCTCTCAGCTTCTCTTGTTTCCTTGCTGCTTCCTCCTTCATCCATAGTTGAGCATCATCTATCTATCATTCTGTGTTGGTGTCCCTTCATATACCCTTCACACTCTGCTGTTAGGACTACTCCAAGACTCTCATTTTATTCCTTTGTTTCCTAGCCTGCTGGTCTGAAGTTCAACTCATGCGTCAATAAATTACAGGATCCTTGCAACCTCCAACTCCTCCTCCTCCACAATCATGTCTACCCAATTTTCTCCACCATTCAATGCCCAAAAGCCCATTGTTAACATCCTCCAAACCAGCCATAGATCTTCCACCACCCTTTTCAGAAGCAGGTTAACTGTCAACCCACTTTCAAACATTTCCCACACCTTCCTTCCTGCAATTTTCATTGAGACATAAGAAAGCAGAACCAAGACTGACTTGGACAGGTACAGCTTATGTTCCCCTTCCTCTTCTGCCGCGTTCACCCCCTGAACTGTTGTCAGGAGTCAGCTGTGGCCACACTACTTCACCTCCTGGACCATCTCCTCAACAACCACAGGAGAAACTGGTGCCAACTCCGGCAGGGTGAGATTTATTGGTGTCTTCTTCCCCATCACCCTTTGCACAATCTCTGCACCCTTCTTCTTCCCTCCAAAGCTAATTGGCCACGCTTCTCCCACCAGACCCTGGGAAAACATTTTTGGGGCCTGAAACAATGGCCGCTCCTTGGAATCCACATCCATCTTCTCCACCAAAAACTGCTTGTCTGGTGCCGACGCCCTGACTTCAGCCTCCAGGCATTGTAACAATTCTGAGTGATACCCAGGTGGTTTCCACGGGAGACTTGATACACACCCAAACCTGCTGCACTGGAGGCAGCTGAATAACCCCCAGGTCCACATGCTTGCCCTTTGGGAATATTTCAGTCTTCCTGGACTTGCAGACCAGCCCCTAATCCATGTCCTTAGTGAATTCCACGCAACCAGACTATTAATGACCCTTATCCCCGCAATAAGTGCACCTGCAAACCACAAATCCAGTCAAAAGCTTGCTTGTGGTCCAGAAGCCCTCCACCATGTGAGGCCTTTTCCACCATGGCTAAGTTGTCACCCAAACAAGGAGAATCCAAAGTTCCCATGA
The DNA here is from genome assembly GCA_025617555.3 of Puccinia polysora. Lineage (NCBI taxonomy): Eukaryota > Fungi > Basidiomycota > Pucciniomycetes > Pucciniales > Pucciniaceae > Puccinia > Puccinia polysora. The sequence continues at coordinate 25,039,322 of CM062618.1, read as the reverse complement.
CATATCCATAAACTTGTTTACCGGAAAATCCAATGACTGCTGGGGTGCCTCTGGCCGCTCAACTGTTGTTCGACCGGCTGGCGGTGCCTGCGTTGGGGCTGGCACTGAGTGGCCTGCTGGCTTCTTCAAGACTTCTGGGAAGGACATGGCTGTGTCCTCAATCAGCTCCTCCAGGTCCATCTTGTTTTCCACAGCCAGGCAGATAACACTTTGGTCCAGAATTAGTGGGAAACTCCCATCTACCAACCGCTTCACCAGCCTGTGCTCAAAAAAGTATGGCTGCACCTGTGACCAAGGTTGTGGTGAAAGTCTGCCCCAAAAAACCTGCTTCATCACCCCCCTCTGTCCTACAACCACTTGGTTCTTCTCCAAGTACCCATAGACATGCTCAAACATCAAGATATACTTGTCCAAGTCACGTTGCGTCCATACTCCCCTGCATGCAATTCCTTGTGGCCCCCCCTACTTGAAGTCACTCTTGCCAAAGAGAGACTTTCCCTTCCTGCACCTTTTAATCATCTCACTTCACAACCTCTCCCAGTGCCGGGCCCGGTAGCTGGCCATATCCTCCCCATCCCAAAGCTTACTCTTGTCTGTAATGAATAGAACAATTTTCTGGACCTTTTCCTTGCTCTATGTGTGATTGGAATCAATAACATCCTTGAATCTTGCCATAGAATGCTGGATATCCATTGTGTCAAACTTGAGCTGCAAGAAGTTCTGTGGCCTAAGCCATAACCTCCAAGTAGCCTTGACCAATTATCCAACCAAGGGGGAGGAAAGAGGCCAGAGCAAGTGGTTGGTGGTGGAGGAGGGGTTGGTCCACTGGGTCCCAACCACAGAGGGAATTATGGCAGAAAGTTTTTTCCTGGAGTAGTTTTTGGTAAAATTGCACCCACTACTTTTGAGAGACTAGGAAAAAATATTATTTCAAGGCCAGACCCCCAGATGTGGAAACAAGACACAGATACTCCCCTCAGTTTTCCTCAAGTTTGGAAGTTGTTGGTCCAAGAGTCTGTACAGAGGTTCATTGATGATAGGTTTTGAGAATTAGAGATATTTATAATAGAAAGATGAATAAAGAAAATGATGTTGTATATTCCTGCCCTTCAATCCTCCCCTGATCCTTTGGTGAAGAGATATGATGAGATTGTCCTACAACCTAGAGTTGAGAGTGAGGTTTTAAGTCCTACCTCTCAACTCTAACCTTAGTAAAAGCACAACTGAAAGCCTAACAACAAAATTGCGAAAGAACCCCTAGAGCCCAGAACCCTAGCCCAATCTCAACCTGTACCACCCAATCCCTCCAGAACCGTCTGCTGTAAGGTATGTGCAGTTTTTCCTTCACATGGTGTGGCCCTCTGCTGGGTCCTAATTGGAGCCCCCCGCATTTGTCTGTCCATGCGCGTCTGCAAATCCTGCAATTGGAAGATTGGTCCCCACCTATGCTGGGGCTGACCTCCCCGTTACGTATAACACAATGATTTCCCCCCTCCTAATTTCCAAACTAGCTGCCCGCAAACTTGGTTGGTTTGGCTCCATTACTTGGTCTGCTCTTTCCAAGCAGGTTGCAAGCCCGCCACAACTGGGGTGGGCCCAACCCGCATCAAATTCTGAGCCTGACATACCCAACTGCTGAGCGCACAGCCTGTGACACAGTTTCCAATCTTGGGCTATAAATACAACACCCCAGCTTCAAAGTGTCAAAATACAGGGGTCAAAGATTTGAAGTGTTGAAGCGTGGGATTCAAAGTGTTGAAGCATGGGATCCAAAGCATCAAAGGCTTGCAGTACAATCATTGAAGCGTGGGATTCAAATTCTTGAAGCTTTGAAGCCTCAAAGCATCAAACAGTAGGTGTTGAAGCTTCAAAGAAAGGAAGTGGGGCATGCATTTTTCCAGGGGGAATGGAATTAAGGTGGAAATAAAAATGATTTCAAGAAAATTATAACCAAATTTGATTAAAATTGAGTTCAATCAAAGCGTCAAAGTACCTTGTCAAAGCATTGAAGTAAATTTTTGAAGCCTTGAATTAAGGGTTTCAAAACATGGCATTTCCGTATTGAAGCAGAGCTTCCAATTTTCAAAGCAAGGCTCCAAAGTTATGAATAAGAATTTCAAGCATCAAAGTAAGGAGTCAAAGCCTCAAAGGAAGGTGTCAAAGGATCAAAGTTTTCAATAGATGTCTTGGAAATTGGGTATTCAGAGAATAAAAGCGAGGCTTAAAAAGATAAAGGTTTGATGAAATGGTCACAAATTAAATAGCAAAGTCAAGGTTGGGAAGGGATAGAAAAGGAAAAAAAAATTTCCACAAATTCAAGAGCAAGATTTGATGCAGTAAATAGGGTGAGGAGTATGAGTTGATGAGGTTGTATTTTTGGGAAGAAATCAGTTCAATTTCACAAGGTCTGCTGAAATTCAAGCAGGGATTGGGACAAAGGGGACTCTAATCTCAGTGGGATTGGAGGAAAGGATATTGGAGGATGCTACAAGGAGCAGAGTAGGACTGAATTGAAGATAAGGTTATGATGACACTTTCTGTGATGGATTCTTAGTAATAAGTGATAAAATGATTTCTTGGGGAACCTTCAGGAAGATGGAAGAGGATTCTGGTTTAAATCAAGAATTGCTGTAGCTACAACAGAGTTACAGTGGGTTGGGGATCAGACTAAATATGAAATGACAAGGGAGTATTCTAGGAAACAGGGAGGACTGATTGAGTAGAATACTAAATTAGGTTGGGCTGCTTCTAAATTGGGGAAAGGTTACAGGTCTGAGATTTCTAATTTGGGAGAGTACAGTTGAAGGATATATAATGTACATGGAGGTTGTGACACTATGTTCTAAGTGGAGAGAGTATGGGATAAAATCTGCCAGGGGATGTACATAAAGATTTTGAAAGGTTCAATCATGAAAGAATATGGTTTGAACAGATTTAATAAGGTTAGATCTTGTGAAATTCTGGGAGATTAAGTATTTACAAGCCTATGGAGTCTACCAGCATATGGTATGAGGTTAGACTATATGTTTTATGTGCAAGCCTATGGATTGAATCTGCAAATGGTATGATTTTAAATTATATTTATATATGTACTGCATGAAGATCCTGAGGATATATAGTTACTGGAGTCAGATTGATATAATTATCCAGATCCCTGAGATTGAAGTTCCTTGGAAAGTAGACTAGGCCTGAGGGTTAGGCTGATTTTTCTGAGGTTAGACAGAGTTATGTGTCAGTATGACACCAAATTCTCCATCATTGACCTCTGCCTCCTCCTTGGTTTTTGAGGGCCCATACTTAGCCCAAAGAAACAGAAAGATTATCCATCCTTCAGTTTCATTTTTAAATCACACTTTAAAGTTTGTTTGCATGTTTTTATACAAGTCCCATTGACAAAACTGTATTTTAGACTCAGGGAAACAAAATTCAATAGCACAATTCAGAGCTTTTTCACAGTCTGTCAAAAACACTTTGAGAAGTCTCACAAGATCATAATCCAAAAGCTTGAGTTCATTTACAGACCAACTTTGGAACTCAAATTTTTCACTTTTTATAAAAACTAAAATTTTTTTGAAAGCTTTTTGGTTGCCTTTCATTCCTAAAATATGCAATAGGGGGATGTTGTACCTATTTCTTTTATAAGTGCAAACCAAAAAAGCAATATTATGGAATTTTTGCAAAGCTTTAATGACCTGAGGTGGGCCAAAAATAGGGCCTTCAAGTGACCCTCTCCACTTAATTTTGATCAATGAACCAACCTGAATTATCAAGTTGTTCAAAGAGGCCCTCCATAACAATTTATCCCTTTAGTTCTGCAAGGGAAACTTTATGCTTAGTGTCATAAATTTTTTTGTCATTAACGTACTTGCCGCCATGAATCTTGCTCAATTTTCTTTTTAGTTGAATATTATTGAGCCCATCTTTCAGGCCTTTTTTTCAATTCATTAAGGACACCCAAGAGATTCTCCTAAGGTGAGGATTCACTGAGGGATGTGGAGATGGTTGATTGTTTTGTTGATCATGTCTGCAGGAGATTCCTCACAAGGGGTCTGCCTTGGTGTGAATTGCATGGATTAAAAACTGGAACCCAACCTTCCTTGTGTGAGTTTCCCTTGAAAATCTGGTTAAAAATTTCCCAGAGTACAAACCATGTCTATTGAATGCTAAATAAAGATATTCATCATGCTTGGAGTTGAAGAATATTGAAGCATAAAAACGCTTCATTGCCCATGTTTGAAAATAGATTTGTGCCTCTTCCCTAGTAGGAATAGTTCTTACAGGAGGTTTTTGAAGTGGATCTGTCATAGTTACATATTCAAAGTTGATTTCCCATCAAATTAAATGAGGCAATGACCAGAGTAACATAGAATGTTACTCACCACCATAGGTAAGTTCCATTTATGAATCATATTTTTCCTCAATTATAACCCTAGATGAGGATGTATTTGGGGCCTCCAATGTTTCATTACCCAAATCATCTTTTTAAGCAGCTTTTTTCATGGCACTATCAATGTAGTTGTCAGCCTCCTGGATGCCAAGACCCTTGCTATCCTTTAGCTACCAGAGGTGATAGAGTAAATAATAAATATATTATTTAATAAATGCAGCAAAAATCCGTAAAATATTTGGATTAAGCTTATTGCAAGGTTAAGTGGTTTGGTTATGGTTTTATTGTTTTAAATCAATATGAATAAATTGATTATTAAATATTTTTATAGAGGGTCCACAATTATATTGGGGATCTTTAACACCTCTCTTCAGGGATTTCAGTATGAAAACACATAGTCCTGGTTACTTTGGGCTCTTTAGTTTAAAGAATATTTTACCCAAAGATAATTTGTATATAAAATACACAGTGGATTGGCAGGGCCTTGTAGCCAAGCTAACACGACAGAGAAAGGATAATAAAACTTACTGGTATATTATTAAATCCTTTGGGTATCTGTTTGAGACATTTACTGATGGGTTAAACCTGTATACTGGGGTTATAAGGTTGTTCAGCAGTTTGATTGATAAAAAGAGATTGAGGACGGATATTACTGATCAGAAATTTCCATGAATCACTTACTTATCTCTTATAAGTACTTCATTACCTAGGCATGGTGTCTGGATATGAATATAACTGGGTCTCTGCCCATCAATATCCTCAAAAGAGCTCTTCATTTATAGCTTTTGGAGTCCCAATATTGTCCTTCTGAGGGTTGTAGGTGCTCAAAGGGACGGACACTAAGGCTAGCAGGGTAACCAGGGGTAGCCGGCCATGTGTTCTTGGTGCTATAGCACGGGTAGCATGTAATTCCTCAGGGTATGGGAATTATTCCACTTTATAATAGACATTAGGACGTGTGAATAACACTAATCTGTCCTTTTCATTTATTATTTAATTAATTGTCCTGAGTAAATGTTCCCAGTAATTTAATAATTATATAAATAGACATTCCTACGGAAATTTTGATGTCAGGTAAGTTCTCATTTTGTATTATATAACTGGAGTAAAATTCATAATTTTGATTTTACTCCTTATTTTGGAGTTCCAGTTGATTTACTAAGATAATTACTTAAAAATATAAGTCATTTGAATTCATCTGATATTTTTACATCATTAGTTTGCTTAGTATGTCACAAAAACATTGATGTCTAGTAATTCTCATAAAAGTATATTAAAGTATTTAAATATATTTTTAGAAGTTGTCATTGTCTTTTTTCCCACATTCTTAGTACTTTGAATTATATTAAATAAAAATACTTATAAGGATTATTTATGTATTTTTATATAATATTATGTATTTTTAGACTGTCTACTATCCACGGGAACATTTATTACATATGTAGAATGTTCCCATGTAGGTTGTAGCATGTTTACGGGGTACCTGAGCCTCTCAGGCCGCCTGTCACTCTGTCAACCCGTAGTCCTGCGGCTGCGTACTTGTCAGAGGCCCGGGGCTGTGTACACAACGTCGACGGGGTGACAAAGCTGTATCTCAGCCGCGCGCAGGTGCATTGGCTGCTGCGGCTGCGTGCGGGAATTGTGAAAAACCACATTTCCGCCCATAACTCCTAAAATATACACAACACCTCAATTCTGACTGAATTTTAGGTGTGAAACCTATAAGTGACAATGTGTGTGAAATATTGAATTGGCCAAAAAGCTCATTACTGGAGCCGTAGTATTTTTATTTTTCTTTCCTTCATTATTAAAAATATAAGGAGTTGTATTTCAAGGGTGGGGTCAGTGAGTGACCCTACCTAATTTTGGGTGGAGAACCCATTTCTGTAATAATATTTATGGTTTTCCTACCTCTTTTTAGGTTAATTGTATTATTATGATTTTTATGTTATTTTTGTTACTTTTGCAGCTTGCTCTGCAATAGTAGCAAGCTGAAAGTACTCATTTAAGGTGGCCATGTTAAAAAAAGTAGAGCTTGGCAATGTTGCTATAATGCAAAAAAATGAAATGGCATTTCCCTATGGAATCCAAATTTGAGTTGAAAACTAGCAAGTTTGCGCACTTTTGATTTTAGAAGGACAAATTTTTGTGGGATGTTTGTTTGCAGTTTCAATTAGTTTAACTTTATTTTCAATTATTTGGTTTACATTTTCAATTTTTTTCACTTTAGATTCACTTTGGTGTAACATTGGGATTGCTAAGTGTGGTACCACACTCCCAGATAGTATGTGTTGATCCCAAATTTGGTTTGATGCGACCCAAATGTTGTCCAGGGGGTCTCACAAATTCTGGAATAACCCCCGGGGGCCATAGACCCCTGAACAAGTTGTCAAAAGGGCTGTGTATGGGGGTACACAACCAAAAAATGCCATTTATGGGGAGTATACACCCCCCGGAGATCACAAGTGTTTGAAACCTTTTGCATGTTTGTAGGCGTGCGTATGGGCCCCTATGCACACTTTTGACTGGTGTATGGGCCCCAAGGCATCCACTGTGGCCTTTAAGGCCTTATACAACTCCCACACAACTGGGAGTTGTGAATTTATTATCACCCTTCTTCCAATTATGTAAAATATTCCAATTCAATTCATGCATTACATATATATGGTGCATGAATCTTCTGGTACTATCCTGAAATAGATTTTATGTTAAAACCCAAAACCTAAAAGTAGTGAAAACAGGTTTCACTCATTATCCCAGCTGCTACAACTTCTGGCAGGTGCAGCCTTTTTTTTAATGGTAAGTGTGTATTCATTATCCCTGACATAGTGAAATTTTAACAATATCACCCATGAGCAAATTTTTCACATGGTCAATTTTCAAATAATCAGATCATTTCATCTATTTCTGGTGTAAAATGGCTGAACTTCTTGGCCTCACAAATATTTTTTTTTGTCTAACCCCCATTTCTTTCATTTTCTCATGCATTCCTCCAAAACACTCAACATTTATTTTTTTAAAAAATTGAAACATATAAGGTTCTTCCTTTTTGAATGGTACACACTCTTTATGCTTAAATCACCATTTATTATTATTATTTTATGGACTCCTTTTTTAACCCCTAGGGCTCATGCACAGTTAATTGCAATGCGCGCCTCAAAACATGCAATTTTATGGTCTCCACCACCATTTTTGTGCCTGCAAAATTTTGGGCACATAAAATCCATCGATCTCCAGCCACACAGCTGCCAAAGCCACCTGGCCAGCCAGTTGCTTCCCCAAACCATACATTTTGAAATTCTTGGGGGGATGTGTGGCCTTTCTATGCAAAAGGAAAAGTCTGTGCGCAGATCATATGCAAAGACTGGCCGGACTCATCTTGCTTGCTCACTTTTTTTTATGGACCTTGATGCTTGCCTCAACTACAGATTGATTTTTCATTTTATTGCCTGCACAACTCCAAAACTTCAAAAATACTTTGTTTTCCCTAGCACCTTCACTTGATTCTGCAAAGATCTGCTCCCCATCTCCAGGAAAACCTTGCAATAAGTGCCATCCCAATCCACAGGTGAGTTCTCATTTCTTTCCTTCCTCCCCACTTCTTTTCCCACAATGACCAAAATGCCCCCTTTCTACTATCTCCCCTGCTACTTTCCTAGGTTACTTCCCACAAGCACAACTGCCCCTTCCATCCTGTTTGAATATTTTCTTGAAAAAATTGTTCCCTTTATTGAAAGCAACTCTTGTCTCATCATTCATCCCTCTCACTGGCAAGCCTATCTTTACATCTTCCAATCACTGGCCCACCCCTTTCCCTTTAATCATCATCAAATTTAAACACATTCATTTCAATTCAATAAACTCCCATCTTTCATGCATTTTCTCTTCCAAAAATCAATAATATTAATCCGATCATGATTCAATATTTTGCTCTCTTATCAACTGCTTTCTGTTGGTTAAACACTGCCCATTCTTTGCTTGTGCTTTAATACTCAATCACATGGGGGTACCTTACTCATATCATCTTTTAAATCCAAATCCATGTTCTGATAATCACCCAACCTTCTCCCTGCCAATTATGTTTCTTTTTTCCCACTGCTCATCATAATCATATTAAATCAATTTTAACACTTTTTTACTTCACAAGTCCACAATGAAACCCCTTGAAATGAACCAAAAATTACCCTCTGATGCCCCACCTTTGCCACCCAACCTAATTAATCAGTATAAAGCCTTCCAAAGTGTTCAAATTAGTTTCATGCTTCAAGGATAAAGGTCATTGTCTTCCATTCCTTCAAAATATCCTTTTCCTCTGTACCATCTACCTCAGACCATAAGCATGACACAAAAAAAGCACAAAGCTGCTTACCACCCTTGGCTTGTGTTAAAACCCTCCAATCTTGGCAACTTGGTATATACTTGCCAATAATTCAGTTAACTCTAAATACCAGTTGAAAATCCATGTTAAAATTTCCCTTCTACCCTGGATATCATCAATCCTCAGAAATCTTTCTTGGTCATGTACTCAAACTGGTTTTCAGTCACACCCAGAAAGCCACATCAACTTTATATTTGGCAAATGGACTAGTACCTTACCCTGCATGAACTTTCATATTTGCATTGTGTTCCCATGTTGTCCCTTCCTGTCTCATCCATTATTTCCTTGTAAAACTTTATTTTATTGTCTCATAATTGCTCTATGACCTTGGTACTGACTATACTGCTATTTAATTTTCCATCCTGTTCCTTTTATTCATTGCCTCATTTCTCTCTAGCTGTAGTTGGCCATCCATTGGGTTGTATCTAGTCATCTTTTGATTACCTTATAAAGGCTGGGTTTCCTGCCTGAAGATTTTCTCCTCAGTTAGTTAATTTCATACTTTGTTGCATGTTTCTAAATTCAGTCATCACATTGGGCTTGGATTTAGTTCCTTTCCATCAGAATACTTCCTCCTTCTTGCTGTTTTTTGATAAATCAATTCATAAGTTTGAAATTTGCAGTTTCCCTTGCTACCTCACACTTGTCCCTTGCATGCAGCCTCTCCCTTTGTGCCCAAGATCATCTGAGATTGCCCTATAGTATGTGATTGGTTGTGTGATAAGTAACCATAAGCATGTATTTTTAAAACAATAAAGATCATGTCACCTTAATAATTATTATTGCTTGTTTTATTTGTAAATTTTTGGTATTTTGATATCTTTGAATTCTTCTGAAACATGGTTTGTAGGAAAGATGAGCTTGTTTTTCAGGGGATTATCAGTCTTCAACACCTGAATTGAACTATAAAACCAAGCAATCAATTAAATTTTAACTTAATTCAAACAGAACCAGCCCAATCCAGGGCAATAGAAATATATCCAAAAGCTGAATGTGACCACTGAAATTGGAAAAAAATTCTGAACCAGAATACTTTTCAAAACTTTTGCCAAATCTTCAACCCTTCCAAGGTATAGTACCTCTTAAAGGGCCACCAATGTTGAAATTAGGGGAAAAGAGACCAAATTCTTTGGTAGTGAGGTAGCAAGCTTGGCGGGGCTTATTTTCTGTCGAGAAATTTCTCCAGGTGGGGCTGAAGTGACAGCTGGAGGACCAATAGGCTATGAATTAATCAGTTTTCATTCCTTTGAGAACTTTAGAACCTTAAGTAGGCTAGGTACAAGGGGGATGACTGGTGTTTGGCAAGATGAAGGACAAGATTGAATAGGAGTATTAAGTACTGGACCATTTGAGTGCAGCCCTCTTGTAGGAATACCTAGGATTCATAGTAAGTTGTGAATGGAAATTTATCTGGAACAGAATTGTTGGATATTTAAAGATTTGGGAACAAGACTCCAAGACATTTCTTCCCCTTCTGCTTCCATTTGTTGAGTTTTGGACCTCACCATTGTTTCCACTCACCTTCCTCTCTCAGCACATTTATATTTAGTTTCATTATTTTGTATGTTTCAAATACATCTAGTTTTTTCTGACCATTTTATATATGTCTTTGTATGCTTGTGATTCTTTTAGCTGTCCCAACCACCTTTATATGTCCTGATACTTATAGTTTTCTAGGCCACAGTTATGTCTGGCACCTATAGTATGCTAGCCACATCATTTGATTAATGTCACAAGCTCTTCATACACAACTGTCATTAACCCTAGCTTATTTGATACTATTGCTACATTCCTATCCTCAACCATTTTATCCTGTCTTATCTTATTAAATATTCTTCCTTATTCAAAGTCCCATTTGTCATTCTCTAGTTTTCTTTACATACTCTTTCTTCTATGATCCCTTGAATTAAAATGATCAGGTTCTTCCTCCTCTTATCAGGGCCCACTCACTCAAGCCCTGCTTAATCTGGTCCCTTCTGGACCCCCTAAGGCTGATTGTAATTCCCTCCATCATCCGCCCCTCCTCTCCAATCCATCCTTGTTCATCTTGTCCTGCCTCTATTCCAACAACATTTACTGTTTCCTTTTCTGATCTTATTCTCTTAATCTTTATGTTAATAATATATCACTTGCCTCACTTATTCTTGACTTTTTTTTTCTACTGTTTCTACCTTATACTGCTTGGTCTGTTGTCTTTCTAATTTATTTCTGCTCCTAAACATACACATCTATTTCTATCTTAAACACTCCCTCTTCTTATCTTTTCCAATTTTTCCTCATCAATTTGACCCCTCATACCCTTTTGTCCACTGCCTTTCATTTCACACATGTCCTGGTTCTGTCTCACCTCTCATTGTTCACCTTTCAGGTACCAATTTGAATCCCATTTTCTCTGACCATTCTCCTTTCCAAATCATTCTGAAATGATTAAATACAAATTTCAGTTGCCTTAATTCAGACAAGAATAGCACAAAGAAAAAACTAGATAAGGTTACTCAAGAGCACAAGATTAAAGTTGAATATTAAGGGGGAAATAAAAAGTTTTTACTCTTTTTTAAGGTGACACTTGGATCAGGCTAAAATTCCAACACACCCCCTTGCCTAAAGCTACAGGGAAAAAGAACAGAAATGGTGAAAAAATGGCAACCATACTGAAGGGGTAGGTGATGGCAGTAACGTGGCAAACCATTTTTGAAAGGCCTGGGTGAGCGCAAAAATGGAATTGAAGATTCAGACAATTAAGTTGGAAGGCAATGTAGACATATGGACTTGCTCAAGCAGAGCAAGGGAATCAATTGAGCAAGTGAAAGGTTTTTAGAATGGTTAAGGGTTGGCCAAAACCATGTATTGATTGGAAAACACAGGATCAATCACCAGGGCCAAATTGGGCTCTCTCAATTAACAGTGACACAAAGTTACTCTTTTGGCCACTGTTTTCCCATGAAGTATCAAAAATTTCACCATGAAATCACAATTATTGATTCAATTTTCCACAATTCTGTACAAAATAGTTCTTGTGGGTTTCAACTTTATGGAAAATGAAATTCTGGAAAATATCACTTCTGCAGAAAATGAGAATCACTTTGATTTCACCTTTTTGATAATTGAAACTCACCTTTATTTACAAAATCATGACATTTTAATTCTTGCATTTCCACCAAGATAAAAAAAGAACTATTTCTGGAAAAAAAAAATTTTGTGAAACATGATCATTCTTTTACACGGAAATCGATTTGTAAAGGAAGATTGTTGGTTGGAAAACTTGAAATCAATGATTGTAATTTGTTTTCAGTTTTTGCAATTCACACTTTTCACAGATTGAAAATCATAATTTCACAAAGCTCCATATCCTCTACAACCTGTTGGAATTTTTTTCCCAGGACATGATTGCAGGCCACAAAGAGTCTATACCAAATGCCAGTACTCATACGTAAAAAAATAAAAACCCTCCCTGTGACAAATTAAGTTGGCGCTAAATTTATCCAAACAAAAAAAATATATAAATAAGCAGAGAAAAAAATTAAGAAGGTTATAGCAAAACCCAAAATAATATTCTGTTCTCAGCTGGGTGTTAAACTGCCTAGCATTTAAATCAAAATAAATTTAAGAATGATTTTACAAAATTTTCCCCAGGTTTCACTTTAAGCTGACAAGGGAACCACTTCAAATCAACTAACAGTTCACTTGTTTTTTTGGTGACACACCTGGGGAATAAACCCCACTATTCTTGTAGGTAAAAAATTTGCCATCACACATGATCCAAGGTTTCCCTCTTCAAGATATTCCTTAGAGTTATTCAAGCCATCCCAGGGCTGGAAACATGGGTTTCCTACCTGGTAAAAACCCTCAATTAAGTGCATGAACTTCATAGACTTCCATCCCTTGGATTTTTCTCTACCAACTCCACAAATTAGAATGATCCGGGAGTTCTTTTCAATTCCCAGATCCCTCCCATATAATTTCACAAGGACATCATTTCAGATCAACTCATAGGTCACTTGAACAATTTAAAATGTTTTATGGATGGTGTTTCACAGAAAAGGATTTTGTTTCATACTCACAAGATTTATTTCATGTAAAAAACATGGATATTTCTGCCAGAAAGTGCAGAATCCAAATAGATAACTCCCTAAATTTTTCACATGGAGGATTGACACAAACCCAAGGTGGCACTCACTACCAATAATGGGAAGAAGAATCATATTGGGATAAAACAATAGAGCCAGGTTGAGGCTTCCAGCAGGAAATGAAGGCAAGGCTCCAATGCAGTTTGGAGCACCAACTACCATTTTGACATAATCTTCAACAACTTTCAAGGCATGTGGTGATAAATTTTCCTCTGTAAGATAGATCCTATTCTTCCTTATTCTCCTAGCCTAGATGGGGCTTTTGTGTTCCATTTACTTCACATCACTCAATTTTCTGCATGAAGGGTGCTAACATGTTTAAACCACAACAATCATCTATTTTAAATAGCCTTCTCCTTTCAGTTTTTACGTTATTCTTTCTCAATACTCAGCTGAGAAGCTGCCTTAGTTGCCTTTATTTTGCATGAATTCTTTGATTGACATTTTTTTGTTTGTTGGCTTTCTGCGCTCAAGTTTCTATCATCCTGGTGGGATTGTCTTTTTAAAAAAAATTCTCTTTACTCATCACCTCAGAAAAGAAACATTCTATCTCTGTCACTACAAAAAATCCAATATAAGCCTAGGTTCAAAGTCTACATGCTTGGATTTTTAGTCAAAGACTTAAATGACAATTTTTAAAACTCAAAATTCCCCCCTGAAACATATTTATGCCATTGACTGCGTGCCTATGTTTTTGATTTTAGCCTATCTAACCACAAATCAGATTTAGGAAGGAAGGCCCATTGACCATGGAGCGGCCACAGCCCAAAAAAAAAACACCATTAACCAGAAAAGCCCACACATTGCACGGTTTCATTAATGGACTCATTTGCGCATGTGAACCAATGTCTCCAGCATGGAAAAGCCAACTAGTATTGAACAGAGAAACTCCAAAAAAATCTTTGTTTTTCAATATTTTGGACTTACAAAGCAGAATTTCTTTTATACAAGAAGGTTTTTTCTTATAAAAAGAGTGAAGGTACTTTACCTAATCATCATAGTGTTTATTTCATCCAAATGAGAGGGTGGGCAGAGGAGGGACTACACTCTTATGTGGTTGCAGTATCACCGTTTCCAGTGCAGTGATGTGCACTCCCATATAAAAAGGCATGCATGAAAATTTGGGCTGACAGAACCCAAGTGTGGTCCAGGTGACTTGAGCCCCAGCACCAAGGTTAAATTACACAAGACCACTAAGGTTAAACCACTTAAAACACACTTCACTCAATGTTTTGAAAACCACACTCAATTTTGAACACACCTCACCAACTTTTGAAAATTTCTAACTTGATTTGGAACACAAATCAACGTTCCACACCCTCACTAAAGTGGACTTCAAAACTCCTCACCTGCACACCCTCACCAGAGTGAATTTGAACAATTTTTACCCGTTTTTAACACTATTCACCCTTCCAACCTTGACAAAATTCAATTTGAAGAATTGTTACCCAATTTTCAACACTCCTCACCCTTCTAAACTCTCATCAGCGTGGATGTCAACACTCCTGAACTATTTCAAACAGACATGACCCTGCCTGAAGTGGATTTCAAAAAACCTCACCCAGATCCACTCTCCCCAAAAAGGATTTCAACACACCTTTCCCAATTTTGAAAACACCTTACCCCAGTAAACTCTTACCAAATTATATTTCTACACTTCCCACCAATTTTGAAAACTTCTCATCTGGTAAAATTTCACAAAAGTTAATTTCAACACACCTCACTCATTTTGAACAAACCTGAGCCTGCCATCCAAACAGGAGGATTTTGGTGCAAGTTGGATCTGTTATAATTATGGCCAGCAATTAGCTTAGGCAAATGAGCAGTATTTAAAGCAAAAGAAATGCTGGACACTGTGTGTCAATAATGGCTAATGGGGCTCTCACAATGGGGCAATATGTTGGATGAATTCGATTGGATGATGAATGAATGATGGAAAACAGCAGGGAGAAGAGCTCCTTAAGTACAAAAGATTGGCCTATTGTGAGCCCATGATACAACAAGCCAAAAGGCAAATTTTCCGCCCCAAAAGAGCTCTACAGGCTCTACAAGCCTTGTTACTTGGTTTGGACTACATCAGCCCACATGGCATCAGTCCCTGAACCCTTACGACCAGCCTATTCCGGTCCATTCTGGTGTTTCCACCGTTACGGGGCTGAACCAGCCCCTTTGCTGTTCAATCCCCTGGCTGGTTGTCTATTACAACCGGCCCTGATGGCCTTATTACCTCTGTTACGGGCTGGTTGCCTCATGCATCCAGCCCCTGGCCCCTCAAATGGGCCAGGTGGGACCCAGGGCTCACCTGGGTCCGGTTTCAACCTCACATGGGGGGGGGTGTAGCCGGCGGACATGCCGCCCCCCCCCCCTCTTTCTCTCAATTCCCTGGTGGGGGCGGTCAAATCCCCTCACCAGGGGCCCTGGGGGTCGATACCCCCAGGGCGTCGTCAAGGTAAGGATGGCTGGGGGGTGGTCAGATCCCCCCTGGCCCGTTGCTCCTCCCCCTCGGTAAAGGGGGGGGGAGAGCGCCCCTCGTCACCTCTTCGCTACAAGGTGGGAGGGTGATCAAATCCCCCCCACCGTCCGGTCGCTACACTCGCGGCCGGCGCCGCCACCTCCCTGGGCAAGGGGGTGGTCAGGTCCCCCCTGCCCTGACCGACCGCGTCATCGCGGCCGGTCGCTGGCTGGTTCAACCCAGCCAGCCCGCCCCCTCCCCCTCGCGACGGCGAGCGAGGGGAGGGGGAGCGAGCCGGGGCCGCAAGCCCCTGCTCCGTGGCGCTGGTCGCCGGTCGCGACCAGCCGGGCCCGCGCGGCATTGCACCGCGCGGGATC
The DNA here is from genome assembly GCA_025617555.3 of Puccinia polysora. Taxonomy (NCBI): domain Eukaryota; kingdom Fungi; phylum Basidiomycota; class Pucciniomycetes; order Pucciniales; family Pucciniaceae; genus Puccinia; species Puccinia polysora. The sequence goes on along the minus strand of CM062618.1, from coordinate 25,023,601 downwards.
CCTCGGCCGCGCAACAGCCCCGCGCGGGCTGTCGGGCCCCGCGTGGGCCGTGCCGAGGAACACAGGCGGCCCCGAACGGGCCGCGACGCGAGCAGCGGCCCCGAGCGGGCCGCAACACGGGCGGCAACCCTAATGGGCCGCCCCAAGCCCGAATTATGAGAAAAGACTACTTTTGCGGGCCAGCCCGTCTGGCCAAGTATGTCCAAAATAAACCTTGGGCCCAATTATGCCCATACAAGCCCATCTGGCTGTATCTGCCCATATACCCCACCGGGCCCGTTAGGGCCCGTGTACCAATGGGTCTATTTCACGCGTTTTGAGGCCAGTTTCCCCAAATCTATAACATCCACATGGGCCCGTATGGTCCGTGTGTGTGTCCAATGGGCCTTAGAGGCCCATTTGTGCATCCCATTTGGATTACACTTATACGTAGCACCCGCGTAAGTGTGTACGTATTTTAACACACCCCCTTAATCCAAAAGGGGTGACATCCGCATATTAGTCACAAAGCCTTGATGCTTGTTTCTGTCTAATGCCTTAGTCAAGATATCCGCAATCATTGCTCCAGTGGGCATGTACCTCAACACAATCTCTTTGCAGTTGACTGCATCGCGAATATAGTTATAGTGAACATCAATATGTTTTGTTCTTGAATGGAACACTTGGTTTTGCGCCAACGCAATGGCACTCTGGTTATCGGAATACAACAATGCAAACCCTTGTGGTTTATGTGTATCCTCTAAGACTTTTCTCAACCATTTTGCTTCCTGTGAAGCTGCTAAGTAAGCTCTATACTCAGCCTCTGTTGATGAAAGACTTATTGCCGACACCTTCTTGGACATCCATGACACCAGATTCTTACCTAAAAAGAATACAAAACCACTTGTTGATTCCCTATTGTTACCATCTGCTCAACTTGCATCGGAATAACCAACCAAATCAAAGTTTGCTGACTTTGTAAACAACAGTCCCAGACTGTGTGTTCCTTTAAGATACCTCATAACTCTCTTAAACGCTGACCAATGCCTCATGCTTGGCTTCTCTAAGTGTTGCGACAAGACCCCAATTGCAAACGCAATATCGGGCCTTGTACACTGCCCTAAATAATTAAGCGATCCGACAGCTGACCTGTAGTCATTCCCTGATTGAACAAACTCCAGATACTCCTCATCTGTAGACTTCTCTAAACGAATGTTTGACTGCATGGGAGTACCAAACTCCTTTGCATCCTCTAAGCCATACTGCTTAAGAAGAGCTTCAACGTAATGGCTTTGGTCTAACTTAATACCATCTTTGCCCTTACTAACTTTCATCCCTAGCACCTGTTGTGCCAGACCAAGATCTTTTATCTTGAACTCCTTTTTGAGTGTCTCCATGACTCTCTCTTTACCACCACCAATAATGATAATGTCATCGACCCATGCAAACAAAATTGCATCCTTTCTCACAAAAAGGCAAGGATCGGCCTCAGACGTCTTAAAACCAATCTCTATCAGTTTCTCACTCATGGTGTTATACCATGACCTAGCTGCTTGCTTCAATCCATACAGGGATCTACACAGCTTGAGGACATATTCCCCTTTATCTGCCGAAAGAAAAGTTCTAACACAGATTTTCTTCATGGTTTCTGGTTTAGTCTCTACTAACCATTCACGAAAACCATCAGGAATCGACATATAAACAGTCTCCTCCTCTCCAAGTTTTGCATTCAAGTATGCTGTTACAAAATCAGCTTGTCTGATTTTTTCACCCAACTCCACTGCCAGAGCAATGATGTACCTGAAGGTGGACAGCCTTCCAGTTGGTGAGAAAGTTTCTTGGTAATCAATACCCTCTCTCTGCTTGAAGCCCTGTGCAACACATCTAGCCTTGAACCTTTTCAAAACTCCATTTGTGTCAAACTTCTTGTTTAACACCAATCGAGACCCCACAATGGTCTTTCCTTTTGGAACAGAATCCCGCTTAACCACTTCAAAGACACTATTATTCTCTAGAGAATCAAATTCCTCAAAAATAGCACTCTTCCAGTTGGCTCTCTCATCAGAATTCATAGCTTGGCCAAAGCTATTCGGGTTAACCCTGTTACCCATTTCTGAACTCAACTCCAGGACTTCATTGAGCATACACTGTTCCTGAAATGTATCTTCCTCATATCCTGCGGCAGCATAATGGGATCTCCACTCCCCGTACCTGTCAACCGGTACTCTAACCCTACCACTCCTTCTAACCGGAGGTGGAGGCTCATCAGGTTCTGATTCCACAGAATCACCTGAAGCGGGTACTGAACCCTCTTGTGGCACGTCTGCCACCTCTTCATCTTCTGGAACCACATGTTCCACAGCTTTTGCTGGTGAAATAGGTGCTAATTCTATTTCTTGTTGTGGCTTAATCACAACAACATCTTCACTCCTTTTGAGTGGAAAGGTACTTTCGTCGAATTTTACATCCCTGCTACGGATAACCTTTCTTGTCCCTGGACAATAGATCCTATAAGATTTACTTATTAAATCATAGCCTACAAGTGCCCCTGTTCTGGCTCTAGGGTCTAATTTTCCGACCATTTCATTATGGTGGACACTATAATACACCAAGCAACCAATTGTTCTTAGGTGTGATGTTTTGGGGTACAACTTCCAAAACTGATAATGGGGACACTTCCCATTAACACTTACAATGTTGTGCAACAGACACACCGTGCACATCAACTCAGCCCATAAGAACTTTGGCAGACCAGATTGAGACATAATAGTTCTGACTTTGTCCAGTAAAGTCCTATTCATTCTCTCAACTATTCCATTATTTTGTGGAGTACTTGCAGTAGTGACTATATGAATGATACCATAATCTTTCAACAGCCTCCCAAACTCTTTACTCACGAATTCACCCCCTCCATCGGTAATAACCCTCTTGATCTCCTTATCAGACCATTCTGTTTCCAGACTTTGAAGATTACAGAAACCTCCTCTGTGGTCTGATCCTTAGATCGAATCGGTTTAACCCAAACATAATTAGTTGCAGTATCAACTAAATTGATGAAGTATCTTGCCCCACCAAGGGACTCTGGAGTGAATGGCCCTGCCAAATCAATGGAAAATTCCTCTCTAGGAACATCTGTGTGATCTCTACTCTTAGAGAACACATTTCTAGTCTTGGCCCCCAAGGTACAACTCTCACAGTTGCTGTCCTTTACCTTATGGCCACTTCTATTGTGAGAAACAGTGCTCAGAGCTGAGAATTTGAACAAGCTTGCACACAGAAGCTTATTCCGAACTTGTCCACTAAGAACAGTTCTCCCATTCATATCAATAACAAACCTATCTCCTTTAAGATAACGAATTTGGAAACCTTTTTTCCATAACACCCCAAGAGACACAAGGTTGTAAGGCAACTCTGGTACATAGAACACTTTATCAAAAGTAATTTGGAAACCCAGTTGATTTGCAAGAATAACTTTTCCAATTCCTTTAATCTGAATTGTTCTGCCTTTCTGACCAATATTTACAACCCCATCATAATCACTAAGATTTGAAAATAAATTTGGTTCAAAAAACATGTGATCTGTACAACCAGAATCGATCAAAACAAGAACATCCTCCTTCAATCCTCCTAGTAGGAAAGAAGCTTTATCAGTCACTGATAAGTTCTTATCTTTGAGGTTAAGATTACTCACTTCATAATCAATCAAGTCCATTTCTTGATCCTCATCGATTTTGGCCTTCTTGTTGGGACCTTCTTCCACAACAGCCTCTTCAATTGGAGCATCCAACGCCACCATTGCAACGTTTTCAGTTGTGAGATTGACCTCCTTGTCATCCCCTTCGGACTTCTTCCTTTTCTTGGCCTCCTTGCAGTCCTTAGCATAGTGACCCTTATTCTGACAATTGTAACATAAGACCTTGGACAAATCCTTTTTCGCCTTCTTGCGAGATTTTCCAGTCTTTCCAACTAGGGCTGTTCCAGAACCCCCCTTCATCTTGAATTGAAGGTCATCCTTTTCAATCCTTTTAAGCACATCCTCCTCCCCAGGAAGAGGATCCAATTGAGAAATGATTCTGACTAAGGAATCAAACTCTTTTGGCAGCTTTTGAAGGATTAAGAGTGACAAACACTCTGGATCCATGTTAAGTCCAGATGACTTGAACTTGGCTATACTAGACCTAGCCTCTGCCACAAACTGTTTACAATTCGAATATTGTAACTTGAACAGTTTATTAAAGGCTATACCCTTCTGGTGAACAGAATCACCAGCATACTTGGACTTAAGCAGCTTCCAAAGGATGCTGCCCCTCCTCCTCTCATCTTCCCTAAGAGTATCAGCAACCCATGTCACATGATTCTCATCAAGATGCCTAAGGATCAGATGGTAAGACTTCTTCTCCACTTCTGAACTGATCAGAGTGTCATCTGCATCCATAATTTCCCCACAGCAGATGTTATCCAGCTCACTATCCATAAGGACAGCCCAAGCATTATAGTTCTGACTATTCAGAACTATTTTGGTAGAGCTAAAATCAGGGATATAGGACATCTTCTTGGAAAACTTGAGGTCTTTGAGGTTCTCCAAAGTAAGGTACAAAGGTCTAGATGGCTTGGAAGTAATGATGATGTTGGTACTGATAATGTGTTATAATTATGGCCAGCAATTAGCTTAGGCAAATGAGCAGTATTTAAAGCAAAAGAAATGCTGGACACTGTGTGTCAATAATGGCTAATGGGGCTCTCACAATGGGGCAATATGTTGGATGAATTCGATTGGATGATGAATGAATGATGGAAAACAGCAGGGAGAAGAGCTCCTTAAGTACAAAAGATTGGCCTATTGTGAGCCCATGATACAACAAGCCAAAAGGCAAATTTTCCGCCCCAAAAGAGCTCTACAGGCTCTACAAGCCTTGTTACTTGGTTTGGACTACATCAGCCCACATGGCATCAGTCCCTGAACCCTTACGACCAGCCTATTCCGGTCCATTCTGGTGTTTCCACCGTTACGGGGCTGAACCAGCCCCTTTGCTGTTCAATCCCCTGGCTGGTTGTCTATTACAACCGGCCCTGATGGCCTTATTACCTCTGTTACGGGCTGGTTGCCTCATGCATCCAGCCCCTGGCCCCTCAAATGGGCCAGGTGGGACCCAGGGCTCACCTGGGTCCGGTTTCAACCTCACATGGGGGGGGGTGTAGCCGGCGGACATGCCGCCCCCCCCCCTCTTTCTCTCAATTCCCTGGTGGGGGCGGTCAAATCCCCTCACCAGGGGCCCTGGGGGTCGATACCCCCAGGGCGTCGTCAAGGTAAGGATGGCTGGGGGGTGGTCAGATCCCCCCTGGCCCGTCGCTCCTCCCCCTCGGTAAAGGGGGGGGGAGAGCGCCCCTCGTCACCTCTTCGCTACAAGGTGGGAGGGTGATCAAATCCCCCCCACCGTCCGGTCGCTACACTCGCGGCCGGCGCCGCCACCTCCCTGGGCAAGGGGGTGGTCAGGTCCCCCCTGCCCTGACCGACCGCGTCATCGCGGCCGGTCGCTGGCTGGTTCAACCCAGCCAGCCCGCCCCCTCCCCCTCGCGACGGCGAGCGAGGGGAGGGGGAGCGAGCCGGGGCCGCGAGCCCCTGCTCCGTGGCGCTGGTCGCCGGTCGCGACCAGCCGGGCCCGCGCGGCATTGCACCGCGCGGGATCCCTCGGCCGCGCAACAGCCCCGCGCGGGCCGTCGGGCCCCGCGTGGGCCGTGCCGAGGAACACAGGCGGCCCCGAACGGGCCGCGACGCGAGCAGCGGCCCCGAGCGGGCCGCAACACGGGCGGCAACCCTAATGGGCCGCCCCAAGCCCGAATTATGAGAAAAGACTACTTTTGCGGGCCAGCCCGTCTGGCCAAGTATGTCCAAAATAAACCTTGGGCCCAATTATGCCCATACAAGCCCATCTGGCTGTATCTGCCCATATACCCCACCGGGCCCGTTAGGGCCCGTGTACCAATGGGTCTATTTCACGCGTTTTGAGGCCAGTTTCCCCAAATCTATAACATCCACATGGGCCCGTATGGTCCGTGTGTGTCCAATGGGCCTTAGAGGCCCATTTGTGCATCCCATTTGGATTACACTTATACGTAGCACCCGCGTAAGTGTGTACGTATTTTAACAGGATCAAAGCACGGAAGTTTCACAAACATGTTAGTGTTTGGATGCATGCATCCTAACAGGAGGATCTTGGTGCAATGTGGATTAAAGCATGGAATTTGCATGAAAATGTTAGTGTTTGGATGCATGAATCCAAACAGCAGGTCTTGGGTGAAACTTGGATCAAAGCATGGAAGTTGCACAAAAATGTTAGTGTTTGGATACATGCATCTGAACAGGAGGATTCCGGTGCAATGTGGATTAATGCATGGAAGTTGCACAAAAATGTAAGTGTTTGGGTGCATGCATCCAAACAGGAGGTTTTTGATGCAACATGGATCAAAGCACGGAAGTTGCAAAAAAATGTTAGTGTTTGGATGCATGCATCCAAACAGGAGGATTTTGGTGCAATGTGGATAAAAACATGCAAGTTTCATGAAAATATTAGTTTTTGGATGCATTAATCTAAACAGGAGGTTTTTGGTGCAACTTGGATCAAAGCATGGAAATTTCACAAAAATGTGAGTGTTTGGATGCATGCATCCAAACACCAGGATTTTGGTGCAATTTGGATTAATGCATGGAAGTTTCATGAAAATGTTGGTGTTTGTGTGCATGCATCCAAACAGCAGGTTTTTGGTGCAACTTGGATCAAAGCACAGAATTTGCACAAAAATTTTAGTGTTTGGATTCCTGCAGCACAAAAATTTTGGTGTTTGGATTCCTGCATACAACAAGGAGGATTTTGTTGCAATGTGGATTAAATAATTGAAGTTGTATGAAAATGTTAGTGTTTGGATGCATGCATCCAAACAGGAAGATCTTTGTGAAACTTGGCTCAAAGCAAGGAATTTTCACAAAAATGTTAGTGTTTATGGTTGATGTTACATGCCCTCCTTTTTGTTTAATTCATTTGAGCTCAAGCTATTTTTATCTTTTACATGGCTATAATTTTATGCTCAACCTGAGCCAACTGTATTTTATTCAATTGGTTTGCATTCAATAGTCTCATTCTGATATTCAACTCTTTTGGAGAGGGGGTGAGATTGGGATGACCCATTTCATCAACCATCAGGAAAATCATAAAACTTGGACTTGAACAAATCCAACAATAAGTTTGTTATCTGGATCATCCACACCCCAAGAGTCTAAATTTTTCACGTTACTGGTACAAATGGGAAAGGCTCTCAATCTTACGTTCGGAAGTTGTTTGAAAGGCCTCAATTGGAAGTTGATCTTGCTGAGTATCAACGCTGAAGTCACAGAATTTGAAAGAACAATCTAGCAAAAGCCATAGAAAAATCTAGCAGCACCCTTCACCTTCTTCACCATCAACTCAACCTCAAGCTGACCCATACTAATTCTAAGCTTCCTCCAAAAGTTGGATACGTTTTCACCAGTTGACTGCATTGGATGAGCATGCAAGAAATAAAAAAAGGAGTGAGACAAGAGGAAAACACAAACAGTTTCATATGCAGGTTGTACAAGCCTTGATCAATGGTTCATTGGATCCTAGGAAAAATAACCAACCAGGCCATGCTCTATCATCATTACAAAAATTCACTTTTGACCCAACCAAACTTTGTGAGATCACCCTGGAAGCCCTCAATCAATACCAAAATTCTACCTCTAGTGTTGTTCATCACACCATCAAAGTTTTAGAGTCTTGACTGTCTTGTCCTAACACCAACACCCCAACATTGCAATGGACCTATGATCTCTGAATCAACTATTCCAAGCCAAAAAAATTGTTCAAACTTTGATCTCATCATTATTATTTATTCTAATTGCTTCAAGGACTCAAACCCTGATTCACTTACGGCATCAATCCTCCCAATGATGATGATTATCATCCAAGTCTAGAACTTCATCACCAACATCTAGGTCAAATCAACCCCCACCTTGCTCACATGTATTTTCATAGGGCCTACATGGGACCAATTGTGGCAGGCGGATACCAGTCTTTAGAGATCCTCAATTTGATGCTTGGATGCCAGGATGTGATTTCCAATGATCATCATCCTCTGGTGGGGCAAGTGTCAAACCATTTTGTTTGGTGTTCATCCTTGTGATTGATCCCACTTGTGATTCATTTAATTGTAAGACAATTGATTTGACCATTTTCATTTTTAGGTGGTGGTGGTGGTGCCTTCAGGGCGGATAGAGAGGGTCTCATCAACATTTGACAAGGCGGTCTTGGTTTCAGAGTTTTATCCAATTCAGAATCAGGAGGGACGGCCTTAAACCATTTTTCAATGATTACCACAGGGGTTTTACTCCTCTGGGTCAACATAAACCTTTGAAGAAATTCATTAACAACCATCAAGAGAAATGAAAAAACCAGCACTCTCTAATTTGCCAACTATCAGCCTCCTGGATGCCAAGACCCTTGCTATCCTTTAGCTACCAGAAGTGATAGAGTAAATAATAAATATATTATTTGATAAATGCAGCAAAAATCCGTAGAATACTTGGACTAAGCTTATTGCAAGGTTAAATGGTTTGGTTATTGTTTATTGTTTTGAATAAAGATTGATTATTGAATATTTATAGAGGGGCCAAAATTATATAGGGGATCTTTAACACCTCTCTTCAGGGATTTCAGTATGAAAACACGTAGTCCTGGTTACTTTGGGTTCTTTAGTATAAAGATTATTATACCCAAAGATAATATGTATATAAAATAAACAATGGAGTGGTAAAGCCTTGTAGCCAAGCTACCACGACAGAGAAAGGATAATAAAACTTACTGGTATATTATTAAATCCTTTGGGTATCTGTTTGAGACGTGTACTGATGGGTTAAACCTGCATACTGGGGTTATAAGGTTGTTCAACAGTTTCAATTGATAAAGAAGAGGTTTGAGGATGGATATTACTGATCAGAAATTGGCATAAATCACTTACTTATCTGTGATAAGTACTTGATTACCTTGTAATGGCGTCTGGATATGAATATTACTGGGTCTCTGCCATCAACATCCTCCAAAGGGCTCTTTATTTATAGCTTTTGGAGTCCCAATATGGTCCTTCTAAGGGTCGTAGGTGCTCGAAGGGACGGACACTAAGGCTAGCAGGGTAACCAGATGTAGCCTGTCATGTTTTCTTGGTGCTATAGCCCAGGTAGCATCTAATTCCTTAGGGTATGGGAATTATTCTACCTTATAATAGACATTAGGACGTGTGAATAACACTAATCAGTCCTATTTATGTATTATTTAATTAATTATCCTTAGTAAATGTTCCCAGTAATTTAATAATTATATTAATAGAAATTTCTACGGACATTTTGATGCCATGTAAGTTCTCATTATGTATTATATAACTGGAGTAAAAGTCATAATATTGATTTTACTCTTTATTTTCGAGTTCCAGTTGATTTGTTAAGATAATTAATTAAAAATATAATTCATGAGAATTCATGTAATATTATAACATCATTATCTTTCTTACTATGTCACAAAAACATTGATGTATAGAACTTCTCATAAAAGTATATTAAAGTATTTTAATATATTTTTAGAAGTTGTCATTCTCTTATTTTTGAAATTCTTGGTACTTTGCATTATATTAAGTAAAAAATACGTTTAAGAATTATTCATGCATTTTTATATAATATTATGTATGTTTACACAGTCTACTATCCACAGGAACCTTTATTACATATGTAGAAAGTTCCTGTGTATGTTGTAGCCTGTTTACGCAGTACCTGAGCCGCCTGTCACTCTGTCAGCCCGTAGTCCTGCAGCTGCGTACTTTTAAGAGGTCTGGGGCTGCGTACACAACCTGAAAGGGTTGACACGGCTGTATCTCAGCCGCGCGCGGGTGCTTTGGCTGCTGCGGCTGCGTGGGGGAATTGTGACAAAACACATTTCCACCCGTAACTCCTAAAATATACACAACACCTCAATTCTGACTGCATTTCAGGTGTGAAACCTATACGTGACAATCTGTGTGAAATTTTTGATTGGCCAAAAAGCTCAATACTGGAGCCGTAGTATTTTGGTTTTTCTTTCCTTAATTGTTTAAAATGATAATGAGTTGGATTTCAAGGGTGGGGTGAGTGAGTGACCCTACCTAATTTTGGATGGAGAATCCATTCTTTTAATAATATTTATGGCTTTCCCACTCATTCTTAGGTTAATTGTATTATTTTTATTTTTATGTTATTTTTGTTACTTTTGCAGCTTGCTCTGCAATAGTAGCAAGCTGAAATTCCCCCACTCCAAGCTATGACCATATCTGAAAAAAATCTGGAGGAAGTTGGGAGAAGGAATTAACTACATATGTGCTTCAGTTACTTTTTCTGGCTCTGTATTTTCTGAAATGTATTGGTCTATCTGGTATATTATTTTCTGGCAACCATTCATCTTTGTCTGCAGATTATCCTTTATATCTTACTAAGTATATTCTGATATCTTTTCCTTGTACCCTATCTTTCTTATCTCTCAATATTCTGCTGACTTTCCCTTTTTCTTTTACAGGGTCAGGTTCTATTGGGATTATTACTGGAGGGAGGTTGCTGCCTTCTTTTGGTTTAAAGTGTTTGACTAGGCTAACAGGAAATACCGGATGTTTTCTTGATAATTCTTCACTCAAGATTACTTCCACAGCATTTTTGTCATGCATCTTCTGGATAACAAATGGTCCAACAAAGGCTGGTTTCAGTTTCCTTTTGCCTGCCAGGTTGTTGAAGTTAGTTGTAGATATCAATATCTGGTCTCCTATCTTAAAGTCAGGTTCTTTATGGGAGTTGTCCCATCTTTGTTTGTTGTATTCAACAGCTTCTTCTACACATTTCTGAGCATGGTTATTTGCCACATCAATCATCTTCTTAAATTCAAGAGATGTTGGATGAATAATGGCTAAGTTATAGTTCACATTATTCCTAGGGAGTTTTGTAATCCATCCTCTTTCTAGTATGTAAGGAGCTTCTTTGGTAGTAGAATGTTTACTGCTGTTATAAGCCATTTCTTGGGCTGGGAGTAGGCTTACCCAATCATGGCAATAACCATCAGAGTTTTTGTATTCTAGACCAAAGCTACAGAATCTCCTCAGCATATCTTCTAGTATCTGTATCATCCTTTCAGCTAATCCGTCAGTTTGGGGATGGTATGCTGTAGAAAATGCTAGAGTAGTACCCAGTATATCATGTAGATTCCTCCAAAATTCAGATGTGAATTTGGGGTCTCTGTCACTGATTATAATCTTGGGTATACCCACATCAGCTATAATCCTATTTCAGAATAGTAAGGCTACATCTATAGCACTATCTTCCTTGTGGTTAGGTAAGAATTTTTCCTTTTTGGAATATCTGTCAACTATAACTAGGACAGAGTTATAAAAATGATTACGTCCAGGGGGAGGCCGGTGACAAAATCCATATTAATAATTTCCCACCGGGTTGTAGGTTCCGATATCTTCTGTAAGAGTTCAAACCTTTTTCCAGTAGTTTTATTAGATTTCTGGCTGGTTTCACAGCTAGTAACATATTCTTTAGTGATTTCTTTCCAGTCTATCCACCAGGAAGTTTGTTTAACTTTCTCTAAGGTTCTTTCTGTGGATAAATGTCCTGATGAACAGTTGTCATGGCATTCCTGGAGTATATGTTGTATATGCTCTTTGTTTCTCAGTACTAATACTCTGGAATGTTGGTGTCTATAGTAAAGGAGACCATCCCAAAAGGTAAACCTTCCTGCTTTATTGGGTTTAAGTAGTGAAGCAGGCAGGCTATTTTTCAAGGCTGCTTCTGGGGATTCAAATTTCATAATGGTAATCAGCAGCTTGATCTCAGGAGAGTAGCTATCCTTTACTAGGTTGAAGAAAGCAGTGTCTAATTCACGTAAGTGGATTCCCATTATTGGAGCACTCAATGCAAAAAGATTGATATTCAAGATTGGAAAGATATCTTGATCTTCAGGGTTGTATGCTGGATTGTTAGATTCATTAGGCAGCGCAATCCTACTTAGACTATCAGCATTCTGATGTTTATCTCCAGCTTTATGAACTATGGTCATCTGTTCTCTATATTGCTGTATAGCAATTTGCCACCTGAGCATATGTGCTAGGGGTTTTCATGTACATAAGAGTTCTTACAGCATTGCAGTCCATGATTACTTGAAAAGTGATGCCTTCTAAGTAATAGTTCAGCTTCTCTAAAGCCCATACTAGTGCCAAACATTCCAACTGACTAGCCCCATATCTCTTCTCAGTATCTTTGATCTGTCTAGATATGAAGAGTACGGGTTTTTCTACTGGTTTGTCTTCTTCTATGCTTTCCTGATGTAAGCAGCTCCTAGCCCTTCCATGCAAGTGTCAATGTATAGTTTGAAGGGCTTAGAGTAATCTGGTTGGATAATTAGAGGAGTAGAGGTCATAGCTATTTTTAATTCCTCATAGTTCTTTAGTCTCTCATGAGTCATTTCAAATAGTGTATTGTTGTTACACACTTCATACAGACTTTTAGTTAGCATAGAAAACTTTGGTATGTATTGTCTGTAATAACTGCAGAAACTGATGAAAGACAGTAATTCTGTATTTTTTTGAGGCATAGGTCTATTCATGACAGCAGCTATCTTATTTTGATCAGCAGCTAGAGTTAGACCAGAGACTATATGTCCTAAGGCTTTCAATTCTCCGTAGCCAAAGTTGCATTTCTTCATGGAAACCTTTAGTCCTGCTTTGGAGATTGTCTGGAGTACTAATCTTACTTGGTTAATATGAGTATCCCAGTCATCAGAGTATATGATAACATCATCTATGTATACCATCATCCATCCTTGTCTGATGTGAGTACCTAGAACTGTATCCATTGTTCTCTGGAAGTGTGATGGAGCATTCTTTATACCAAAAGGCATCCTAAGATATTCATATATTCACAAATGACAGATTATTCTCATAAACTTCTGCTTTCAGGGCTTATTGGTATCTGGTGGAAACCTTTAAGCATATCCATAGTAGTGATGTACTTAGCCTTGAACAAGTTATGCAGAGCATGATCAATCCGGGGTATAGGATAATAATCTGCTTGAGTGTAATTTTTGAGCATTCTGAAGTCTCCTACCATTCTTGACTTTTAATTATGCCAAGCTATGATTACAGGTGTGGTGACATCTACCTGTTCATTATGTCGTACTTTCCTTAATACTTGTAAGTCTATCAGTTCTTGAATATTTTCCTCAAGAGCTTTTCTAGACTTAGGACTAGATGGACAGGCTGGCCTTCTTAAATTAGGAGGGTAAGAAGGCTTAATGGTCAATGTTAATACCATATCATGTCCTTTAATATCACCAATAGGATGATCTTTAGTACAAAAAGCATTCTGGTTCTCAAAGCAGACTTTTAATATATCTTTCTTCTGTTCCTCAGAAAGTTTCCTATTCAGAGCTGCTTGAGAGAAATATTCTTGGTCAAAGTCTTCCAAATGCTTCTGGTAAGTAGAGGAGGGGAAGTTAGACTGAATGGTGCATATCTTAAATTTCTTATCCCAATTACCTCCTATTGTGAAGTATCTTCCTCTACTCTGGAACATGTCTATACCATATAGACATAAGGCATCATTACCCAATATCAAGTAGTCACATATTCCATTGAGCAATACTACAAATTCCACTTTTATTCTCAAGGATCCTTTAGTGTGAGGTAGTATTATAGGAGCAGTCCATACTCCAACAGCATTCATGGTAGAGTTGCAAGAGCTTAACTTGGCTTTTGGGACGGGTAAAAGGTGTTCTCTCCAATTGGGGTCCCATTTTTTTAAGAATTCAGCACAGACACATGAGCAAAAGGCTCCACTATCCAGTAATAACCTTATAGGTCTTTTTTTATACAACCCATTTGCATAGCATGTTTGACCAGTGGTATAACTTTTCCCACAAATAGGTTTAACTGTTAATGGTTTGACATCCATAATATGTCTAGGAATTATAGTATGATCCCATTGTTCGGGCAGGCTAGAATCCCCATGGATGTTATTGATCTCTGCAGAAGTACCTATATCTCCTTCTATAACATTAACAGGATTGGTCAAGATCAATTCAAATTCAGAAAGAGATCCTTCAGTATCAGCTATGTCTTCAGAGTTCTGATTCTCTTCAACCTTGTGTTCTCCTTCCAAGACTGCTATCTTCCTTTTTGGTAATGAACAGTCTTGTCTTATATTCCCAGTCTTGTTACAATTCCAACAAGTTGCAGGTGTCCTCTCTTTCTCCCTATTCTAATTAGGTTTCTTATTTTCAGAGGCATTTATCAGAGGAGGTTGTTCTCTGTTTTTGTTGATGATATAGTTCTATTTGGGTCTGGAAGGGGCTTTCTTGTCCAACCCCTTCATGTCTATTACTTCTTCTAACACATTGATTAGAGTGGGCAAGTCCGCATCCATACTCATCCTACATCTTACACTATGGTTAAGATTGCCAGGACACAGGTTGAGGAGTCTTTCATGTACTTTCTCTTTGTAAGCATCTGGATAGAAGCAATCCAATCTTTTCTTCTGTTCCAAGCACCATTTGTGAGGTTTGTCCTTGGAGGGGTCAAATGAGGAATTTTCGAAATTTTTCATCATTTTCCTTTTCCACATTCTAGAACCAAATTGTTCTTTGATAAGAAGTTTCCAAGAATTCCATAGTAAGGATCCTACTTCTTCTCTCTTACTGATAAACCAGTCCAATGCTTATCCTTCAAATAGTCTGGGTAGCTGGACTACAGCTTTATCTTCTGGTAGGTCATAAGAGTTAATGGTGTAATCAATAAATTTAATAAAATTTATATGATTGTATTCTCCTTCTCCAGAGAACTTGGGCTATTCAGAAATAGGGGGTAACAGTTTGAGAGCTTGCTCCATTTCAGGATTAGGACTAGGCCTACAGGTGTCACTCCTATGCATTCCTAATAAGGGTGGTGCATAAGGAGTAGTGGTTTGTCTGGGAGGTTTTTTTTACTCTGTAGTACTTCCCAAGGGGTTGGTCAGATGGACTTTCAAGTCTCTAAGATCATTGTTGATCAGATTAAGTTGCAGGTCCACTTTGTTATTGAGCAAATCCAATTTTTCACTAAGGGATAGAATAGAACTGTTAGTGGTGGTCGGCAATTCTTCTTTTAAGGGGTGGAAAGACATAATAAAATCTTCTTGGATTCCAGATAACATATTCTCAATTGTTTGAGTCTGTTTGATCCTACCTTGATTAAATGTCTCCAATAAATGTTCTGTGTTTTCTGTAATTTCTTCCATTCCTACCGTCTTTGTTTGGTTGTTAATCAATTTGGCTACTACTGAGGTTAATTTATTGATTTGGGTGTAAACCCCATCCAAATTTTCACAAACAATTTTGAAATTATGACGCATATCATTAGAAAAGGAAGTAATTACATCAGAGGTTTGTTTTGGATCAGAATTAGAGGCTAATTATTCTAAAACTTTTTCCACTTTTGAGCAAGTGATATTATCTGGTCCCAGTCTTTCTTTCCCTTTGGCTTGGGATGGGAAGAGGATCTCTTCTTTCCTGATCCTTTGCCTTTCAGTTGGGCTAATTGATCCCATGGATTCCACTTTTCTACGTAGGATTCTACCTCTTTCCTTTGAATCATTTTCTGGAGAGCTATCTGGGTGGCTTTTGCCTGGGAGATTATATTTTTCATAGATACCATGTCCTCCTTGGCTTGGGCTTCTTTGAATTCTTTCCAATATTTTAAATGCTCTTTGACTAAGTCTTTGATCCTGGCCTCCTTGTCCAGATTATGCTGGGGTGGCTTCAGTGAATCTTCTTGTAAAGGAGGGTGGCTTGATTCTGCTACTTTCTCCGGCTCTAGGGTGGGCGAGGGCAGAAGTGGTTGGTGCTGCTCCTTGTCCATCAACATTTGATTCACGGTTTCTAGTCCCTTCATTGTTGTCCTTACTGGTGGTCTCACAGTTACTGAGAGCTGTTGGAAAAGATCCATAGGAAGGAATTCTTCCTTAGGCTCTTCTGTTACGTCTATTCATTTTAAGAATAATATGTTTATAATTGTTTTACAGAAAAAATCCATAAAAAAAAGTTTTCTTTCAAAAATAACTTAAATTGATATTCAAAGGTATTAAGACCTTTTTGGGGTTAAATTGATCTCTAGTAGGTAATCCGACGGGGTCTTGGTGGGTTCCAATGAGGTCTTCACCCGTCCAATCAATATTTTCAGGGCGTCCGGAGATATCTGGGACTTCCTGATCCAATAGATCCACTTCAGTGGCGGTGATTTCTGGTCAAGGAGGGTTCACTGATAAAAAAGTGTATTTTATTGGTTTAAAAAAATATATTAATATTATTTTTGTTAAAAATAATATGGTAATGCAAGCTGTGTACTTACTTTTATATTTCAAAAAGTAATTTATACGGTATTTTTTCTAAGCTTTATGTTTTCTTAATAGAGCCTGAAAGTTGATACGCCTTTCAAGATCTTCTTGTTCAAGGAGTTTATCTAAGTGTTTACGTGCAGAAGAGATATTAAGTTGCTCAGCTTGAGTTAAAGCTTTCCAACCAGTAGGTTTATAATTTTTAATATATTCTTCTTTTCTTATCTTTAAAAGATTTAAAAATATATTATTAATTCTGCATTAGTTTTTAAATCCACTGAAAAAGAATTTAAAAATAAATCAAGGTTATAAAGTCAGATAAATTTATCTTTGATTTTATTTTTTTGTGAAAATGTCTGGTCCAAGGTATTAAATATCATAAAATGTAATATTTTCTGGCCAGACCCCCAATTGTCAGCCTCCTGGATGCCAAAACCCTTGCTATCCTTTAGCTACCAGAAGTGATAGAGTAAATAATAAATATATTATTTAATAAATGCAGCAAAAATCCGTATGATACTTGGATTAAGCTTATTACAAGGTTAAATGGTTTGGTTATTGTTTATTGTTTTGAATAAAAATTGATTATTGAATATTTATAGAGGGGCCAAAATTATATTGAGGATCTTTAACACCTCTCTTCAGGGATTTCAGTATGAAAACACGTAGTCCTGGTTACTTTGGGTTCATTAGTATAAGATTATTATACCAAAGATAATAAGTATATAAAATACACAATGGAGTGAGTGGTAAAGCCTTGTAGCCAAGCTACCACGACAGAGAAAGGATAATAAAACTTACTGGTATATTATTAAATCCTTTGGGTATCTGTTTGAGACGTGTACTGATGGTTTAAACCTGTATACTGGGGTTATAAGGTTGTTCAGCAGTTTTAATTGATAAAGAAGAGGTTTGAGGACGGATATTACTGATCAGAAATTGGCATAACTCACTTACTTATCTGTGATAAGTACTTGATTACCTTGGAATGGCGTCTGGATATGAATATTACTGGGTCTCTGCCATCAACATCCTCCAAAGGGCTCTTTATTTATAGCTTTTGGAGTCCCAATATGGTCCTTCTCAGGGTCGTAGGTGCTCGAAGGGACGGACACTAAGGCTAGCAGGGTAACCAGAGGGAGCCTGTCATGTTTTCTTGGTGCTATAGCCCAGGTAGCATCTAATTCCTTAGGTTATGGGAATTATTCTACCTTATAATAGACATTAGGACGTGTGAATAACACTAATCAGTCCTATTTATGTATTATTTAATTAATTATCCTTAGTAAATGTTCCCAGTAATTTAATAACTATATTAATAGAAATTTCTAAGGACATTTTGATGCCAGGTAAGCTCTCATTATGTATTATATAACTGGAGTAAAAGTCATAATATTGATTTTACTCTTTATTTTCGAGTTCCAGTTGATTTGTTAAGATAATTAATTAAAAATATAATTCATGAGAATTCATGTCATATTATAACATCATTATCTTTCTTAGTATGTCACAAAAATATTGATGTATAGAACTTCTCATAAAAGTATATCAAAGTATTTTAATATATTTTTAGAATTTGTAATTGTCTTATTTTCAAAATTCTTGGTACTTTGCATTATATTAATTAAAAAATATGCTTAAGCTTATTCATGTATTTTTATATAATATTATGTATGTTTAGACAGTCTACTATCCACGGGAACCTTTATTACATATGTAGAAAGTTCCTGTGTATGTTGTAGCCTGTTTACGCAGTACCTGAGCCGCCTGTCACTCTGTCAGCCCGTAGTCCCGCAGCTGCGTACTTGTCAGAGGCCTGGGGCTGCGTACACAACCTCGACGGGTTCAAACGGCTGTATCTCATCCGCGCGCGGGTGCTTTGGCTGCTGCGGCTGCGTTGGGGAATTGTGACAAAACACATTTCCGCCCGTAACTCCTAAAATATACACAACACCTCAATTCTGACTGCATTTCAGGTGTGAAACCTATACGTGACAATCTGTGTGAAATTTTTGATTGGCCAAAAAGCTCAATACTGGAGCCGTAGTCTTTTGGTTTTTCTTTCCTTAATTGTTTAGAAATACAAGGAGTTGGATTTCAACGGTGGGGTCAGTGAGTGACCCTACCTAATTTTAGATGTAGAATCCATTTCTTTAATAATATTTATGGTTTTCCTACTCCTTCTTAGGTTTATTGTATTATTATTATTTTTATTTTATTTTTGTTACTTTTGCAGCTTGCTCTGCTATAGTAGCAAGCTGACACCAACTCATCCTGATCACCAGTACCCTTGAAATATTGGTATGAATTAGTCCTGGGAGCATTGGTATGCAGTTTGCCTGCTGCATTCACACTCTAACAACACTTTATTTTCTATATCAACCATCTATCAATTTTTGACAATCATTTCAGCACGCATCTCCAAAAATCAACCAACTAAATCAAGTTAACTTTACAAAATCAAATCTAGCCTTGAACAAATCCAATGCATCTGAAAACTAATTCACTTTTTGAACTCAAGAATTTTCCAATAAATATAAGAAATTATATTTTGAAGGGAGCAGTTGTATTCAAATATGCCTCAGAAAGTTTACAAGTCATTCAGCTCATCTTATTAATCAGTCACTAACATGTACGTAGAATTATTCCAAAATTTAGTACAAAATTTTGTTAATTGAAGAAAAAGAGTTAGATTCCTTTTTGAGACAGTATCTTCCTGAAGTAAAAGTCAAGCGGTGTGCTGGAATTCAAGTTTTCTTATATTTGACTTTCACTGGAGTTTAAAGTACAATTGATTGGATTGATTTGATCTTACTAATGTTGAACTTAAAGTACCAAAACAACAGGTAAAATATATCTGGTCTGTGTTGTAGTATTGTTATTCTTAGACTGTTTAGTCATAGCTAACAGAATGTTTAGTCATAGAATTTCACTTGCCATTTCACTTAAACTGCTTATGCTAATTTTACCTTATTCATTTTTCTACTCAACCACTTGTCAGCCTGTTTTGTATTTATTCTATATAAACATCCTGCTCTCAAGTGGAATTAATGATTGGTTCAGCCACAATATCAACTGGAGTGCCATTTTCATCTTGTTCTCAGGTCCATTACTCTTGACTTCACTGTCTCCTTTCATTCGTTCCTCCTTGCCTTTTACTTCATTTGAGCTCAAGCTCTTTTTATCTTTTACAATAAGTGTCATGAAGGATAAACTAAAAGTGATTTGAAGCTGATTTTTCATGAATGCAACCAAGTATGAAACACAGGTGAATGAATAGGAAAAGACCAGTGAAATTTGTAATATAGAATTGGTAGTTTTACATAAAAGTGATGAAATAAACTGTAACATAATTTTTTTTTATGAATACTGAAATCAATCAGAATGAAGCCGTTATTGAATTGTGGAAATATTGATCACCACAATTGGATTTGGGATATCAAAATATGCAATCTTTAATTGGAAATTTTTATTTCATAGGGAATTTCAAGTGAGTCCTGGTTGAATGAATGTGAAAATCCAAGTGAATTTTGGCTTTTTCCTTGGGGAATTAAAAGTGACATTCATTTTCCACCATGGTGAATACAATGTTACTCATGTATTGGTGAAGAGAGGTTTCCCTTAAAGGGATTAAATGGGCCAGAAAATGGGACTGGATGGTGACATGAAGTCACTGGCCAGCCAGAGACTCCAATTTTGCCCTGGTTAATCAACTTGAATAGGGATGCAACCAATGATTCAATAGCAATGAGTTGGCTGAACTTGGAAAAGATTTTGCCACAAGCATGATCAAAAGGAAGGCAGCTAGGAGGAGCAATATTTTGAATGTTGATGGTTACGACACCTAATGGACATGTTAAGCAGTAAGTCTTAGCAGTTGGATAAGGCATTTTAATCACTCCCATAAGGCTCATGTAATGGACACGTTAAGCTGTAATTCTTAGCAGTTGGTAAAAGCTTATTGATCACTCCAAATAAGGCTCCTGAGATATTAGATCCACCAAATAGTTAAAGGGAAGAAATGGGTTAATTGCATCATAAGATATTCATAGTGTATAATAATCACTAACACCTAATGGACAGGTTAAGCAGTACATCTTAGCAGTTGACTAAGGTGTATTGATCACTCCCAATAAGGCTCCTGAATGTTATAAATTATTGCAGCAGTAATGATAATAACTTGGTTTTTATTAGACAAAGACTTTCAAAACTTATCACAATTAACAGTCAAAGGCGTTAAAAAAAAAACTACAAACTATCCACCTAAAACAATTGAATCTTTGAATCAAGGAGCTAGAAATTTCTGAATCAATGACAGCCACCATGCTTAAGACAGCTATTGAGGCCATTCCACTGCTTACCATGGACAACTTTTTGATCTGGCTATATTGAGTTGTCAACATGATGGATTTGGGAGAAGATCTTTTGGACAAACTTTAAAGAAGAATACAGACTTGAATGGAACTACAATTGGGCCAAATAAAGTGGAAAATGTTCAAATCAGAACCATTCTAACCTCCAAGCTGGACACCTCCATACAAGCCAACATCATCACTCCTGAAAATGAAAAAGAGGCACACATGATCTGGGGCAATATCAATAACTACTTTGCTTCCAACCATGCATTGAATCAAGCAAGAGTCTTCAAGGAGTTCCTTAGAGCACCATTAAACTCCAAGAACTCAATTGAGTTTATCACCAATACCAAAACCTCCATCTATAGGCTTCACAAAGTAGGTATAGATCTACCGGTTGATATAATTGCGTATCTTATACTTGAGAAACTTCCATTATCAATGGACACGGTGGTGCAACAGATTATGCATTCAGAAAAGAAGGTTACCCCTGATAATGTTCTTGACCATTTAAGATTGTTTCACAACAATCTTTCTCTTGGGAGTGGTTCGGCTAACACTAAGGTAGAGTCCAATAACATCCTCTCCTTCTTCAATAAGGATGTCAAGCCTTGTGAAACCAATTGGCATAACCCTAGGGCAGCGCATCTGGAAGGCCGGTTTTTGGAAGCTCTATCCTCAACTTAGACCAAGCTTTCCCAAGAAAAAGAAAAACAACACCAATGAAGTCAAGCAGGGCGTCCCAAATGTCAGAACTTTTCACTCCAGTCTCTCTCACTCAAGCACTCAAGCCTTTGTCATATACTCTGGATCCTCAATGCACATTTTATCTGATATCTCATTCTTTGATCAATTAGACCAATCAATAACTAGATTTATCTCAACCAATTCAGGCGTTTACAGTCTTAAATACACTGGTAAAGGCACGGTCGCGCTCAGGGAAAACAATGGACAGACAGCTACAATATCTGATGTTCTTTACACCCCCCCATTCCACCCCTAATCTGTTTTCTTTTCAATTGCTACTGTTGGAAGGATTTGAAGTTTCCATACTTGCTGATAAATTTCTTCTCAATAAAGGTAGTTGGTTGGGTGCTTGCCGCTATGATTGCAATGTACCCATTCTACAGTTTTATTACAAAACGTCCAGTCTTTCCTCTCATCTTAGTAAGGAGGAAACTATTCATAAGTCTCTTGGTCATGCCAGCTATCATTGGATCAGACAGAAGCTGGGGATCAAAATATCTAAGCCAAAGGAATGCAAGGCCTGTGCTGTTAGCAAGATCACTCAATCCTCTTTCTCTTGTAAGCATAAGCAAGCGGAAAGGCCTTTTCAAGAACTTCACTGTGATCTGATAGGCCCAATCAATCCCAGAAGTCTCAATCACGACTCCTATATACTAAATATAGTGGACAGCTGCACAAGATTTGTAGCGGCCATACCAATAAAAAACAAGACCAAGGTCAGCTCCACTCTTCAGTTTCTGATGAACATGGAATAAAAAAGATTTGGTCATAGTACCATGATTTTGCACTATGAAAGAGGGACAGAGTTTGTCAATGAGTCTATGAATGATTTCTGCACAAAGAATAACATCAAACAAACCTTATCTGATCTGTATACTCCAGAACAAAACGTTTTGGCTGAACGGTATAATTGAACTATCCTCAAGCTCTGAGAACGGTTCTATTCGACTCAAAACTTCCTAAAAAGTATTGGAGCATTATACTCAAAGCCTGCGTACTCACAATCAACCAATTTCCATCCCACAAATCAAAAAAATTCCCTTAGGAGCTGTTTAAAGGTCGAAAATTACCTCTTAGCTATTTCTTTCCCATTGGAAGTACTCTGGCATACATTCTAGGCAAAAAGGGATCATTTAAGAAGCTTGAACCCAGAGGTTCCTTTGAAAAACTAGTTGGGTACAACAATAACTTGCACTCTTACAAGGTACTCACCAAATATAATTGCATCGTGGACACCAAGA
Source organism: Puccinia polysora (assembly GCA_025617555.3). NCBI lineage: Eukaryota > Fungi > Basidiomycota > Pucciniomycetes > Pucciniales > Pucciniaceae > Puccinia > Puccinia polysora. The sequence continues at coordinate 25,000,832 of CM062618.1, read as the reverse complement.
GCATAAAAATTTTGGACTTTGATGAAACTATCAATCACTTGGACGGCGTCAATGACTTTGAGGTTGTGGATCATGACAAAGTGGATGTTCTCTATGGCAATTCTGACGCGTCTTCAAGCACTGATGTCACAGAATTGGTTTCCCCAGTTGGGGCTGAATTGGACTCTCCGTCACCAGTCCCTCCCAGCCAGTCTGAGCCTCCTTTGACTCTCTCTCTTGCTATCAATGAAGCACGTGCCTCTCTGTTGCCTTTGGTGTCTGTGGAATCAGCCGGTGAAAGTGGAACAACAACCCAGAATCAGTACAATCTCAGGGTCCGTTTGGAGAATGTTAAGCCAAAGCAATACTTGCATTCTTCTTGCATTAGGAAGGACCCGGCGGAATGGCTGGATTCTTGGGGGATAGAGTTGCAGGAGATTGAAAATCAGGGGGTTTGGGAGGATTTTGACCAAACTCCTGATCACTGGCTCAGAACTATGTGGGTCAATAGAGTAAAACCCGCAACAAACTCATCACCTGAAAAGAAAAAGTCACAATTATGCATCATGGGGAACTTACAGATACTGGGGATCAACTTTGATGACACCTTTGCCCCCACTGGAAAATTCACCACTCTTCTTTTACTGCTCATCTTGTGTTTGCATCAGAAGCTTCCGATTAGAAAGTATGATTTTAAAGCCCCATTTCTATTTTCTCCCCTTGATGAAGCTATTTACATACTACAACCAGAAGGGTGCAATTGGACTTCTAAGTTTTTGAAGCTCAGGAAGTTTCTGTACGGTTTGAGGCAGCCACCGGCAAACTGGTTTAGGACTCTAACGGGCTGGATGGAATCAATTGGTTACAGGGAGTCAACTTCTGATCCGTTTCTATAAATTCATGAACTCAAGACTTCATCCCTATTCTTTCATGTGGAAAATCTTGTAGTCGTTGGTGAGGTCAATTGGTTTGAAGATTTGTTTCTTCAACAATTTCCTAGATGTTACGCTCACAAACCGGATACCGTACTTGGGATGGAGGTGAAACTGCCTGAAGAGGGCCTTAAACTTGACCAGCAGTCTTTAATCAATTTGACTTTAAATGAGCTGGGTTTAAGCTCATGTCGGTCAGTTCTTACTCCTCTTACACCTGGACTGAAACTAACAGCGGCCACGGATGAAGATGCTGCAGAATTCCAAAAAATGGGCTTCAATTTTTGGTGATTCACAGGGATACTCAATCATCTGTCCTGTAGAAAATGACCTGATCTGTTGGCGGCGGCATCCTTGCTCTCCAGGTTCAATCAAAAGCCTGGTCTCACACACTGGAAGGAGCTACTTCATGTATGGAAGTACTTGTTGGGAACATTAAATCTTTCCTTAACTCTGAATCCCACTGACAATGATGACAGTTTGAAGATTTTGTTGGATGCTACTTGGGCCAATGACCACAAAACTCAGCTTTCGCCATCCGGCTACATTGTCAACTGGTTTTCTTGTCAAGTGGCATGGAAAAGCAGGAAGCAATCTAATATAATGCTCTCAACAACGGAGGGGGAATTGAATGCACTTATTGACAGCGCTCAGGAGGGACTGTGGATTAAGTCAGTGGTATGGGAACTCTGGAGAAAAGCGCCGGCACCAACAACATTCCTCAAAGACAACAAGGGCCTTTTGGACAAAATTAGGCATTTTGGGTCAAACTCCAAAACTAAGCATATCAATATGAAGCTAAAGTGGTTTTGGGAGCTTTACAATGACTGCCTGATGGTTGTGCAATTGATCTCCTCAAACAAAACGGTAGCGGACCCTTTGTCAAGTTGGAAGATGTTGGATTTACTTTTAGCAAATTGTTTTGGGTGAACCAGGATCCGCACCAAATTATTGGGGGATGTTGTGATTCCAGATAAATCAAGCCTTCATCTTCTACAGTTTATTTCTTTCTATTTCTTGTTTCTCATTATCTTTACCTATTTTCCTTTTCTATTTTATTTTCTTATTTATATTTTCATATTGGTCTGGGTGACCGCAAATGAGTGTCAGGTTGCGCGCCGTTCATATTCAATAGGCATATTCATTGTCATCTATATTCATTATCATCTCTCAACCCGCACTAGTTTATAAGACTCTCAAACCCAAGGATCAAGAGGAGGAAGCAAAAATTTTCAACTCTTTCATTCACAAAACTCAAGCTCTTCAAATCTCAAATCATTTGATCAAAAATTCAAGCATATGAGGGATTCATGGAAAATTGACCAATAACAAGGAGTTCAGGCTAATTTGGTGCAATCACTATCATTCATCTTCTACTTTCACGTACTGAATCAAAACCTCAACCCAGTTATCAGTACAGGCATCATTACTAGGCTCATCTGAAAATTCATCACCACTTGCTTGATCTCAATCTGTTTCTTTATCATCTGTTATCTGGGTAGGAACTCTCACACTGTTGTGATCTTGATTTCCTTGTTCTAATGATCCTTTTTATTATATATCAGTTCCTTGGTTTTTATAAGGCAAAGAAATTAAAAACTTATAAGGATCTCAGCTCTTTGACCATAATTAAGGCCCCAAGGCATTCTCAAATAATTAATTCATGTACTTAAGCCCCTTATGAAGTCATTTTAAATTTCTCTCTCTTACACTTAGACTTACCGTTTCCCTACTTGTTGTAGAGGTCAGTGCGGTGAAGTTGAACTCTAACACCCCCCCTCAACAAGTTAGGGAAATGACCGTTTTCATTCCAATTGCATCTTGTAGTTTCTTGAAAGAATTTTTTTCAAGGACTTTTGTAAGTAAGTCCGCCATCATGTTTTGGTAGGGAAATGTTGGATCTTGACTTTTCCAGTTTTTACAAGCTCTCAAATCCAGTGGTGTTGGATGTAAATGTGTTTTGTCTGGGCATGGAATACCTAGTTGGAAGTGAGATGGATGGCACTTAGATTTTCAAAGTGCAGAATTATTGGTACTTGACATGAATTTTGTAAGAAGTTGAGTGATTTAATAAGCAAGGTTGCTTCTTGTCCAGCTTTTGTGGTGGATTTTTACTTGTATTCTGTGGAGGATAAAGCAACTGTTGGTTGTAGTTTTGATTTCCAATTTATTGGGGCCTTCATCATTGTGAATATATACCTGGTGGTGGATTTTTTAGTGGCCTTGTCTCCAGCCCAGTCTGCATCTGAGTTTCTAAATGGTATATAGCAGCTTTGGTTGGCGTTTACTTTACTTGTTGATGATGAGTATGCAATGCCATAATTAAACTTTCATTTTAAGTATTCCAGTACATGAAAAAATGCCTTCCAATGGTCGTGGTTTGGTTTGTCCATATATCTGGGCAAGACGTCTACTGCATGTGAAATTTCAGGGCATGTGAATTGAGAAAGATGTAGAAGGGAAAAAACACCACTTCTGTATGGGAGATTCAGTGTAGTGAACAAGGCAAATTCTTCATCTGAGGATGGTGTCACTTTACTAGTTACTGGAAGTGGAGTTGCAGCAAATTTGGAAAGGTTGTGTTTGAGGCTTTCATTTTTTGTGTGGCCATGTGATTTTGATTGAGCCTGTAGCTGTTTTGCGTTTTTTTGAGCTGTATTCCTAATATAATCTCTTCTCGACCAAGATCTTCCATTTCCCATTGGTTGGAGGTTTTGGTTTTTAGGGACACAATTTTTTTTCCTGTGATTATTATGTCATCAACGTGAACATAGAGAAGTTCATATTTTCCATCCTTATTTCTCATGTAGACACATTCATGACATGGAGATTTGGTAAATCCAATACTTAGGAGGAAATTATAAACACTCTCATTCCACATTCAGGGAGATTGTTTGAGTCTATAGATGGCCTTGTTGAGTAACCATACCAGGTTACTGCCTTCTCTAAAACCATTTGGTTGTTTGAGGTAGAACTCTTCATCAATTGGGGAATTGACAAAGGCTGTAACTGCGTCCATTTTGTGGATTTCCAAGTTGTTGCTTGCAGCAAGAGCAATAAGCAGTCTAAGCAATGTGGGCTTGCTGGTAGGATAAAATATATCGCAATAATCAACCCCTTCAATATGTTAACACCCCTTTGCAACATATTGGGATTTTTGTTTTATGTAGATACAATTAGTGTTTTGTTTCATTTATTTTGCAAAGCCCTTTACCATTTATGACCTTTTTATGAGTGGGTTGTTTGACTAGAAAAAATATGTGTTTATCCCTCATAGGTTTTATTTCCTTTTTGAATGATTCCATCCATTTGGGTGCATCTGGTCGGGAATTTGCATCTGGAAAGGAAATGGGATCAACGTGGTTAGCGCATATTTCCATAAGTTGTGCTAGTTGGTTGATATTAGAGGATAGTATGACTATATTAGAGTAGTTGATGCAAGGTAGATTGAAAAGTCAATGATCTTGCACATATTCAATGTTTTCTTGGAGGTTAGTGGAACAATCTTCATGTATAGAGTGTTAGAATCAAACATTTAGTTGTGTACTATGGGATTTGAACCCATGACCTCAACATTCATGAGTGATGCTTTAACCACTAAGCTAAGTGCGCCATTTCCAGATGGGCCATTGTGCCTGTCCACTCAACAAGGGTTTGCTTGTCTTTAGCTGTAAATACCTAATGTGTTGTTTGACAATGCTTTTCAGGCTTTCAGTACCAAGACTTAGAATCCTTGGATGGCATTCTGCATAAAAGCAGATTTGACTCCAGCCCTCCCCCTTGCTCTGTGCAGGGTGCATACAGCTATTCACAACTCAAGTTGGTTCTGGTCATCTTTTCTTTTTCCACCTGTTAGGGTGCGCCATTTGGCTGAAGACTCTCGCTACCATGTTAGAATCCAAAATGTAGTTGTGCACTATGTGATTTGAACCCATGACCTCAACCTTCATGAGTGATTCTTTAACCACTAAGCTAAGTGCACCATTGCCGGATGGGCCATTGTGCCTGTCCACTCAACAAGGGTTTGCTTGTGTTTAGCTGTAAAGGCCTGATTTTTTGTTTGAAAATGCTGTTCAGGCTTTTAGTACCAAGACTTAGAATCCTTGGATGGCAGTCTGCATAAGAGCAGATTTGACTCCAACATAGAGTTAGGTGTATTTTGTGGAGGTGGAGGCGGTCCAAGATTAAGGATGAGTTTTTGTGTTTGAGTAGTTTGTGTTTCAGGAATAGTAGTTGATGGTTGAGGAAAAGAAACAGGCAATTGATAGTCCGGATTATCAGGAATGAATAGAGGGCAAGCGGTGTTGTTGTAGGTGAGAGTGTCCAGAGTGCTCTGCTCTTTGAATGGAAAGCAGCTTTTGTCAAAGGTTACATTGCAGGTGATTCAAACTTGGGAGCTGGAAGAACTTAAAATGAAATAATTCTGATTTTCCTCAGTGAATCCTATTGGGATCCCTTCATTGGTTACTGTGGAAAACTTATTATCTCTTAGAGTTTTTCGCATAAGGGCATAGGCTTTGAACCCAATACCACTGATATGAGTAAGATTTGGTTGGTAGCCGTTCCAGAGCTCAATGGGGTACATTCTTTTTTGGTTATAGCACTCCTAATGAGTCTATCAGTGATAAAGATTTCAGTGCACACTGCCTCCCACCAGTAGTGAGGAGGTGTTCCACTGTGTATCATTAGTGAGTGGGCTTTCTCAACAATGGTTCGATTGCTTTGTTCCGCAACACCATTCTGCTCTGGGCTGTACGGCGCAATAGTTTGAGTGGAGATGCCCACATTATTTAGATAGCTTTAAACCTCACAGTTGTAGAATTCAGATCCTCAATCAATGGTGAGATTAATAACTTTATGTCTTGTTTATATTTCAGCCCTAGAAATATAGGATCTTATTGCATCTAAGACATCAAATTTAGACTGGGAGGCCAGCAATCAGCCTATTCTATAAGAAGTGTAATCATCTGTGAATGAGGCATAATATGCGTATTGGGAGGAATTTTGTATTATACCACTTAAATCTACATGTAAATTTTGCAACCGTTTTACACTTCTCCTTCTTTCTTGTTTATGGGAGTGTCTATGAGACTTGCTTTTTATGGAGGTGTTGCAGTTCAATTTGTGGGCGGTGTCGCATTCAAAATGATTAGATTCAATCATCCAATTTATTAATTTGTGGTTTGTGTGAGCAAGTTGGAAATGGACCAGTTCAGCTAACAGTTTTTGGGATGATGGGGTAGTGAGAGCAAGAGGGCTCACATGAGCAGTGGCTTTGAATTCCATCAAATTATGGTTGAAGTTTCCCTTCAATAATACCGTGTCTTGGTTTTTCAGTTCAATTTGAGGTCCATTGGTGCTAATATTGACTTGATCTTGAAGGAGGATGCATCGGCAATAAGGTTATTCAACAGTTCAGGAATTTATAGCCCATTTTCAAAACTGATGGGGAGGTTGTTTTTTCCTTGAATCACAGCAAGTCCCGTTCCAGAAATGGGTTGAGTCATCCCTCCGCCAGCAAGTTTCAATTTGACTCCATTTACTTCAGTATACCCTTCTTTCTCAAAGTACTCCATGCTATTGAACATGTGTTGAGTTTCTCCTGTGTTGAACAAGATGAAATTTTTGCTTGTACCAGTTTTTCCAAAGAAACACATAGTTTGAGTTGATTTGGGGAAGCTCAAAATGACAGTTGATAGGTTAGATTTGGTGAGAGGGCGTTTTCCTGGGCCTTTTAATGGATACCAGTCCAGAATTTCACCCTTTCATTCACCAGCTCAAATCTTCTTCTGAATTCATGCTCTTCTGAAATTTTCATTTCTAGCATGGCATTGGCTCGGGTTATGAAGACCAAGACACTTTTACTTTGTGCATCAAGGTTTATTGGTCCTGGCATTGCTTAAGTTTGCTTTGTCATTACCCTGATCAGGTTTTGGTTTATGGAGGATAATTTGTATGTTTTGAGGAGTTCTTTGAACACTTTGGCTTAGGTGAGTGGTTTAATGAACCTAGTTATGGAAGTGATATCCCTGGCGTATCTTGGGTGTATTGATTCAAGAATTAAAAAACCAAGGGTGTCATTTTCAATGTTTCCTCCAGCTTGGGAGATTTGGGATTTGATATTCTCAAATTTGTCAAGGTGATCTTGGATTGAAGCATTTGATCCTTATCTCAATAGCCCAAGTTTCTTCTGGAGGTCAAAGATGTTATGGCTGGAACTTTTCAGGTGGAAGTAATTTAGGGCGTCCCAAATTTCAGTTGGGCTGATGTACTTAGTGCGCTTAGCAGATTTTTTAAATCTAGCATTCAAGTGGCTGGAGTTTTGATTTTCTATGAGGCTAATTAGCCATGAGAATAGTAATTGTTTGGTGGATTCAGGATGGAGGATAGAGTGGTTTTGTGGTATGACAGTTTCATCTAGTAACTATTGTTCAAACTTGATGGGTTCTAGTGCTACCATGAAAGAATTTGCCCATGCCGAATAGTTGCCATTTTTGAGATTGACTGAGATCAAAAGTTTAGATAAGAGGTTAATGGCCTCTTGTTTTATGGTGTACCAAAGTCTACTGGTTTCTGGATCCACCAAGGTGGAGGTAGTTGATTCCCTAACATAGGGTTGAGTAGTAACTGGAGGAAAATTTGGGATGATAGAAGGAACTGCTGGATTTGCAGTGGGTACTGGGCTGGAAGTAGGTGAACATGAGGCGGGTGCCATGTTGGATCAACTCTCTTGCTACCATGTGAATGTTTTGCTATGAGATACGAGTGATTCTTTATTGCAGAAACTACTACAAAGTAGTAACATTAAAGATAACTTTATTTAGAAAGGAACAAGAGGTAGGAGATAAGTAAACTAGTACGCAGTACGGAGAAGTATAGAGAATAATTAGAATCACCAAGAGACTTGAAGATAAAACTTGACCAGTGAATCAAAAACTCAGACAGAAGTTTGGGCAAGAACTAGCTATGGTCTCCTGCTAAGCTGCTCCTAGCTCCTCCTGAGTTCTGAGGTTGATGCTGGGGTTGAGAGGAGTTGTGGCTCGCAAATGAGGCATTGGATGACAAGAAGCGGTCGGGAAAGTGTAAAAAAGAAATAAGTGAGAGAGAGAGAGAATAGAGACGAACAGAAGAAGAAAGGAAAGGCAGAAATGAAATGAGAGGAGACGGAAACTGGAACAAGTAGGCTTTAGGTTAACCGCAGCAGCTAGACAAGAGGGGGTCACGACTGCAGGTTGGGCGGGCGCGAAAACATATGTTACCAAACAGAGGTTGGATGAGAATGAAGTCATCATTTGACACTAACACTCCTCCCGGCTTCAGTCTTAGTTAACCTCAATTGGTGACGGGCAGCAGTAACCTTCAATGGTCCAAGTGGTTTTGTGAGAACATCCGCTATCATATCTGTGGAAGGAACTTGCTCAACAGTTACAAGCGACTTGGCCACTAAGTCTCTTAGGTATTGATATTGAACCTTGATGTGATTGGAATTTGGGTTCAGTTGAGATTCCTTTCTGAGAAAGTTGGCACCAGAGTTGTCATTATATATGACGGGAGCCTTAATTTTAACACCTAAGTTAATGATTAATGACAACAGCCATCTCACTTGTTTAGCGCAATGGTTCATAGCTATGAACTCAGCTTCTGTTGTGGACTGAGCTACTACTGATTGTTTCTTGGAAGCCCAATGTATTGGATTCCCGTACAAGTTTAACACAAAACTGGTAGTAGACTTCCGCATTTCCATACAGTTGGCATAATCAGCGTCAGCCCATCCTTGCAAGTGTTTGTTAGGATTGGAGGACTTTTGATACAGAATGCCAATGTTGGTGGTACCGCGTAGATATTGGAGAAGGGGTTTGATGATGTTCCAATGTCTAAAAGCTGGCTTGTTGGTGTACTGAGATAAGAAATTGACGGTATGCATAATGTTGGGTCTAGTATGTAGGGCTAGGTGGTTAAACATACCATTTGCCTTTTCCATTACCGTGACATCAAAGGGATTGGCATTTTTGGCCGCTTGCTTGACAAGATTCATGGGAGCTGGGCTTTTGACCGGATGAGCATTAGACATAGAGAACTCATTGAGTACCTTTTCACAATAGTCGCATTGATGGATTAGTACCTAGCCGTTTTCCTTCCAGTCCAGAGTGTAACCCAGATGTTTTACTTGCTTTTTGGAAGATTTGATCTTGTATGTTTTCTGTAAATTGGCCAGGAACTGTTGAACTTCCTTTCGGGATTTACCTACAATAAGACCATTGTCCAAATGAATATCTAGTATCAAAGTCTTGAATTGGTTGAGGAAGAGAGACTTGTCCGTGGTTAAAGGCGTCATACCTAGTTCACTCAAGGTGTCTGTAAGATTTTTCTTCCAGCACCAAGGTGCCTGCTTAATGCCGTAAAGTGATTTATTTAGGCGCCATACCCAATCCTCCTTCCCAGGGACCTCAAAACCTGATACTTGGGAGACATGAACCATAGCATTGATATTGCCATAGAGAAATGCACTTTCAACATGGAACTGATACACCGACCAGTTTTGCTGAACATCAATTGAAAGAATAACCTTCATTGATTCATCTCGCCCAATGCTGGAGTGTATATTGTAGTAATGTACACCTTGATCTTGATGATTTCCAAAGCAGACCCACCTAGACTTGTGCCGAGTAGAGTCTCACCAATTTTTTTCTTTTTTCTGACTAACCTCCACATCCCACCAATTACCTTATCATTGTTGGGCGGGGGTACCAGGGTTCCCATGTTCTTGGATAGGAAGGAGGCATTCTCTTCAGCCATTGACACTAGCCACTTGGGTTTCTCAACTGGATTTCTCATTGTTGCCTTGACGGTAACTACCTCAGAAAGATTGGTTGAGTCTTCCCTAGGTTCCAAGGTGAGAGTGTTAGACATCTGTCCTCTGCAAGATGATGTTAGGATGGCAAAGGGGTTAATGTTTCTGGATATGTTTTGGGGAGCTACGTCATAGTAGGCAACGTAGGCATATCCTCTGGATGTGGCAGGGGTAGGTTGAGCCACTTCAGGTGTGGTAATTGATTTGGGAGAGGAGTTGACAGGAGAATGATGAACTGGATCCGGTGGAGTTGAAGACAAGGTGGGCCCTTCAAGAGCTGGCTTTTTCCGTATCCGCTTGTGACTGCAATTGGCCGGTTGATCCAGCTGTACATTTACCCAAATGTAATGTCAGCTTGCTACTATTGCAAAGCAAGCTGCAAAAGTAACAAAAATAACATAAAAATAATAATAATACAATTAAACTAAGAAGGAGAAGGAAAACCATAAATATTTTAACAGAAATAAATTTCCCACCCAAAATTAGGTAGGGTCACTCACTGACCCCACTCTTGAAATCCAACTCCTTATATTTTTAAATAATTAAGGAAAGAAAGACCAAAATACTACGGCTCCACTATTGGGTTTTCTGTCAATTAAATATTCCACACACATTTTCATGTATAGGTTTCACGCCTAATATTCAGTTAGAATTGAGGTGTTGGGTATATTTTAGGAGTTACGGATGGAAATGTATTTTGTCACAATTCCTGCATGCAGCCGCAGCAGCCAATGCATCCGCGAGCGGCTGAGATACAGCCCTGTCACTCTGTCAAGGTTGTGTACGCAGCCCTGTGCCTCTGACAAGTACGCAGCCGCGGGACTACGGGTTGACAAAGTGACAGGCGGCCTGAGAGGCTCAGGTACTGCTTAAACATGCTACAACCCACACGGGAATGTTCTACACATGTAATGAATTTTCCCGTGGATAGTAGATAGTCTAAAAGTACATAATATCATATAAAAATACTTAAATAATCCTTAGACGTATTTTTTATTCAATATAATTCAAAGTACTGGAAATGTCGAAAATGAGACAATGACAACTTCTAAAAATATATTAAAATACTTTAATATACTTTTATGAGAATTTCTAGAAATCAATATCTCCATGACATACTATGAAACCTAATGTTGTAAAAATTTTACATGAATTTGCATGAATTATATTTTTAAGTAATTATCTTAGTAAAACAACTGGAACTTGAAAATAAGGAGTAAAATCAATATCATTACTTTTACTCCAGATATATAATACATAATGAGAACTTACCTGACATCAAGATGTCCGTAGAAATGTCTATTTATATAATTCTTAAATTACTGGGAACATTTACTAAGGATAATTCATTAAATGATACATAAATGGGATTGATTAGTGTTATTCACACGTCCTAATATCTATCATGAAGTAGAATAATTCCCATAACCTGAGGAATTAAATGCTACCCGTGCTATAGCACCAAGAGAACATGACAGGCTACCCCTGGTTACCCTGCTAGCCTTAGTGTTGGTCCCTTTGAGCACCTGAAACCATTGGAAGGACAATATTGGGACTCCAAAAGCTATAAATAAAGAGCTATTTTGAGGATATTGATGGGCAGAGACCCAGTTATATTTATATCCAGAAACCGTGCCAAGGTAACCAAGTACTTCTAAGAGATACGTAAGTGATTTATGGCTACGTCTGATCAATAATATCCGTCCTCAACCTCTTTTTTATCAATTAAAACTGCTGAACAACCTTTTAACCCCAATATACAGGTTAAACCCATCAGTGCATCTCTCAAACAGATACCCAAAGGATTTAATAATATACCAGTGAGTTTTATTATCCTTTCCCTGTCGTGGCAGCTTGGCTACAAGGCCCTGAAACTCCACCGTGTATTTTATATACATATTATCTTTGGGTAAAATATCCTTTAAAATAAAGAGCCAAAAGTAACCAGGACTAGGTGTTTTAATACTGAATTCCCTGAAGAGAGGTGTTAAATATCCCAAATAGAATTGTGGCCCCTCTATAAAAATATTTAATAATCAATTTATTCACATTGATTTAAAAAAAAAACCATAACCAAACCACTTAACATTGCAATAAGCTTAATCCAAATATTTTACGGATTTTTGCTGCATTCATTGAATAATATATTTATTATTTATTCTTTCACCTCTGGTAGCTAAAGGATAGCAAGGGTCTTAGCATCCAGGAGGCTGACATTTAAGTTTTGCAAACAGAGGTAGAGGAGTTTTTGTGAATGGAAAAATGAGGGAGAGTGGACAGAGGATTCTTGAGAGCGTCAGGAGAATTTTACCTGAAGTTGAGTTTGGAAGGAGAGAATTGTCTACTAACCGTTATGGTTCCCTTAACTGGGTCCATAAATTGTGCTGATTCAGACAGCGGTTCATATCCCACAAAAAGTGCAGGACGACCAGGGGGCAATATTTTTGAGTAGAGGGACTTCTGATGAGTATGAACCTTGATGCCAAAGTGAAGAATGTGATGGATGCTTTGATTTAGTTTGATCAAGCAGTTGGAGTTTAGGAGTTGACTGGTGGGAGATTCCGATTTGAGCGCTTTGCTTGGGAGGTTGTTGATAAGCATTGGGCAGTACTTGGGGCCCTCATCCCAGTAAGGTATCAGTATTTTTGATTGAGCCAGGATGCACCAAAGCTTGGTTAGTATTTTTTGATTGAACCTTTCAGCTAAACCTTTTTTTGAGTAGAATCAGCAGGCCCTATTTCCAAAGAGGTTCCTATCTGGCGGAGTTCACTTAGGAAAGATGATTAGGTGAACTCATCCCATCTATTGGAGTGGAACACTGCCAAATAGCGACCAAAGCAATTCTTGAATTTGTTTAAGAAGGATAGGATATTTGTTTTGGATTCGCTTTTGGTACACTGAGTGTATATTTGATTGAATATACTGAAGTCATTGATTAGTACCAGAATGTATCGGCAACCGTGCTTGGAAGGGTGATTGATTTGTAGAAAGTATGAGTGAATGGTATGGAACGGAAAGGGAGCATGGGGAAGAGGATTGGAGTGTGGAGATCTTTTCAACTTGCAAGCCTTGCACACAGCACAATTCCTGGCGTAGTGCTTTTTGGAAGGAGAAGCCATTCCGTGGATCTTCAAGAACTGTTTGAGGTATGGATTGGAGGGATGACCCAAGGCTATGTTCCAGTTGGCAACCCAGGGTTATTTGTCATGGATTTGCATGAGAGGTTGAAGGCTGGAGGTATGCCTACTTATAAGTTGCCAATCCTACAAAACATAAACACTATGGAGTCTGCAGACTTGATTAGCACTACAAAATGTTAATGTACAATTTATAGGCCTTGATATTCTAATTGGGAGGCAGAGATGAGGTTTCACGGTCCTTTGGGGGCGTAATATACCGGATGTATTGATACAGCGCCCAGGGTTAGAGTCCCAGTATGAGTAACTCGGATCTGACCTTCATACGTGTTCATGGGTTGGTTGCAGTGCTTCATATCTTTGATTAATGCGGGATTGCATACAATGGATTTAGTGGCACCTGAATTGTAAATGATTTCAGACGGAGGGTTTTGTCCTTCAGCCGTTTTGGGTAAAGTAGTTCCTTGTGAACCTTGCTTATCAGCAGGTTTTCAAACTCGGCCTTCCACTCATACCAGTTGTGCCTTGTCAGTATGGGCAGCTTTGACTTGGCTGAGTAATCATCTCCAGAATCGCTTGAGTCGTGTATGTGAATTTCAGCTCCGCTGGTAAGATGAGTTGAGTCCATAATGACTCAATGTTCAGTATCGTCCGTTTGTTCCTGTTCTACATAGTTGCCAAGAATTGTCTCTTGCTACTGGGCTATGAGATACAAGTGATTCTTTATTGAAGCAACTACTATTAATTAGTAACAGTAAAGATAACTTTATTTAGAAAGAAACAAGAGGTAGGAGATAAGTAAACTAGTATGCAGTACGGAGAAGTATAGAGAATAATTAGAATCACCAAGAGACTTGAAGATAAAACTCAACCAGTCAATCAAACACTCAGACAGAAGTTTGGGTGAGAGCTAGCTATGGTCTCCTCCTAAGCTGCTCCTAGCTCCTCCTGAGTTGTGAGGTTGATTCTGGGGTTGAGAGGAGTTGTGGCTGGAAAATGAGGCAGTGGATGACAGGAAGTGGTCGGGCAAGTGTAAAGAAGAGAGAAGTGAGAGAGAGAGACAAACAGCAGAAGCAAGGAAAGGCAGAAATGAAATGAGAGGAGACTGAAAATGGAAAAATTAGGCCGTAGGTTAACCGCAGCAGCTAGACAAGAAGGGGTCACAACTGCGGGTCAAGCAGGCCTTAATACATACGTTAAAAAATGGAGGATGGATGAGAATGAAGTCATCATTTGACACTAAAACATTGCTAGTTACAACACCTAATGGAAATGCTAAGCAGTACGTCTTAGTAGTTGGCTAAGGAGGAATGATCACTCCCCATAAGGCTCACCTAATGGACACATTAAGCAGTACGTCTTAGCATTTGGCTAAGGCTTATTGATCACTCCCAATAAGGCTCCTGAGATATGAGATCCCCCAGATAGTTGAATGGAAGCAAGGGTTAATTGCATCATAAGATAGTCATAGTGTATAACAATGGCTAACACCTAATGGAAATGTTAAGCAGTACCTCTTAGTAGTTGGCTATGGCGTATTGATCACTCCCAATAAGGCTCCTGACTGTTATAAATGATTGCGGCCATGATGATAATAAGGACCTTATTGTACATACTCTTGATAGAATAGAAATGTGCTTACAATATTAGATCCCCCAGATAGTTAAAGGGAAGCAATAGGGGATCTAATATTTTAAGTGGGAGCTCTTGTATTTATATTGGTGTGATCTCAGCTTTTTTACCATAATTACAGCACTGCGTCATCATCACATAATGACATCATGTCCTTAAGCCCCTTATGAAATATTTTGAAACTTCTCTCTCTTACACTTAGACTTACCATTTCCCCACTTTTTGTAGAGGTCAGTGCGGTGCAGTTTAATTCTAACAGAGATAGCAGCAAGTGGGCAAGAAACATGGAGAGTCAAAGTAAAATGGATAAATTGGTAGATAAGGCAGTCCAACCAAGTAGATGACACAGTATGCCTTGTTGGATGAGTCAAGTACAAGAGCCGCTTATTTGCAGGCGGGAAATGAGAGACTGCCATTCTGTGAGGCTCTGAAAGGATCTTGACTTGTGGGAGAGATTTGAAAAAGTTTAAATAGTTGGAAGACACACACCTGAGACGACCACAGAGTGACTGAACTTAGCTACAGGCTAAGGTTGATCACTTCCAAATTACTGGCTCCTGACTATCATACTGGTAGATGCATTTATATAAGGCTGTGTGAGATGAGATGATAGTGGAAAAGAAACATGGCTTATGATTTTTGTGAAAGAACCTAGCCTTCTCTCAGTTGTTTTTAAGGAGCAAGCAAGTTGATTATTTTATCTTAGGTGTTTTACCAGCGCAAAAGAAAAATATTATAATTGTTGTGAAATGATGGTGTGAGAAAAGGGTGAACTTGAGAAAACAGGTTTTTTACAGGTAAAATTGATGATGATAACAAAAAATATGAACAGAATGAAAACCAAACAACAGTACTTAACAAACTCCGCCCTTATACAACATAACCTCCGCGGCCGGTAAGGTGCGGGTAGGATAAAAATGGACATCTTAGTCAGTCAACCTTTGGAAAGTGTGCAGTTCCGCAATCATCCACTGGCCAAGGCTCATGCTATCTGATAGATTTTAATGCTGGCCAACTTACCACTTAGCTTTGGGGTTGGCCAGACGACCTGTGCAGGAACCAGCTTCATACCCTGGTATTGTGATTGAGTAACAATTGGTCAGGCACCATGCCCATATATTAAGCACGTGGTTGCTTGCTCACTCAATCTGGCTGGGATTAATTTTTAATCAGTGAATCTTACATTTCAGGATTGACACCAGTAATTGGAGCTTACTCAACCTCTGGTTGCTTCCAGTGAAAGTGTTGGAAGGACCCTGAGTTCTTCCTCTTGGCATGCAAGGGGTGTGCCAAGGTAATGTCAGGTGAATCTTTACAGTTAGGTCCCCAAAAGTGTAAGATGGAAATGATGGGGGACCTAACAGGCTCATTTGGAGATCTTTTATATTCAAGTGGGTGATTCTTACAACTACTAAAACTAAGGAAATTTTTTTCTCCCTCTCATAGTGAAATCATTTTCTTTTTGACTCTCAGGCCTATGAAATCATTACTCTTGATGCACGTATAATCATCTTAATGTTCCTCTAGCTCACTGGTAGTAATAATTCATCAATAATTCCAACAGCCCCCCTCAGTGATATGGGGGAATGACCATTTTGACATCTATTTTGTCTCAAAGCTTCTTGAAGGTTTTCCTGTTTAGTGGTTTAGTGAGTAGATTGGCCGTCATGTCTTCAGTTGGAAAATATTGTATTTTTACTCTTTCAGAATTCCCCAAATCACAGATCCAATGGTGCTAGATCTCTATGTGTTTGGTCTGGGAATTGAAGATTTATTTTTAAGTCAGATGTATAGCACTTAAGTTGTCACAGTGGAGTAGAATAGGGATTTTGCAAGGTTGTTTGAGGAAGTTGAGGGAGTCAATCAGCCAGACTGCTTCTTGTCCAGCTTCCATGGTAGCTTTTTACTCAGCTTCTGTGGAGGATAATGACACGTTTTGTTGGAGCTTTGATTTCCAGCTGATTGGAACATTCATCATGAGAAAGATGAATCCTGTGGTAGACTTTTGAGTAGCCTTACGGTTTGTTGGAGCTTTGATTTCCATTTGATTGGACCATTCATTATGGTAAAGATGAATCCTGTGGTGGACTTTTGAGTAGCCTTATTTCTGGCCCAATAAGCATTGGAGTGACCAAAGGGTACATACCAGCTCTTATTTGCATTGAGATGAGTTGATCCAGCAGAGTATTCTATACCAAACCTGATGCTTCCTTTTAGGTATTGTAGAACATGACAGAAAGCTTTCCCGTGACTGTGGTTTGGTTTTTCCATATATCTGGCTAGAACTTCTACGGTGTGAGAGAGATTGGGTTAAGTGAATTGAGTTAGATTGCGAAGGGAAAATAATCCGCTTCTGTATGGAAGGTTTAATTTGGTGAATGTGATATGATCTTTTTCAGATGATGGAATAAGTTTTCTGGTAGTGGGAAGTGGAGTGGCTGCTACTTTTGCTTTTTCATTACTGAAAGCCAGAAGTATTTTATGTGCCATATTATGTTAATTTAAGCTGGATCCTGCTGCTGTTTGTTTAAGTTGGATACCTACAATTTTTTCTGCTTTTCCCAAGTCCTCCATTTCCCATTGCTTAGATAGTTTGGTTTTCAATGTTTGAATGTCATTGCCAGTGGTGATCATGTCATCTACATGTACGTAGAGAAGAGAATACTTTTAATTAGAGCCCCTGAGGTATACACATTTTTTTCAGGGAGATTTAATGAAGCCTATTCCTTGAAGAAATGTGTTGAAGCTCTTGTTCAACAGTCTTGCAGACTGTTCTAGACCATAAATAGCCTTATTCAGTCGCCAGACCATATTATTACCTTCCTCAAAACCTTCTGGTTGCTCTAGGTAAACTTCCTCATCTATTTGGGCATTGAGAAATTCTGTGACAGAATCCATTGGGTGAATTTCCCACTTGTTGAATTCAGCGGGTGCAATTATGTAGTAATCTCAATGAGGTAG
Organism: Puccinia polysora; assembly: GCA_025617555.3. NCBI lineage: Eukaryota > Fungi > Basidiomycota > Pucciniomycetes > Pucciniales > Pucciniaceae > Puccinia > Puccinia polysora. The sequence continues at coordinate 24,983,340 of CM062618.1, read as the reverse complement.
GTTTCCCAGTTGGTGAAAATGTGTCATGGTAATCTACTCCCTCAACTTGTGAACATTGTTTGGCCACATAACAAGATTTTTGTTTAATAAATTTCCCATCAGTATTGCATTTAGTTTTGCACAACCATTTTCCTTTAATGACCTTTTTGTTTTTTGGTCATTTAACAGGCCTGAAGACCTTCCTGTCTTTCATAGTTTCTTATATGAAATTCCCTTTTTGAATGATTTCATTGAATCAGGATCCATCAGGAAAAATCAGGCATCTCTGGCTGACCAGAGACTTCACTTCACCATGATTGTTTCCCCAATTTCTTCACAGTTTATAATCAATTTCCAGAGGAAATCACCATGAAATATGTTTTTTTCTGGTAGAGTTCACAACAATGGAAACAAAATTTATCCATTATTGATTCTGATTCTCCTCTTAAATTCTCCAAGAGTGACCAATTATTTTTCATTTGATTCTTCAAATTTTCCAATTTGTTTCTAATTGGTTTCTGCAGGATTTATCAAAATTATCTTTTTCTTTTCCATTATTTCCACCCTTTAATCCCCTTGATTTTTCCCTGGTTTCTATTAAATTTTCCTCAGGTTAATTTTTGATCACTTTCAGAGCTGTATGATTTTCAAGAAATTTAACCACATTTGATCACTTCCAAGTATTTAATTCTTCAATTCACCTTTCTTCCTCTTATGCTGTATCAACCAAGTTTGGTTGGGTGGCCAACTGGGTGTATTTTTTTTAAAACCACTGTTGGCGGGTGCTCAAAGCCGCGTGGCATTTAATCAACTGCTTCTTGACAGGTGGTCACTCAATGGGGGTGTTCCATCAACTGTGATGTGGCAGCTTTCAACTGAAGCTGCCAAGAGTTTGACATTGATGGGAGGCCATCCAATTGGTCATGCCGGTCATGAGGATCACAACTCCAGCTAAAATGCTTCTTGTTGATTTCAGTTGATCAACAACTAAGTCAGGTTGATGACCCAACAAGATTGGGCTCCCTTGAATTTTGCCCCATCAACCCATTTTGTCAGGTGGTAAACTCCAGCTTGTTGCATGACCAGCAGGAGTTTACCACCCAACCAGACTCAATGGATACACCACATTTGATTCATAAATTTTCAAAAAAATCACCTACCATTTGATATGGTCCAGAAACCAGGAAATTGATGGTTTCAATGGATTGTTTAATATTGAATAAAAAATATGTGAGATGAATTTTTTCTTGAATAAGGACAATGTGAAGAAACTGAAATTATCTCCCATGACTATTTTTGCAAACCAAGTTTTAGCTTCTGCATACTGCTTTCTGAAAATTAAGTAATGAAAGGCTGTTTGATTTCCAAAAAGATCACCATGCATTTATTCCAAAAAAAAGTTGAAAATACACATTTTCAAAAGCATACTTTCACAATTTTTGTGCGGCAAATCAGCTGGAATTTGGGGTAAAAAAGGTTAATGAGTTTTTTGCTTCCATTAAAATAAATAATTTACTCCATCAAGAAATGGAAAGAAGAAGCTTAATTTCAGCAAGATTCTGAGTGATTATCAAGGTTCTTTTTTGAATGGGCTAAGATATAGAATTATCAAAAAAATTGAAGAAATCAACCCTTTTCATGATAGGATAACTGAAATTAAACAGATCTTAAATGTTTATAGATTCCTTCAAACTTTAGAGAATCAATGGAATGCTTGGATTTTTCAAGCATTATACATGGGCATGAATGAAACAAAAATCCCTAATTTTTACAAACTCTGGATAAATCATTGTAAGGGCCCCTTTGGAAGACCCCTTGTAACTTTGACTGCTGGTTAAAAGTTAAAAATGTACCCATGGGTGAATTTTTAACTGTAAGTACCTGCTCATATCAGGGCCCCACAGCAAAACACCTTCTGGGGATTGAGGCATGTGAGGTCCCATTTATAGCGCATAAACAGCAAGTTACAGAAAGTTACAAAGGGAAAAGCTTGTAAATTTCTGTAACCTTTTTTTGTGGAGGGCAGCATGGGAGTGTAACTTTGTAAACTCAATCTGGCGGTCCGGGGGGGGGGGAGTTACAGTTACAGTTATGGTGTGTGCACTGAGTTTTTTTGGCTCATCAACTTGGTGGTTTTTTTTGTCAAACCACAGTTGGCAGGTTCTCAAAGCTGTGTAGTGTTTAGTCAAACACCCCTTTTCAGGTGGTCAACCAATGGAGGTGTGCCATTGACTTGGCCATGGCAGCTTTCAAATGAAGCAACCAAGAGTCTGGAATTGACTTGAGGCAACCCTGTTGGTTGTGAAACGCATGAGGAGAAAAGCAGCAGAAAGAACAATTCTTTTTTCACTGAGTTGATTGGAAACTTTTTCAAGTTGATGACCTGAAAATATGGGGCCCCCTTGGCTATTGCCCCATCAAGCCTTTTTTTTCTGGCCATCGGCCATTTCTTGTCACATGAACAGGGGGAGTTGACCACCTGACCAAACTCACTGGATTTGCTATACATTGTGCATCTGAAAAGCACCTAAATGGCTTGGAATAGGTCAGTGCTACGTTCATGTTTGATCATATTTCTAATTCAGATAATGACTTGTAATCTTGGCAGGTCCACCAATCAAGAAGGAATTCTCTTTGAAACAAATGGTCCATTTTTACAAGGAAGGAATAATCAATTCCAAAGCTTAGGTTCTGACTTTCTGCAAAATTATTCATTTTTGGAATATTGGGCTTGTAAAGAATCCCAGAGTAATGTAGGAAAAAGTAAATTTTTCTTCAGGATGATATTCTCATATACTGAGGATATCAAAACTAAAACATGAAAGGTGCATAGGGATTATATTGATGTGCTTTGATTGCTGTGTTTTTGAATCTGAGCACAACAAAATCACTACTTTCAATTGAGAATATTTGAAAAATATCATGTGGAATTTTATGTAAAGTTTCTTACCAGAGATTGTGATTTTTTCTCTCTCTATTGGGTATAGAAGGGGGAATTTAATGATTTTCATCCAATTTTCAATGAGAAAAAAAATCAAGACACATGAAAACGTTTTGAGGATGTGTAATTTTTTCATTTTAATTGATATATGAGTCATATTGCTGATATTGTCAAGCAGTCATATTTGTGATATTGTCAAGCTGAGAATCAAGAAGGATATTTTAACTGATGACTTGAATATTATCCAAGCGCATCATCACTCCAATGGTTATCTCAGGTATTCAGGGTGAATATATAATCCCCAGCCTCCCCACCAATGGTATAATTATGGCAAGAAATTATGAGCAGTATTTAAAACAAAAGAAATTCTGGACAACTGGTGTCAATAATTGCTAATGGGCTCTCACAATGGGGCAATATGTTGAATCATATCAGTGATGAATTTGATTGGATGATGAATGAATGATGGAAAACAGCGGGGAGAGGAGCTCCTTAAGTACAAAAGAGTGTCCTCTTGTGAGCCCATGATACAACAAGCCAAAAGGCAAATTTTCCGCCCCAAAAGAGCTCTACAGGCTCTACTGGCCTTGTTACTTGGTTTGGGCTACATCAGCCCGCATGGCATCAGTTCCTGTACCCTTACAACCATCCTATTCTGGTCAATTCTTTTGTTTCCACCATTATGGGGCTGAACCAGCCCATTTACTGTTCAATAACCTGGCCAGTTGTATGTTACAACCGGCCCTGTTACCTCACATGCTGGCTGGTTGCCTCATGAAACCAGCCTCTGGCCATACAAATGGCCAGGTGGGACCCAGGACACTCATGTTGGGTCTCAGACTCACCTTGGGGGGGTTTGGCCAGCGGACATGCCTTGCCCCCCCTCCTCCTCACAAATCCCTGGAGGGAGTGGTCAAATCCCCCTACCAGGGGCCATGGACGTCAATAACCCCAGGCATTGTCATAGGTAAGTGGGCTGGAGGGGTGTTCAAATCCCCTCCAGTCTGTCGCTCCTCCCCCTTGGTAAAGGGGAGGGGGGAGAGCCCGCCTTGGACCCATGTTGCTTTGATTGTGGAGGAGTGATCAAATCCCCGCCACTGCTGGTTGCCTTGCTGCGACCAGCCCAGCCATCTTCCTGGGCAAGAAGGTGATGAAATCCCCCTCACCCTGACCATTTGCCCTCCTGTGGCCAGTCACTGGGTGGTTCAACCCAGCCAGCCGTCTCCTTCCCTCTTGCAATGGCAAGCAAGGGGAAGGAGGTGAGCCGGGGGGGCTGGCCCCAGGTCCTGCGGCGCTGACCCCTGGTTGCAAGCAGCCGGGTCCCTGCGGTGGGACAACGCGCGGGCCCGGCCACTGTTACTGCTCCTTGCAGGCTTTTGGGCCCTGCATGGGCTAAATCAACGGAAAAAAGCGGCCCTGAGCGGGCCCCAACATGGGAAGCAGCCCCAATTGAGCTGCGAGACAGGCGGTTGCCCCATTGGGCCGCCCAAAGCCCCAAACTTGAGTTTGACATACTTTCTCCGGCCAGCCCATCTGGCCAAGTATGTCCAAAATAAACCTTGGGCCCAATTATGCCCATACAAGCCCATCTGACTGTATTTGCCCATATACCCCTCTGGGCCCAATAGGGCCCATGTACCAATAGGTCTGTTTCACGCTTTTTGAGGACAGTTTCTTCAAATCTGTGATATCCACACAGGCCCGTATGGTTGGTGTGCGTTTCCAATGGGCTGCCAAGGCCCACATGTGCATCCCCTTTGGATTAAAATTACACACGGCACACGCGCAAGTGAATACATATTTTAACACACACACTTAATCCAAACAGGGGGACATCCGCATATCAGTCACAAAGCCTTGATGCTTGTTCCTATCTAAAGTGTTAGTCAAGATATCCGCAATCATTGCTCTGGTGGGCATGCACCTCAACACAATCTCTTTGAAGTTAACTGCATCACAAATATAGTTATAGTGAACATCAATATGTTTTTTTCTTGAATGAAACACTTGGTTTTGTGCAAACGCAATGGCACTCTGGTTACCAGAACAAAACAATGCAAACCCTTGTGATTTATGTGTATCCTCTAAAAATTTACTCAACCATTTTGCTTCCTGTGAAGCTGCTAAGTAAGCTATGTAATCAGCCTCTGTTGGTGAAAGACTTATTGCTGATACCTTCTTGGACATCCATGACACCAGATTCTCACCTAAAAAGAATACCAAACCACTTTTTGATTCCCTAGTGTCACCATCTGCCCAACTTGCATTGGAATAACCAACCAACTCAAAGTTTGCTGACTTTGTGAACAACAGTCCCAGACTGTGGGTTCCCTTAAGATAACTCATAACTCTCTTAAACGCTGACCAATGCCTCATGCTTGGCTTCTCTAAGTGTTGCAACAAGAAACCAATTGCAAACGCAATATTGGGCCTTGTACACTTCCCCAAATAATTTAGCAATCTGACAGTTGACCTGTAGTTGTTTCCAGATTGAACAAACTGCAGATACTCCTCATCAATAGACTTATCTAAATGAATGTTTGACTGCATGGGAGTACCAAACTCCTTTCCATACTCTAAGCCATATTGCTTAAGAACAGCTGCCACGTAATGGCTCTGGTCTAACTGAATACCATTCTTGCTTTTACTGACTTTCATTCCTAGAACCCATTGCGCCATACCAAGATCTTTTATCTTGAATTCCTTTTTGAGTGTCTCCATGACTATCTCTTTACCGTTCCCAATAATTATAATGTCATCAACCCATACAAACAAAATTGCATAATTTCTCAAAAAGAGACAAGGGTTGGCCTTAGAAGTCTTGAAACCAATCTGTATCAGTTTCTCACTCATGGTATTATACCATGATCTAGCTGCTTGCTTCAATCCATAAAAGGAACTACACAGATTGAGGAAATACTCCCCTTTATCTGCTGAAAGAAAACTTCTAACACAGATTTTCTTCATGGTTTCTGGTTTAGTCTCAACTAACCATTCACAAAAACCATCAGGAATCGACATATAAACATTCTCCTCCTCTCCAAGTTTTGCATTCAAGTATGCTGTTACAAAATCAGCTTGTCTGATTTATTCACCCAACTCCTCTGCCAGAGCAATGATGTACCTTAAGGTGGACAGCCTTCCAGTTTGTGAGAAATTTTCTTTGTAATTGATACCCTCTCTCTGCTTGAAGCCCTGTGCAACGCATCTAGCTTTGAACCTTTTCAAAACTCCATTTGTGTCAAACTTCTTTCTTAACACCAATCTAGACACCACAATGGTCTTCAATTTTGGAACAGAATCCAGCTTAACCACTTCAAAGACACTAGTATTCTCTAGAGAATCAAATTCCTCAAAAATAGCACTTTTCCACTTGGCTCTCTCATCAGAATTACAAGCTTGGCCAAAGCTATTTGGCTCAACCCTGTTACCCATTTCTGAAATCAACTCCAGGACTTCATTGAGCATACACTGTTCCTGAAATTTATCTTCCTCATATCCTGCGGCACCATAATGGGACTTCCATTCCCTGTACCTGTCAACTGGTACTCTTACCCTACCACTTCTTCTAACTTGAGGTGGAGGCTCATCAGGATCTGAATTAACAGACTCCACTGAAGCAGGTACTGAACCCTCTGTCGGCACATCTGACATCTCATCATATTCTGGAACCACCCATTCCTCAGCCTTTGCTGGTGAAATAGGTGCTCATTCTATTCCTTGCTGTGACTTATTCACAACAACATATTCACTCCTTATGAGTGGAAAGGTACATTCATCAAATTTTACATACCTAATACGGATAACCATTCTTTTCCCTGGAAAATAGATCCTATACAATTTACTTATTAAATCATAGCCTACAAGTGCCCCTGTTCTGGATCTAGGGTCTAATTTTCCAACCATCTCATTATGGTTGAAACTATGATACACCAAGCAACCAATTGTTCTTAGGTGTGATGTTTTGGGGTAAAAAGTCCAAAACGGATAATGACGACTCTTCCCATTAACAATTATGATGTTGTGCAACAGCCAGACTGTACACAACAACTCAGACCATAAAGAATTTGGTAGACCATATTGAGACATAATAGTTCTGAATTTGTCCAGTAAAGTCCTATTCAATCTCTCAACTATTCCATTATTCTGTGGAGTACTTGCAGTAGTGACTATGTGAATGATACCAAAATCTTTCAATAACATCTCAAACTCTTTAATAAAAAATTCACCCCCTCTATTGGTAATAATCCTCTTGATCTCCTTCATCAGACCAATCTTTTTCCAGACTTTGAAGATTAAAGAAACCTCCTCTGTGGTCTGATCCTTAGATTGAATTGGTTTAAACCAAACATAATTAGTTGCAGTATCAACTAAATTGATGAAGTATCTTGCCCCACCAAGGAACTCTGGTGTAAATGGCCCTGCCAAATCAATGGAAAATTCCTCTCTAGGAACATCAGTGCAATCTCTCCTCTGCGAGAACACATCTCTAGTCTTAGCCCCCAAGGTACAACTCTCACAGTTGCTGTCCTCTACCTTATGGCCACTTTTATTGTGATCAACAGTGCTCAGAGCTGAGAATTTGAACAAGCTTGCACACAGAACCTTATTCCAAAATTCTCCACTAAGAACAGTTCTCCCATCCATGTCAATAAAAAACCTATCTTCTTTAAGATAAAAAATCTGGAAACCTTTTTTCCATAACACTCCAAGAGACACAAGGTTATAAGGCAACTCTGGTACATAGAACAATTTCTCAAAAGAAATTTTGAAACCCAAGTTATTTGCAAGAATAACCTTTCCAATTCCCTTAATCTGAAATGTTCTGCATTTCTGATAAATATTTACAAATCCATTATAATCACTGAGATTTGAAAATAAATTTGGTTCAACAAACATGTGATCCGTACAACCAGAATAAATCAAAAAAAGAACATCCTCCTTCAATCCTCCTAATAGGAAAGAAGCTTTATCAGTCACTGATAAGTTCTCATCTTCTAGGTTAAGATTAATCACTTCATATTCAATAAAGTTCATTTCTTGATCCTCATCAATTTTGGCCTTATTCTTGGGACCTTCTTCCCCAACAACCTTTCCAATTGGACCATCCAATGCCACCATTGCAAATTTTTTTGTAGTGAGATTGACCTCTGTTATAATTATGGCCAGCAATTAGCTTAGGCAAATGAGCAGTATTTAAAGCAAAAGAAATGCTGGACACTGTGTGTCAATAATGGCTAATGGGGCTCTCACAATGGGGCAATATGTTGGATGAATTCAATTGGATGAATGAATAAATGATGGAAAACAGCAGGGAGAAGAGCTCCTTAAGTACAAAAGATTGGCCTCTTGTGAGCCCATGATACAACAAGCCAAAAGGCAAATTTTCCGCCCCAAAAGAGCTCTACAGGCTCTACAAGCCTTGTTACTTGGTTTGGACTACATCAGCCCACATGGCATCAGTCCCTGAACCCTTACGACCAGCCTATTCCGGTCCATTCTGGTGTTTCCACCATTACGGGGCTGAACCAGCCCCTTTGCTGTTCAATCCCCTGGCTGGTTGTCTATTACAACCGGCCCTGATGGCCTTATTACCTCTGTTACGGGCTGGTTGCCTCATGCATCCAGCCCCTGGCCCCTCAAATGGGCCAGGTGGGACCCAGGACTCACCTGGGTCCGGTTTCAACCTCACTAGGGGGGGGGTGTAACCGGCGGACATGCCGCCCCCCCCCTTCTTCTCTCAAATCCCTGGTGGGGGCGGTCAAATCCCCTCACCAGGGGCCCTGGGGGTCGATACCCCCAGGGCGTCGTCAAGGTAAGGATGGCTGGGGGGTGGTCAGATCCCCCCTGGCCCGTCGCTCCTCCCCCTCGGTAAAGGGGGGGGGAGAGCGCCACTCGTCACCTCTTCGCTACAAGGTGGGAGGGTGATCAAATCCCCCCCACCGTCCGGTCGCTACACTCGCGGCCGGCGCCGCCACCTCCCTGGGCAAGGGGGTGGTCAGGTCCCCCCTGCCCTGACCGACCGCGTCATCGCGGCCGGTCGCTGGCTGGTTCAACCCAGCCAGCCTGCCCCCTCCCCCTCGCGACGGCGAGCGAGGGGAGGGGGAGCGAGCCGGGGCCGCAAGCCCCGGCTCCGCGGCGCTGGTCGCCGGTCGCGACCAGCCGGGCCCGCGCGGCATCGCACCGCGCGGGATCCCTCGGCCGCGCAACAGCCCCGCGCGGGCCGTCGGGCCCCGCGTGGGCCGTGCCGAGGAACACAGGCGGCCCCGAACGGGCCGCGACGCGAGCAGCGGCCCCGAGCGGGCCGCAACACGGGCGGCAACCCTAATGGGCCGCCCCAAGCCCGAATTATGAGAAAAGACTACTTTTGCGGGCCAGCCCGTCTGGCCAAGTATGTCCAAAATAAACCTTGGGCCCAATTATGCCCATACAAGCCCATCTGGCCGTATTTGCCCATATACCCCATCGGGCCCGTTAGGGCCCGTGTACCAATGGGTCTATTTCACGCGTTTTGAGGCCAGTTTCCCCAAATCTATAACATCCACATGGGCCCGTATGGTCCGTGTGTGTGTCCAATGGGCCTTAGAGGCCCATTTGTGCATCCCATTTGGATTACACTTATACGTAGCACCCGCGTAAGTGCGTACGTATTTTAACAACCTCCTTGTTATTTAATTTGGAATTCTTTTTTTTCTTGGCCTCATTGCAATCCTTAGAATAATGTCCCTTGCTCTGACAATTATAGCATAAGACCTTGAACAAATCCTTTTTTGCCTTCTTGCTAGATTTTCCAGTCTTTCCAACAAGGGCTGTTCCCAAGCCCCCCTTCATCTTGAGCTGAAGATCATCCTTTTCAATCCCCTTAAGCACATCCTCCTCCCCAGGAAGAGGATCCAATTGAGAAACAATTCTGAATAAAGAATCAAACTCCTTTTGTACCTTCTGAAGGATTAATAGTGACAAAAACTCAGGATTCTTGTTAAGTCTTGATTACTTGAGCTTTGCTATGCTAGACCTAGCCTCTGCAACAAACTGCCTACAATTTGAATATTGTAGCTTGAATATTTTATTAAAGGCTATACCCTTCTGGTGAACAGAATCACCAGCATACTTGGACTTAAGCAACTTCCAAAGGATGCTGCCCCTCCTTCTCTCATCTTGCCTAAGAGTATCAGCAACCCATGTTACTTGATTCTCCATGAGATGATATGAATTTTTCTCCACTTCTGAATTGATCAAAGTTTCATCTGAATTCATTATTTCCCCACAAAAGATGTTGTCAAGCTCACTATCCATGAGGACAGCCCAATCATTATAATTCTGACTGTTCAGAACAATCTTGGTGGAGCTAACATCAGGGATATAGGACATCTTCTTGGAAAGCTTGAGGTTCTTTAAGGTTCTCCAGAGTAAGGTACAAGGGTCTAGATGGCTTGGAAGTAATGATGATGTTGGTACTGATAATGTGTTATAATTATGGCCAGCAATTAGCTTTGGCAAATGAGCAGTGTTTAAAGCAAAAGAAATGCTGGACACCTTGTGTCAATAATTGCTGATGGGCTCTCACAATGGGGAAATACGTTGGATGATATTGGTGATGAATTCAATTTGATGATGAATGGATGATGGAAAACAGCCGGGAGAAGAGCTCCTTAGGTACAAAAGATTTTCCTCTTGTGAGCCCATGATACAAAAAGCCAAAAGGAAAATTTTCCGCCCCAAAAGAGCTCTACAGGCTCTACTGGCCTTGTTACTTGGTTTGGGCTACATCAGCCCGCATGGCATCAGTGCCTGTACCCTTATGACCATCCTATTCCAGTCACTTCTGGTGTTTCCACCATTATGGGGCTGAACCAGCACATTTAATGTTCAATCCCCTGGCCGGTTTTCTTTTAAAACCGGCCCTGTTACCTCACATTCTGGCTGGTTGCCTCATGCAACCAGCCCCTGGCCATACCAATGGCCAGGTGGGACCCAGGACACACCTGGGTCCGGTCTCAGACTCACCTGGGGGGGTGTGACCAGCGGACATGCCATCCCCCCCTCTTTCTCACAAATCCCTGGAGGGAGTGGTTAAATCACCCTACCAGGGGCCCTGGAGGTCAATACCCCCAGGGCGTTGTCATAGGTAAGTGGGCTTGGGGGGTGGTGAAATCCCCTCCAGTCTGTTGCTCCTCCCCCTCGTTAAAGGGGGGGGGGGGAGAGCGCCCCTTGGACCCATGTCTCTTCAATGGTGGAGGGGCAATCAAATCCCCCCCACCGCCAGTTGCCTTGCTGCTACCGGCCCAGCCATCCTCCTGGGCAAGGGGGTGATGAAATCTCCCTCACCCTGACTGGTCGCTGGGTGGTTTTAACCAGCCAGCCATCTCCTTCCCTCTCGCAATGGCAAGCAATGTGAGGGAGGGGAGCCAGGGCTGCTGTTCCCTGATCCTGCGGCACTGAACACTGTTCCTGACTGGCTGCGCCCGGGCTGGATCCCTTGGCCTCCGTGGCTGCCCCTCATGGGGAGTTGGGCCCTGCATGGGCCAAATTGAGGAAGACAAGTGGCCCTGAGTGGTCCTGGACATGAGCATCAGCCCCAAATGGGCTCCAACATGGGCGGTGGCCCCATTGGGCCTCCCAAAGCCCAAAATGTGTGTTTAACATACTTTGGAGGGCCAGCCCGTCTGGCCGAGTATGTGCAAAATGAACCTTGGGCCCAATTATGCCCATACACGCCCATCTGGCTGTATTTGCCCATATAACCCTCTGGGCCCAATGGGGCCCGTGTACCAACAGGCCTGTATCACAAGTTTTGAGGACAGTTCCCCCAAATCTGTGATATCCACACAGGCCTGTATGGTCCATGTGTGTGTCCAATGGGCCGCAGAGGCCCACATGTGAATCTCATTTGGATTAAACTTATACGTAGCACAGGCAAAAGTGATTACGTATTTTAACAACCAATAATTTCACTTTACCAGAACATTCATCCATTTATCCCCTGATCCTGAACCATGTGAAAGAGTACTAATCCTGAAAAAAGTGAAAAGATGGAACTTGTTGTTGATTTTCTGGTAAACTTCAATTGAAAATTTATTGCTATATATAATTGCTTTAAACTGGTACTCACCTAGTGCATCACAAAAATAACCAGTGATCTCCCCCACGGCAGATTAGTTTGGGTATATTTGACTGATGGATTGATGTGTTTGTTTTTACTGTTCATGAAAACCCTGTTTATTTCTGAAGATGATCCTGAGAACAATTGTTATATCAAGGAAGATGATGTGGTTACTCCTACTAAAGCTTTGATTACTTTTGGAAGTTCTGTTCAAAAACCAGGTAATGTTGTGTATTCATCATGCATTTGTGTGAATGGATGAAATACTGACCCTTTTTTTACTTCATTCATTTATTGTCTTGGATGAACAGCAGAAAAAACCCCAATTGATGATATTCAGCAAAGTCAAAATGATGAAGAAAAGCTAGGTTCAACAATGGGGAAGCATTCTCAGCATGAAAATATTCAATCTGAAAATACTGGTGAGTGAAGGGTTCAAACTATGTATATTTAATTTTCTTCATTTATTAATGTGGGGTGATTCAACAGGATTTGGTATGTAGTGTGGGGATAATTCTTCATAAATATAAACTATGTCAATCATTATATATTCAAATTAATTTTTTTTCATAAAAGAGAATGGAAAGAAAGGTGTAGTTAAAAAGAAAAATAAAAAGGAGAAATCAGCATCTGCTAGATTCAGTGATAAGTCAGATTGCTCAAGGTCTGAAAGTGCAAGCTCATTGGTCCAAAATATTTTGATCAAAAGAGTTGATCAACAACATGCATCTCCAACTATGTCTCATTGAGGAGAAGGTGAGGGGTTTTACTAATATTAACTGATTAAAATTTCTGAAGTCTTATTTTGCATTGGGAATTATCTCCTCCCCCCCACAGAAGCAATATTAATCACGTTTTCAAAGGAATCCAGCCCAGGTATTAGTTTTATTTGGCCATTTTTTGTCTGAATCTTCTTTAACTTGATTCATCAATCCTGTAGTCTCTCCATCTTCAATCAGATTGGCAATTGTGGCATCTGGGGAAGGATCTTCACCTTGGGAGAGGGCCAGTGTCAGTGCCAGGATTCAAGAAGCTTTGCAACCACCTGAATGTGAGTATCCTGAGCTATGGAGCATGAAGATTAGATTTCAGGACTTGGAGGAGGCTGCATCTGAGAGATCCTATAGAAGGATAGGCAGCCCACGTGGAGGTATGTTTTTTTTTATTTAAATCAATTGTTTTTTTGGTGATATAAATTTTTTTTAGAAAGGATTCATTCAGCCATCAGGAGCAATGATGCTGGATTTCACAAGGGAATCATCCCCAGGTAGCATGGGAAATTTATTTATTTATTTATTTGGAATTTTTTCTGACATGTTGTATTGTATTTCAAAGGAATGATTTTGCCTCCCAAAGAATTTAAGAATCTCTTGAGGAAGTTGTTGGCAAAAGCATCAGATTTACCCACGTGAATGAGATTGTCCACATGGAAGTCAATTACTTCCCCGGTTCAAGGGTTGAGATAAAGACAGGGATTGCTTGTGAATTCAACAAAATCCTGTGACTTGATCCAATTGGTGAGATATTTGTACCAGTTCTTGGGAGACTGGGAAAGTCCATAGAGTGACTTTTTTAATCTAAGAAATGGCAACTTGCGGCCTGATCCTTCAGGCATTTGAATCATAACAGTCTCAGTCAGAGGGGCATGGAAAAAAGCTCCCTTCACATTGAATTGGGTGAAGGTCATCCTATTCTTTAGACAGTAAAGAAGGGCAATACAAAGAGATCCTAATTGACCAGTTGGTGCCCAGGTTTTGTCAACATCCACGCCTTGTATTTGGTCAAATCCTTGTACGCAAACTTGTGCCTTGTACTTAACAGGCTCGCCATGACAGTTTTCTTTTACTTTGAATACCCAGACAGTATTCAGGATGTTTTCTGGCCCGTTGAAGTACTCTTCCCAAACCTCTTGCGCTTCAAAAGAGCTTAATTCATCTTCCAACGCCTTTTTCCATTTGGGTCACTCAGGACACTCTTGTGCCGCTTTGTACAAGGGTGGTTTGTAATAGTGGTGAAAAATGTATTGTTGAGGTTTTCTAATCTTGTTTTATGGTCTTAGATTGATTCTAGTATTCATTGATTGTGGATTCTGTACAATGGGGGCATTGGATTGGAGGACTTCAGGGGAATTGGAAGGTTGAGGACCAGGAGAGTTAGCATCTTCAGAATCAGAGTTGGAATCTAGAGCTTCAGTGCCGGTCCCTCTCATAGCGTATTGTTTGTCAGTGGTTGAAAAATTGGTTTTTAGGAGTCCAGATTGGTTTGAGCAAACAAGTCTAGTCTGGGAGATTCAAGGAATGGAAATCTGTCCAACTGATTTTTGAGGAAGTTGACATGTTTAGTTTAAACAATTGCACCAAAGGAATCAAGAATAAGGTATGAGTGAAAAATTGGGTTGAAGCCAATCAAGATGCCTTCCAGGCCCTTTTTGTCAAATTTTCGACCTTGTTGGATGCGGTTATTCAGATATATAAGAGAAGAACCAACAGGTTTCAAGTAATTAGTGGGAAGACTCTTACCAAACATGAGTTCCCAGGGAGACTGTTGATTACCTTCTCTGGGGATTTGATTGATCATGAAGCAACAGCTTCTTGTAACTATATGCAAATAATTCTTTCCCAGCCTTGAAGAAGAGAATGAGGCGCGGGTTGACTCAACAATCGTTCTATTTGCCCTCTTTACTCGTCCATTATGTTGGTAATAGTAGGGTTCCAAGGTTACCAGCTTGATATGTTTAGATTTAGCAAAGTCTTTGAGGTTGAGGTTGACAAATTTGGTTCCTTTATCCAAGAAGATCTTGGATAGATAGTAGCCTAATTTCTTACTTTTGGTCTTGAGGAAGTTTCTTATCACTTCTGAGGTTTCATCTTTTGAGGTCAGTTGGAACGCCGAGAGATAGTCAGTGCAGTTTTCTATCAAAGTGAGAATAAAGAAATGGCCAGATTTAGATTGGAGGTAGATAGGACCTATGAGATGCAGATGAATTATTTCCAAGGGCTTACTTGATGTTGTAGAGATGCCTGTTAATGGTGATCTTGTGATTTTGCTTCTGATACAGCTATTGCACTTGAATGAGTTGAGTTTGTCATTAGAGTAAAGTTCCTTCAAGAAAGGTTTGAGGATGGATATTGAAGCATGTCCATACATTTTGTGTAGATTGATTAGGGAGAATGAGCAAGTATTCATATGTTGGGAGAGATTGATCATTTGATTTTGGTCTACAGACTTAGGTTTTTCAATGAAAAATAAACTGTCTTGGATCAGTCCCTTGAGTACAAGTTGGTTCCCCCGAGTGACCAAAAATTTATTGTTTACTTGAGATAGGTTACATGCTTTGCTTTCCAAGAGATCACAGCTAATTAGGTTTGCAACAATATCAAGCACGTAGACACATTCTTCTTATGTGATAACAGATTCATTCCATTCTAGTCTGACAGTTCCAGTTCTGCATATTTTGAGGTTTGCTTCTAATTTCCCAGTTTTGATTTCATCCATTTCTTCTTGGAGTTTAATGGAGGAAAAGAACTTGAGATTGTTGAATATATGGACTTTAGCTCCAGAGTCTAAGAGCAGATTGGGATTATTATCCGCGTTGATCCATATTGTTAACAAGGCATGATAGTTAATTTTATTAGTTTTTCTTGTTTTGATTTTCCATCCATTTTGCTTCTCTATCCACCATTTGTCCACTCCTTCTTCTTCTTCTTCCTCTTCTTCTTCCTCTTCTTTGTCCTCCTCTTCTTTTTCTTCCTCTTCATTCTCCTCCTCATCATTGGGCTCTCCAGGAGCATCTTCATCTTCATCCTCCTCTCTCCCCACTGCGACATCCTCTTTGAATTCAACGGTTTTGACTTCAGCTTTGACAGAGGCGGAGGTGGCTTTGAAAGGCTGTTTCCTGGCAATTTGAACAACCTTCAAACTTCAAAATTCAACTTCCTTTTGATCATTCAAAGCCTCTTCAACTCCCTCTCCCCTTCTTTGAACTTGCTTCAACTGGATCACCACAGCTTCAACAGTCCTCCGAAAAGGTTTGATTGATTTGACCAAGCTGCGTCAAACTTTGACAGGTTTGACCTTTGATCTTTGAACTTTGACCGATTCAATTTGACCCTTTTGAACTTCAACCAGCTTTCTTTGACCTTCTCAAATGTCAACTGGTTCAACAATATCTTGCCTTGCTATGACCACTTTGACGGAGGTTTGACCAACTTCAACAGGTCCAATTTGGCTTTGAAGAGTGTTTGACTGGCCTTCTCTGGCCTTGGTGTCCTTGAGAAAACTAATTGATGACAAGAAGGGGGCCCCCAACAAATTTCCATTGCCTTTGAACCTGTTGCCTCCTTCTTTGATGTACCACCAAAGCCCAGATGGCCCTTTCTCCTCAATTCCAACCTACATTTCTCTAATCTTTTCATCTTTTCTCTCAGCGCCTCCACTGGAACAAGAACAATGAAAACTGGGATCCAGGACAGGTCCATCAAAACCAGAATTTCAAAAACTCACCCTCCAAAGCCCCTAATCTACTCTCCACTCCTAGGTACACGCTCCAGTCTTTGGGCGCTTCTTTCACTTTTAATTGAGGACAATGTTTGTCCCTCACACAAAAAACTGGGCCTATTACCTTCCTTCCGGTGTCATGGGCTCCAGAACATGGTCTTTTGTATCTTCAACAATACTTGCACTTCCCAGACTTGGGAGTGATGCTGGTGATGCAAATCTTGTTAGTTTCTAAACACCTGGAACAGGGAAGGAAGTATTGGTTGACAGGGTGGTAGCCATTGGTAACCTCCATAATGAATAAGGGGGTGGATGATCTGTTTTAGGATGAAAGTGATGGGCAGCTGTCCAGCAGAGATGGTGGTTGTTATGGTGAGGGGATAGAAATCTCAGTCATGGTGAAGGTCTCAATCTACTGTCACAAATTCTTATGGGTATCAGGAGCTACCCCTTCCTCTTCTGGGGGGTTAATTTCATAGCCACAATCCGGTTCAGTCTCCTTAGTAACAACCAACCCTCAGTCAATCTCCATCCTCAGTATAATCTACCTTCTAAGCCTGAAGTCTTGTCCTGCATGCCCTGCCATCCTCAGTAAATCTCCAAGGCATAATCCCCACCTCTCTATGGCTTGGTACATCCCCATCTCTCCTTCAACTCTACCTGGTATGTGAAGTACATACTATAAACCCATAATACGTACTCCTGGCTGGAAAACCCATACTCCAGTTCAGTACATGACCTTCATGGACAGGCCACTACCCAATCAGTCAAACCACTTTCTCAAGCCCAATTGATCAAATATTTAATACCATGGGGAATTTCAGACCCAGCACCAGTCATCCCTCCTCAAGGCCTCCTCTCAGCTTTCACATATAATGCGCTCTCTTCTATCCTTAGGCTAATTCCCCTCAAGGAATGAGTATACTACTTCTTATTTGTTAGTCCCTTATCCAATAGGTGTCATCTCAGCACAAGAAAGCCAATCAGCCTACCTTACTCATCTCACCTACCCCTCTGGTGTTACTCTTACAGGATTTCCTTATCAACATCCTTCAGATCCTTACTCCTGGATTCATCTCCTTATCATTTTCCTTCATCAACTTTTCATATTAATATGCAATGAATCTCCTTGCCTCTATCCTGAGTTATTTGAGAATTAGTGCCCGTGCCTTCAGCCCCTTGCACGCCAGGGGCAGTTGTGACACATCCACAATTTATCTCTTTTAGGCTTGGTTGAAACCCATCCAACCCTTTGAATCATATCCCTCAACTCTGAGACAGTCAATCTGGTTTGAAACATGTGCCACTGGTTTGAAGGATTGGGTCAAGCAGTTGGAAAATAGTGGTAAATCAATATGAATGTTGGCATGCATTTTTCCAGGGCTTAACTGGTTTTTTTTATGCCTTAAGATTTCAAACCATTCAAAGCTGAAGTAAATGAGCCATATTACTCCCCAGAAGTCATTAAAATACCTTCCGCACCAACTGACCTTCCAAAAAAGGGCACTTATTCCCTTGAGGATTTGATCCAATTACTTTCATTTCCTACCAAGCACTGCAAATGCAACTGGGCTCACATCTGGTCCCAGTCAATTTCTTTGGTTTCTCAGGAAGTCACTCCTGCGCCTGAATTTTAGAATCCAGTTGATCCAGAGGATGAAATTCCAGAGGAAATATTTAAAATTCATTAATTCATTGATTGCATCAAATCCTGGAAAAGCAAACCAGCAATCACATAGTCTGGAGAAAGCAATCCATCCAATATGCCTGCAAGTGACTTCAAAGCAATATATAATGTGTTAGATGGCATTTACTATATTCTCATAGCATTCTCTATTCTTTGGGAAAAACATAAAACCAACAGGGCAACAACCACTATTGCTAAATATACTCCTGCTTTTTCCAAACTTTCCAACAACTCACCAAACATTCTTCCTATAACCTTCTAGAAGCATAACTGGTTTCTGTAATATGTGGCTTCCCGCTTATTCCAGATGATCATAAGTGGTTCAAAGTCAATGATTCTCTCTAGCTTCTATCATCAATCTCTAAAGTAAATCAGATAGATCCAAAAGATATAACTGAAAAAATATGGAAAAGAACCAATTCATATGTTGTATTTCTGATTCAACAATCTTTCTTTGACGATAAAGCCTTCCCTTGGCCTTGGACATCACAATTTACTCTTTCTAAATTTGCTTTACTTGATTTCAGTCATTATTGGCTTCAATTGGTGAATACTGAAGAGAATTTAGTTGTTAGTGTTCCACGTAAAGCCCATGATTGATCAATTATACTACAGCAATATGTTTTATTGATATTTATAATTTTACTTCCAATTATCATTGGCATTGTACTTATAAAAATATAAAAAAAATAGTGGTTCCTTCATGCTGGAAATGGAATTCAATGAAAAAAATTGATTATCCTCAATCAGCAATAAACACCTTAAAATTCTACAAAAGTCTCACTCTTGGGGTAATAAATTATGGCAAACAAAAAACCTATGTAAATAATTTTTCATGATAAGTAATGAAATGAAACATCTCATGATAAGACTTCAAATGTTTCATGATAAGCTTCAAAGTTTTTCATGATAATCCTCTATTGTTTTATGATATGGAATCAACTGCTTCATGATAAGAAATCAACTTCTTCATGATAAGCCGTTCATTGTTTCATGAAAAGTGAAGAAAATCCTTCTTCCAAGTTCTCAAAACATTTCTCATGGAAGCAGTTCCAATGATTCAAGATAAGCACTCAATTTTTTTCATCTTAATGAGCCACACGAGTAACTGAAACAAAAAAATTGAACCTGCAACCTATTTCTCCAGAGTTTTTTCATGTAAAGAGAAACTTTTCTTCCCCATCATCAATTCATCCACTCATCAAAAACTTGGACCAAAATGGCCCCAAAAAATATCCAACTTATTGTTTGCATGTGTGAAAATTTCTCCAGAAAAACTTATATGACTCCCAATGGGATAAAGCAAGGCATAGAATTTACCCCTTCTTGATATGCTAAGCATCAAAAAATCACCATAAATTTGCTTTCCACTCAAGATTCTCCACAATCAATAGTGGCTCCACAAGCAGTGTCCCCAAAAACACCAAAAAACCATAGATATCTATTACATAATAACAACGCAAAAATGGCCCAATCTCAAGATAACATCAATGCAGTTTCACCTCCAGATGGTCTTTCCATATTTCACACTCAAGAACCCTGAATAAAAAACCAACATCATTTCATCCTTCCAATGGTTATCATAGCCATCATTAATTTGCATCATCAAATTAGTACAGAGGCATCAAGTTTTCTGCTTTGTGCTTTCAATATTCAAAATAAAACAACTTTTCAAAAAACTCTTCAAAATAATCAGCCCAATAACAGCTCAAAGATTCCGCTCAGCATTTTGAACATCTTCAAGCATCTTAACCTGGATGCTTCACTGAAGATATATGTCTATTTTCCAGAGTGCTTCTACTTGGTTGACCAAGAAAAACATGTCACAGACCCCAATATCAAATTCATACTAAATTTAAAAAGATTTGACCAGGGTCCACCCTGCTCATTCACCTTGGGAGCTATGGATACTTCCATTCACTCCATGCCTAGCAGAAAAAATTTAAAATCATCACAATTCTCCGCAAGAAAATATTTCATTTAACAACCTTTTCAACAATAGCTGGCA
Source organism: Puccinia polysora (assembly GCA_025617555.3). Classification (NCBI taxonomy): domain Eukaryota; kingdom Fungi; phylum Basidiomycota; class Pucciniomycetes; order Pucciniales; family Pucciniaceae; genus Puccinia; species Puccinia polysora. Next base: position 24,963,125 of record CM062618.1, on the reverse strand, counting down.
AGATTTTTGAACTTTCCAGGTATTGAGGAAGAACTGCAAAAAAATCTCCAAAAAAAAACCCTCAGAGATAATGAAAGATATCCTGGATGGAATTGTTTGGGAGGATTCAGGGGCCCAAATGAAACTTCCCCCTTTTTGTCAAAGCCTGTGAACTTTCCATTCACCCTATATGTTGACTGGTTTAATGCTTTTGTAAATTCTAGTCGTAATGCCTCTCTTCAAACCATTGCCAAGGTATGCCTGAATCTTCCACCTGAAAGACGTCTGAATGCAGAAAAAATATATTTGGTAGGAATTATACCTGGCCCCAAAGAGCCTACTGTTCCTCAAATCAAGCATATACTCACCCCCCTAGTCAGAGAGCTTCAGGAAACTTTGGAATGGTGCCCACTTCTCCAAGACCTATAATAATCCTTCTGGAGTGACCATCAGAGCGGCTATACTCACTGGTATAGCAGATGTTGTGGCAATGTGCAAGATCATAGGATTTACCAGTCATTCAGGAAAAAAGTTTTTCAAATCTGTACCATTGAAAAGTCTGAGATAAAAGTCATTGAGCCTTTCAATTGGGCCCCAAGAAATTTATCAGAGCAAAAAATTCAAGTAAATTCATGGCTAAATGCAACTAAATCACGCAGAGATCATCTCTTCAAATAGAATGGTGTCTGTTCCTCAATATTGGAAAAAATCCATTATTGGGATGCCACAGAAATGTCCAAACTTGACATAATGCACAAAATGATTCTTGGAGACTTGAGCGATCATGCTGTTACCAAATTAAAACTTCCAGAATCCTCATGGAAAAACATACAGAAAAAAACTCCAGACTCATCAGATGAGGTATCAACTAATGATGAAGATGAAATTCGAGACAATGAAGATCCCAGTGAAAAGAAATTGATTCTAGAGAATTGATTTCCTTGAAAAGAGATGCCCAGCAGGATATTCAAAATATACAAAAGTCCAAAGGCAAAGGGAGAGAACAAACTCTGACTCTAACTCATGAAGAGTTCATGGCAGAATCTTCTTCATTCTCTGACTTAGATTATGTACCTGTTTCATTTTTGGATCCAAGCACCAGTGATATCCCTGAGAAAAGCCCTCCAATTTTGTCAAAATTCAAGTTTGATTCTGTTCTGTTGGAAAATATTCAACAAGTCATCAAGATTACTCTAATCCCATCTGTTTAGACAAAAGTACCAAAAAACCTTGGAGGAGAAAGTAATGGAAGTCTCAAGGCTGCAGAGTAGTCTCTTCTTTATAAATTCTACATTCCCAATTTCATCTTGCCATTAAATTTGAACAATGTCCATTCCCATAAATAGTTGTTGAAAATACCTTCCATTTAGTTACCAGTTTGAACATTGCCACTAGTTGGAATACCAGCTCCCAAAATGGTTCTGATTTCACCAGGCACTGGGAAAAATATTACCAACTTTATAGGAAGCTCTTTCCAGAGCAAAATCAAAAGCCAAATCATCATCTTAAATCCCATACACCTGAGCTTTTACAAAGGTGGGGTCCTGGCCCCACATGTGCTACCTGGGCTTATGAGCGCTTGAAAGGTCTATTTTCCATTTTCAACAGCAAAACTTTCTTGGGTGTATGAATTCCTTTCAATCAAAGATATACAGAATACAAAAATGCTGACTATGATTTAATTAAACTCAGATGAAGTACCACTTACTATAGTTCAAACGTTCTACAGACTTTCAAATTTAAAGTCCCTGATCAACTCACCAGGTGCACCACCAGCGATAAAGCAACTTTCAAGAATTCTTGAATCATCCACCAGGTCAAATTCAATCCAACACCTAAAATCTGTCCATGAAAATCCAGAATCTCATTAAAAATTCATCAATTATCTTTGGAATTCCATATCTTTTACAAATTTGAAATATTTCAGTCAAATCAACAGTGAAAATGAACCAAACATTTTTACTCTCTCACCATGGTGGAACTATCAGAATCATCTCCATTGTAATAAAATGGCATTATCAGTAACAGAATCAAATTATGGAAACAGTACTGGGTCATATAATCAGTGTAAAGTCTCCTTCTTGGGTCAGACGAAAAACCATATTCAGTGTCGTGGATCCATATGGGAGCATACCAGGTTACTTCTTAGATGTGAATCCATTTAAAATGAACAGGAATTTTTTAGTTGATTGGAAGAATCTAAATTTTTACAAAGTTAAACATGGGATTGAACCAAAAATCATTTCTTGTGATGCTGTTGATGGCCCGTGTGCATACTTCTCTCAAAATGTAATCATACTAGTGACAAAATTATATCTCCCTGAAAGTGAAATTTAAAAATTATGTGATAAGATGAGCTTAGATGTCTAGAGGACACAGAACCAACAGCTAAACAAGGTATTGGAAAAGAATAAGAGACTAGGAATCATGCAGACAACAGATGACATAGAATGAAAAGAAGGCCCTACAAGTTAAACCACAATTAAGGGTCAGAAGAAAAAGTGGCTATTCAAGCTGAAGTGAGATGTTGAGGTGTGATCAGACCAGATAGAACAGACGAGATAGTGATGGGCTGAATGTAATGGAGAGTCAGATTAGGTTTTTGTGAGGAGTAGGTGATTTAGAATCTTACCATGAAAAGACTTGTTATTGAGGGACTTTCAATTGTTTGTTGAAGGGACATTTGAGAAGCAGACAGAATGAGAAGAGAAAGATTGGAAAAGAGAAAAGGAAAAACAAGAGAGGAGACTGAGAGACGAAGGCAGAGATGAAGAGACAAGGCATTTGGGGATTCCCCGTTACGGGGTAAGGGAGAGCGCGCACGCGTGGTGAAATGAAGGTTCCCCGATAGGGGGTGAGGGAGGAAGTCGGCAAAGTAAGATGATGGATGGAAAGTTAAGACCCTCCGTGACTGGGAAGAGGAGAAATTCAGGAAACAGAAGTTTTTGTGAAAATAGTTTGTTGTAGAAGCTTAAGAGCGCCAACTGAGGTGGCCTTAGTGAAAGGGTCTCCTATCATCTTCTTGTTAGGGATAAGAATAAGGTTGAATTTGAATAGAGAGAATTGCTCGTGCAACCCTTTTTTCTTGATGTCAATGTGGCGGGATTTAGAGTGAGAGCCAGATTTTTTTTAATTTATCATCCAATCCCTTATTATCTACATGAATAGCAGGTTTGATCTTAGTAGAGGGGTTGATTTTGCCGATGAGGTGAGTGATCCACTTCAATTCAAGATAGCAGTTGAGCAGTGCATTAAGTTCTGATTCTGTCAAAGAATAGGTTATATTTTGCTGCCTAGATGAGTTCCAAATAACTGGGCTACCATAATGGAATACTATATACCCCATCTGAGACTTGCAACGGGTATGTTCATCTCCCCAGGTCGTGTCACTATACCCAGATATAATTTCTTCTGAAGGGTAGTAATTGAGCATTATTTTTAGATTTCTTGTGGTTTTTAGATATTTCCAAACCTTTTGCACTACCTTCCAATGAGACAACCCAGGCTTAGCGTTAAATCTAGCTAAACTTGAGATGGTGAAAGATATGTTGGGACGGGTGTACTGAGACAGATATTTTAAGAGACCAATTTCAGATTGGTAATTGATTTTGGGCTGAGAAAACTCCGCGTGATCTTTGTTGGAGGCCGGCTCAAGGTGGTAATTTTGAGTGAAAGGAGAGTTGATGCTCTTGCAATCAGTAAGACCAATTCTTCCAGTCCCCGGTTAATATGTTTAGTTTTCCTTAGAAGAATCTTATCACCTTTTATTTCCATCAGCATACCAAGAATGGTATTTGGGGAGTGGCAAGCTGAATTTGAGAACCTTTTTGGGGAGGTTTTTAGCAAAGTTGTCCAATCTTCCCACAAGGATGAGCTGGTCAACGTGAAAGTAAATGACCTCTCCCAATTTTAGATTGAGATATCAACAAGGATCACTCGTTGATTCGTGAAAGCCTTGCAATCTGATCCATGTGGTTAGAGTCTTGTAGCAATTTTTGGGGGATTGACAAAGACCGTATAAAGATTTTTTCAATTTGAGATAAGGTGATTTTTGAGAAGAGCCCTCAGGGGTTCTTATTATTACGGTCTGGTTCAGTTGAGCGTGTAGAAATGCCCCCTTCACATAAAATTGGGTGGAGGACATCTTATTCTTCAGTCCGTAGATGAGGGCGAGTCAAAGTGATCCCAGCTTTCCAGTCTGTGCCCATGTTTTGTCAAAATCCACACCTTGGATTTGGTCAAACCCCTGAACACATAGATGAGCTTTGTACTTAACTGGTTCACCCTGACAGTTTTCCTTCACCTTGAACACCCAGGTGGTATTCAAGATATTGTCAGGTTCGTCATAATACTCTTCCAAGACTTCTTGAGCTTCAATAGAGGTGAGTTCTTCTTTGGACACTGTTTTCAATTTAGGCTATTCAGGGCACTTTGGGGCGGCTTTGTATGATGGCCTTCCGCATTTCAGTGATGAATCCTTCAATGGAATTTTCATGGATTGCAGAATGAAGGAAGTAATTGAATAATCTAGCTTGGTTTTCTGTCTCTGAAGATGCAAATCTTTGGGTGATCTCTTCCCATAGAAGTTTTGACAAGGTAATATTGGAGGAGGTAACAACATTGGCATGGGTTTTACTGTCAAGCTTTGAAAGAATGATTGCTTGTATTTTGCAGTCTTGTTTTGACAAGATTGGGCCAGAGTTCCGAATAATGGCCTCCTTGATATCTTTGACATTGAATAGCATGAGCATCTTGTCCCACCATATAGAGAAATTCTCTTTGTTCAAGGAAGGTATGGCGTTGACAGATGCTTTGAAAGACACTTGGTGGAAGTAGTTGTTTGCTCCCGCTGGTTTGTTCATGTCTTGCTGATTGAGTTTGCTTGTAGACCTTTGGCTTTTAAACATGATAAGATGAGCTTATATTTCTAGAGGACACAGAAAAAATAGCTAAACAAGGTAGTAGAAAAGAATAAGAGACTAGGAATCGTGCAGACAACAGATGACCTAGAATGAAAAGAAGACCCTACAAGTTAAACCATAATTAAGGGTCAGAAGAAAAGTGGCTATTTGAGCTTGAGTGAGATGTTGAGGCCTGATCAGACCAGATAGAACGGACGAGATAGTGATGGGCTGAACGTAATGGAGATTCAGAACGGGTTTTTGTGAGGAGTAGGTGATTTAGAGTCTTACCAGGCAAAGACTTGTTATTGAGGGACTTGCAATTGTTTGTTGAAGGGAAACTTGAGAAGCAGACAGAATGAGAAGAGGAAGATTGGAAAAGAGAAAAGGAACAACAAGAGAGGAGACTGAGAGAAAGAGGCGGAGATGAAGAGACAAGGCATTTGGGGATTCCCCGTTACAGGGTAAGGTAGAGCGTGCATGGGTGGTGAGATGAAGGTTCCCCCATACGGGGTGAGCGAGGAAGTCGGCGCAGTAAGATGATGGATGGAAAGTTAACATTATGCAATATGCCAAGTGTTATGCCTGGTTAATTCTTGAATGTGAATCCATTTCAAATGAGGAGGAATTTTTTAGTTGATTGGAAGCATCTCAATGTGTGCAAAGTTAAACATGGGATTGAATGAAAAATCATTTCTTGTGATGCTGTTGATGGCCAGTGTGCATACTTCTCTCAAAATGGAATCTTACTAGTCAAAAAATTATATCTTCCTGAAAGTGAAATTTAAAAATTATGCAATATGCCAAGTGTTATGAATTGTTTCAATTTTTCTTTGAATCATTTTTGGAGTGAATTGCAATTTAAAGTATCAAGCATTACCTGTAGATAGAACAGAAATTGCATGAGAGAAGGAATTGTATGAATAATGAGGAATAATTTTGTTCAAAAAGTGCTTTTATTTCATTTCAGAAAATTATGAGGGATTATCCTCATAGGGGGAAAAATAGAAACTTGTGGAAATCAGAGAGAAATCAGGAAGAAATCAGGGTGAAATCAGGGGGAAATCATGGAGCAAAAAATTGGAAACCACATGGAACCTGGGAGGAATTAAAATAGAAACCTTGGAGAATACCATTTGAAATTATAGGTAAGGCAGGAAGAAAATAAGGAGAAATATATGATATCGAAAGGTAAAACAGAATGGAATGAAATCAGAAAAAAATGTGAATAATTTGAGCAACTGTGAAGGAACTAATTGTAAACTGGGGGTAAGCTGTGTTTCCAAATGATGGAAAAATTCAAGAAATCAATTGGATTCAAACATCTCATCCAAAGGATTTGATTTCACTGGCTGACCAGATCCACCAGATTATTCATGGTGAGAATTCTGTTTATGTTTTTAATCTGAGAAGGAAATGGGGTTGACTAGTTTTGATGATACCTCCATAAGATGGGTTAGTGAAAAGAGATTTTGTGAGTTAGTTACTAGGTTGAATATGTTATTTGGGGTAGATTACGTAGTCTGTGGTCTTGTATGTATGACTGTCGTTTTGGAGCAGTAGGATTCCCATTTGGTGGAAGAAAATTTGGTGTGTTTGGTGGAACTGGTGGTGGTCCTAAGTTGAGGATAAATTTTGGTGCACCCAAAGCTGTGCTGGTTTTTTGAGTCAGGAATGCAGAATTTTTGAGGAGGTTGGAACTCAGGAGGATCTTCAGGAAGGAACCAGGGACATGAGTCATTACATTCATTTTTTTCTGCAGTAGGCAGAAGCTTAAATGCGAAGTAATTTTTGTCATCAAATGTTATTTTTACTTTGGATGAGATGGGGTTGAGGATAGGGTAGTACTTTTTTTCTTCAGTGAATCCAATTAGGATACCTTCTCCAGCGACTGGGGAAAATTTGTTTTGACAGAGTGATTTTTGAATGAGGAAGTATTCTCTACATCCAAATACTTTTAGACTAGGCTTATATCCATGCCAAATTCTGAATGGTGTGCATTTTTTTTCACAAAGTGCACTGGTAATGAGTCTATTGGTAAGGAATATTGCTGTGTCAACGGCTTCCCCCCAATAGTGGGAAGGGGTGTCACTGAGTATTATAAATGATTGGGCTCTTTTGGCTATGGTGTGACTGCTTTGTTCAGTAAAACCATTTTGCTCAGGAGTATAAGGAGCTGTTGTTTGTGTGTTGATCCCCAGTGCCTTAAGATTTGTTGTCACTTTGGAGTTGTAAAATTCTGATCCTCCATCAATAGTGATGTTTAAAACTTTGTGGCCATTCTGGCGCATGGATTTGGCTATTTAATCTTTTATTGCATTCACTATGTCAAATTTAGATTTTGAGATGTGGGGAAAACCAATTCTGTATGAAGTAGAGTCGTCTTTAAATAGAATATATTAAGATTAGTTAGAGGTGGTGCAAATAATTCCACTCAAGTCTACATGAACATTTTGTAGAGGCCTGATACTATTCTGCCTGTCCTGATTGTGGTATTTTCAATGGGATTCAGTTTTTATGCATATGTTGCAGTTCAGTTGTTGGGCTGGTTTGCAGTCAAAATTTTTGGAAAATATCATTTGATTTATTGTTTTGTGATTTGGATGTGCAAATTGAAAGTGAAAATTTTCAGCTTGTGTAGGCTTTGGGGCAATATCAGCTGAGGTGAGAACGCTCACATTGGGTGTAGCTGAAAATTCCATAAGATTGTTATTGAAGAATCTTCTTAAAAGGATGGTGTCTTGGGTTTTGAACTCTACTTGTTATCCATTCAAGCAGATATTGATTTGATCTTGAATTAAGATGCATCCAGCAATGACATTCTTAGAAAGCTCAGTCACATAAAGTGCATTTTCAAAAGTGATTGGTAGGTCATTTTAACCCTTAATGACAGCTTGCCCAATTCTGGCTATAGGAAGAGTTATCCCACCTCCAGCTAGCTTAAGTTCCATTCTGTTTATTTTTCTTTTAATTTTTTTTTTCTCAAAATACTTTAAACTATTAAAGATATGTTGTGATGCGCCAGTGTCAAACAGGATGAAATTTTTTTAGCCCTGGATTTGCCAAATAAACATGCTGGCTCTCTAGGTTCTGGGAAACTGAGGGTGATCATAGTTGATTCTCTTTGTTGTCCAGTTTTCGTCGGTTCCACATGTTGTCCAGGTTTTTTTGGTGTACCACTCTGGAATTTTGCCTCTGCATTCACCGCTTTGGATCTTCTTTTCAATCCATGCTTGCTTTGAATTTTTGTTGCGGGCATGACATTGAATTGGAGTATGAGGACCAAGGCATTTTTCCTTAGTGCAAATATTTTTTTGATTCTTACCAAGTCAGCTTCCTCAACAAAGTTTTCAGGTTGTTGGTTTATTTTAGAAAATTTGTGGGTCTCCAAAAGTGCTTCAAAAAGCAAGTGTAGATGAGTGGTTTGATGAATCTGGCGATAGATCTGACATGAATGGAGTATCTAGGGTTAATTAATTCAAGTAAAGGGAATTCCAGGGTGTCATCATCAATGTTCCCACCAGCTTGGGAGATTTTTGATTTTATGTTTTCAAATTTGTCAAGGTGTTTGCGTAGGGATGTGTTAGTGCCTTGTTTGAGGGATTTTAGTTGCTTTTTTAGGTCAAATCTATTTTGACTGGCTTTCTGTACGTGGAATTCTTTGAGGGTGTTTCAAATTTAAGTAGGGCTTGTATATTTTTTGGGTTTGGAAGAAGTTCGGAATTTGGAGTTGATGCGGGTGGAGTTTTGGTTGTCAACATGGCTAATTAACCATGAGCACAAAGTCTTTTAGGAATTTTTTGATGTATGATGGATTGGTTTTGGGGAATGAATACATCATTAATGCATTACTGTTCCAATTCAACCGCCTCTATTTCCACTGTGCAGCATTTGCCCAAGTGGAATAATTGTTGTTGTTTAGCTTGACTCAGATGGATAGTTTGGATAGGAGGTTTATGACTTCCTGCTGGACAGAATATCAAAGTCTGCTGGTTTTGGGATCCACTGATGCAGTTTTGGCTTTCCTGATAAATGGTTCAGTGGTGAATGCAAAATTGGGGCTGATCAATGGCCCTTCTGGATTGCCTGTGGGTACTGGACTGGATGTGGTTAATCTTGAAACAGGTTCCATGTTGGATTGACTCTCTTGCTACCATAAAAAATTTTGATGGTTGGCGGACACACACCTGAGACAAAAACAGAGTGAGTGACCTTATCTATGGGCTAAGGTTGATCACTTCCAAATTAGTGGCTCACCTGAGAGGACAACAGAGTGAGTGACCTTAGTTACAGGCTAAGGTTTATAACTTCCAAATTACTGGCTCCTGAGATGTTAGGTCCCCCAAAGTGTGAGATGAAAATGATTAATTTCATGTGCAGCATATCACAGTCTTCATTATTTATAAATATACTAACACCTGAGGCAAAAACAGAGTGAGTGAACTTAGCTATTGGCTAAGGTTGATCACTTGGAAATTAATGGCTCCTGACTATGATACCAGCATCTTCATTTATATAAGACTGCATGGGATGAGCTGAGAGTGGAAAAAAAACATGGCTTACAATCTTAGGTCCCCCAAAGTGAGAGATGGAAATGATGGGGGACCTAACAGCCTCAATTGGAGATCTTTTGTATTTGAATGGGTGATTCTTACAACTACTACAACTAAGGCACTTTTTGTCTTCCTCTCATAGTGACGTCATTTGCTTCTTGACGCATGACTGTTGGTGAATGTATAATCATCTTACCATTCCTCTAGCTCACTGTTAGTAATAATTCATCAATAATTCCAAAAAGCTTGGCTTTTTATGTAGCAACTTTCTGAGATGAATCAGGATTGATTGGGAAACCAGAACCATACTGCATTACAATGAGAAAGAGATCAGGATATGAAACAAGACACAACATCTCTGAACAGGGAACGCAAAAGGAAGCAATACTAACAGGATTCTTGTTGGAGACAAGTTGGAAACTACCAGCAACAGAGTTGACCAAATGAGACCAGAGAAGCACCTTGGAAAAACTAGTGAGGGTGGTTAGTCAGAGTCACAACCAAAGAGTTGTGGTTATTACTTGCTTTGTGTGAGCTGGCTGCAGGTGGTCTTGATTGGCTGATTGTCGAGATGTTTGATGTTCAAGGATGGTGTGTTTATGATTGGTTGATTGAGAGGCCAAGAGTTAGTTTTCCGGCTTGGCTTGGTTTAATTTAGGGCCGACCACTCCAGATCTAGAGTATTGACACTCAGCTTTGGACAAAGTGACAGGCAGTCACCAGAAGGGAAAAAAAATGGAAAGACGGAAAGGAAACAACTTTGACACAAACAGAGGTTCAAAAAACAAGAATGAATGGGAAAAAAAACATTCAACCATAGATTCAACACTTTCTATCTAAAAAAAATAGCTAGCAAGCAATTTATTGCGCGCGTTCTGCAACTGTGCAATACACAAGGCCTTGGAAGCTAGCTAGCAACTCAAATCACACAATTTTATGTCATTTAGAAGGTTGGTAGCTAGGACCATTTGGCAGTTTTTTGTTCTTTTTTCAATTTTTGCACAAAGTTGGGGCTGGGGTGAGGGGAGGAGGGCATATTGGAGTTTCAATAATGGTGGAAGGTGGTATCAAAGGAAATTGAAAAGGGAACTTGCGGGTCAACGGGCTAGAGGATGAAAAGGAGGTATTCAAGGATGGTGATAGCAAGCTTGATAAATTCCCATAAATTTATGGAAAACCTGGCAAAATTATGGGACTTTATTGCTAGGAAGCCCTTATGTTGTCACAATTGTGAAAATTGGTTGGTAAACTTATCTAACATGTGGGTTTACCAAGACAATTGCAGATGCTCTGACCAAGAAAAAAGATGGTAATGGAGAAAATTGCAACAACAACTTAATTTGAGGGCATAGTTAAGCAGGGTGGATGAGGATGTTTTGATATTTAAGTTTGGAGTAGATTGATATTGGCTTTGACTGTTAATTTTGTTGAAATTAGGGGTGGAGAGCCCAATTTTTTTGGCGGTGAGGTAACAAGATTGGCGGGGCTTAGGAAAGGAATTATATTCCAATTTAAAATAAGAGAAAGAATGAGAAAACATGCACAGCAGACAGATGATTGAAAAAGATGATACAATGGCTCTTACCCAAGAGCAAAGGAGTCATAATTGTAGAAAGCAACAAGAGTGATAATGGAAACTAAGTAAAAAAAGAAGTTGATTGATGAAAAGAGTTGGCTGTGAATACAGTAATGAGTGAATGAAGTGTCCCTCAGGAATGAATGTGGATTAGAGTGAATGAAAAATCCACAATGATGAACCAAGCTCAAGACAAGCCAGAGTAGCAAGATTGATGTGCAATATCATTAGCATCATTTTTGAAAAAGGTTTGGATGATGGAGAGCTCAATGAGTGTTTAGAATAGGCATGGTTTCAGGTGAGAAGCAGAATTGCAAGGTTCCAGTTAGTCAAGGAATGATGGAAGGATTATAGTTTTGGAGATTAATGGATGATTAATTAACCCCTGAATTGGAATACTCACCATGGCTTTATGACCGTGAATTCCCTCTCTGGTAGACTATGCTCAGCAATCATGCTGGATGAGAAGTGACTAGGTGATGAGGTGTTTGGGTCTGTTGACCTGAGTATGCTGCTCTTGTACTGGAAAGAATCATAATTTCAGGGCTTAGAGCGCGTCTAGAATAAATAATGGCTGAGTTAAACAGAATATTGACGTTCTTACTTTTTGGGCCTGACCGGTGCCATTTGTAGAGGTTAGTCGTAGATCTCTTATGCACATTGCAAGAATGTGGTTGGTAAGTAACACTAATAGACTCATTTTGAAAGTTTAGGTGAAGCTGGGAAATTTCTCCATGTGGGGCTGGAGTGCAAGCTGGAGGAAAAATAGGCTATGAATCAATGAATGTTCATTCAATTGAGAGCATAGCAAATTAAGTAGGCTAGGTCCATGAGGGATTGATGGTCATTGGAAAGATGAAGGAAAAAATTGAATAGGAGTATTCAGTACTGGAAAATTGGAGTGCGCACCTATTGGAGGACTACCTAGGATCAATATAAAGGTGCAACTGGAACTCTATCTGGACCAGAATAGCACAGAGAAAACCCTAAATAAGGTTATTAAGGAGCACAAGAATCTGGGTGAATATTGAGGAGTAAATAAAAATGTTGCACTATAGTTTGAGGCAATAGTTGGTTCAGGCTAGAATTCCAATAACCAACCACCCTTAATGTCTTTTGTAATAATAAATATGAGCCAAACCTAGTATTGAAGTATCATTCCCTCAACCTGCCTCCTTATAGTTTACTGGCCAGTAAATTCTCAGAAATGATATCTGACCTCTACAGCATGGCCATCAACCAAACAAAACTTAACAAAACCAATCAAAATACCAAATCTGGCTCCATCTATGGGCTTGGATTTTGCCAGGGAACTAATGCAAGATATTCTGCATGTATTCTGATTTTAATTAAAAATTCTGAACCATCAAACAAAGATTTAATTACTCAAACAAAATTTTCGAAATCAGGAATATATGCTAGGTTAACAGACTTGAAAAAAGAACAAATTACAAATGATGATGCCTTGAGGGCTAAACTTTCAGTTCACAATGAATTGGTCTCCAATCATAAAAAATTTCTCTCCATAACTGCACATATAAAGCAAAAGATAGTATCTGAAGAGTTAATAATAATTAAATGAAAATTTCCAGAGTGCAGTGATCAATGAGAATTTTTCCTTCATGCATCCAATGTCATTTTGACTTCTGATGAATTTTCAAATGTTCTTCATACTGATCAGGTTGATTTAAATTTTTTTACTTCTTGGGTTCACTGAGGATACGCATAGGAGAGATCAGAAAGAAGTATTTTATTTTAGAAAAAAAAAAAAACAAAACAGAAAGAACAGAATAGAGAGGAAGAGGATGCATGAAAGAAAGAAATATAGAACAGACTTACCTGAAAATACGCAGAGGAGAGATCAGAAAGAATGATGAGGGAGAAGCTTTCAGTCTGAATCTGCCTCTGTCCTCAGGTAGGAGCGGATGGATAGGTATCACAGACAGTGTGACCTGATCCATGAAAATGACAGATGAGTGCAGGTGAAGCATGGATGGAGACAGAGGATGTGAATGAAAGAGTAACAGGTGTGGGAAGCACAAGTAGAGATATGTATCTGATGAAGGAATACAAGCAGGAATGGATATAAAGAAGAGGAAGAAGAAGAGAAGGAAAAAATTTCAGTGGCATCAGATAGAATTACTCCAACACTCCCCTTGCTGAGAAAATCATAAAAAACCAAAAAGAGATTGGTGCTTATGTAGTAGAACCCTGGAAAGAGGTTTAATGAGCATATCAGCCAGCATGTCAGTGGTGGGTTCATGGAAAAAATCAAAAAGAGACCGGTTCACGCATTCACAAATGAAGTGGTGCCTGGAATTGATGTGCTTTGTTTGGGAGTGGTGAAGAGGGTTTCTTGCTAGAGCTTCAGCACCGCTGTTGTCAGAAAATAGGATGATTGGCACAGACCGGCGGAGGCAGAGTTCGGAGATCAGATTCCAGAGCCACAGGCCCTCCTTGCTTGAGTTGGATAAAGCCTTGTACTCTGCCTTGGTGCTGGAGAGAAAGAAAGTGGGTTTTTTCTTTCATTTCCATGAGATAGCACCCAAGCCCAGTCAAAAGGTGTATCCAGAGATGGACCTTCTTTAAAATGTATCTTCAGCCCAGTCGGAGTCAGTGTATCCAGAAAGGTCCAGGGTTGAACCTCCAAGGACAAGCCACAGGTTACAAGAGTCCCTGAGATACCAAAGGATTCAAACTGGGGCATGCCAGTGGTTGATTGATGGGTCCTGAAGAAACTGAGAATGTTTGTTGACAGAAAAGGAAACATCATGATGTATGCATTGGGAAATCCATAGCAGGGAACCAATGAGCTGGTTGTAGTCGGAGGGGGCTGCAGGGGAATCACACAGACATTTTTGAAGGTGCTTGAAGGAGGCTGAGGTAGGAAACGGAACAGTCTTGGGATCAGCAGCCAAAAGGAAACGCTTGCAGATAGATTCAATGTAGTGGGACTGGCCAATGGAGACCATCTGAGCCTTAAGGTTGCGCTGGATGGATAGCAACAGGAACAGATGTAGATCATCATTGGAACCCACCCTGAACTTACTGCTGATTCCCTTGATAAATCCCTTCAAAAAACCAGACTTCCCCACCACCACAAGGTCATCAATGTGAGCAGCTACACCACAACAAGAAAAATGTTGTCAAGCTTGTAGTAGAGGGAGGGATTTTAAGATGGTTGATACCGGCCTAGGGAGACCATTGAAGAGCTCAACTCAAGTTTCAATTGGCAGGGAGATTCTTTGAGCCCATAGATTGCCAGGGAAACTTTACAGACACAGTTGTCATGGGAAGGATCCTTGAAACCCGGAGGTTGGGACATGTAGACAGGCTTTTCCAGACAACCATTCACAAACGCAGTCTTGCAATAAACCTGAAAACCAATCTAATCCTTGTGGCCAAGGACAGACAGAACTAGCCAAAAGCTCTCAAGTTGCAGATTTGGAGCAAAGAATTTGGAGAAATCAAGGCCCTGGCCCTGAAGGAAACCAATGGCAACAAGTCTTGCCTTGAGTTTCAGAATAAAACCTTCCTCCCAAAGCTTCACTTTGAAGACCCATTTGTAGCAAATAACCTTCCTGCCCTTTGGCAGGGGAACCAGCTTCCATGTGCGCATCCCTTGGAGAGAGGAAATTTTGTCCTGGGTGGAGAGGATCCAGTGGCGATGGCGCAGAGACTTGAAAATCTGCTTCCAGGTTTTTTGGAAGGTGGGGCCTTCTTTTACCAAGAAAAATCAAGAGAAATTGCCATAACGGCAGGGAGAGCAGCGCCGCCTCAAGGAATGTCCAATGGGAGGAGGATTGGTTGGAAGATTGGGAAGTAAAGCGGTAGGGTCTTCTATGACAGAAAAAGGAGGGGGGAAGGTGGTTTTCAGCCTCATGGATGCCAAGACCCTTGCTATCCTTTAGCTAGCCAAGGTGATAGAATAGATAATAAGTATATTATTAACAAATGCAGCAAAAATCCGTAAAATATTTGGATAAAGCTTATTACAAGGTTAATTGGTTTGTTTATGGTTTATTGTTTTGAATCAATATAGATAAATTGATTATTAAATATTTTTATAGATGGGCCACAATTATATTGGGGATATTTAACACCTCTCTTCAGGGAATTCAGTATGAAAACACATAGGCCTGGTTACTTTGGGCCCTTTAGTTTAAAGGATATTTTGCCCAAAGATAATATGTATATAAAATACATGTTGGAGTGGCAGGGCTTTGTAACCAAGCTTCCATGACAGAGAAGGATAATAAGACTCACTTGTATATTATTAAATCCTTTGGTTATCTGTTTGGGATGTCCACTGATGGTTTAAACCTGTATACTGGGGTTATAAGGTTGTTCAGCAGTTTAAATTGATAAAAAGAGGAGGTTGAGGACAGGTATTATTAATCAGAATAATCCATAACTTGCTTACTTATCTCTTATAACTATTTTATTACCTTGGCACAGTGTCTGGATATAAATATAACTGGGTCTCTGGGTATCAATATCCTCTAAAGAGCTCCTTACTTATAGCTTTTGGGGTACCAATCTTGTCCTTCTGAGGGGTACAGGGGCTCAAAGGGAAGGACACTGAGGCTTTCAGGGAAGTCAGTGGTAGCCTGCCACGTTTTCTTGGTGCTTTAAAATGGGTAGCATCTAATTACACAGGTTATGGGAATTATTCTACTTTATAATTGATGTTACACTAATGCGTCCTTCTTATTTATTATTTAATTAATTATCCTCAGTAAATGTTCCCAGTATGTTTATGATTATTTTAACATAATTTCCTACAGATATTCTGATATCAGGTGATTTCTCATTATTTATTAAATAATTGGAGTAAATTCATGATATTGTTTTAATTCTTATTTTCGAAATTCAGTTGATTTACTAAAAGTATTACTTAAAAATGTAATTCATGGGTATTCATGTAATATTTTTACATCATAAGTTTTCTTAGTATTTCATAAAAATGTTGATGTCTAGAAATTCTCATAATAGTATATTCAAATATTTGAATATATTTTTAGAAGTTTTCATTGTCTTATTTTCGACATTTTTGGTACTTTGAATTATATTTAATAAAAAATATGTATAAAGTTTATTTAATTATGTTTAAATAATTTTATGTACTTTTAGACTATCTACTATCCACAGAAAATTTATGACATATTTAAAATTTTCCTGTGTGGGTTGTAGCATTTTTACGCGGTACCTAAATCTCGCAGGCCACTTGTCACTTTTTCAACCCGTATTCCCGCTGCTGCGTAATTGTCAGAGGCCCAGGGCTGCTTAAACAACTTTGAAAGAGTGACAGAGCTGTAGCTCAGCCGCGCGCGGGTACATTGGCTGCCACGGCTGTGTGCGGGAATTGTGAAAGAACACATTTCCGTCTGTAACTTCTAAAATATACACAAAACCTTGATTCTGACTGAATTTTAGGTGTGAAACCTATACATGACAATACAGTTGAAATATTTAATTGGCCAAAATTTTCAATAGTGGTACCATGGTATTTTTGCCTTTCTTTCCTCAATTATTTAAAAATATAGGGATTTGGATGTTAAGGGTGGGATCAGTGAGTGACCCTACCTAATTTGGGTGGAGCTGCCAAACCCAAGCCCATGAAATATTCCCAACCATGCTTGGTGAGTGTAGATTTTTTGGGCTCCCACTGGATTCCTCCCTTTGAAGTCCACAATTTGCCTCCCTCATCTCCCCCTTCCCCGTCATCTCCTCTTCCTGTTCCACCCCTGTCAGCTTGCTATTATTGCAGAGCAAGCTGCAAAAGTAACAGAAATAACATAAAAATAATAATAATAAAATTAAAGTAAGAAGGAGTAGGAAAACCATAAATATTATTTCAAAAGTTATTTCTGTTACTTTTGCAGCTTTCTCTGAAATAATAGCAAGCTGAAAGGGGTGGAACAGGAATAGAAGATGACGGGGAAGGGGGAGATGAGGGAGGAAAATTGTGGACTTCCAAGGGAGGAATCCAGTGGGAGCCCAAAAAATCTACACTCACCGAGCGTGGTTGGGAAGATGTCATGGGCTGGGGTTTCGGAGGCACGGAAGGGGGAAAGGACAGTCTGTGAGAGGCTGGATGGGCGGATTTTCCGGCCTCAATGGCAGGCAGGGGAAAGGAGGGGATCTCATTCAGAGCTGATGGGAGGTTCTGGGGGTTTGAGATAATGGTTAGTTCAAAAATACAAGGGGACTGAGGAATGTCCTTGGGACTGTTAGGGTGGGCGTTTGGGAAGAAAGAATTTTTGAAAATGCAGTCTCAAGACTTGATCACCTTTCAATTCCCAGAGTCAAGGATGCGGTATCCATTGCTTTTGGTGAGATAGCACAGAAAGATCCGGCTCCTAGCCTTTTTGTTGAGTTTATATTGATTTGGTTTAGGGAATTCATAGCAGAACATGCATCCAAATGGGTGAATATAGGAAAGTGGAGTATTTTTGCGGCGGAGGAGGGAGTTTGGACAGACAAAACCTAGGTCAGTTTTGCAAGGGAAGGAATTGAAAGCAAAAATAGAATGACAGAGAGCATCTTCAAAGAAGGATTTTTTCAGGTTTGAGAATATGAGAGAGGCCCAAATCATGTCGCAGATGGTGCGGTTGGAAAACTTGGCCATGCCCTTGAGTTGAGGGGAGTGTGGCGGACTGGGCTCAAGGGTTATGCCCTTTGATTCAAGATATAATTTCATTGGATAATTGATGTACTCTCCTGCATTGTTGGTGCGGAAAGAGGCAATTTGAGCTTGATATTGATTTTCAAATAAGGGGATAAAGATCTTATTGCAGTTGAAAACATTGGATTTGCACTTGATGGGGTACGCAAAAAGCGCCTTCAAATAGTTTTCAATGAAGGTGACAAAATATTTTTAGCCTTCTCAGGATGTGGTTTTAAATCTGGAGACGTCAGAATGGGTTGTTTTTCCCGCTCTGGTGGATCTGTGACTTAGGGGAGTATGAAATGGGTTTTTGGTCATCTTTGATTCAATGCAAATTGGACATTGTTGAACTTCCAGGTCATTGGACAGTTGCGGCAAGATTTTCTGCGTCTTCAGAAGCTTCTTGAGTGACTTCAAATTCAGATGAGACAGTCTGCTATGGTAGCCAAAGAGACTGTTGTCACATGAGTGGGTAGCAGCTGTGAACAGAGAATTGTTACCGCTCACATCCTGCCAAGGGAGATAGTAGAGGTTACCGTTTCAATACCCTGATTGAAGAGGTGAGAGTACTAGATTGGTAGTGTTTTTTTCAAAAATTTTGCACCCATCTTTGGAGAATACCACAAAAAAGCCTGAATTGCAGATGCTTGCAAATGACAGAAGGGGCTTGTTGATCTTTGGGAAAAAAAGAGATTGAATTTGGAAGAGGGGAAGGGTAAGTGAGCCTTTGGCCATGGAGGTGATGGTTTACCTGTGGGAAAGGGGAATGGGAGTGATATTGGGTTTTCTATCTGAGAGCTGAAATTTTTGGAGTGTCATCATAACACAAAAAACAGAGTCAAGATTGAAATCCCGCTTCAGGTTAGAGGTCAAGGGCTTGAGGTTGCATGTGGTCAAACCAGCATGGACAATTATCTACAAGTTGGAAAAATTGTCCAAATCCTCTTCTGAGTTGTTTCCAACCATAGCCTTGTTCGCATTCACTTTTGATTTGAATTTTGCTCCTCTGTTTTATGATTGTGGCAGATTATTTCTTTAAGATTTTTCAAGTATTTCAAGTACTTTGGGGCATTTGGAAAAGGAGTTCCCTTTGTTTTTGCAATTTGTGCAGTAATACACTTGTGTATAACGGTTTGGGTATTGAGTAGGTTTTTCTTTCTTCTTTGACAACGGTTTTGATGTAAATTTCGTGGTGACAGGGTGTACTTTTTTGTCTTTGATTCAAGTTTTTCTTTGTAGATGCTCTTGTTTCAAGGCTGTTATTATCTTGGACAACAGAACAGATTCTTTGTTCATCAAACTTGAAACGCACCCAAGCCAATTTTTGGGTAGATAGAGCAGAATTGCTCTAGATTGAAGATTGTTGGCGGTCAGAGGGTTTTCAGGAGTGATAAGAGATCCAAGTTTCTTGCCATAAGAGACTATTTTGGATAGATGGGTAGGTATTTCCTAGTCATTCAGTTTTTTCAGAAGAATTTTCCTGAGCCAGTACATTCTCCCTCCCAACAAATTATCTTGATGAGCTTCCTCCAGAGCGTTCCAAATTCCAAGGGCTCTTTCTTCATGTTTTTGAATGTAAGGAAAGTTAACTGGAAGGATTTATATTGAGATTACTGAACAGACAGCTAGATTTTCTCTTGATAATGTTTCTGAATTTGATTTGACCAGTTTGCTATTGAATCAATAGCTAACCCCCAAGGCTCTGAATTGGATTCAAAGGATCATTTCCCAGTGAAGATAGTTTCATGCAGATACCAGAGATTTCAGCGGCATAATGGTTGTTTTTTTGAGAACTGGGTGAGAGGATTGAGTTTCCTTGATGGTGGTTTAAACAGAGGAAATTGGTTGAGAGTTTATTGAAACAAGATTCAGTTGGATCCTCCTAAGATTAAATTAATCACAGCTAGTGATGCTCTGGGCTCATAACCTTTTGGGATTTCTGAGGATACGCAGAGGAAAGATCAGAAAGAAAAATTTTATTAAAGACACAAAAAAACAAAAGAGAAAAAACAGAATAGAGAGGAAGAGGCCGTATGAAATAAAGAAATAGAGAACAGACCTACCTGAGGATAGTCAGAGGAGAAATCAGGAAGAAGGATGAGGGAAAAGCATTCAGTCTGGTTCTGCCTCTGGCTTCAGGTAGTAGTGGATGGATAGGTGTCACAGAAAGTGTGACAAGATCCATGAAAATGACAGATGAGCATGGGTGAAGCTTGGATGGAGACAAAGGATGTGAATGGAAGAGTAATAGATGTGGGAAGAACAAGTAGAGAAAATTATCTGATGAAGGAATAGAAAAAGGAATGGATATAAAGAATAGGAAACAGAAGAGAAGGAAAAAAACTCAGTTCCATCAGATACAATTACTCCAACAATACTTATGGTTTGCTCTAATGTGTCGAAAAAACCAAGGGAAAACCCATTTCACCTGCCTCCATTGAAACAAGAAATGGTCTCTCTGTCAGCTTGCTACTATGTTCAGAGCAACCTGTCATAGCAACACAAAACTATAAAAATTAGAATATCTAGATTAACAAAAGAAGGAGTGAGAAATCCATAAATGGACTCCTCTCCCAAAATTAGGTAGGGTAACTCACTGACCCCACCCTTGAAATCCAAGTCCTGAAATTTTTAAAATAATTAAAAAGAAAAGTACTAAAAATTACAACACCAGTATGGCACCTTTTGGAAATTATAATATTTCAAACGTTTTGTCACATATAGGGTTTACACCTAAAATTCACTCAGAATTGAAGTGTTGTGTATGTTTTAGGAGTTACACGCCGAAATGTGTTATGTTACAATTCCCCTGTTTCCCGCGTACTAGAGACCCGCACGCAGCTAAATTCTGCCACCCATTCCGCAGATCCTAGCCGCGCGCATCTGTACTGACTGATCCCCACGTCTGGATCCATTTTGACTAATCTGACAACCAGGTACCTCTCAAAAGAGCTACAACCTAATTAGGGCTGCCTAGAATATGAAACAAGTCGATATATGCATTATTAATAATCTAAAAAGATCAAAACTTAATTGAAATCAATAAAAATTAAGTTAAGAATATTTTTGAATAATAAATTAAAGACCAAGGATTACCACGTAAATCATTGACTCTAATCTTTGAAGACTACAAAACACTACAAGGAGTGTTCATAAAAATTATTAAAGATTACCTAAGTGATCAGAAATGATGGAAAATGAGTAAAATTCCACATATTTTCACTTTAAAGCAATACTAATAGTACAAATGAATGATGAGTGCAGAATGATCAAATTTACGCCATAATAGATTAACGGATCCTGTGGCTAAAATAGTACAGAAGTCCAGCAGGTCCTATGTCAGATGATAAACAGCACCAAGTAGACGTGCTAATTTTTATCTGACTGGCTTACCAGCCTCAGCCTATGAGCAGAACTCTCTCTAAGCGCCCTGAGGAGCTCAAAATCATCCCAAAAAGGTATTTTTACAGACCTCTTTGGATCCATTATTCCATCATCAGTTTACCAGTAATTATTATTATCACTCAGACACTGGGTCATTCCTAGTCAAGTGCTTATGAAGAGTCTAAGCAAGGGATTTATGACAAATTTTGCAGTATTATTATTCATTTCTTAAAACCAATCAACCCTTGAAGTTTAGTCAGGCAATCCACCCCATCTGCTCTATAAGCCTTCCTAGTATTGCAGGATTTTTGTGATAAAGTGCTCAGAGTGAGTGTTTCCCTTCCTGTCTAGGCCAGTGTGCTGTTATTCCTGGCCACTAGTATAATAAGCCCTTTCTAAGGCACCCATCTTCATTGCAAGGTTTCTTAAAATGCCTAAGTAGGCCCCTTGAAGGGAGGTTTCTTTGTCTGTAAAGACCCCCAGTAGTATAATACTGTGGCCCCTCTTTTATATACATATTGAAAACTTTTTATTACCAAACCAAATAAACCTTGCAACTGCTCTTATTAAATTATTTATTTGAGCCTCTAAGCATTTATTTTTGGAATAATAATTATTATCATTATTCCAGTATTTTTATCACTCTCTGTAGCTAAAGGACTGCAATGTTCCTAGTATCACAGAGCTGACAACTGGGGGGCTTGCAAAAAATATCTTTAAATAATTAATCTTTGATTATTTATTCCTTGGACCAGTCTATTTTTTAAAAAAAATAAGCTAAAATACTTATAACATATATTTTTGATTCTTTGTTTCTCTAGTGCGCTTAAGACCAACCAAGAATTGATCAATTATTATTTGAACCTTCTTAAAAAGAAAAAAGAAGAAAAACTTGGTAACATTGTCACTATTATTATAACTCCTGAGCAACAACAAGAGAAATTGCTTTATTATCAACAGCAGGTTACAAAAAACAAAGAACTTGAGCTTGAAAGAATTATCAATTTCAATTCTTTATTAAGGCAACATAAGGAGTGGAAAATTGAACAAAGGAAGCTTTATATTTATAAACTAAATAATCCTGAAGATAAAGAAAAATCAAAAACTAATAAAAGTGATTATTTTTGTAAAAATATGATCTTTCCACGTAAAAATACAAAAAAATATTAAACTTATATTTTTTGTCTTTATCCATCTTAGTGGATTTGGTGTTTGGTGATCTCTTTGACCAGGACCTCCTAGAGGACGTCCCAGACTGTGTACCCTTGGACCTACCCTTGGATTTATCCCAGGATCTGATTGGAACTTACTCAGACCCATTGGAATACCCCCCAAGGATAGTTGTGATCCCAACCAAGTGTTGGTACCCTTGAATTTAACTTTAATTGAGTTGAAATATATAGAAAAAATTATTAAAAATATAAATACACAAAAAAAATTATTTAAGATATTTTTAAGTATTTTCTCAAAAGTTTTTACAAAAGACTTACTCATTTATTTTGGTGCTATGTACCAAAACAGGCGCAACACCCGTGCAACAGGTAGAGCCCCATTGTATGGATCTCTGCCCGGAGGAACCCATACACACAAGGACTCCAGTTGCTGTTAGAGTTTGAGTTTTCATTTATGTGACTTTCACTGGAGTTTAAAGTACTATTGATTGGATTGATTTGATTTATATTATTGTTGTTATTGAAGTATTAAAATAATGGTTAAAATATAACTAGGCTGTGTTCTTAGTAGTGATTTTCAGACTTTCCAAGAATAACATTTCACTTTCCATGTCACTTAAACTGCTTATGTTAATTTTGCCTTATTCATTTTGTTCTCAACCACTTGTTGGCCAATCATGAATTAAGTCTATTTAAACCATGGTGCTCTCAAGTGGAATTTAAGTATCTGTTCAGCCAACACATCAACTAGAGTTTCCTTTTCCTCCTGATCTCAGGTCCGTTATGCTTGACATTACAAGCCTCATTCACTCATTTCTTGTTGATCTTTTACTTCATTCAAGCCTAAGCTCTTCTCATTTTTACAGTTGCAAGCGTGATGAGGGGGCTTGAACCCGTGACCATAGGGTCACACGGGAAAACAACGGCAACAACCGCGGCCACCAACTCGACCAACAGAGCATTGGAGAACCTCCAATTTCCCAACAATTTATCCCAGGAGGATACAGGTCCTCCTATGCCACCCCAGCTCGACTCAACCAAGGAGGAAAGAGTCAAGGTATTAGTGAAAGAGAACGTGAGCTATTGGGAACAATTGAAATTGGCTCAAACCCAGGAGGATCAGCCAGGTATTAGAAAATCTATTGCTCTGGCAAAGAAATCTCAGATTTCTCTTCAAAGTTTTATTCCAAAGAAAGAAGTAGAAGGCTACATGCAAAACTGGAATCCTTGGGATCAGTTAGCTTCCTTAAATGGAAAGGACCCCAAAAAGAAGAGGTCCTCAGTCCATCATAAGTTAAGGAACCCAAAGGATTGGGACAGCATAAAATACCTAGCCCTGAAGTGGAAAAAGGTGTACCACAATTAGATGTAGAAGTTCTTAATAGCTTTTCTGTAAATGTGTCTCACAATTTTACAGTTATCAGCCAATGTTTTGACAAAGTTTATCAATGATTGGAAAAATTGAGTCTCAGTATTTTCAGAGTGATTGAAACCCAGTCTCAGCTTATGAGAATTGATGAGTTAGAAATACAACAAATCAAGGATAGTCTAAAATCTAGTAAGTTGGACATGATGAAACATATTGATGATAACCAATCAATTATTCAGGAAGATATTCTTGCAACCATGAACCAGCTTAAGGAAGAAGTTAAGAAAACTAGTCCTACCCCTTCAGCTCACCTGATTAAAAAAATTGATTTAATAAACAACAAACTTGATTTGGAGTTAGGTATGATTAAGAATGATCTTAGAGATCTTAATGTCAATTCTACTAACTCCCCAGTCATTTACCTGGAAGAAACTAGACCTTCTAGGTTCACCAGTACTCCCAGTGTTCCTTACAGAGCCATGACAACTAGGATTGAATATTTCAGGCCCAGTCATACTCCTTAAATAAGAAAGGATTTGAAGTTCCTTCCACCCATTACTGAATGGCCTAAATTCTCCAGAGAAGGAGAATACAACCATATCAGTTTCATTAAATTTATTGATTATACTGCTGCTTCTTATGAACTCCCTGATAAAATATTTGTGATAAGATTGCCCAGACTATTTGAAGGAGTGGCTCTTGATTTGTTTATCAATAAAAGGGAAAAGTTGGATCTTTATCCTGGATTTCTAGGAAAGAATTGATCAAAGTACAATTTCGTACTAGGATTTGGAAAAGAAAGATGATGAAAATTTTTGAAAACTCCCAGTTTGATCCATCCAAGGACAAACCTCATAAGTGGTGTTTAGACCAGAAAAGGAGGTTAGACTGTTTTTACCCAGATGCTGATAAAGAAAAATTCAATGAAAGAAATCTCAACTTATGTCCCAGAAAAATCAACCACAGTTTAAGGTGCAGGATGCCCATGGATTCTGACCTTTCTACCTTGATAGGTGTTTTGGAAGAGACTATTGATATGAATGTTCTAGATAAGAGAGTCAACAGACTCCCTAAGGAACAAAATACTAGGAACAGGGAAGAGTATACTGCCAAAACTAAGGAATCCCCTGCAACTAATCCTACTACCTCGGAGGTCAAGAAGACTCCAGAGTCAAATTAAAAAGTATTTTGGAACTGTAACCAAACAGGAAATGTAAAACCTGATTTTCCTTCACCTAGGAAAAGGATTAATCCTATTGAAGAAGAAGAGTATGATAATCCTGACCCTCACCTAGATGATACTGATGGATCCTTTTCTGAGTGTGATTTGATGATCACTAACCCCATGAATGTCATTGAAGGAAGTATTGAGTCTTCTCTAGACATAAATCCTGTTAATGAGGATTCTAACTTACCTTCAAAAATGGAATCCCAACATGAAGATTCAGACATCTCTGAGGCTAAGGCCTTGACTCTAAAACCTTCCCTCGGTGAAATTTACACTTCAGGCAAAACATGCTAAGCTACTGGTTCAATTCAAGGTTCCCATGTTAAGTTACTTCTAGACAGTGGAGCCTCTTTCTCTTGTGTTGGTTCAAGTTATTTGGAGAAACAAGACCCAAACTGGAAACTGAACTTATTACCAGTACCTAAGGCTAAGTTCAGCAGTTGTAATTCTTCTCTCAATGCTGTTGGAGAATGTTCTTCTGATATCATACTCCCTCACTCTAAAGGATCACTCAAACTGAACATTGAATTTGTAGTGCTCCAAAATGGAGTATGTGATTACTTTATCCTTGGTAATGATTCTCTTTCCCTGTACGGTATAGATTAATTCCAAAGCAAGGGTAGATACTTCATCATAGGGGGAGACTGGAACAAGAATTTCCAAATATACCATGTCATTACTCAAATTTCTGATTGAGCTTAAGAAAAACACTTAGAGATTTTCAATCTGGAATACTTCTCTCAAGGAGCTTTGAATCCCCTGCTCAATGAAGGAGAAAGACGTGAAATCCTACAAGTATACTTTGAAAATCAGAATGCTTTCTGTACCAAGGATCATCCCATTCGTAACATCAAAGGACACAATATGATCCTTAATCTGACCATTAAGCCTCCTTACCCAATTAACCACAGGAGACCTGCTTACCCTTCTAGTACAAAATCTAGAGCTGCTCTGGAAACTCATATTCAAGATTTGTTTGACCTACAAGTCTTAAGGAAAGTAGGACACAATGAAAAAGTGGATATCACTACTCCAGTAATTGTAGCTTGGAATAATGATAAGTCAAGGATCATTGGAGATTTCAGAATGCTGAACAAATAAACCCAAGCTGATTATTATCCAATTTCAAGGATTGACCATGCTCTGCAAAACCTGTCAAAAGCTAAATAAATCACTACCATGACATGCTGAAAGGTTTTCACCAAATACCTATCAGCACTGATAGCCAGAAATTCATGAGAATTATCTGTCATTTGGGAATTTATGAGTTTCTAAGTATGCCTTTTGGTATAAAAAATGCTCCTTCTCACTTTCAAAGGATGATGGACACAGTTCTAGGATTGTCCATCAGACAAGGATGGATGATGGTTTACATTGATGATGTTATCATTTACTCTGATGATTGGGATACCCACCTTTCTCACTTTGAAAGGATGCTGGACACATTTATAGGATTGTTCATCAGACAAGGATGGATGATGGTTTACATTGATTATGTTATCATTTACTCTGATGGATGGGATAACCACCTGGATAAAGTAAGATTAGTCCTCAAAACCATCTCTGCTGTGGGATTAAAGTTATCAATGAACCAGTGCAACTTTGGCTACAGAGAACTCAAAGCCTTAGCACACATTGTATCTGGACTAACCTTAGCTGCTGACCAAAACAAGATAGCATCAGTAATGAAGAGGCCAATGCCTCAGAATAAAACTGAAGTCCTATCTTTTATTAGCTTCTGCAGCTACCATAGGAAAAGTTTGCTCTTCTAACCAAGTGTCTGTATGAGATCTGCAACAACACCTCCTTGTTTTGAAAAGACCCATGAAAGAGTTATGAATTACAAGTAACTCAAGATGTCCATGGCTACAGCTCCAGCACTGATTCAACCAGACTATTCTAAGCCCCTCAAGCTCTATATAGATGCTAGTATGGACGGGCTAGGAGCTGCATTACACCAGGAAGTCATAGAGGATGACAAACCGGTGGAAGAACCTATACTCTTCATATCTAGACAAGTTAAGGATACTGAGAAAAGGTCTGGTGAAAGCCAAATGGAATGCCTTGCTTTAGTATGGGCTCTGGAGAAACATCATTAATACTTGGAAGGCACCAAGTTCACAGTGACTACTGACTGAAATTCCGTCGGGACTTTCATGAACATGAAAACCCCTAGTAGGCACATGTTAAGATGGCAGATATCCATACAACAGTACAGAGGTCAGATGACCATAGTTCACCAAGCTGGTACTAAACACCAGAATGCTGATAGTTTGAGCAGGAATGATTTACCCAATGACCCAAGTGACCCTGATTATGACTCAGAGGATAATGATATCTTCCCTATCCTAAAGATTAACATGTTGAAAGTGGAAGCTCCTATAAATGGAATCCACATTTGTGAATTGGATGAATCCTTATTCAACTCAATCATAGAATATTACAATTGTGGCATGAAAACTCTGATCACCATTATGGAAAGTACTTCTCCACAATCTGAATTGATCAATAGCCTACCTGAACCCCTCTTGAAACCATACAAAGCCGGAAGGTTCACCATATGGGATGGTCTAGTATACTACAGGCATCAGCATTCAAGTGTTATAGTCTTAACTAAGGATGACCATATCAAACATGTTCTGGCTGAATGCCATGATAACTGCTCATCTGGTCATTTATCTGCTGATAGATCCTTAGATAAAGTTAAACAAACTGCTTGGTGGATCAATTGTAGAGACTCCATTATCCAGTATGTTACTAGTTTTGAAACGTTTCAGAAGTCCAACAGGACCATTGGGAAAAGGTTTGGTCTACTGCAAAGGGTTGCTGAACCCAAGAAAAGATGGGAGATCATCAACATGTAATTTGTAACTGGACTACCACCAGGAGGAGCATATTCCTGCAACTCAGTCCTAGTCATTGTGGATAGGTTCTCCAAGAAAGCAAAGTTTCTACCTAATCACAAGGAAGACACTGCTATGGAAGTTGACCTATTATTTTGGAACCGACTCAGTGCTGATGTTGGAGTTTCCAAGATCATTATCAGTGACAGAGATCCTAAATTCACCTCTGATTTCTGTAAAAATCTTCATGATATGCTGGGGACCACCTTAGCTTTCTCTACAGCTTATCACCCTCAGACAGATGGCTTAGCTGAAAGAATGATTCAGACCCTGGAAGACATGCTCAGCAGATTCTGTGGCTTTGGTCTAGAATACAAGAATTCTGATAGTTATTGCCACAATTGGATGTATCCAATAAACATGCTTTTAAGTGTTTCCAGGATGCTGTTGAGTATAACCAACAATGGTGGGATAAAATCCATAAGGAGCCGGATTTCAAGATTGGTGATCAAGTCTTCATTTCTACCACCAACTTCACCAACTTAGCTGGAAATAGAAAGCTTAAAACAGCTTTTTTTGTGCCTTTCACCATTAATAAAATTCATGGTATGAATGCTATGTAAGTAATCCTTAGTGATGAGCTTTATAGAAAACAACCATTCTTCCCAGTAAGTCTCATCAAACACTACCACCCAAGGAATGGAGAATTTACTCCTCACCTGAAATAACTGTTGCAGAAGAGCCTGAAAAAGACAGAGGTAGAATTAGCAAGATCCTTAAAGATAAAAAAGAAAAGATCAATGGAAGCGATGTCAGACTCTACCTAGTTAGATAATAGGGAGAATCAGCTGATGAGGATGAATGCTTACCTGAACACAATGTCCCTGATGGATCCTTACACCTAAGAAACTACAGAGCCAGCAGAAGGCATTGACCCAGAATTCTTTTTTCAGATATAGACATATCTTGGAGTGGGGGAATGTCAGCTTGCTGCTATGTTGAGAGTAACCTGTCATAGCAACACAAAACCATAAAAATAAGAATATCTAGATTAAAAAAAGAAGGAGTGAGAAATCCATAAATATTATTGAAGAACTGGACTCCCCACCCAAAATTAGGTAGGGTCACTAACTGACCCCACCCTTGAAATCCAAGTCCTTACATTTATGAAATAATTAAAAAGAAAATTACTAAGAATTACAACACCAGTATGGCACCTTTTGGCCATTCTAACATCTCACACATGTTTTCACGTATATGGTTTGCACCTAAAATTCACTCAGAAGTGAGGTGTTGTGTATATTTTAGGAGTTACACGCAGAAATGTGTTATGTTAGAATTCCCGCCCGCAGCCCCGCATCATTACATACCCCTACGTACTTGTAGTAGCAGTTCCCCGCCCACGCGCAGCAAAATTCTGCCACGCACGCAGCAGATCCTACCCTGCGCGCATCTTTACTGACTGATCCCTGCGTCTAGATCCATCATGAAAAATCTGACAACCAGGTACCGCTGAAAAGAGCTACAACCTAATTAGGGTTGCCTGGCATATGTAACAAGCTGAAAAATGCATTATTAATAATCCAAAAAAGTCAAAACTTAATTAAAATTAATCAAAATTAAGTTTAGAAAATTTTTTAATAATAAATGAAAGATCAAGGATTAACAGGTAAATCATTGACTCTGACCTTTGGAGACCATGAAACACTACAAGGAGTGTTCATAAAAATTCTTAATAATTACCTACGTGATCAGAAGATAATGGAAAATGAGTAAACATCCGCATATTTTCACTTTAAAGCAATACTAATTGTATGAATGATGAGTGCAGAATGATCAAATTTACACCATAATAGATTAACAGATCCTGTGGCTAAAATAGTACAGAAATCCAGCAGATCTAAGGTCAGATGATTAACAGAACCAACTGGACGTGCTGATCTTTTTCTGACTGGCTTACCAGATTCAGCCCATGAGCAGAACTCTCTCTACGCGCCCCAAGAATCTCAAAATCACCCCAAAAAGGTATTTATACAGACCTCTTTGGATCCATTATTCCATCATCAGTTTACCAGGAATTATTATTATCAATCAGACACCGTGTCATTGTTAGTCAAGTGCTTATGAAGTGTCTAAGCAAATGATTTATGACCAATTCTTTAGTATTATTATTCATTTCTTAAAACCAATAAACCCTTGAATTTTAGTCAGGCGATCCACCCCATCTGCTCTGAAACCCTTCCTATTATTGCAGGATTTTCATGATAAAGTGCTCAGAGTGAGTTTTCCCCTTCCTGTCTAGGCCAGTGTGCTTTTATTCCCAGCCATTAGTGGAATAAGCCCTTTCTAAGGCACCCATCTTCATTCCAAGGTTCTTAAACTGCCTAAGGTGGCCCCTTGAAGAGAGGTTTCTTTGTCTGTAAAGACCCCCAGTAGTATAATACCGTGGCCCCTCTTTTATATACATATGTTTATTACCAAACCAATTAAACCTTGCAGCCTTTCTTATTATATTATTTATTTGAGCCTCTAAGCTTTTATTTTTGTAATAATAATTATTATTATTATTCCAGTAGTTTTATCACTCTCTGTAGCTAAAGGACTGCAGGTTTTGTGGTATCAGAGAGCTGAAGCTCTCCTTCCCAACACTTGTTTTCATGATTTATTGTTCAAAAGTTGAGTTTATTGTTAATACTTCATTGCAAACTTGTGTTTTTCCACATCATACTACTTTCCCTCCACCTTGTCTCCAATCAAATAATACCATACCCATTTTTTTTCTCATTTGGAATGACAAAAGAATTTCCCCATTGCGCCCTGAAACTCCAAAGGTTTTCCACTAATGAAATTTTAGGTGATGTAAATGGAAAAAAAGCTGGATATGGCATTGATTTAATTTTTTGCATGAAATTTAAAGATAGCTATTTTGGAAATATATCATGCAGTTTTTGTCAGCTTGCTACTATTGCAAAGCAAGCTGCAAAAGTAACAAAAATAATATAAAAATGAAAATAATATAATTAACCTAAGAAGGAGTAGAAAAACCAGAAATATTATTACAGAAATGGACTCTCCACCCAAAATTAGGTAGGATCATTCACTGATCCCACACTTGAAATCCAACTCCTTATATTTTTAAATAACTAAGGAAAGAAAAACCAAAATACCATGGCACCACCATTGAGCTTTTTGGCCAATTAAATATTTCACACATATTTTCACGTATAGGTTTCAAACCAAAAATTCATTCCAAATTGAGGTGTTGTGTATATTTTAGGAGTTAGGGACAGAAATGTGTTTTGTCACAATTCCCGCACGCATCCGCAGCAGCCAATGCACCCGCACGCGGCTGAGATACAGCCCTGCCACTCTTTCAAGGTTGTGTACGCAACCCCCGGCCTCTGACAAGTATTTAGCCGCGGGAATACGAGTCGACAGAGTGACAGGCGGCCTGAGAAGCTTAGCTACCGCGCAAACCAGCTACAACCCACACGGGATCATTCTACATATTTAATAAATGTTACCGTGGATAGTAGATAGTCTAAAAGTACATAAAATCCTATAAAAATACTTGAATAACCCTCATAAATAATTTTTATTCAATATAATTCAAAGTACCAAGAATTTCAAAAAAAAGAAAATGACAACTTCTAAAAATATATTAAAATACTTTAATATAATTTTATGAGAATTTCTAGACATCAATATTTCCTTGAAATACCAAAAAAACTAATGATGTAAAAATATTACATGAATTTCCATGAATTATATTTTTAAGTAATTATTTCAGTAAATAAACTGAAACTCGAAAATAAGGATTAAAATCAATATCATGACTTTACTCCAGTTATTTCATACATAATGAGAACTCACCTGACATCAGGATCTCCGTTGAAATGTCTATTAAAATAATTCTTAACTTAATGGGACGATTTACATATGATAATTAATTAAATAATACATAAATAGGACAGATTAGTGTTATTCACACTTTCTAATATCAATTATGAAGTAGAATAATTCCCATACCCTGAGGAATTAGATGCTGTGCGTGCTATAGAACCAAGAACACGTTTCAGGCTATCATTTGTTACCCTGCTAGCCTTAGTGATCATGCCTTTGAGCCCCTGTACCCCTCAGAAGGATAATATTGGGACTCCTAAAAGCTATAAATAAAGAGCTCTTTTGAGGATATTTATTGGCAGAGACCCAGTTATATTGAT
Source organism: Puccinia polysora (assembly GCA_025617555.3). NCBI lineage: Eukaryota > Fungi > Basidiomycota > Pucciniomycetes > Pucciniales > Pucciniaceae > Puccinia > Puccinia polysora. Next base: position 24,931,227 of record CM062618.1, on the reverse strand, counting down.
ATCCAGAAACACTTCCAAGGTAATGAAGTACTTATCAGAGATAAGTAAGTAATTCATGGCTCAGTCTGATCAATAATATCCATCCTCAACCTCTTTTTATCAATTAAACCTGCTGAACAATCTTATAACCCCAGTATACAGGTTTAACCCATCAGTTCACGTCCCAAACAGATACTGAAAGGGTTTAATAATATACCAGTGAGTTTCATTATACTTTCTCTGTCGTGGCATCTTGGTTACAAGGCCCAGCTAATCCACCATGAATTTTATATACATATTATCTTTGTGTAAAATATCCTTTAAACTAAAGAGCCCAAAGTAACCAGGACTACGTGTTTTCATACTGATATCCCTGTAGAGAGGTATTGAAGATCCCCAATATAATTGTGGCCCCTCTATAAAAATATTTGATAATCAATTTATTCATATTGATTTCAAAAAATAAACCATAACCTCAACCAATTAACCTTGAAATAAGCTTAATACAAATATTTTACAGATTTTTGCTGCATTTATTAAATAATATGTTTATTATTTATTCTATCACCTCTGGTAGCTAAAGGATAGAAAGTGTCTTGGCATCCAGGAGGCTGATAGTTTTCCTCAGAAACTGATGTCAAAATCCACATGAACTGTACAATGTTTGTGATAATTTCATTTTCAGATACAATCTTGTTTTAGCAATGGATGGATTATATTAACTTTACCACAATCCCTTGGCATTCAAAAAAATGGAATTAATTTGATAAACCTTGAATGAGATCCTGGGACAATGGAAAAGTTATTATGAGTTTTCCATGTTGCCAGGAAGCTGGGACTCAGGATACACATGAACCTTAAATTTTATGTGAGAAAATTTTTGGGGCATGGATGACTTATGCTAAGTTGTTGAAAATAAGCACAGAGACACTCAACTCCAAAATCCTGATGAGAGCAACCACAGCCATTGTGGAATGGTGGACAACTTTGAATAAGTTTTCCATTCTCCCCCAGTTTGTCACATAACTGCTACTGTTCATGTGTATCCCAAGTCCCAGAGGCCTGGCCCCATTGACAACTTATCATAAATCTTTAATTCTCCTGTTACAGGATACAAATCTTTAAATTATGCACTAACTTAGAAAAAATGGTAATTCCCTGGAATTATTTTCACAAATAAGCATGTAAATCCAAAACATTCCACATAAATCTGTCCATCATATTTCACAAACCTGTTAGAATAACCTTTTTTTTCTAATATTTAGGGAGGTAGTTCATAACCAAGGAATTCTGTCTCATTCTGAACTCAACCATCTAATAAAAAATCAGATTAAGGAAGAAACCTCTTTCCCTTCTCAACCTGAACAACCTTCTTCAATATACCCTGGCCAATTTTCCTGGTAAGAATTCTTTTTATCTGAGTTCTGAATTCATTGTATGATGAGAATGAGGAATCTCAACTTGAATTTTGTAGAACACCACACACTCTTAATCAACTTAATTCCCCAATGGGTGATTACAATACTGAAAATTCACACAAGAGAGGTTTGCATTTAACAATTGAGTTCTATAAGAACAAGTAGAATGCAAAGGTGATGCATTACAATTTGTGATCACCCATAGCTCTTGGGCTTGCCTAACCATAACCTGTTAAACATGTAGAGCCAAAAGAGGGGGATACTTCAAATATACCATAAACAATCAATGAAAAATTCAATCTCACTACAACAACTCCTAATGCAGATTGATTTGTTAACCACCTTACATCAGTTCCAGAAAATGACAAGTTGGAAAAACTTGGTGAGTTGAACGAACCATGTGATTCACCAAAGTTTTTTTGGAATGACTTAAAATATGTATAACTGATACATTCACAGTATTTTTTATGGAATAAATGTTGATTTATTCCATGCACGCGGGCGCGTGTGAGCCCAAATTTCAGTGGATCAGGGAAACCTACTGCGGCCGCAAACCGCGCACTTAGAGTAGCCCATCTGATGGAGGTCTATCTGACCATTAAACTCAACGCGGGGTTACTTCATAATCTTCACTGGATCATTCATCCTTCCACTCATCCCCTTGATTCCACGTCTGTTTTGTTCATCCAGTTTCTTCTTTGCTCTTATTCCTTCAAATCATATACATTGCGTGCTCCATCTCTCAAGATCATTCTTCTGCCCTTTGCTCAAAACACACCACCCACATGTTCAAAATGCATCAATGATTTCCTGGTGAGATTCATCACCTTTAATTTCTTTCTTGTATTTGACTCACTCACTCATGCTAGAATCTATCAGCCTCTGCTTCAGCCTCTGCATCTCAACCCACAAATTTTCCTCAGATCATCTCCTCCAATCTCTCAAATTTCTGCTTGTCGAGTGCAGTCTTATCTTGTTTTTTGTTCATGTTTTCATTTCATTAACTCTCCTCATGATATTTGAGCTTATCAAGTTGGTCTCCTCAGTCTTCAGTCTTGTTTTAGGTCTTTTGTCAATAAAATCACTTTACGGTTAAACGCCAAAAGGCTTCTACTCAAACTCTTTGAATAACCAATACACAGACTGAGGAAGGATACCTAGCCGGGCCACAATGGACTTTTGACAGACTATGCTCAAGACTGCCCTCAAGACTATCCCCCTACCTGGAGAAGAAAACTATGGGATCTGGAGAGACAAGATGGATGCAATTCTGGACGTCAGAGGCTGTACTGCAGCGATCAACAATGAGACTTCTGTTCTTGATGCTGCAGTGAACAACAAACTCAAACTCCTTATCATCTCGAAAATTGATTCCTCTTCCCACAAAAACATAGTCACGGCTGAAAATTGAAACTCTGCTAAGCTACTGTGGAAGGCTATCATTCAAAAATTTGCTTTGTTGCAGGCTTTGAATTGTGCAAGAGTGTTCAACTCATTTCTCTATTAACCCAGAGGATATAGTCAAATTCATCACCAGAGTCAAAGTATGTCTCAAAAAGATGGCCAAAGTGGGAATCAAACTCCCTGACGATATTGTGGCTCATCTCTTACTATTCAAATTTCCCGCTTCTATGGACAACTTTAAGAGGCAGATAATGCACTCAGACAAAGAACTCTCTGTCGACTACGTCTTGAATCATCTCACACAATTGAACAACAAATCTTTGGCCCAATCATCTATTGCTAGCTCAAAGTCAAAAGGAGAAATTGCACTGTTTGGAAGCAAATCATCATCTCATTCACCTTCTACCAAGGGATCCAATCCTAAAAGATGCTTCAAAGGATATCACCACCCTGGGCAAGACAAAAATCACTCATCAGCGGACTGTTGGCACCTTCACCCAGATTCGGCTCCTGAATGGTTGAAAGATAACCAAGCCAAATGGAAAGCAAGGAAGAAAGGACAAAAAGTAAAAGTAGAATCTCATTCAGCACACTATCTTGCTCTTTTGAATCACTGGATTGAACAAGGAGATCCCGCTCGCCGTTTCTTGCTGGACAGTGGAGCTTCTGTCCACATGATCAATGTTGCTTGATTCTTCAGCAAGATGGAACCTCACGTCGGTAATACAATCAAAACGGGAAAGGAAGGGGCTAGTCTGGCAATCAAGGGGAAAGGCACTGCCATCCTTTACTGGAAGGATCTCACTCTCAAACTCACGGAGGCGTTTCATGTTCCAGACGTAACTATTAATCTAATCAGTGCAGGAGCTCTGAATGCCAAGGGCTGTTCTATTCACTCTTCAGCCAAGCAATTCACTGTCTTGCACGGAGGTAAATCCATACTGAAAGGAACCGTTGATAACAATCTCTACACTCTGCCTACCCCTTCTTTTAGTCTTGCTCCTACTCTCAAAACCCACCTTTCCACACTCTCTACTACTCCTGAAGACGCTCTTCTTGAGATTCACAGGAAATACGGTCATGCTTCTATGGCAAGATTGACTCCACTCATCCATCACATTCCCAGCAACGTCGTACAGAAATTCCAATGTGTAGAATGCGCCAAGAGTAAAATTACCAAGTCACCCTTCTCCCAATCCTCCACAAGGTCTATGAAAGTGCTCAATCAAATCCATCTGGATCTAATGGGACCCATTCGACCTATGTCGAAGTCTGGTCACGGGTTTATCCTGTCCCTTGTAGACAATGCCAGTGGATACCTGGCAGCCTTTCCGATCGCCTCAAAGGATGAAGACACTGATATTATCATAGATCTACTCAAAAAGAACACCAACACCGTTATACATATCCTTTGGAAATCTGCTCAGACAGAGGAACCAAATTTGTGAACTTCAAACTCTCGACATACTTGGACAAACAACATATCACCCACATCGTGTCAGAACCCTATCACCCAGAACACAATGGACGGGATGAACGAGCCAATCAAACAATTGTGGAGTCTACTCGCACCACCCTCAAAGACAGCAGGCTACCGCCATCGGTTTGGCATGAGGTTGTCAAAGGATTCTGCTTAATGCTGAACCACATCCCAGCAAAAGGGGAAGATTTGACACCCTGGCAGAAAATGCACAATAAACTCTTGCTGCCTTCCTTTCTCAAACCAATTGGGAGCCCCTGCGTTTACCTTATTAACAAACGACCAAAGGGGTCGAAATTTGATTTTAAAGGAGAAGAGGGAACTCTTGTAGGCTTTAATCCTCTCCTCCTTTTGTATTGCATACTAACAAAATCCGGTTCTATTATCTCCTCAAAGCACGTCAAGTTCTTCTTTTTGCCAAGACCTAATGCTCCTGGTTTTTCTTTTGATTTCAATCCTCTAACCGGAGACAATGGTTGCTCTCGCGCCAATGATTTAAGTCCTCGCCTGCCTGACCCAGCTCTCTTAACCCGCGATTCTTCTCAGATTCCCTGGACTCACTATTGCGATCACTCTGATGAATCATTCAGCTCTGCGGAAGAAAGCAACTCAACCATTCAGTTGTCTTCAGAAGAACAGCCTGATCCGACACCTGTGGTGCGTAGCGATGCAACCCCTCAGGGACCACCTCAATCAGATAGCGCTCCAGCGGGTCGAGTTTTGAGGGATAGGTCTCGAGTCAAACCACCTCAGAGATATGGCTTCTATCACCATTACGAGCCTAAGACGCACAATGACGCTCTAAGATACGATGAGCATCTCAAGTGGATTGAGGAAATGGACCTAGAACTGACTTCCATCAAAGAACTGTCCGTCTGGGAAGAGTACGACGGTCCCGAGCCCAAGAACGCACTCAAAACTACCTGGATCTTAAAGGTAAAGCAAAATTGCCATGGCGACCCGGAAAGATTCAAGGCCTGACTTTGCGTGCAAGGATTCAACCAAATCAAGGGTCTTGACTACACCAAGACATTTGCTTCAACCGGGAAGCCTTCCACTCTACAACTACTACTACTGTACGCGCTCAAATCAAATTAACAAATTTGACAATTCGACGTCAAAGGTGCATTTTTGCACTTGCCTATCGACGAGGAAGTAATCATTTGCACTCCAAAGGGCTCGAAGCGAACCTCACGGTATCTGAGACTCAAGAAGTCCCTGTACGGGCTCAAACAGGCGCCAAAAAATTGGTATGAAACTGTCACTGCGTGGTTCAAAGAGGTAGGTTTTGAGGAGTATTTGTGTGATCCTTGCCTTTACCTGTCTCGCGATGGTAAGTCTTGTCTGTTCTTCCACATGGACAATCTCGTTTTCATCGGAGACGGCAATGACTTTGAGTCAAAATTTTTGGATTGTTTTGCGGGATCAATGGCAAAAAACCCCGACATTGTTCTTGGTATGAAAATTGAGGTACTCCGGGATGAAATCTTACTCAGCCAGCAGAAGCACATTGACCTTGGTCTCAAAGAGCTTGGCCTAGAAGAAGCCAGAACCAGCAAAACTCCATTAACTCAGAATCCTCAACTCAAACCCGCCACCGACAAAGAGTTCAAGCAGTTTAAGGCGCTCAATGTTAACTATTGTTTGGCAATTGGACTTCTAAACCATATCGCATGCTACTCACAACCCGACATCAGCTTTGCAGTATCCAGCCTGTCGAGATTTAACGTCAAAACCGGTATTCCCCACTGGAACAAGGTGAAGAAAACCTGGAAGTACCTGAAGGGGACTCCTCATATTCAACTTAGCTTGAAAGTCAAAAACGTTGACTCTCCGATCTCAGCCTACTCAGATGTCTCTTGGGCGGACAATCCCGACACTCGACGCTCTCAAACTGGCTATGTATGTGCCGCGTATGGATGTGTTGTGTCCTGGAACAGTTGCAAGCAGAAGAATGTCACTTTCAGCTCCACGGACACGGAACTAAATGCCTTTGTAGATGCATTTCATGAGGCCACTTGGATTAGGGCTCTAGCCTGCAAGATATTCTAAACTAAGCCAACGCCCATTTCAATCCACACCGACAACAGCGGCCTGATTGACAAAATACATTGGTTCGGATCCAACTCCAAGACTCAACATCTAGATCTGAAAAAAAAGGGGATGAGAGAAGAACTGAAGTCAGGAAATATCACCGCCATACTTGTCAAGTCGGAAGAAATTCCGGCAGATGCTCTAAACAAAAGCTCAAGTCTTACCAGCCTTGAACTCCTTCAATCATTCTTCAGCTCTCATGGAACCTCATAATGTTCATTTTTTTCTTTTGTCTCGTTTTGTTTCTTGTTGGTCTTTTCCTTTTTTTTTCTTTCTTCTTTTTCTTCTTTGCGTCTTAGAGCTCTTCATCTCACCAGGGATGGGGCGTGTTGAGTTATTCCATGCACGCGGGCGCGGGTGAGCCCAACTTTCAGTGGATCAGGGAAACCTACTGCGGCTGCAAACTGCGCACTTAGAGTAGCCCATCTGATGGAGGTCTATCTGACCATTCAACTCGACGCGGGGTTACTTCATAATCTTCACCAGATCATTCATCCTTCCACTCATCCCCTTGATTCCACGTCTCTTTTGTTCATCCAGTTTCTTCTTTGCTCTTATTCTTTCACATCATATACATTGCGTGCTCCATCTCTCAAGATCATTCTTCTGCCCTTTGCTCAAAACACACCACCCACACGTTTGACATGCATCAATGATTTCCTGGTGAGATTCATCACCTTTAATTTCTTTTTCATATTTGACGCACTCACTCATGCTAGAATCTATCAGCCTCTGCTTCAGCCTCTGCATCTCAACCCACAAATCTTCCTCAGATCATCTCCTCCAATCTCTCAAATGTCTGCTCATCAAGTGCAGTCTTATCTTGTTTTTTGTTCATGTTTTCATTTCATTAACTCTCCTCATGATATTTGTGCTCATCAAGTTGGTCTCCTCAGTCTTCAGTCTTGTGTTAGGTCTTTTGTCAATAAAATCACTTTAATAAAAATACCAGCTGAAAATGCTCCAGTGGAAAATCCAATTGAAGAGCCAGAAAATTTGGCTGTTTCTCATCCTACCATTGAGGCATTTAACAATACCCCATTGCAGCCCTATGTTGTTGCAACTCAAGGAACAGCCATGGTTCCTGAAAATTGGGAATCTGCTTGCCTGGAAGCCCAGGCTTTTTTTTAAGCAGCTGAAAAATCTGCACACAGGCCACCCTCAAGCTCACTAGCATTGTCTGAATCATTGTCAAAAGGGCAGCTGACATGCCAGCAGGGCTTGGCACTGAGGGGACTCTACTCTCAGTAGACTAAAGTGAAAGGATACTGGAAGGTGCTACAAGGAGAAGAGAATTACTGAATTGAAGATAAGTTGCTGTTGACACTTTCTGGGATGGATTCCTAGTAAGAATTAGTAAACTGATTTATTTGGGGAAAATGAGGAAGAAGTAAGAGGAGGCCAGTTTAAATAGACAAGAGGTTGGAACTAAAACACAGGTACAAGTGATTGGGGCTTGGACTACATTTTTGATGTCCTGGGAACAGTCTAGGTAACAGAGAGGGCTGATCAGGTATGGTAATACATTATTTTAGGCTGCTTCTACATTGGAACAAGGTTACAGGTCTGGGTTGTCTAATTTGGGAGATTACAGTTGAAGGATTTACAGTGTAAATGGATGTCATGAAACTATGTACTAAGTAGAGAGAGTATGTAATACAATCTGAAAGAGGATGTACATAAAGATTTCAAAAAGGATAAAAAATGAAAGATCATGGGTAAGACAGATTTAATAAGGTTAGAGTATGTGCAGAACTGGGAGATTAAGTATTTTCAAGCCTATGGAGTCTATCTGCATAATGTATCAGGTAATACTTTATGAAGATATGTACTGTATCAAGGTCCTGAGGTATATAGTTACTGGAGACATATTGATATAAGTCTCCTGACGTTTGAGGTTGAATTTACTTGGAGAATGGATCACACATGAGGGTTAGATTGTGTTTTCTGAGGTTAGATTCTGGGGTTAGGCTGAGTTAGGTGTTGTTGTGTCAGTACCCCCTGGTGAAAGATGTTGGTTTTTGACTTCAAAAGAAGTGTTGATCCAATACGTGAAAAGAAGCAGAAAAATGAAGTAGAGACAAGAAAACTTATTCAACTTCAAAAGAAGACTCAGAAAAACTTTGGGAGGAGTAAGAATTGATTGAGGTGATTGAGAACAACAGGCTGTACAGGCTGTACAAACGTTGAAGGCTGTATGAGAGCTCAGAAGCATGTAAGTCTGAGAAAAAAGGTTAGACACACAATGAATGAAAGACAGCAAGACATCAGCAAAAAGAAACAAAATTTGGCTTACCAGGCTCATGCTCCGGAGATGGTGGTTGTACAAGTGCAAAGTTGTACAAGGAAAGAATCTCAAGAACTCAGCTGGCATGGCCTCTAGTTAAGTTGATATGGCCTTGGTGAAAATAGAGCACTTGCACTGGTACTCAGTATTCTGTGGTGCCTGCCAGTTTAGTGCATACTGACATCATATGCGCCTGGGATTAAAACTTTGTGCTCACTCAGACTTTTAGGAGGCAATGCAGAGAACAGGGAATGAGGAATTGAAAGGGAAAGAACTCAAGACAAACAAAGAATGAAGAAGCCAATACCTCAAAGCCACCCCGGATTCAGCCTTCATTGCAGGAAGCACAAAAGTTGAGTGCCTTGAGTTGCCACAACAGCAATAGCCTCAAGACTTTTTTTGTGGGGAAATCAGCTGGATTGCTTTAAGAGTCAACCCGCTTGATTACAATTGTCCCCTTCTCCGCTTCCTCCCACAAGAACTCATGGCACAGCTCCATGTGCTTTGTCTTGAAGTTGGCATGTTTTGCCCTATCAAGGCCAACTTGACACAAATGTTGTTGTCCTTGTAGACTGGAATGGGTTTTCTAACCATTCTATGAAAGACCTCCTGGGAAAGAGATCTTGACAAAATTACTTCCTTGACTGCTTCACCAGCCGCCTTATACTCCGCTTCATTAGTGGAGAGGATGACAGTTGCTTGTTTCGGCAACTTCCAGCTGATGATGTTGTTGTTCCACAGCACCAAAAAGCCCCTGAAGGCCTGTCTGGTAAAGGGACTTATAGCCAATTCTGTGTCAACATGGGTGCTGGCATTAGATTTGGTCTGCTTCTTTGTGAAGTTGATTCCTAGCAATCTGGTGTGAGCTAGATAGCTTAGTACCATAAGCGCCTGATTTTAGTGAGCCAAGCTGGTTTCATTGAGGAATTGCAACAGGTAATTGACGGCATAGGTGATGTTGGGAAAAGTTTTCAGCTGATTTAGTTAAGCTCCCCAACAAGCTTCCTGTATTCCAATCCAGTTGCCGCAAAATTTTTCCGCTCCTCCTTGGATGGAGGAAGAAGCTTTTCAAATGTTTTGAAGGGAGTGGAGCACATCCTGTGGCACAATTCCATCAATGTAAGTCTTGTGGCTGAGGTGAACAATACTTGTCTTTTGTTCCACATTCTTCCCAAGAAGAAGGGTGGCGGGCCCCAGTTGTTTATTTTTGAATTTCTTTGCAAGGGGGTTCAAAAATTTGGTTGGATCAGAGCTGAAGTTGGTAATTTTGTCCACGTGTATGTACAGGTAGGTCTCACCTTTCCAGAATACGCACCAATCCACCTCACTCCTACTAAACCCTTCTTCTTGCAGCCAATTACTTAGAGTTTGATACCACATTTTTGGTGCTTGCTTGAGCCAATAAAGAGCCTTCTTGAGATGGACAGCATTCCCTGGGGATATTGGAAAATTAAGAGGCAATCCAACATGGATTTTTTCCTTGAGAGACGTATTGAGAAAGGCCAAATTAACATCCAGCTGGTGGAATCTGTACCCACGCTGGACTGACTGAACAATTATCATGCGGAGTGAGGACTTATCACCGGTAGGTGAAAAGACACTCAAGTAGTCAACCCCAAACTCTTGATGAAACCCCTGGACGCATAATCTATCCTTGAACTCAATGATTTTGTTTTCTTTGTCATGCTTGGTTTGAAAAACCCATATGCACTCCAGTGCCTTAACACCCAGACTATGCTTTCATTCCTCCCAAACTCCGTAAGTGATCAGGTTCAGTATTTCCTTCTCCATTGCAGAAATCCATTCCAGTTTGTGCGTACTTGCAAACGCCTGCTCCAAATTTTTGGATCCTGGTTCTGGACTTTGTTGAAGTTTGCTTCAGGTTCATGATCCTGACATTGGTTGTTAGTTAGGATGTTTTGTTTGGAGATGAAACTGCAGTTAAGGGAGAAAGGTGAAACAACACTTTGATGTTGAGGTGCAACATCTTCACTGTTTTAGAGAGGAAGTGAGAAGTCCAGGGTATTATTGGTTTGATTAGGAAACAGATCTTGACATTCATTAGGCTTTGCAGGTGCAGGACAAAAACGTTCAAAATTCCCTTCTAGGAAGGTGAAATCTGCAACAATGCGGGTGCAACAAGTGCAATGATCTAGAATTTTGTATGATGAAAAGTTATTGACATACCCAAGAAGTGTGCCTTTCTCTCTGTTTATACCCAGTTTTGAAACCATCTTGGCCTTCAGAATGAGGGAGTAAGTTGTGCATCCAAAAGGTTTGGAAACACCATAGTTGAAGTCTTTTCCGGTCTATGTTTTTTATGGGATTGAGAATTAATTGGATGCAATGGGAAGTAGTGTTGCAGTTTTCACAGCTTCAGCCCAGTAGGTTGGGGGAAGCTTTCTTTGCAACAATAGGCATCAAGATTTGTTGAGGATAGTTAAATTTGCTCTTTCTGCAAGGCCATTTTGCTGTTGTGTGTAAGTACAAGAGCGGTGGTGCACTATTCCTAGATCCTTCAGGTACGTAGAGAAATTTGTGTTCACAAACTCACTTCTTGGATCCAATACAAGGGTGTTGACTTTGTTGCCAAGCTTTCTTTCAGCAGTCTGAACAAAGTCCTTGACTGCTGCGGGTACTTGGTCCTTAGTTTGGAGGAAGGAGGTTGAATTGAAGCATGAGTGTTGGTCCACAATTGTGAGAAAGAACCTGCATCCACCGTTGGACTGAACAGGAAAGGGAACCACCACATCTAGATGCACCACTTCAAGTGTTCTGCAGAAAGTTTTGAAGTGATTGGTAAATGGTGTAGCAGTAATCTTGAAGCTCCGGCATAATTTTCAGTGAGTGTTTGAGGTTTGGTTTGGAAGAGGTGCCTGAGGACTTTGTCGCTTGGTTGTCCTAGTCTCAAGTGCCAGAGGTTTTCAAAGGGTTGCCTCAGAGTTGATTGATGCAGGAGAGATTGCAAAGAAATCTGCAAAATAGGGAGAAATTGCGTTGAACCAGGCATTTCGCGCTGGAAGGATGTTGAAGCAACAAGAAGAGAAGCAGGGGAATTTTTTTTTAAGATGGGGGACCCCCCACGTGGATTCAGATGACAAGGTGGTTAAAGTCCGTCAAAGAAAGTGAAAAACAGGGGTGTATTGGACTTGGTCTGGCTGGTTAAAGCCATGAAGGCATCAAGGTAAATGGTCAAGAGTTGATTTTTGAAAGCATCAAAGATAATCTTGTCAAAAATCAAATTTTAAGCATAAAATAAGTTTTTTGAAGCGTTGAAGCAATCAATAAAAGCTTCAAAAGAAGGCTGGTCAAACATCAACTTTAAATAGTCAAAAGGGTTTGTCAAAGGTTCAAAGCCTTGAAGGTTGAACTTTGAAATTGTAAAAGCAAACTTTCAAAGCATCAAGGATGATGAAGATGCAGAGGGGAGTTTGGGGATGGAGTTGAGTAAAATGGGAGATAATAGAGAGATACAGTGAATTGTAGCTAAAGGAAAAGAGAAGGAGGCCATTATCAAAGAAGGGGGTAGATAAGATGAATCCCTGGAGCTAGAAGATTTAAAAAATAAAATGAAAGACTTGGAAGTGAAGATAAAGGTGGTAGAAGAAAGAAGAAATGAAAAGAATGGAATTTAAAGAAGGAATGAGGAAGAGGTTTGGTTAGAGGAAATAGAAGGTGTGGAATGATTTTTGGAGATGATGGAAGGTCCTAGTTTTATGAAATATTCAGTTTTAAATGAAGATCAAGTTAATCAATCCTTTTAATTTAACACTAGAAATTAAAGGGATGGAAAATATTTTTTGCAAGACGGTTTGAAGGAAGGATGGGGTAGTGAAATAAGGAAATAAAAGTTTGGATTTTTAGAGGCTAGGAAGGAAAAGTCTTTAGATATGAAGAAAAAACTAGCAGATGTTTTAGCTTTAGCTGGTCATAATTTTGAAATGGGAAAAAATGTGAGAGGACCTAATTATTATCAAGTTAAAAAGTTGAAGTTAGTAAATACATGGATTTGTAGAGTGAAACAGTTGGGAGAGTTGATGTGTGAAGCTATATGAAATTTTTTTTATACAATTTTTATTTACATATATTTTTTTGTTATTTTATTTCATTTGATTTTATTTTATTTTATTTTATTTATTTTATTTTATTTATTTTATTTTATTTTATTTTATTTTATTTTATTTTATTTTATTGTATTTTATTTTATTTTATTTTATTTTATTTTATTTTATTTTATTTTATTTTATTTTATTTTATTTTATTTTATTTTATTTTATTTTATTTTATTTTATTTTATTTTATTTTATTTTATTTTATTTTATTTTATTTTATTTTATTTTATTTTATTTTATTTTATTTTATTTTATTTTATTTTATTTTATTTTATTCTATTTTATTTTATTTTGTTTTATTTTATTTTATTTTATTTTATTTTATTTTATTTTATTTTATTTTATTTTATTTTATTTTATTTTATTTTATTTTATTTTATTTTATTTTATTTTATTTTATTTTATTTTATTTTATTTTATTTTATTTTATTTTATTTTATTTTATTTTATTTTATTTTATTTTATTTTATTTTATTTTATTTTATTTTATTTTATTTTATTTTATTTTATTTTATTTTATTTTATTTTATTTTATTTTATTTTATTTTATTTTATTTTATTTTATTTTATTTTATTTTATTTTATTTTATTTTATTTTATTTTATTTTATTTTATTTTATTTTATTTTATTTTATTTTATTTTATTTTATTTTATTTTATTTTATTTTATTTTATTTTATTTTATTTTATTTTATTTTATTTTATTTTATTTTATTTTATTTTATTTTATTTTATTTTATTTTATTTTATTTTATTTTATTTTATTTTATTTTATTTTATTTTATTTTATTTTATTTTATTTTATTTTATTTTATTTTATTTTATTTTATTTTATTTTATTTTATTTTATTTTATTTTATTTTATTTTATTTTATTTTATTTTATTTTATTTTATTTTATTTTATTTTATTTTATTTTATTTTATTTTATTTTATTTTATTTTATTTTATTTTATATATATTTTTTTTGAGAATATATTTATTGTCCTTGGGCTAAGTAGAAAAACAAGAAAAAAAAAATGGATTATGTTATTTTTGAAAGATGTTTATTTTTATATGTTATTATATATATATTTATATATATTATTTTAAAAGTGGATAGGGTTTATTTATTTTAATGATGCTTTTGTTTTTAGGGGATAAAGTGTATGGAAATCTTGAATTAAGGTAAGTAAGTTGGTAAGATTAGAGTGAGGTTCCAAATTGGTGCTTTCCTCATCATTATGGAAGCCTTTCCATTCAAATAAGTAAACTAATTTCCCACTGTTAAGTCTTGAGTCAAGTATCTGAGACCCTTCCCATTTATCTAATGCATTAATTTTGAATGGTTCAGTTGGTGGTTGGTGTCTGGAATACAGTGAGTCAGTAAGGAGGAGTGCAACCCAGGGTGAATAGTGGACCATTGTTCCTGTAGTTAAAGATTGAATTAATTTTCTCCAATCTGTTCTGTAATCAAAAAAGGACCTAACCATTGCTCTCAAAGCTTATGAGTTGGATTGTTAGCTTTGATATTTTTAGAAGAGAGCCAAACATGGTTTCAAACAGCAAAAAAGGCAGGGAAATAACTTTTTTTTTGGGTCAGCATATCTCTTATAGCTTTTCAAGTTGTTTCTGATTCTGGTGAATCTGAGTTATGTAGTGACTGGAAGGTTGTTTATCTACTACATGGATGCCGTCAAAGTTGGTGTGTCAATCATAAATGGTGAAGAATGGAGATTTCTTAGTAGAAGTGTGAGTGGAATTGTTTTCAGAAATTTCAGCAAGAGAGATCCAGGTATCCCATTAGTCTTGGTGATAACTGACATAAATACTGAAAATTGTTCTGGGATCTGATTTACCCGTTCACTTTGTGAAGAGATTTTAGTGATAATTGATCATAAAATTGACTGAGAACTCAGAAAAGAAAACATGATGAGCAATAGCTCTCTGAACAAGACACAAACAAATATGAGCAAAAGAAAAAATATGATCAGGAGACTGCATAAAGTAAAATGCCAGTCTCAAGTTTGAATCTTGAGTGAAGGTTTTGAGGCTGACATTTACAAATGGCATGACTGTTCTGAGGATGTGAGAGAAGGAAATTGTGATGAATATCACCAGGCAGTCATTGAATTAGTTTGGGTGTCAAGGGTTGAGTCAAAAGAGATTTTGGCGCAGGATGAGAGAGAGATTGAAAGAAGAAAAAGACTGAAAAAGAGACATCAAAACAAATATAAGAGAAAAGAAGAAAATGAGTCTCCATATTGAAGGAATGAGAAAGAAGAGCCTCCTCTATCCTAGTATGTGAGTTTAGTGAGTCCCTGTCCAAGTAGAAAGATTGGGGATTGTATTAAGAGGCCTTCTTTGAGTAGTAGGAACATGGGGAAAATTGACTGAGAAGTGGATACCCGCAAGAGATGAGTTTCAGGCACTCTCAAGCCTGTGAAATCCCAACACACCCCATTCCTGGAGAGATGAAGGGAGCAACAGACCAAAAAGATACTTGAGTTTAACAGAATAGAACAAAAGGAAGCATGTAGAAAGAAAAAAAGAAGAGAAGCAAGACACATAGAGAAGAAAACACAAACTGGTTTAATAAATAAAAAAAACTACAAGGGCCTGGAAGGTGCAAAGAATGTTTGAAGAAGCTCAAGGCTAGTTAGACTTGATCTTTTTTTGAGGGCATCTGCCGGCATATCTTCTGACCTGACTAGCCTGATCCTGATGTTCCCTGACTTCAGTTCTTCCCTCATTCCCTTTGTTTTTAGGTCCAAGTGGCAAGTTTTTGAGTTGGACCCAAATTTTTTGACTTTATCAGTGAGGCGGCTGTTTTCAGTTTGAATTATAGTGGCCTTAGATTTGTTAGAGAATTTTTTTCAAGCCATAGCTCTGATCCAGGTAGCTTCTTGGAATGCGTCAACAAAGGCATTGAGTTTGGTGTCTGTGGAACTAAAAGTGATGTTCTTCTGTTTTCAGCTGTTCCATGAAACAGCGCATCCATATACCGCGCAGAGATAACCAGTTTGAGAGCGTTGAATGTCCGGATCATCCCCCCAAGACGCATCTGAGCAAGCTGAGAGTAGATATTCAGCGTTTCCCACCTTCAGAGAAAAGCTTGATGTTCAGAGTTCCCTTCAGGTATTTCCAGGTCTTTTTTACCTTGTTCGAGTGGGGTAGGCCGGGCTTGATGTTGAATCTGAAACGGCAAAGCTTATGTTGGGTGGAGAGAAGCATGAGATGTGGTCAAGCAGGCCAATGAAAGATTGATAGTTAACTTTCAGAGCCATGAACCGCTCAAAAGTTTTGTTGGTGGCGGGTTTGAGTTGAATATTTTGTGTCAGAGGAGATTTGCAAGACCTTGCGTCTTCTAGGCCAAGCTCCTTGAGTCCGTGTTCTATGTGTTTTGGCTGGCTGAGAACAATTTTGTCTTCCATTACTTCTATCCTCATGCCCAGAATGGTGTCTGGATCTTCTGCAGTAGAGCCTGAGAAATGAGCTAAGAGCTTCCTCTCAAAGTTGTTGCCGTCTCCAAAAAGAATCAGTTTGTCCATGTGAAAGAAGAACCAAGACTAACCATCATGATACAGGTAGAGACACCAGTGACATGAACACTCTTTGAAACCTACTTCCTTAAACCAGGCCGTGAGAGTTTTGTACAAGTTATTTGCAGCTTGTTTTAGGACGTAGAGAGATTTCCAAAGTTTGAGGAATTCATTTGTTCTTTTGGAACCCTTAGCAGTGCGGATGATTACTTCCTTGTCAATAGGTGAGTAAAGAAAAGCACTTTTGAAATCAAACTTGCAAATCTTCTGCTTTGATTCAAGTGCGTAGAGTAGCAGCAGTCGTAGTCTAGAAGGCTTACCGGTTGGAGAAAAGGTGTTGGTGTAGTCAAGTCCCTTGATCTTGTTGGATCCCTGAATGCACAGGCGAGCCTTGTACCTAACTGGGTCGCCATAGCAGGTTTGCCTGATTTTAAAGATCCAAGTAGTTTTAAGAGCTTTCTTTGGCTCAGGTGCTTTGTATTCCTTCCACACAAGAAGATCTTTGATTGAATCCAACTTCTTTTCCATCGACTAAATCCATTCACGATCTTTGTTGCAGTTTAGGGCATTGTTGTACGTTTTTGTCTTGTAATAGTGATAGAACCCGTACCTTTGAGGTGGTTTAATGGAAGATCTGTATCTCAAAATTCTCCCTATCAGCGCTTTGTCTTTCCCCAAGGGTTGATTGGTGGATTAGGTTGGTTGGAGTGCAAATAAGCCTCCTCTATTGGTAGAGGGTTTGTGAAATCTTCCAATTAGGGAATACTAACATACTCCCCTTCATACGCCAAGCTAGATGATTCATCTGATTGATTGCAATATTGAGTCCAAGGATCTACAGGATGATTGAGAGTTTTGTGAGTGGGGTCTGGAACCTGAGGAGATGGTATTTTGTCCTGAGGCAAGACGCTTTTGTCTTGGAGAAAATCACTATTCCAGGTGAGCCCAGAAGCGTTTGTTCTCAGCATGGAGAGGAATTTCACGTGCTCTGTGGAGATAATACAACCAAATTTTGTCAGCACACAATATGAGAGAAAGAGAGGATTAAAGCCTACTAAGGTTCCTTCTTCTCTTTTATGCTCAAACTTAGAACCTTTTGATCTCTTGTTGATGAGATAAACACAGGGACTTCCAATGGGTTTGAGGAAGGAGGAAGGAAGAAGTCAACCATGCACCTTTGTCTAGGGATTCTCATCTTCATCTTTTGCTGGGGTGTGATTCAGCATGAGGCAGCAGCCTTTGACCACCTTGTGCCAGAACAATGGAGGGAGCCAGCTATCCTTGAGAGTGGCCCTGGTGGACTCCAATATTGTTTGATTTGCTTGTTCAGCAAAAACACTGTGTTCTGGATGATAAGGTTCTGAAACAATGTGGGTAATGAGTTGTTTGTCCAGGTACCTCAACAGTTTAGATTTCACAAACTCTGTTCCCCCATCCAAGCAGACTTCTGAAGGGTACACGCCGCAACGGCAATGTTCTTTCTCAAGGAGGTTGATGATGATGTCCCAAGTTTTGTCCTTTGAACTCAGCGGGAAGGCACCAAGATAACCACTGGCATTATTGACGAGGGATAGAATGAATCTATGACCCCCCTTGGATAAGGGTTGAATAGGTCCCATCAAATCAAGATGGATACAATTGAAAACCTTTGAGAAGCAAGTAGATGAATGCATGAGTGGAGACTTGGTGATCTTGCTCTTGACACATTCCACGCATTGAAACTTCTGGATGATTTTTTTTGGAATGTGGCAAATGAGAGGAGAAAGCCTTGACAGAGAGGAATGTCCATATTTCCTGTGGATCTTGAGATGACTGTCTTCAGGTGAGGATGAGATAGAAGAAAGGTGAGATTTCAAGGAAGAGACAGGGCTGAATGAGGGTGTAGGAAGAGTGTACAATTTATCTTCAAAAGTTCCTTTGAGAACAAGCTTTCCCCATGTGAGATAGTGAAGCACTTCTTGAAGGAGTTAATCAAGCAACCCTTGCTGTTTAGAGTGCCTGCAATAATCAAGTTGATAGTCACATCTTTCACATAGAAAGCATGAGAGAGCTTGAGAGTGAGATCCTTCCAGTGCAGAATTGCCATTCCTTTCCCCTTGATAGCTAGACTCCCACCTTCCTTTCCGGTTTTGATAGGATTTCCCACATAATTTTCCATTTTGCAGAAGTAGGAAGAGTCATTGATCATATGAACAGATGCTCAGATGTTGAGCAGGAAAAAACGGTTAGCTTCCCCATGTTCAATCCATTGGTTCAGTAGGGCAAGTTAATGTGCCAAGTTAGATTCAACCTTCTCTTTTGATCTGTTCTTCTTTGCTTTCTACTTGGCCTGATTGCCTCTCCACCATTCAGGAGCCACGTTGGGATTAAGATGCCAACAGTCCATGGCTGAATGATTCTTATCTTTTCCAGGATGATGATAGCTTTTGACAAATCTCTTCAGATCAGATCCCTTGGAAGAATGTTCATGAGATGGGGTCTTCCCTTCAAACAGAGCAATGTCTCCTTTTGATTTTGCATTTGAGATAGATGATTGGGCCATGGATTTGTTTTTCAACTGAGTTAGATGATTCAGGACGTATTTGATTGAGATTTCCTGGTTGGAGTGCATGATTTTTCTCTTGAAGTTGTCCATGGAAGGCAGAAATTTTGAAAAGAAGAAGGTATTCAGCAATGTCATCCGGAATTTTGATTCCAACTTTGGTCATCTTTTTGAGACTTAACCTGACTCTTGTGATGAAGTTGAAAATTTGGTTGGGATTGAACAAGAGATAAAAGAAGCTGTTGAATACTCAAGAACTATTTGAGGCCAGAGACGAAGCAAATTTCTGGATGATGGCTTTCCAGAGAAGTTTAGCAGAATTTCTGTTTTTGGCCGTGACAATATTTTTGTGAGCTGTGGAGTAAAGCTTAGAGATGATGAGGAGCTTGAGTTTTTTGTTGACCGAATTCTCCAGGCCCCATGTCTTGTTGTTGATGGCTATTGTACATCCTCTGAGGTCCAGAATTGCATCCATCTTGTCCCTCCATATTCCATAGTTTTCTTCATTGACTAAGGGGATGGTCTCAAGGGCAGTTATTAAAATTGTCTGTTGAAAGTCAATCTTGACTAGTTGGGATGCTCCCTCAGTCTGTCTATAGGTTATCAAAAATCTTGAAGAGAGGTCATTTTGGTTTTTGAAAGTGAAGAGATTTTAGTGATTATTGATAATACACAATACTGAGAACTGAGAAAAGAAAACATGATAAGCAAGAGCTCTCTGAACAAGACACAAACAAGTATGAGAAAAAGAACAGACAGGATCAGGAGACTGCATAAAGTAAAATGCCAGTCTCAAGGTTGAATCTTGAGTGAAGGTTTTGAGGCTGACATTTAAAAATGTCATGAGTGTTCTGAGGATGTGAGAGAAGGAAATTGTGATGAATCTCACCAGGCAGTCATTGAATTAGTTTGGATGTCAAGAGTTGAGTTGAAAGAGAGTTAGGCGCAGGATGAGAGAGACATTGAAAGAAGAACAAGAGTGAAAAAGAGAAATCAAAAAAAATCTGAGAGAAAAGAAGAAAATGAGTCTCTAGATTGACGGCATGAGAAAGAAGAGACCCTTCCATCCTAGTATGTGAGTTTAGTGAGTCCCTGTCCAAGTAGAAAGATAAGGGGTTGTATTAAGAGGCTTTCTTCAAGTAGTAGGAACATGGGGAAAATTGACTGAGAAGTGGATACCCACAAAAGATGAGTGTCAGGAACTCTCAAGCCTGTGAAATACCAACATGTTGGCTATCTGTATTGGGGTGATAAGATGTGGAGAGATTTCTTTCTATCCGTATTTTTTCACATAAATTTTTGCAAAAGGAGGAAACTAATCAAGATTCTCTGTCAGTGAAAATTTGATTTGGGAGCCCATTTTTGGTATAAACATGAGAGATTGGCAGTTTAACCATCTCCACAGAAGGGATATAAGTTTGGTTTTCAATAAAGAAAGACATTTTTGAAAAAAAATCAACTACCACAAGAATTGAGTCAAATCCATTGGATAGTAGAAGTTGTGAGATAAATTCCCTAGAGAGTGAATTCCAGGGAGAATCTGGTGTTGGTAAGGGTTGAAGGAGTCCAAACTTCTTGTGGTGACTTGTTTTTTTTCTGCTGAAAAGATAACAAGAAGAAAGATAATCTTTGATAAAGAAATTCATATTTTCACAGTGGAAGTCTCTTTTGACTGGATAATTTTTCTTGTCTTGTCCAGGGTGGCCTGAGAGAGGGCAGTTTTTTTTTCAAACTATTTCAAGTTGGAGTTGTTCATCTTCTTTGGGGATTCCTATTCTATTTTTGAAAATAAGCAGTCCAGTGTTTGGATCCATGGGTTAACTCTTTACTTGTTCCTTTTTAAGTAAATTCTAAATAATCTTCTGGGTCAATTTGTTGGAGATCTGGGATTAAATTAATTTTTCAAATCGTCCATAAACCTGTCTATTAGAAGTAAAGAAAATTCTAGAGGGTTTAAATTCAGTCTGTTTCAAGATTTGTTTGAGATTTTCTGGATTCCTTTCTGCATAGGGAATTCCCCCCTTTGGATAAAAATTGTATTGAATTGACAAGACATCAGGCAATATGGAGTGCTTTTGTGGTTTGTAGACTATTTTAAAGTCAAATTTGGATAGAAATTCAGCCCAGAGGGCTTGGCGACAAGTCAAGACTTTGGAGTTCATAAAATATTTAAGATACAAATGATCAGTCAGAACTTCAAAAGGAGATGAAGGACTGAGCAGGTAAGCTCTCCAAAAATTGACAGCCCATAAAATGGCTAGGAGTTCTTTATCATGGATTTCATATTTAATTTCAGCACTACCCAATTTTCTGCTATCAAAAGCAATTGGCTGCTTGGATCCATCAGGAGAGACTTAGGTGAGAACAGCACATAGGGCATAGTCACTAGCATCAGTCTCCAAAAAGGTTTTGAAAGGAAAATCAAAATTTCTGAGAATAAGAGCCTTGTCAAAGGCTAGTTTTTGGTCCTCAAAATTCTGCATGGCCCCTGGGGACAAATAAAATATGGGATCCAAACCAGTGAGAGCAGTGAGGAGATAGACCTTTCTAGAGTAGTTACTGATAAACAAACCCAAAAACATTTGCAAGGCCTTTTTGTTTTTTGGTGAGGGCCAATCCAAGATCTTTTGGACCTTGGATTTTTCCATTTCAATACCATTCTCCTGGAGATAACCAGAAAAATTAATCCCCTGAGGAGGCTGAAATTCATACTTAGAAGCTTTTGCAGATAAGTTGTTTTTCTGAAGTCTGCTTAAGACTTCACACACATGAGCTCTATTTTCTTTTAACTTCTTGGAAAAAATAACAATTTGATCAAGGTGTACCACCACAAAGATTGTTGGAAGTTCTTCAAAAATATCATGAATAATACATTGCAATGAGGGCGGAGCATAGATCAGTCCCAATGGCATAACCAGATTTTCAAAACTTCCAAACTGATTTATAAATGCTTTGAGATTTTCTGCCCTTCTTTGATTTGAAGAAGATAATAAGCACCCCTGAGGTAAATTTTGGAGAAAATGGAAGAACCGGAGAAGAGCATTAATGAGTGAGTCATGGGAGTAATTGGATACCAATTTGTTAAGATGAATATTGTGTTAAGATTAATATTGCCTGACAGACAAGCGGGATCATGGGGCAATCCGCTGGACCCCTGTGTAGATACTCTAAATCTCACACTGTTCTTCAGACTTCACCTGATATCTCTTGACTCTTCTCTTTCTTTGTTTTCTCTTCTTTTATTTTCATCAGTCTCTTGTCTCTACTCTCTTCTGTCGCCTTATCTCTGTCTCTCGGTCAATCTCATCTCCTTTACATCTCCTCAACTTATGGCCATTGTACAACAACTCTCTAACTGCAAAAAACTCATCAAGTTGATCAATTGCCTGGTAAGATCTCTAGTCCTTTGGGAAAACCTCCACACTACATATCTGATCTTCTATCCTCCGATTTTCTGTCTCTTGCTTGTCTTCCTGTCTCCAACTGTCTCCCGTCTTACCACTCTTCTCTACCAGTCTCCGGACATAAAATTCTGCTGGTTTTATTCAATGAAATAAATCTCATATTTATTACTGTTAAAAGCCAAATCACTCCTCCAAACCCAAGATGAAAGAACCAGCAGGAGCGTTTGATTACTCCCATCAAGTTCCTTTCAAAGCCTCAGTTGACGCAATACCTCCTCTCAATGAAGAAAATTATTTGATTTGGAAAGATAAAATTCTCATGTTATTTGATCTCAAGGACATCAAGGATGCCATAACAAGGAACAAGGGTCCACTATCATCAAAACAAGATAGGGAAATTTGAGCAATCATCCTCTCCAAATTGGACAGAACCACTCATGCAAATGTTGTCAATACAACAAACATCTTGTCGTCCAAGTTACTCTGGGCTTAAATTAGTAGCAGGTTTGCTTATCTGAGATGGCTAATTGAGCAAGAGTTTTCAACCAATTTCTCCACTCTCCCTTTAACAAACAAGCTTTCAATGGATTTGTCACCAAAATGCACAAGGCTATCAATTGAATGGCCAAAGTTGGAATCAAACTAACCAAAGATACCTTGGCCTATCTCATCCTATTCAAATTCCCACCTCCACTAGAAAATCTGAAGCAACAAATCATGCACATTGAGAGACTTGTGACCGTGGAAGTGGTAATCAACCATCTCATTCAATACAATAACAAACAAAAGGCTCAAATCAAGGTTGGAAAACCAAATCCTGACGTATTTTTAGTGACTACTAATACAAAAATGGACAGAGACAATAAAAAGACACGGCTCTGATGTAAGGAAGGATATCACAATTTCAGCGCCCCCCATCCAGAATCATCTTGCTTCCACTTACATCCCAACATTTCCCCAGAATGGTGGTTAGAACAACAAAAAGAGTGGAAAAACAAATTCAAGAAAGCCTCTACAATCAACTACCACGCTCTACTCACCCTCTGGATCAATGGAATCAATCACCCAAATCTTCTTCTAGACTTGGGCGCCAATATTCACATATTCAACAACCTCAAATTCTTTGAGTCCATCAAGCTGGAAGATGATCCTGATGAAATCAAAACTGGGAAGTTAGATGCGACTCTCAAAATACAAGGAACAGGGACGCTGAAGCTTGAATGGAAGGATTCCCTTCTCACTCTTGAAGACTGCGCTTATGTACCCAAAATTGTGGTCAACCTCATAAGTCTGGGGCTCCCGGAAAAAAAAGGTTGCAAATTCTCTCAGAAAAAGGAACGCTTTTCAGTCTCACAAAATGGTCAGACTGTGGTGAAGGGTCTAATTTGCAACAATCTGTTTGTCATTGAAAAGCCTTGAAACACTGGCAAGAACCATTTGGTCAACATGCTGAGACAAGAAAAGACTCAATTACTGTCAGAAATACATAAAATGTACGGCCATGCTTCTCTCTCTACTCTCAAACCTATCATAAATGGTTGCTTCTCCAAATAAGAAATTGATAATTTTCAATGGGACAGTTGCGCAAAGAGAAAAATCACAAGATCCCCTTTCTCTGCTGTTTCTACCCCCTCATGCAAACCACTGGAAAGAATCCATCTCAACCTGATTGGACCAATAACACCTCAATCAAAGGATGGCCACCACTACATTCTAACTCTTGTGGACAACTTCTCCAGTTATCTGGCGGCATTCCCTTTAATTTCCAAAGATGAAGCTCCTGGTGCTATTATAAGCATCCTCAAAACTGAATACAAGAGGTTGAAGTACTACCCTAATGAGATCTTCACATAAAAAGGGACCGAATTTACTAAATCCACTCTAAATTATTTTGAAAGATCAAAACACATCAAACTCATGACTTCAGAACCCTACCATTCTCAACATAACGGTCAAGCAGAGAGAGCTAACAGGACCATCATAGAATCTGCAAGAGCCACTTTCTCCTCATCCAGGCTTGCCAAAAACTACTGGTACATAGTGACAAGGAGCTGCTGTGTTATGCTTAATCAAATTTCCAGGGAAGGTAATCACCTGTCCCCTTGGGAGCTCATGTTTAAAAAGAAGCCTCCTGCTAACTACTTGAAACCTGTA
Source organism: Puccinia polysora (assembly GCA_025617555.3). Classification (NCBI taxonomy): domain Eukaryota; kingdom Fungi; phylum Basidiomycota; class Pucciniomycetes; order Pucciniales; family Pucciniaceae; genus Puccinia; species Puccinia polysora. The sequence continues at coordinate 24,906,833 of CM062618.1, read as the reverse complement.
GGGTCTCCTGTGGTTTATCTGTCAAGTTGGATTCAGAAAGGTCGAAAATTTGACAAGAAGGGATTGGAAGGAATTCTAGTTCGTTTTAATCCTCCTTTTCACTCTTACTTGATACTCAGCTCATCTGGCTCTATTATTGAAACAAAACATGTTCAGTTTCTCAAGACCCACTCCAAAAATTTTCCCTTCCTTGAATTCCCCGGTCTCAACATCTTCTCTCAACCTGGCACTGAATTAATCAAATATAACTTCTCCTCGCAAGACAAGCAATACACAATAAGAGATATAAGTTGTGAAAATTATGATTCCGACTCTATGCAAGAAGAAGCCTATTCTCCTCCTTCTTCTTCCTCTGAACCTCCTTGCTCTCCTTCTCCTCCTCCACAAGCTCCCAAACTGAATCAAAGGCTAAAGCGGGAAACTAGAAAACCCCAATGGTATGGTTTTCATCATTACTATGAACCACCATCTAATCAAGCAGCGGGAAAATGTTCCAAGTGGCCTAAATGGAAAAAGTTGTCCAAGGACAAACTGGAATCAATAGAGTCTCAAGGAGTGTGGGAAGAATACTATGGTTCACCGGATAACATTCTGAATACTACCTGGGTCTTTAAAGTCAAGGAGAATTGTCACAGAAAACCGGCAAAATATAAAGCAAGGTTGTGTGTCCAAGGTTTTGACCAGGTACTCGGTGTCAATTATAATGAAACTTGGTCTCCAACTGGGAAATTGGGATTGCTCCAAAGAGCCCTGGTATATGGTCTAAAAAATAAAATGAATTTTACTCAATTTGATGTGAAGGGAGCTTTCCTCCTCGCCCCACTTCAAGAAACCGTCATTATAAGAACTCCAGAGGGATATAATTGTAAATCTCCCTTCTTGAAACTCAAAAAATCCTTGTATGGACTCAAACAGTCTCCAAAAAATTGTTACAAGACGTTAACCCAATGGATTATATCTCAAGGCTATCACACATCAACCAGTGATCCTTGCTTATACTTTAATTGCCTGACCAAGGAAATGGTCTACTTTCATGTAGATGATATGATTCACATGGGCAATACTGACAGCTTCAAAAACCACTTCTTCAATTGTTTCAAAAACTCAGCATGTCACTCTCCAAACACAATTCTTGGTATGTTGATGGAGGTTCAAGATGAAAAAATTCTTCTGAGCCAGACAAATCACATAGAATGTGGCCTTGAGGGACTTGGTCTATCTTCTTGCAAGGATACAAAAGCTCCCCTGACTCAAAATCTGCAACTCAAACCAGGATCAGATTTGGACCATGCTGAATTCTCACAGCTCAACATTAACTACAAATCTGCAGTTGGTCTTCTCAACCATCTTTTGCAATATACCCAACCCAACATTGCCTTTGCCGTCTCCAGCCTGGCCAGGTTTAACACCGAACCCGGCATGACTCACTGGAGAGAAGTTTTCAAGGTTTGGAAGTACCTCAAGGCCACCAAAAGCTTGAAACTGGTTATCAAATGTGACTTAGACCAGGAAGTTGTCTCAAGCTTTAGCTATGCCACATGGGGTGAGGATCCAACATTTTGTAAGTCGCAGAAGGGATATATAATCTTTCACTATGGCTGTCCTATTGTATGGCATTCCTTAAGGCAAAGAAAAATTACATACTCTTCCACGGAGTCAGAGCTCAACACGCTTCTCAACAGCTAATTGGAACTCAAGTGGATCAAGCAGCTCATTGCTGAGGTACATGGTTTCACTGATATCAAACCCACGCTATATATTGATAATCAAGGACTAGATGACAAAATAAATGATTTGGATCCCATTCTAAATCCAGACACATTGACATCAAGACTAAGGGATTGTTTGAAGATTACAAAGAATCCCTATTCAATCTCTCACTGATCCAGACCAATGCTATGGTCTCTGACTCTCTAACCAAAGCCTCAAGTATCTCCTCCCTAGAACTAATATGCGCTAAGGTATTTACCCTCTCTACCAACTCTGACCCTTTGGACAGCAAGCTCTCCAGTCACCCGGGGTGTTAAGATGAATATTGTGTTAAGATGAATATTGCATGATGGAAAAGCAGGATCATGGCCTGATCCGCTGGACTGCCGTGTAGATACTCTAAATCTCACACTGTTCTTCAGACTTCACCTGCTCTCTCTTGACTCTTCTCTCTCTTTGTTTTCTCTTCTTTTCTTCTTATTTTTCTCTTGTCTCTACTCTCTTCTGTTGTCATATCTCTATCTCTTGGTCAATCTCATCTCCTTTCCATCTCCTCATCTCCTTTCCATCTCCTCAACTTCTGTCCATTGTACAAAGAATCTCTAACTGCAAACAACTCATCAAGTTCATTTATTGCCTGGTAAGATCTCTAGTCCTTTGGGCCAACCTCCACACTACATATCTGATCTTCTATCATCCAATTTTCTGTCTCTTGCTTGTCTTCCTGTCTCCAACTGTCTCCAGTCTTACCACTCTTCTCTACCAGTCTCCAGAAATAAACTTCTGCTGTTTTTAGTCAATGAAATAAATCTCATATTTATTACAATTCTTTTGAGTAACACCGTTAAGGTTGAAATAGTGAACATACAATTGCAAAACACCATCCTTCTTTTTCACAGAGAGGAGGGGTGCTCCAGTGCTTGATGTGCTGGGGAGAATGAAACCTTTCTCTATATTTTCCCCTATATAGTATTGTAGGGCCTCCTCTTCATGGTGGCTGAGGGAGTAAATAGGACAAACTGGAGGAAGGGGGCCTTCCAGTTTGAGATGGTGATTTTAAGCATGATGAGGAGGGAGTTTATCAGCTTTAACCTGGGAAAAAACAGCTACGGAGGCAAGATATGTTGGAATATGAGCTTGACAAGATGATGAGCAGAGAAATGAGAGTAGCAAATTAGGCAGGAGAAGGATTCAATCTCACTCAAGGGGTCCAGAAAGGACCAAATTTAGGAGGGGTTTCAGTAGGTGGGCCCGGATGAAGAGGGTGAAAATCTGATGTTTTTCATTCAAGAGATCATAGACAAGAGAGTATTTATGGACAACTAGAAAACCACAAATGGGCCTTTGAAGGATAAAGAATATTGAATAAGGTAAGACCGGATAAAATGGTTGAGAGTGAAAAGTATCATAGTGTTTATGTTGAATGAAATTCGTGAGTAAAGGTCAGGTGACAGGTGACTGGGAAACTACAGGTACCAGACATACAATAAAACTTGGCCTGGATAGCAATAGGTATCAGGACATATAATGTGTCAGCCTCCTGGATGCCAAGACCCTTGCTATCCTTTAGCTACCAGAGGTGATAGAGTAAATAATAAATATATTATTTAATAAATGCAGCAAAAATCCGTAAAAGCCTATTGCAAGGTTAAGTGGTTTGGTTATTGTTTATTGTTTTAAATCAATATGAATAAATTGATTATTAAATATTTTTATAGAGGGGCCACAATTATATTTGGGATCTTTAACACCTCTCTTCAGGGATTTCAGTATGAAAACACTTAGTCCTGGTTACTTTGGGCTCTTTAGTTTAAGGAATATTTTACCCAAAGATAATAGGTATATAAAATACACAGTGGAGTGGCAGGACCTTGTAGCCAAGCTACCACGACAGAGAAAGGATAATAAAACTTACTGGTATATTATTAAATCCTTTGGGTATCTGTTTGAGACGTGTATTGATGGGTGAAACCTGTATACTGGGGTTATAAGGTTTTTCAGCAGTTTTGATTGATAAACAGAGGTTGAGGATGGATATTACTGATCAGAAATTGCCATAAATCACTTATTTATCTCTTATAAGAACTTGATTACCTTGGCACGGCGTCTGGATATGAATATTAGTGGGTCTCTGCCCATCAATATCCTCAAAAGAGCTCTTTATTTATAGCTTTTGGAGTCCCAATACTGTCCTTTTGAGGGTTGTAGGTGCTCAAAGGGACGGACACTAAGGCTAGCAGGGTGACCAGAGGTAGCCTGTCATGTTTCCTTGGTGCTATAGCACGGGTAGCATCTAATTCCTCAGGGTATGGAAATTATTCCACCTTACAATAGACAGTAGGATGTGTCAATAACACTAATCTGTCCTATTTATGTATTATTTAATTAATTATCCTTAGGAAATGTTCCCAGTAATTTAATGATTACATTAATAGACATTTCTATGGACATCTTGATGTCAGGTAAGTTCTCATTATGCATTATATAACTGGAGTAAAAGTCATAATATTGATTTTCCTCTTTATTTTCGAGTTCCAGTTGATTTAGTAAGATAATTACTTAAAAATATAATTCATGAGAATTCATGTAATATTTATACATCATTAGTTTCCTTAGTATGTCACAAAGATATTGATGTCTAGCAATTCTCATAAAAGTATATTAAAGTACTTTAAAATATTTTTGGAAGTTGTGATTGTCTTATTTTCGACATTCTTGGTTCTTTGCATTATATTAAATAAAAAATACGTATAAGGATTATTTATGTATTTTTATATAAAATTATGTATTTTTAGAAAGTCTTCTATCCACTGGAACATTTATTACATATGTAGGAAGTTTCCGTGTATGTTTTAGCATGTTTATGCGGTACCTGAGCCTCTCAGACCGCCTGTCACTCTGTCAACCCGTAGTCCCCCAGCTGCGTACTTGTCAGAGGCCTGGGGCTGCGTACACAACCTCGAAGGAGTGACAAGGCTGTATCTCAGCGGCGCGCGGGTGCATTGGCTGCCGCAGCTGTGTGCAGGAATTGTGACAAAACACATTTCCGCCCGTAACTCCTAAAATATACACAAAACCTCAATTCTGACTGAATATTAGGTGTGAAACCTATACGTGAAAATGTGTGTGAAAAATTTAATTGCCCAAAAAGCTCAATAATGGAGCCGTAGTATTTTGGTTTTTCTTTCCTTAATTATTTAAAAATATAAGGAGTTGGATTTCAAGGGTGGGGTCAGTGAGTGACCCTACCCAATTTTGGGTGGAGAACCTATTTCTGTAATAATATTTATGTTGTTCCTATTCCTTCTTAGGTTAATTGTATTATTATTATTTTTATGTTATTTTATTTACTTTTTTAGCTTGCTCTGCAATAGTAGCAAGCTGACATTCCCCCACTCCAAGATATGGCCATATCGGAAAAAAATCTGGAGGAATTTGGGTGAAAAAATTAACTGCATATGTGATTCAGTTCCTTTTGCTTGCTCTGTAGTTTCTGAGATGTATTGGTCCATCAGGTATATGATTTTTCTGGTTACCATTCATCTTTGTCTGCAGATTCTCCTTTGTATCTTACTAAGTATAGTCTGATATCTTTTCCTGGTACCCTCTCTTTCTTATCACTAAATATCCTGCTCACTTTCCCTTTTTCTTCCACAGGGTCAGGTTCTAGTGGGATTTTTGCTGGAGGGAGGTTTCTGCCTTCTCTTGGTTTAAAGTGTTTGACTAGGCTAACAGGAAATACCTGATGTTTCTTGATAATTCTTCACTCAAGATTACTTCCACAGAATTTTTGCCATGCGTCTTCTTGATAACAAATGGTTCAACAAAGGCTGGTTTCAGTTTTCTGTTGCCTGTCAGGTTGTTGAAATTAGTTGTAGATATCAAGATCTGGTCTCATATCTTAAAGTCAGGTTCTTTATGGGAGTTGTCCCATCTTTGTTTGTTGTATTCAACAGCTTCTTCTACACATTTCTGAGCATGATTATTTGCCAGATCTATCATCTTCTTAAAGTCAAGAGATTTTGGATGAATAGTGGCTAAGTTATAGTTCAAGTTATTCCTAGGGAGTTTTGGAATCCTTCCTCTTTCTAGTATATAGGGAGCTTCTTTGGTAGTAGAATTTTTACTGCTGTTATAAGCCATTTCTAGGGCTGGGAGTAGGCTTACCCAACCATGGAAATAACCATCTAAGTTTTTGTATTCTAGACCAGAGCTACAGAACCTCCTGAGCATATCTTCTAGGGTCTGTATCATCCTTTCAGCTAATCCTTCAGTTTGGGGATGGTATGCTGTAGATAATGCTAGATTAGTACCCAGTATATCATGTAGATTCCTCCAAAATTCAGATGTGAATTTGGGGTATCTGTCACTGATTATAATATTGGGTATACCCACATCAGCTATAATCCTATTCCAGAATAGTAAGGCTACATCTATAGCACTATCTTCCTTGTGGTTAGGTAAGAATTTTGCCTTTTTGGAATATATGTCAACTATAACTAGGACAGAATTATATGAATGAGTACCTCCAGGGGGGAGGCCGGTGACAAAATCAATATCAATGATTTCCCATCTGTTTGTAGGTTCAGATATTTTCTGTAAGAGTCCAAACCTTTTTCCAGTAGTTTTATTAGATTTCTGGAAGGTATCACAGCTAGTAAAATATTCAGTAGTGACTTCTTTCCAGTCTATCCACCAGGATGTTTGTTTCACTTTCTCTAAGGTTCTTTCTGTGGATAAATGTCCTGATGAACAGTTGTCATGGAATTCCTGGAGTATATGTTGTATATGCTCTTTGTTGCTTAGTACTAATACACTGGAATGTTGGTGTCTATAGTAAAGGAGGCCATCCCAAAAGGTAAACCTTCCTGCTTTATCAGCTTTAAGTAGTAAAGCAGGCAGGTTATTTACCAAAGCTGCTTCTTGGGATTCACATTCTATAATGGTAATCAGCAGCTTGATTCCAGGAGAGTAGCTATCCCTTACTAGGTTGAAGAAAGCAGTGTCTAATTCATTTAAGTGGATCCCCATTATTGGAGCACTTAATGCAAAAAGATTGATTTTCAGGATAGGAAAGATATCTTGATCTTCAGGGTCATATGCTGGATTTTTAGAGTCATTAGGAAAAGCATTCCTACTTAGACTATCAGCATTTTGATGTTTAGCTTTGGCTTTATGTACTATAGTCATCTGTCCTCTATACTGTTGTATAGCAATTTTCCACCTGAGCATATGTCTGCTGGGGTTTTTCATGTTCATGAGAGTTCTTACAACATTGCAATCCGTGATTACTTGAAAAGTGGTTCCTTCTAAGTAATAGTGTAGCTTTGCTAAAGCCCATACTAGTGCCAAACATTCCAACTGACTGGCCCCATATCTCTTCTCTGTATCTTTGATCTGTCTAGATATGAAGGGTACGGTTTTTTCTACTGGTTTGTCTTCTTCTATCCTTTCCTGATGTAAAGCAGCTCCTAGCCCTTCCATGCAAGCGTCAATGTATAGTTTGAAGGGCTTGGAGTAATCTGGTTGGATAAGTATAGGAGTAGAGGTCATTGCTATTTTTAATTCCTCATAGTTTTTTAGTCCCTCATGAGTCATTTCAAATAGGTTGTTGTTGTTGCATACTTCATACAGACTTTTAGTTAGCATAGAAAACTTTGGTATGTATTGTCTTTAATAACTGCAAAAACTAATGAAAGACAGTAATTCTGTCTTGTTTTGAGGCATAGGTCTATTCATGACAGCAGCTTTCTTCTTTTGTTAGCAGCTAGAGTTAGACAAGAGACTATATTTCCTGAGGCTTTCAATTCTCCGTAGCCAAAGTTGCATTTCTTCATGGACACCTTAAATCCTGCTCTGGAGATTGTCTGGAGTACTAATCTTACTTGGTTAATATGAGTATCCCAGTCATCAGAGTATATGATAACGTCATCTATATATACCATCATCCATCCTTGTATGATTTAAGTACCTAGAACTGTGTCCATTGTTCTCTGGAAGTGTGATGGAGCATTCTTTATACCAAAGGGCATCCTAAAATATTCATATATTACCAAATGACAGATTATTCTCATAAAATTCCTTCTTTCAGGGCTTATTGGTATCTGGTGGAAGCCTTTAAGCATATCCATATTAGTTATGTACTTAGCCTTGGACAAGTTATTCAGAGCATGATCAATCTTGGGTATAGGATAATAATCTGCTTGAGTTTAATTGTTGAGCATTCTGAAGTCTCCTACCATTCTTGACTTGTCATTATGTCAAGCTATGATTACGGGTTTGGTCACATCTACCTTTTCATTATGCCCTAATTTCCTTAATACTTGCAAGTTTATCAGTTCTTTGATATGTTCCTCAAGAGCCTTTCTAGACTTAGGACTAGAAGGATAGGCTGGCCTTCTTAAGTTAGGAGGAGAGGGAGGCTTAATGGTCAATGTCAATACCATATCATGTCCTTTAATATCACCAATAGGATGATCTTTAGTACAAAAAGCATTCTGGTTCTCAAAGCAGACTTTCAATATATCTTTCTTCTGTTCCTCAGAAAGTTTCATATTCAGAGCTGCTTGAGAGAAATATTCTTGGTCAAAGTCTTCTAAATGCTTTTGATAAGTAGAGGAGGGGAAGGTAGACTGAATGGTGCATATCTTAAACTTCTTATCCCAATTACCTCCTACTGTGAAGTATCTTCCTTTTCTCTGGAACACGTCTATACCATATAGACATAAGGCATCATTACCCAGTATCAGGTAGTCACATAGTCCGTTGAGCAATACTACAAATTCTACTTGTATTCTCAAAGATCCTTTAGTGTGAGGTAGTATTATAGGAGCAGTCCATACTCCAATGGCATTCATGGTAGAGTTGCAAGAGCTGAACTTAGCTTTTGGGATGGGCAAAGGGTGTTCTCTCCAATTGGGGTCCCATTTGTTTAAGAATTCAGCACAGACACATGAGCAGAAAGCTCCACTATCCAGTAATAACCTTGTAGGTCTGTCTTTATACAATCCTGTTGCATAGCAAGTTTGACCAGTTTTATAACTTTTGCGACTCATAGGTTTAACATTTTATTGTTTAAAGTCCATGATATGTGTAGGAATTATGGTAAGAACCCATTTTTGGGGGAAACTACAATCCCCTGGATGTTATTGATTTCTACCAAAGTGCCTATATCTCCTTCTATAACATTAAAAGGGTTGATCAGGATCAATTCACATTCAGAAATGGATCCTTAAGCATCAGCTATATCTTCATAGTTCTGATTCCCTTCAACCTCCTCCTCTCCTTCCAAGAATGCTACATTTCTTTTTGTTAATATGCAGTCTTGTCTCATATTCCCTGTCTTGTTAAAATTCCAACAAGTTCCAGGCATCCTCTCTTTGTCCCAATTCTCATTAGGTTTCTTATTATCAGAGGCATTTATCAGAGGAGGTTGTTCTCTGGTTTTGTTGATGTTATAGTTCTCTTTGGGTCTGGAAGGGCCTTTCTTGTCTAACCCATTCATGTCTATTACTTTTTCTAGCACATTGATGAGAGTGGGCAAGTCCGCATCAATACTCATCCTACATCTTACACTATGGTTAAGATTGCCCGGAAACAGGTTGAGAAGTCTTTTATTTACTTCCTCTTTATCAGCATCTAGATAGAAGCAATCCAATCTTTTCCTCTGTTCCAAGCACCATTTTTGAGGTTTATCCTTGGAGGGGTCAAATGAGGAATTTTCGAAATTTTTCATCATTTTCCTTTTCCACATTCTAGAACCAAATTGTTCTTTGATCAGAAGTTTCCAAGAATTCCATGGTAAGGATCCTACTTCTTCTCTCTTACTGATAAACCAGTCCAATGCTACTCCTTCAAATAGCCTGGGTAGCCTGACTACAGCTATGGCTTCTGGTAGGTCATAAGAGTTAATGGTGTAGTCAATAAATTTAATTAAATTTATATGATTATATTCTCCTTCACCGGAGAATTTGGGCCATTGAAAAATAGGGGGAAACATTTTGAGTTCTTGCTCCATTTCAGGTGTAGGACTAGGCCTAAATGTATCACTCCTATGCATTCCTAATAAGGGTGGTGCATAAGGAGTAGTGGTTTGTCTGGGAGGTTTTGGTTCATCTGTAGTACTCCCCAAGGGGTTGGTCAGACAGACTTTCAAGTCTCTAAGATCATTTTTGATCAGATTAAGTTGCAGGTCCACTTTTTTATTAAGCACATCCAATTTTTCACTAAGGGATAGAATAGAACTGTTAGTGGTGGTTTCCAATTCTTCTTTTAAGGGGTGGAAAGACATAATAAAATCTTCTTGGATTTCTGATAACATATTCTCAATTGTTTGAGTCTTTTTGATCCTACCTTGATTAATTGTCTCCAATCACTGTTCTGTGTGTTCTTTAATTTCTTCCATACCTACCGTCTTTGTTTGGTTATTTATCAATTTGGCTACCACTGAGGTTAATTTATCCATTTGGGTATAAACCCCGTCCAAATTTTCACAAACAATTTTGAAATTATGACGCATATCATTAGAAAAGGAAGTAATTACATCAGAGGTTTGTTTGGGCGCAGAATTAGAGGCTAATTGTTGTAAACCTTTTTCCACTTTTGAGCTAGGGATATTATCTGGTCCCAGTCTTCCTTTCCCTTGGGCTTGGGATGGGAAGAGGATCTCTTCTTTCCTGATCCGTTGCCTTTCAGTTGGGCCAATTGATCCCAAGGATTCCACTTTTCTACGTAGGATTTTACCTCTTTCCTTGGAATCATTTTCTGAAGAGCTATCTTGGTGGCTTTTGCCTGGGAAATTATCTTTTTCATAGATACCATGTCCTCCTTGGCTTGGGCTTCTTTGAATTCTTCCCAATATTTCACGTGCTCTTTGACTAAGTATTTGATCCTGGCTTCCTTGGCTAGATTCTGCTGGGGTGGCTGCAGGGAATCTTTTGGTAAAGGAGGGTGGCTTGATTCTCCTACTTTCTCCGGCTCTAGGTTAGGAGAGGGCAGAAGTGATTGGTGCTGCTCCATGTCCATCAACTTTTGATTCAGGGGCTCTAGTCCCTTCATGGTTGTCCTTATTGGTGGTCTCACGGTTACTGAGAGCTGTTGTCAAGGATCCATAGGATGGAATTCTTCCGGAGGCTCTTGTGGTACGTCTATTCATTTTCAGAACAATATTTTTATAAGTATTTTACAGAAAAAATCCATAAAAATAAGTTTTATTTCAAAACTCACTTAAATTGATGTTCAAATGTACCAAGACCTTATTGGGGTTAAATTGATCCTTAGTAGGTAATCCAACGGGGTCTTGGTGGGTTCCAATGAGGTCTTCACCTGCCCAATCAATACTTTCAGGGCGTCCAGAGATGTCTGGGACTTCCTGATGCAATAGATCAACTCCAGTGGCGGTGGTTTCTGGTACAGGAGGTTTCACTGATAGGAAGTGTATTTTAGTGGTTAATAAAATATATCAATATTATTTTAAAAAATAATATGGTAATGCAAGTTGTATACTTACTTTTATATTTCAAAAAATAATTTACACGGTATTTTTTCCAAGCTTTATGTTTCCTTAATAAAGCCTGAAAGTTGATACACCTTTCAAGATCTTCTTGTTCAAGGTGTTTATCTAAGTTTTTACGTGCGGAAGAGATATTAAGTTGCTTGGATTGAGTTAAAGCTTTCCAACCAGTAGGTTTATAATTTTTAATATATTATTCTTTTCTTATTTTTAAAAGATTTGAATAATAGGTTATCAATTCTGCATTGGTTTTTGAATCCACTGCAAAAGAATGTAATAATAAATCATGGTTAAAAGTCAGATAAATTTATCTTTGATTTTATTTTTTTGTGAAAATGTCTGGTCCAAGGTATTAAATATAATAAAATGGAATATTTCCCAGCCAGAACCCAAATTGTCAGCCTCCTGGATTCCAAGACCCTCGCTATCCTTTAGCTACCAGAGGTGATAGAATAAATAATAAATATATTATTTAATAAATGCAGCAAATATCCGTAAAATATTTGGATAAAGCTTAGTTCAAGGTTAAGTGTTTTGGTTATTGTTTTTGGTTTTAGATCAATATAAATAAATTTATTATTAAATATTTTTATAGAATGGCCACAATTATATTGGGGATCTTTAACACCTCTCTTCAGTGATTTCAGTATGAAAACACGTATTCCTGGTTACTTTGGGCTCTTTAGTTTAAAGAATATTTTACCCAAAGTTAATATGTATATAAAATACACACTGGAGTGGAAGGGCCTTGTAGCCAAGCAACCACGACAGAGAAAGGATAATAAAACTTACTGCTATATTATTAAATCCTTTGGGTATCTGTTTGAGACGTGTACTGATGGGTTAAACCTGTATACTGGGGTTATAAGGTTGTTCAGCAGTTTTGTTTGTTAAAAAGAGGTTAAGGACGGATATTACTTATCAGAAATTTACATAAATCACTTACTTATCTCTTATAAGTACTTTATTACCTTGGAAAGGCGTCTGGATATGAATATTAATGGGTCTCTGCCCATCAATATCCTCAAAAGAGCTCTTGAGTTATAGCTTTTGGAGTCCCAATATTGTCCTTCTCAGGGTTGTACATGCTCAAAGGGGCGGACACTAAGGCTACCAGGATAACCAGAGGTAGCCTGTCATGTGTTCTTGGTGCTATAGGACGGGTAGCATCCAATTCCTCAGGGTATGGGAATTATTCCACCTTATAATAGACATTGGGATGTGTGAATAACACTAATCTGTCCTATTTATGTATTATTTAATTAATTATCCTTAGTAAATGTTCCCAGTAATTTAATGATTATATTAATAGACATTTCTATGGACATCTTGATGTCAGGTAAGTTCTCATTATGCATTATATAACTGGAGTAAAAGTCATAATATTGATTTTACTCTTTATTTTCAATTTCCAGTTGATTTAGTAAGATAATTACTTAAAAAAAAAAGTCATGTGAATTCATGTAATATTTTTACAGCATTTGTTTCCTTAATATGTCACAAAGATATTGATGTCTAGCAATTCTCATAAAAGTATATTAAAGTATTTTAATTTAGTTTTAGAAGTTTTCATTGTCTTATTTTCAACATTCTTGGTACTTTGCATTATATTAAATAAAAAATACGTATAAGCATTATTTATGTATGTTTACATAATATTATGTATTTTTAGACAGTCTACTATTCACGGGAACATTTATTACATATGAAGGAAGTTCCCGTGTATGTGGTAGCATGTTTACGGGGTACCTGAGCCTCTCAGACCGCCTGTCACTCTTTCAACCCATAGTCCCGCGGCTGCGTACTTGTCAGAGGCCCTGGGCTGCATACACAACCTCAACAGAGTGACAAGGCTGTATCTCAGCCACGCGCGGGTGCATTGGCTGCGGCGGCTGCGTGCAGGTATTGTGACAAAACACATTTCCGCCCGTAACTCCTAAAATATACACAACACCTCAATTCTGACTGAATTTTAGGGGTGAAACCTATACGTGACAATGTGTGTGAAATATTTAATTGGCCAAAAAGCTCAATAATGGAGCCGTAGTATTTTTGTTTTTCTTTCCTTAATTATTTAAAAATATAAGGAGTTGGTTTTAAGGGTGGGGTCAGTGAGTGACCCTACCTAATTTTGGGTGGAAAATCCATTTCTGTAATAATATTTATGTTTTCCCTACTCCTTCTTAGCTTAATTGTATTATTATTATTTTTTTTGTTATTTTAGTTACTTTTGCAGCTTGCTCTGCAATAGTAGCAAGCTGACATAATGGTGGATGGGACAGCTATGAGTATCTCATACAAGCAATATAATGTATAGATTTGGTCAGGACAGACTAGATGTATTCTAAACATATATAATAATGAAACTAAGTATTAATGCGCTGAGAGAAGGGGGGTGAGTGGACAGAAGATGAGGTCCAAAACTCAACACACCCCCGCGCAAGACAGCCGGGGCAAAGCGGACAGAATGATTGGATGACAGAGTTGAGGAGAAGAGAGTGCAAGAGGGTGCAAGCAATGTTGCAAGTTGAATCAGGTGAGGTCGCAATCAAGGTTGGTATATTGGAAGCAAACAATGTTGCACTCAAAAGTGCAAGGTAGTTGGAAAGTAGATGAGGAGCAATCAAAAGGATGGTGATTGAAATTGCAAGATGAGATGCAAGAGCAATCGGAAGATGCAACAGCAAGATTGGTAGATGAGGAGCAATCGAAGTTGCCACTGAGATATCAAGTAAGGGGGAAAGTTGGACTGAGCAAGATTGAAATCAAGATTGGCAGATCAAAGAGTTCAACAGTAAAAGCAAGTCGCAATTGATAATGCAAGGTGAGGAGTGGTGCTATCTTTGTTGTAGGGTAGAATGCGATGTTAGGGATGGAGTAAAGATAAAGACTAGCGGCAATCAATGTCGCAAGGAAGGTGACAAGCCATGTTTCAATATGGCAGTATTTATAGTTTGTAGATGGAGTCAAAGGACGGAAGAAGGGGTGAACTCAAGCAATGATGTTTAGAAGGTAATGAAGGAGCAAAAATTGAGAGGGAGAAAGAGATGGGCTAATGGAGCTTAGCCTTGCGAGAACCTTCAGGGTCGTCAAAATTGAGGTTTGGGGAACCCATTACCAATCCAGCAAAGTGACAAGGGGAAGTTTCCTTCTGATCAAACTTCTTCCGGTTTTCTCAATATTGGTCAAGAAGTTTAGGGTTTTCTGTGAAACAGCGGTCCTTTGTATGAGTGGCCCAAGGGTTGTGGACGCCGTTGGTGCATTGGACTACCAGGAAGGTGGAATGAGAGGGAGAGAAGACAGGGTTGCCAGCCGTTTTTGCTTTGTTGTCAAGCATTTCTATAACAAGTTCATGCGTGACAGTTGCCAATGATTGACCTGTGGTTATGATGGCGTCTCTCATGGAGGAAAGCAAGTCGGGAATCTTTTCAAGGATTTGGTGACCATGTTGTTGGTCATTTAGTTCAAGGTCAAGAGATTGGAGCTTGGTGATGTCCTCTCTGATTTTCAGGATGGAATCCTCAATGTGGGAGAGATCAATTATGGTGTTACTGAAACTCCGGAAAGCCCAAAACACCTTAGCTTCCTTTTTAGAGGAACCAAAAGCCATGATATTGGCCCAGAGGACAACCGGATCATCCTTTCCTCCATTAGTGGTTACAGTAGAGATCAGGGAGAAATGTATTTGGGGACTAATGATAGCAAGGGCTCTATCCATAACATTGAGGTCAGCAGAAATAGATCTTCCTTTGTCATCTCTGTTGGCTTTTACGTCTCCAGAGACAAGCTTGTAAAGGCCTTTGCCTCGGAGTAGATTTTTCATTTTAAAACACCATTCTAGAAAGTTTTCGGAGGTGAGAAGGGGGAATTTAGAGTCCTCAGATTCCATGGTAGACAGGTACGGTAAGGTGGAGAGGATTTCAGAGGGGTTAGTTTAGTGCTGGGCTCATAACATGTTGGAATATGAGCTTGACAAGATGATGAGGAGAGAAATTAGAGGAGCAAATTAGGCAGGAGAAGTGTTCAATCTGACTCAACGGGTCCAGAAGGGACCAGATTAAGGAGGGGTTTTGGTTGGTGGCCCCGGATGAAGAGGGTGAAAATCTGATGTTTTTCATTCAAGAGATCATAGACAAGAGAGTATTTATGGACAACTAGAGAACCACAAATGGGCCTTTGAAGGAGAAAGAATATTGAATAAGGTAAGGTGGGTAAAATGGTTGAGATTGAGAAGTATCACAGTAGTTATGTTGAATGACATTCATGAGTAAAGGTCAGGTGACAGGTAACTGGCAAATTATAGGTACCAGACATACAATAGTAACTTGGCCTGGATAGCAATAGGTAGCAGGACATATAATGGTGGATGAGACAGCTATGAGTATCTCATACAAGCAATAATAATGTATAGATTTGGTCAGAAAAGACTAGATGTATTCCAAACATATATAATAATGAAACTAAGTATAAATGCGCTGAGAGAAGGGGGGTGAGCGGACAGAAGATGAGGTCCAAAACTCAACAAGATAAGCTTCTGGGACTCTCTCCATTACAGTTTCAATCTGGTCAGTTTCCTCATCTTCATCTAGACCTTCTGCAGACATCTGCTTTGGGCCAGAGTCAGAATTTGTCATAATCATACACAGTTTTTGAACAGATAGATCATTCTCAATATCCTCCAAGAGTTTCAGAGAATTTCAAAAGAATACCCCGTTCACAGTAGTGTTTGTTGAAATTGAATGAAAGTGTTGTGAGTGAACAAATTCTAAAAAGGGAGCAGGAGCAGTGAACTGCATGTTCACTGGCCGAAGAGGAGTAGTGGCCAAAAAGAGTTCCGCAGAAGGGGAATGATAAAAATTTGGTTGGTGGCTTGGGGTGATCATTCAAAGTTGCCAATTTACCTCTGGGTTCCAGAAATGGAGGAATTTAATAGCTAGAATAATGTCTTCTTTTGGGGGAGTATCAAGAACCAAGAGATGCCATTCTATGTTGGGAAAGGAAGGTAAGGAAAATTTAAAGGAAACCCAGTGAGTGTTTTCCTGGGAAGGTGAGTTAGAACAACTGAAGGTTAATGAGAAAATAGGAGTGTTCAGAGGTTTGGGAGAAAGGGAAAAATTTGAAACAAAATCTTTGGAAATAACCAATTGAGTTGCACCAGAGTCAAAAAGTACACTATAGTCCTGATTATTGAGATAACAAATAAAAGATAATTCTTTAGTAAGGAAATTAAATCCTTTCCTTCCCAAAGTATGCACTCAAATATTGGAGGGGTGATGGTCACCCAGTAACACATTTCCATCACCTAATCTTTTCCCAGTTGGGGTTTAACAGAAAAGGGCTTCTGACAAGGTTTTAAAACTGGACGCTTTCTGCAGAAGCTAAATTTGTGAGCACCTACAGTTTTGTTACACAAAATCTGTCTTTCTTGTCTAGCTTTCTCATCAGCCTTGAAGTGCCCATCTTCAACCAGATTTGGGTCAGGAAAATATATTGCAGCAGGGTTATTAAGGCAAGCCTTTGCTTTTCCCATGAACCTACCTTGTTGGATGGTCTGCTGATGTTTTGCAGGAGTTGGAAAACTGGTTCCAGGTATTGAGGTTTGATGGGAAATGAGGGAACTTTACTGGATCCTTTCACGGTAGCTGGTATCATACTTAAGGAAAATGTGCATTAGGTCTTGCAAGTTTTCTTGAGGTACATCATACCCAGCTAATTGGTGAAGCATTCTGGCATGGAGTCCCTGTCTAAAATGAAAGAAGAAATACTTATCACCCCATTCAGGGATGTTAGTCATAGGTGGCCTGAACTGAGTGATATATTTATTTTCATAATCAGTTTTTCTCATTTTAAGGAGTTTTAACTCCTTTTCAGCACATGGGATTTCCAGACAATCTCCAAAAAGGGTAAAGATATCCTCAGTGAACAAAAAAAAAGAGTTAAGTAGAAAATATGGCTCATGATTACCAATGTGAGCAAGATTAGGCTGGAACCATTAACTGGCATTTCCTGTAAGGTAAGAGAGGGTGAAAAATACTTTCTTTCTATTATTAGAAAAAAACCTTTCATCATTAGATAAGATGAGTTAAAACGCTTGGATGAAGGGTATGGGTTTGGTTGGGTTTCTCCCATCAAAATTGTCTTGGGCATGAAAACATGGAGACCTAAAGTTAGCAGATGGTCCATGTTCAGCAGTCTTAGAGAGATGCGTCATTGCAGTGGTCATTTCCTGAAGAATGGCTAGCAGAGCAGTTTCAGTTGAAGGGCCTTGAGAGTTGGAAGGAATTTTATTAGCTGGGGAAGGTGAAGGGATTGCTGTTGCATTGGAAGTTGCCAAGGGTTACCCTCTGGGGATGGTGAATCAAAGCAACTCAAGATTCTGGAATCAAATCTTGAGTCCTCATCCTCATAATCCTCTTTGTCTTCTCCTGGAATTTGCGTAAGCTAGAATCATGAGCAGGAGAGTCCAAAACATGGTAGCCTGGGATTGGGAACTGTCCTGTAACTCTTTGGACGCTAGCATTGTCAGAAGAAGGTATCTTAGAAAGAGATACTTGGGGGATAGGCTCCAATAAGCCAATATCCATAGGATTGGAAGTGATAGCCACTGGAGCTGGTAGGTTAGGAAAGTTTCTACCTTTTCCATGAGCTCTGGGAGTAGAAGGGTCAGTATGTTCAGTGATAACTGTCCCTCTGGAGCTACGGGTGACTGCTGGGCTGGAGATGTGGGAGAAGAGAGAAAATTGTGGAGGTCTTCCTATTTGTAAGAAAAAATTAGTTAACCAAAGGTAGTTCTTCACCTAGACAAGAAAAAAAATGATTGAAAAGGGTTATACCAAAAAAGACTTAATAATTGGTTGAATTAGACGTCAAAGAATCTGGCTTCAAAGCATCCAAGTAAGTTGTTGAAGTTTTGAAGCATAAAAGGGTCAAGGAAAACCATCAACGATGTCAAAGAAAAAAAACAAAACGCGTCAAAGCAAAATGGCAAAGCATCAAAGAGTTGCTTGAAGACAGAAATTTGGGGTGTTTATGGAGGGATTCTATCAAGGTAAGGGTTAAAATGTAAAATGGCCACAAATCAATAGCCAATTTCAAGGTTGAGGAAGGTAATAAAGAAAAAAAATTTCCACAAATAAATAGGAAGAATTGACGCTGTCTAAATAGGGTAAGGATTTTTGGTGGTGAAAAAGGGATTATTGGTGAAGCAATCAGTTTAATGTCACAAGGGCCGCTGACATGAAAGCAGGCCTTGGAGCTAAGGGGACTCTACTCTCAGTAGGCTTGGGGGAAAGGATACTGGAAGGTGCTACAAGGAGCATAGTAGGACTGAATTGAAGATGAGGTGCTGTTGACACTTGCTGGGATGGATTCCTAGTAAGAATTAGTAAACTTATTTCTTTGGGACAATCAGGAAGAAAGAAGGGGAGGCCAGTTTAAATAGACAAGAGGTTGGAAATACAACACAGGTACAAGTGATTGGGGCTTGGACTACATACGTGATTTCATGGGAACAGTCTAGTTAACAGAAAGGGCTGATCAGGTATGCTACTAAATTATGTTAGGCTGCTTCTACATTGGGGCAAGGTTACCGGTGTGGTTTGGCTAAGTTGTGAAGGTACAGTTGAAGGATGTATAGTGTACATGCAGGTCATGCCCTCTGTACTAAGTAGAGATAGTATGTAATAGAATCTGCAATAGTATGTAAATAATGTTACTTCAAAGGATAAACCATGACAGAGTATGTTTTAGACAGAGTGAATAAGGTCTCAGAATTTGCAGTTCTGGGAGATTAAGTATTTGCAAGCCTATGAAGTCTATCTGCTTAATGTATCAGGTTAGACTATATGTGCACCACGAGTTCACTTTGGGCAGGTGAGGGCCATCAAGTTGATGGTAAGGGTAAAATCAAGGGCACGTGCGTTGACTTCCCAGCATTTTGACAACCAGGCTGGTTGAGGGTTGATTGACCAATGACTAACGGGGGATTTGACTAATGCTTTGATTTGTCAGTTGGCTGATTGGTGAGTCAACAAGAGCATTTTAGAGACGCTGCATTGCACCTGCTTTCAAATCATCAGCATTCAGTTCTGACAGTTGAGGGCTGTTGCCTTGATGGTGAGGGTTGAATCAATGGCCCTTGCCTTGACTCCCTGGCATTTTGATTTCTGCGTTGGGGAAAGGTTCTACAAACAATGACTTGACCAGGCATTTGATTAATCATTTGATTTTTCAGGCGGCTGATTGGTGAGTTGACAACAGCATCCTTGCCAAGCTACATTGCACCCGCTTTTGAATCACCAGAAGGGCGCGCTTGTGGGAGTTATGCCACTCCATCTATGCTGGACTGACCAGTGGTTGTATATCAAGGGAGGTGCCAACACCTCCTACACCATTTCTTGGTGTGCAAAGGCAAAATTTGACATTCCAAAACTTAAAGGAATTTAAAAAAAAGAAACTATTCATTGAGAATTTATACTGCTTTGAAAAAAAAAATTTAAAAGTTTTTTTTTTTAACTTTTCAACGTCAGTCATTTTTAAGATTTCTTTTTTTAATTATTTTTGGTAATTCCGCTTGTAAGGGATTTTTTTTCAAAGTTTACCGTAAAATTAAGGCATAAATTGTGATGTGCTGGCCTCAAGATTCAAGGGAAGTCCTTGTATTGGCTCAACCCACCTGGCCATGGCTGAGGTCATAAACTCCACCCATTGCCCACTTTCAGTGGGTGGAGTGATTAACCTGGCTGCTGACCTGTGCTCCTCAGCTGTGAGCTTGCTACTATTGCAGAGCAATCTGCAAAAGTAAGAGAATTGAAAAAAAATAATGATAATATAATTAACACAAGAAGGAGTGGGAAAACCAGAAATATTATTACAAAAATGGATTTTCCACCCAAAATTAGGTAGGGTCACTCAGTGACCCCATCCTTGAAATCCAACTCCTTATATTTTGAAATAATTAAGGAAGGAAAGAACAAAAAACCATGGCACCGCTATTTAACTTTTTTGAAAACTAAATATTTCACACGTATTGTCACATATAAGTTTCACACCTCAATTTCATTCAGAATTGAGGTTTTGTGTATATTTTAGGAGTTACGGATGGAAATGTGTTCTGTCACAATTCCTGCATGCAGCCGCGGTAGCCAATGCACCAGGCATGGCTGAGATACAGTTCTGTCACTCCGTCAAAGTTGTTTACGCAGCCCCGGGCCTCTGAAAAGTATGCAGCCGCCGGACTAAAGGTCAAAAAAGTGACAGCCAGCCTGAGAGACTTAGGTACCGCGTAAAAATGCTACAACCCACATGGGAACATTTTACATATGTAATAAATGTTCTGTGAATAGTAGATAGTGTAAAAGTACATCAAACTATATAAAAATATTTAAATAAACCCCATACATATTTTTTATTAAATATAATTCAAAGTACCAAGAATGTCAAAAATAAGACAATTACAACTTCTAAAAATATATTAAAATACTTTAATATACTATTATGAGAATTTGTAGAAATCAATTTTTTTGTGAACTACTAAGAAAACTAATGATGTAAAAATATTACATGAATTTCCATGACTTATATTTTAGCAATTTTTTTAGTAAATCAATGGAAACTCAAAAATTAGGAATAAAATCAATATCATGACTTTACTCCAATTATTTAATACATAATGAGAACTCACCTGACATCAGAATGTCTGTAGGAATTTCTATTTAAATAATTATTAACTTACGGGGAACATTTACTAAGGATAATTAATGAAATAATACATAAAAATGACAGATTAGTGTTATTGACACATCCAAATATCAATTTTAAAGTAGAATAATTCCCATGCCCTGAGGAATTAGATGCCACCCGTGTTACAGAACCAAGAACACATGAAAGGCTAGTACTGGTTACCCCAATAGCCTCAGTTTCCGTCCGTTTGAGCCCCAGTACCCCTCAGAAGGACAATATTGGGACTCCAAAAGCTATAAATAAAGAGCTCTTTTGAGGATATTGATGGGCAGAGATAGAGTTATATTTATATCCAGAAACTGTTCCAAGGTAATAAAATACTTATAAGAGATAAGTAAGTGATTTATGGCTTAGTCTGATCAATAAAATCCGTCCTCAACCTTTTTTTTTATCAATTAAAACTTCTGAACAACCTTATAACCCCAGTATACAGGTTTAGCCCATCAGTGGACGTCAAAAACAGATACCCAAAGGATTCAATAATATACCATTGATTTTTATTATCCTTTCTCTATTGTGGCAGCTTGGTTACAAAGCCCTGCCACTCCACTGTGTATTTTATATACATATTATCTTTGGGAAAAATATCCTTTAAACTAAAGAGCTCAAAGTAACCAGGACTATGTGTTTTAATACTGAAATCCCTGATGAGAGGTGTTAAAGATCCCCAATATAATTGGTTCCCCTCTATAAAAAAATTTAATAATCAATTTATCTATATTTATTCATAACAACAAACCATAACCAAACCAATTAAACTTGCAATAATCTTTATCTGTGCAGTGGATTTGAAAACCAATGCAGAATTAATAATTTGATATTTAAATCTTTTAAAGATAAAGAAAGAAGAATATATTAAAAATTATAAACCTACTGGTTGGAAATCTTTCACTCAAGATGAGCAACTTAATATCTCTTATGCACATAAAAACTTAGATAAACTCCTTGAAGAAGAAGATCTTGAGATGAGTATCAAATTCCAGGCCCTGTTAAGGAAACATAAAGCTTGGAAGAAATACAGTATAAAGTACTTTTTGAAATATAAAAGTAAGTATACAACTTGTATTAATATTTTCTTGAACAACAAAATAACATTTCAACATCATTGAACCGTCCTATACCAGAAACCACCACAACTGAAATTGATTTATTGGATCAAGAAGTCCCAGATATTGCTGGAAGCCCTGAAAATATTGATTGGATCGGTGAAGACCTCATTGGAACACACCAAAAACCCATAGGATTACCTACTAAGTATCAATTCAATCCCAATAAAGTCTTGGTACCTTTGAATATCAACTTAAGTGAGTTTTAAATAAAAAACTATTTTTACTGATTTTTTCTGTAGAAAAAAAAAATACTTATAAATATTTTATTCAAATATGAATAGACATAACATAAGAGCCTCAGGAAGAATTCCCTCGTATGGATCTTTGCCAGGAGCCCCCAGTAACCATGAGAACACCACTAATGACAACCATGAGGTGACTGGAACCCGTGAATCAAATTTTGATGGACAAGGAACAGCACCAAGTACTTCTGCCCTCCCCCAACCTGGGGCCAGAGAAGGTAGTAGAATTAAGCCACCCTCCATTGCAAGAAGATTCCCTGCAGCAACCTCAGCAGAATCTGGCCAAGATAGCCATGATCAAAGACTTAGTCAGAGAGCACATGAAATATTGGGAAGAGTTTAAAGAAGCCCAAGCCAAAGAGGACATGGTATCTATGAAAAAGATAATCTACCAGGAAAAAGCTACCCTGATAGCTCTTCAGAAGATGATTCCAAGGAAAGAGTTAGAATCCTACGTAAAAAAGTGGAATCCCTGGGATCAATTAGCCCAACTGAAAGGCAAAGGATCAGCAAAGAAGAGCTCCTCTTCCCATTCAAAGCCCAAGGGTAAGAAGGATTGGGATCAGATAATAACCCTAGCTCAAAAATGGAAAAAGGTTTACAACAATTAGCCTCTAATTCTGAGCCCAAACAAACCTCTGATGTAATTACTTCCTTTTCTTATGATATGTGTCATAATTTCAAAATTGTTTGTGGAAATTTGGACGGTGTTTATACCCAAATGGATAAATTAACCTCAGTATTAGCCAAAAAGATTAATAAAAAAAGAAAGATGGTAGGAATGGAAGATATCAGAGGAAACACAGAAAATTTATTGGAGACAATTAATCATGGTAGGATCAGACTGACTCAAACAATTGATAATATGTTCTCAGGAATACAAGGAGATTTTATTATGTCTTTCCAACCTTTAAAAGAAGAATTGGTAACCACTAATAACAGCTCCATTTTATCCCTTAGTAAGAACTTGGATCTTCCTACTAATAAAGTGGCCCTGCAACTTAAACTGATCAAGAATGATCTTAGAGACTTTAAAGTCTGTCTGGCCAACCCCTTGTGGAGTACCACAGAGGAACAAAAACCTCCCAGACAAACAATTACTTGTTATGCACCACCATTACTAGGAATGCATAGGAGTGACACCTTCAGGCCTAGTCCTACCCCTGAGATGGAGAAAGCCCTCAAACTTTTTCCCCCTATTTCTGAATGGCCCAAGTTCTCCAGTGAAGGAGAATACAATCACATAAACTTTATTAAATTGATTGACTATACTATTAAATCTTATGACTTACCAGAAGCTACAGCTGTAGTCAGGCTGCCCAGATTATTTGAGGAAGTAGCTTTGGACTGGTTTATCAGGACTGGTTTATCAGTAAAAGAGAAGAAGTAGGATCCTTACCATGGAATTCTTGGAAACTTCTAATTAAAGAACAATTTGCTGCTAGAATGTGGAAAAGAAAAATGATGAAAAATTTCTAAAATTCCACATTTGACCCCTCCAAGAATAAGCCTCACAAATACTGCTTGGAACAGAATAAAATACTAGATTGTTTCTATCCAGATGCTGATAAAGAGGAAGTAAATGAAATAATACTCAGTTTGTGTCCTGGAAATCTTAACCATAGTGTAAGATGCAGGATTATTATGGATTCTGAATTTCCAACTCTTATCAATGTGTTAGAAGAAGTCATAGAAATGAATGGGTTAGACAAGAAAATCTCTTCTATTACCAAAGAGAACTACAACATTAACAAAACCAGAGAACAACTCCCTCTGATAAATACCTCTGATAATAAGAAACCTAATGAGAATAGGGACAAAGAGAGGATTCCTGCAACTTGTTGGAATTATAACAAGACAGGGAATATGAGACAAGACTGCCTATTACCCAAAAGAAATTTAGCATTCTTGGAAGGAGAACAGGAGGTTTAAGGGAATCAGAACTATGAAGATATAGCTGATACTTAAGGATCCATTTCTGAATGTGAGTTGATCCTGATCAACCCTTTTAATGTTATAGAAGGAGATATAGGCACTTTGGTAGAAATCAATAACATCTATGGGGATTCTAGTTTCCCCCAAAAATTTGGTCTTACCATAATTCCTACACATATCACGGATGTTAAAAAATTAACTGTTAAACCTATAACTGGCAAAAGTTATACAACTGGTCAAACTTGCTATGCAACAGGATTGTATAAAGACAGACCTACAAGGTTATTACTGGATAGTGAAGCTTTCTCCTCATGTGTCTGTGCTGAATTCTTATAAAAATGGGATCCCAATTCAAAAGAACATCTTCTGCCCGTCCCAAAAGCCAAGTTTATCTCTTGAAACTCTACTATGAATGCTATTGGAGTATGGACTGCTCCTAGAATACTACCCCATACTAAAGTATCTTTGAGAATAAAAGTGGAATTTGTGGTATTGCTCAACGGACTATGTGACTACATGATAATAGGTAATGATTCCTTATGTCTATATGGTATAGATGTGTTCCAGAGTAAAGGGAGATACATCAAAGTGGGTGGTAATTTGGACAAGAAATTTGAGATATACAATATCTAATCTACCTTCCCCTCTTCCATTTATCAAAAGCATTAAGAAGGCTTTGATCAAGAGTACTTCTCTCAAGCAGCTCTGAATATGAAACTTTCTGAGGAACAGAAGAAAGATATATTGAAATTCTGCTTTGAGCACCAAAATGCTTTTTGTACTAAAGATCATCCCTTTGGTGATATTAAAGGACATGATATGGTATTAAAATTGAACATTAAGCCTCCTTATCCTCCAAACTTAAGAATACCAGCCTATAGCTCTAGTCCTAAGTCTAGAATAGCTCTTCAGGAAAATATTCAAGAACTCAGACTTACAAGTGTTGAGGCAAGAATGGCACAATTAGCAGGTAAATGTGGCCACACCTGTAATCATAGCTTGGCATAATGAAAATTCAAGAATGTTAGGAGACTTCAGAATGCTCAATAATTATACTCAGGAGGATTATTATCCTATATGCCGGATCTATCATGCTCTACATATCTTGTCCAAGGCCAAATATATCACTACTATGGATATCCTTAAAGGTTTCCACCAGATACCTTTAAACCCTGAAAGCAGGAAGTTTGTGAAAATAATCTGTCATTTGGGAATATATGAATATCTTAGGATGCCCTTTGGTATAATGAATGCCCCATCCCACTTCCTGAGAAAAATGGATACAGTTCTAGGTACCTACATCAGACAAGGATGGATGATGGTATATATAGATGATGTTATCATATACTCTGATTACTGGGATACTCATATCAACCAAATAAGATTATTACTCCAAACTATCTTCAGAGCAGGATTAAAGGTATCCATGAAGAAATGCAACTTTGGCTACAGAGAATTGAAAGCCCTAGGACATATAGTTTCTGGTCTAACTCTAGCTTCTGATCAAAGTAAGATGGCTGCTGTCATTAATAGACCCATGCCTCAAAACAAAACAGAGTTACTGTCTTTCATTAGCTTTTGCATTTACTACATTCAATACATACCAATGATTTCTATGCTAACTAAGACTCTGTACAAAGTATGCAACAATAGCACTCTATTTGAAATGACACATGAGAGATTGAAAAACTATGAGGAACTAAAAATAGCTATGACCTCTACTCCTTTACTCATTAAACCAGATTACCTCAAGCCATTTAAACTGTAAATTGACGCCGTATGGAAGGTTTAGCGGCTGCTCTACATCAAGAAAGGATAGAAGAAGACAGACCAGTGGAGAAACCAGTACTCTTCATATTTAGAAAGATCAAAGATACATAAAAGAGATATGGAGCCAGTAAGTTTGAATTTTTTGCTATAGTATGGGCTTGAGAAAAGCTGAACTATTACTTTGAAGGCCCCACTTTCCAAGTTATCACAGACTTTAATTCTGTAATAAATCTTATGAACATGAAAATACCCAGAAAACATATTCTCAGGGGGAAAATTGCTATACAACAGTATAGAGTTCAGATGACTATAGTGCATAAAGCTGGAGCTAAACATAAGAATGCTGATAGTATAAGTAGGAATGCTTTGCCTAATTACTCTAACAATCCAGCATATGACCCTGAAGATCAAGATTTCTTTCCTATCTTGAACATCAATATTTTTCCTTTAAATGCTCCAATAATGGGGATCCCCTTATGTGAATTAGATACTGCTTTCTTCAACCTAGTGAAGGACAACTACTCCTATGAAATCAAGCTGCTGATTACCATTATGGAATGTGAATCCCCAGAAGAAGCTCTGACAAATAGTTTAACTGCTTCATTACTTAACTCCTATAAAGCAGGAATGTTTACCTTTTGGGATGGTCTTGTTTACTATAGAAACCAACATTCCAGTGTATTAGTACTAAACAAAAAAGAACATATACAACATATACTCCATGAATGCCATGACAACTGTTCTTCGGGGCATCTATCCACAGAAAGAACCTTGGAGAAATTAAAAAAAACTGCTTGGTGGATAGAATGGAAAGAAATCACTATTAAGTATGTTACTAGCTGTGAGACTTGCCAAAAATCTAGTAAAACTACTGGCAAAAGGTTTGGACTCAATAGAAGATCTCTGAACCCTCAACTAGATGGGAAATCATTAATATGGACTTTGTCACTGGCCTTCCCCCTGGAGGTACTCATTCAGATAACTCTGTCCTGATTATAGTTGACAGATACTCTAAGAGGGAAAAATTCTTACCTAACCACAAAGAAGATAGTGCTATGGATTTAGCTCTACTATTTTGGAATAGGATCATGGCTGATGTTGGTATACCCAATATTATAATCAGTGACAGAGAACCCAAATTCACCTCTGAGTTTTTGAGGAATCTAAATGATATATTGGGTACTACTCTAGCATTTTCTACAGCATACCATCCCCAAACTGATGGATTAGCTGAAAGAATGATACAGACCCTAGAAGATATGTTAAGAAGGTTCTGTAGCTTTTTTCTAGTATAAAAAAACTCAGATGGTTATTTCCATGATTGGGTAAGCCTAATCCCAGGTCTAGAAATGGCTTCTAACAGCAGGAAACATTCTACTACCAAGGAAGCCCCTTACATACTAGAAAGAGGATGGATTCCAAAACTGCCTAGGAATAACTTAAACTATGACTTAGCCACTATTCATAAAAAATCTCTTGACTTTAAGAAGATGATAGATCTGGCAAATAATCATGCTCAAAATTGTCTAGAAGAAGCAGTAGAATTCCACAAACAAAGATGGGACAAATCACATAGAGAACCTGACTTTAAAATAGGAGATCAGATCTTTATATCCAATTCCAACTTCAACAGTCTGGCAGGTAAAAGAAAGCTAAAACCAGCCTTTGTTGGAAAATGTTTTATCAAAAAGATGCATGGCAAAAATCTTGTAGAAGCAATCTTGAGTGAAAAATTATCAAGAAAACACCTGGTATTTCCTGTTAGAGTAGTAAAACACTTTCAACCAAGAGAAGGTAGCAACCTCCCTCCAAAAATAATCCCAATTGAACCTGACCATGTGAAAGAAAAAGGGGAACTCAGAACAATAGTGAGATACAAGAAAGAGAGAGTACAAGGAAAAGATGTTAGACTATACTTAGTAGGATACAAAGGAGAATCTGCAGACAAAGCTGAATGTTTACCAGAGAATAACATACCTGATGGACCAATGCATCTCAGAAACTCCAGATCCAGCAAGAGGAACTGAAACATGTTGATTATTGTCCTCAACATTTTCAGTATTCATTTCACGTAACTGCCACACGGGAGCCACCAGTCATCCTTTCTTCTGTTCTCATGTCCTGTGTTATTTCTTTTTTTCCTGTCTCACGTCTTCTTGTTGCATAAAAAGATGTCACTTGTTGTCGAATCAGTTCAAGTTGTCTTCCGCCTGTCACTCTGCAGTCCCGTTCTCCCTTGCCGGGAGCCTCTTCTTCTGTAACTTTCTGGTCTAGTCTTTCTTGTCCTAATACTCTCTGCTTCCATCCCCCTATGCTTGAAGCTATCATCATCAACGGACCGGAACGGTACTCAACTTTGAAATTGCAAACCAACAATCGCTAATCATCAAAAGTAGGGTAGGCTCAATGACAGACTCAGTCTTCAACTCAACATCAGGACATGATTAACTGATCTTCTCTCACGCCTTTCGTTCTCATTTGTGGATTTGTTGGATAGTCAGAACGTGCTTAACTCTCTACATAGTCCATGCAAGGGCCATAACCCTTCCTGTAGAGACATTGCTTATGTTTTTTTCCTTTTTATTTCTTCTGAAGAATTTTCTTAAGCTGCTGTCTTACCTTACTCTGTTTTTTTGAAATGAATCAGCCTGGTTCAGGTTTACCAATTTAGTTCAACCTTTATACGGTTAAAAGCCAAAAATGGATCACCCAAGCTTAATCAACTTGGCAAGAAACTCTGAATCACCTGGACCAGGATTCAATGGCAACTTCAAAGCGCTGGCGCTGAAATCCCTGATGGAATCCACCCCCTTGCTGACAGAAACAAACCCAATGTCTAAATTGCAACCCAGCACCCATACCAACATGAACAAGGATTCAACCCGACTGATCTGGCTTGCCGCTAAGAATCATTTTGCTTCAAGCCAGGCTGCCAATTGTGCTAGAATTTTCTTCAATTTCCTCTAACTGGGATTTGATCAGAATGAAATAGACAGCTTTGTAACTTCTGTCAAGGCACATCTTGGGAGACGGGAAAAAGTAGGCATTATCCTACCTGACAACATCCTCAGTTACTTGATCCTTTTCAAACTACCTGATTCTCTCAAGACCATGCAATCTCAGATCATGCACTCTGGTGTGGATTGATCAGTAAAATTTTTTCTTAATCACTTGGTCCAACACCGGAATGAAGTTCAGTCAAAGTAAACTGAGACTTCCGAAAACAACTCTGCTCTGTTTCACTCCAAAATCTCAAACAGCAATGATTCCCCTAGATGTGAGAATGGAAAGGACAACCTGGCTGTGAAATCTCATCCTTCGTCCTCCTGCTGGGTTGAATTCCTAGAGCTTTGTCCAGATCCAACCACCAACAAATGCAAACGGGGTTCAAAGAAGAAGGCACAGGCCAAGTCCCATTTCCACAAATATTCCTTCTTCTGCGCCTCTAATGATCTCTCAAATGTTCACTCAGATCAATTCATCTTGGACAGTGGATGTTTCATCCATATGTTTTGAGATCAAAACTCATTCCTGTCCCTCACTGAAAAACCCGTGGACAAACACATCAGAACTGGAAAGAAGGGAGAAGGAATAACTATTCAAGGCCTAGGGTCCGCTAATCTCTTGAGTGGAGGAAAAATCATCCATCTTGAAAATGCAGCGTGGGTGCCCAACGCAACCGCCAATCTGGTGTCCCTTGGTGCCCTCCTGCCAAAAGGTTGCTTTCTCAGAGTCAACTCCAGGACTAATCCTCCTTCCTTCACTCTTTGTCAATACAAAGGCTTTTTCATGACTGGAAATGTTGAAAATAACCTTCTTATGATTCAAATTGACAACTCATCTCCTTCTTCAAACTCAGAGAATTCAGTTGCCAAAAAAGGTGGCTCCTGCTATCTGTCTCTAGCCAGACTCCAGGAACTCCATCTCAAACTTGGTCATGCTAGTGTTTAACAAATGGAGAAGCATCTTGGGTTCACGATTGGCATGGAAGTTACTGATCAGTTTGAATGTGTTTCATGTAAGAAGAGAAAAATTAATAAAAAACCCTTCAACCAGGATCAAAAACCAGCTGCTTAAGTTTTTGATAGACTCCACCTTGACCTGATGGGTCCTCTCAATCCCACCAGTAAAGGGGGGATGAGATTCTTGCTCACTGTTGTGGACAACAAATCCGGATATCTGTCAGCCTTTCCCCTTCCATCCAAGGATGCCACCGCCAAAATAATTAAATTTATAATTGAATACAAAGCAAAGAAGAAACAAAGATATCCAATTGAGATTGTCTCCAATGGGGGAGCCGAGTTTTTAAATGAATCTCTCAGAACTTTCCTCAAGTCAAAATCAATCAACCACCTGATAAGCAAACCATATCACTCCCCGTATAATGGTAAAGCTGAAAGAGAAAATTTCACCATTATGGAGTCTCTGAGGTCCATCTTCAGCTCCGCCAATATCCCAAAGAACTATTGGCATATAGTTATCCAAAGCTGCTGCCTGGCTTTGAATCATATCCCGTCGGAGAAAGGAGGCTCAACCCCCTGTGAAATGATGCACAACAGAACACTTCCAGAAAAATACCTCCAACCAATCGGCACCGGAGTTTTCTATCTTCTCAACAATAGGAAAATCAAGTCAAAATTGAATGAAAAAGGCAAAGAAGGCATTCTTATAGGTTACATTCCACGCTTGCTCTCATATAAAGTCCTTTCAAAGTTGGGAAAAATTATCAAAACCAAGCATTTAAAGTTTCTCAAGGCAACTTCTCTCAACACTTCCTTGTCCCTAGATGAAGACATATAAAATTTTGCTTGTCTCCCTGGTAGATCAACTTATGCAGCTGCGCCCAGTGTGGTGTCATTTTATAGACACGGATTGGGAACTGCGTCGCGGCTGCGCGCTCAGCATTGGAGGCAAGCGGGCTCAGCATTAGGGTATGCGGAGTGCTCAGCAGCAGCCGCTGTTTGGCTCCACACCTGGTGGACAGGTTGGGCTCAGCATTGAATGCGGCGTGGGCAGCAATCCGCCCTGGAGATTGAATTCGGAAGGTAGTGTGCTCAACTAGGTTTGCGGGCGCTCCGGTTCGGATACGTAGGGGCGGAGAAATCTGCGGGCTATGAAGGAACGGATGGAGCGCGCGTGCAAGCGTGCGGATCATTCCGGATATTACCAAACACCCACGACGGGCGCGGACAAACGGATACGGACAGGCGTGGGGGGCTCTGGGTAGGGCGCGGTGTGAGGACTGCGTCATGAGAAGGACAAACCAGATGGACGGAATGGCATACAGACAACGGGGGGCCTTTGGTACAGAGGTGGGGAGAGGAGGCTAGGGTTTCTGTTTTGGGATTGTTTTCTGTTTTGTTGTCATACTGTTATTTGCGCGTGTACTTAGGTTAGGGTTGAGAGGGAGGACTTATCCTCACTCTCAACTCCGGGTTAGGAGGAGGGGAGCATGGAAGGAGACCATCACATGATCATTGGATTGGATCACTCATCTCACCAGGAGATTAAAGGAACTCATACCGGTTACACATCCAGGTGGAAAGTTCTTAGGACTGAAGGATTGGCAATTTCACTCTCTCTCTACTTTTCTTTATCTTTTTATCTCCTTATTTCTATCTCTCATTTCAAGTTCAACTCCTGGCATCCCCATCTCCTTTCAAACACAGGGAACCGTTAACTTCCAAACCTTGGGACAATTATAGGGGGATAACCTTAATTCTTTCCACATCTGGGGGTCTGGCCGGGAAGTAACCTTCCGTTTCTTGTCTTTCAAAGGTAAATGGGCGCAATGTCCTATTGATACCTCCCTACAGTCGCTCCTTCTTCTTCTTCTTCTTCTTCTCCTTCCGTCTCCAGGTCCGCTACTCCAACCCCACTCTTGTCTTTCATCCCTCCTCCTCCCCCTCCCTCTCCTTGACCCAGTACAAGCTACGCCGTTCCCCCATTGGTCTCCAGTGACCATGAACCCACTCGTCCAGTTTGCATCAGGCCGCGCGACTACCCTCACATCCGATTCAACACCGCGGATGTGGAGCAATTCATCTCAAGATACAAAGGTATTGCAGATGTGGAAGGTGCGTCGGACGCCAATAAGGCCCGGCTTGTTGTCCTGTTCATTATGGACGAACAGAAGCTCCGGGATGTGGAGGAAATGGAAGGCTACGAGAATCAAGATTGGCCAAAACTGAAGGCGGAGATCCTAACGCGGTGGGGTAGGCGCAAACCTTGATTCTGGGAAAGCAAATTTGATGGCGTGGCCTTGGAGGCAAGCGCGTGCAGAGGAGTCAGAACTTGGGTGGAGCTGGCCGAGTACACCTTGACATTCGATTGGATCCATTGGTACTTGTCAAGGAATGAGGTGGTGGAGGGACAGACGGGGGCCATGAAATGCGCCTTTCTGGGCGGTTTGGGGGCTCAACTCCGGGCAAGGGTTCAGCGGCATCTTTACAATCACAACTTGGTAAAGCGGTCATTGGACCAGAGCATTGCGCTCCATCCAGAGCTGGCTGTCATTTGCCAGGCTGTGGAGAGCAAGCTCAACTTAGAAGAGCTTATTGAGGATACGGGTAAGTCCTTCCCAGCGGGACCGAAGAAATCAATTCCCCAGGTTTCGGCTCCGGCGCAATTTCCGGCCTCGTCTCCACCTTCTTCCATGCGTGCTCCGGTTCCTCAACCGGCGCCCACCCCTCTGGTAAGTGAATTGACAGATCTTATGGAGGATTTGAAGTTCTGCATGAGCTGTATGGGCCAGCAGCAGCCGCGAGGGCCTCCACTGCACATGGTGGAAGGTTTTTGGCCTCCCAGTACCTTTGTGTCAAGGGGGTGCTCGTACTGCGGTGCCAACAGTCATTGGCAATTGGCGTGCAAGGAGCTTACAAAGGATCTCAACGCAGGATTGGTTCAAACGGCAGGGAAGGGGTACATGTTTCCAACGGGCAAACAGATGCCGATGGAGCCAAGCCAGCCGACCGCAATGCAGCAGGTGCGCACATGGGGTCAGGAGGCGGGAACAACGGCGCAAGCGTCACTGGGCATCGTTAACAGTGCCGGATTGTGGCAACCACTTTGGGTGGAAGCTGAGGTAAGGGTAGTGGCAACGGAAGAGAAGGTGGAAGTCCCCAAAAAGATGGAGGTGGATGCAAAGGAGCAACCCCGGTCGACCGTTCCAAAACCGGCCGCACGCGTGCCCAGAACCAAGGCGCCAGCAGCAAATCCTGTAGGGTGTTAAAATTATGGCCAGCAATTAGCTTAGGCAAATGAGCAGTATTTAAAGCAAAAGAAATGATGGACACTGTGTGTCAATAATGGCTAATGGGGCTCTCACAATGGGGCAATATGTTGGATGAATTCAATTGGATGATGAATGAATGGATGGAAAACAGCAGGGAGAAGGGCTCCTTAAGTACAAAAGATTGGCCTCTTGTGAGCCCATGATACAACAAGCCAAAAGGCAAATTTTCCGCCCCAAAAGGGCTCTACAGGCTCTACTGGCCTTGTTACTTGGTTTGGACTAAATCAGCCCACATGGCATCAGTCCCTGTACCCTTACAACCAGCCTATTCTGGTTATTTCTGGTGTTTCCACCTCAATGGGGCTGAACCAGCCCCTTAACTGTTCAATCCCCTTGGCTGGTTGTCCTTTACAACCAGCCATGATGACCTTTATTGCCTTGTTTACGGGCTGGTTGCCTCATGCAGCCAGCCCCTGGCCCCTCAAATGGGCCAGGTGGGACCCAGGGCAAACCTGGGTCCGGTCTCAGACTCACATGGGGGGGGGGTGACCAGCGGACATGTTTTCCCCCCCCCTTTTTCTCTCAAATCCCTGGTGGGGGCGGTCAAATCCCCTCACCAGGGGCCCTGGGGGTCGATACCTCCAGGGCGTCGTCAAGTACGTTGGCCTGGGAGGTGATCAGGTCCCCCCAGGCCCATCGCTCCTCCCCCTCGGTAAAGGGGGGGGGAGAGCGTCCCTGCCCTGCTCGGTTGCCTTGAACGATCAATGGTGGGGGGGTGATGAATTCCCCCCCACCTGCCGGTCGCTACCCTTGCGGCCGGCGCCGCCACCTCCTTGGGCAAGGGGGTGGTCAGGTCCCCCCTGCCCTGGCCGACCGCGCTGTCGCGGTCGGTCGCTGGCTGGTTCAACCCAGCCAGCCTGCCCCCTCCCCCTTGCGACGGCGAGCGAGGGGAGGGGGAGCGAGCCGGCGGCGCTGGTCGCCGGTCGCGACCAGCCGGGCCCGCGCGGCATCGCACCGCGCGGGATCCCTCGGCCGTGCAACAGCCCCGCGCGGGCCGTCGGGCCCCGCGTGGGCCGTGCCGAGGAACACAGGCGGCCCCGAACGGGCCGCGACGCGAGCAGCGGCCCCGAGCGGGCCGCGACACGGGCGGCAACCCTAATGGGCCGCCCCAAGCCCGAATTGTGAGAAAAGACTACTTTTGCGGGCCAGCCCGTCTGGCCAAGTATGTCCAAAATAAACTTTGGGCCCAATTATGCCCATAAAAGCCCATCTGGCCGTATTTGCCCATATACCCCATCGGGCCCGTTAGGGCCCGTGTACCAATGGGTCTGTTTCACGCGTTTTGAGGCCAGTTTCCCCAACTCTGTAACATCCACATGGGCCCGTATGGTCCGTGTGTGTGTCCAATGGGCCTCAGAGGCCCATTTGTGCATCCCATTTGGATTACACTTATACGTAGCACCCGCGTAAGTGCGTACGTATTTTAACACACCCCCTTAATCCAAAAGGGGTGACATCCGCATATTAGTCACAAAGCCTTGATGCTTATTTCTGTCTAATGCCTTAGTCAAGATATCTGCAACCATTGCTCCAGTGGGCATGTACCTCAACACAATCTCAGTGCATTTAACTGCGTTGAGAATATAGTTATAGTGAACATCAATATGTTTTGTTCTTGAATGGAACACTTGGTTTTGTGCCAACGCAATGGCACTCTGGTTATCGGAATACAACAA
The DNA here is from genome assembly GCA_025617555.3 of Puccinia polysora. NCBI lineage: Eukaryota > Fungi > Basidiomycota > Pucciniomycetes > Pucciniales > Pucciniaceae > Puccinia > Puccinia polysora. Next base: position 24,871,845 of record CM062618.1, on the reverse strand, counting down.
CACAAACCCTTGTGGTTTATGTGTATCCTCTAAGACTTTTCTCAACCATTTTGCTTCCTGTGAAGCTGCTAAGTAAGCTCTATACTCAGCCTCTGTTGATGAAAGACTTATTGCCGACACCTTCTTGGACATCCATGACACCAGATTCTTACCTAAAAAGAATACAAAACCACTTGTTGATTCCCTAGTGTTACCATCTGCCCAACTTGCATTGGAATAACCAACCAAATCAAAGTTTGCTGACTTTGTAAACAACAGTCCCAGACTGTGTGTTCCTTTAAGATACCTCATAACTCTCTTAAACGCTGACCAATGCCTCATGCTTGGCTTCTCTAAGTGTTGCGACAAGACCCCAATTGCAAACGCAATATCGGGCCTTGTACACTGCCCCAAATAATTAAGCGATCCGACAGCTGACCTGTAGTCATTCCCTGATTGAACAAACTCCAGATACTCCTCATCTGTAGACTTCTCTAAACGAATGTTTGACTGCATGGGAGTACCAAACTCCTTTGCATCCTCTAAGCCATACTGCCTAAGAAGAGCTTCAACGTAATGGCTTTGGTCTAACTTAATACCATTCTTGCCCTTACTAACTTTCATTCCTAGCACCTGTTGTGCCAGACCAAGATCTTTTATCTTGAACTCCTTTTTGAGTGTCTCCATGACTCTCTCTTTACCATCACCAATAATGATAATGTCATCGACCCATACAAACAAAATTGCATCCTTTCTCACAAAAAGGCAAGGATCGGCCTCAGACGTCTTAAAACCAATCTCTATCAGTTTCTCACTCATGGTGTTATACCATGACCTAGCTGCTTGCTTCAATCCATACAGGGATCTACACAGCTTGAGGACATATTCCCCTTTATCTGCCGAAAGAAAAGTTCTAACACAGATTTTCTTCATGGTTCCTGATTTAGTCTCTACTAACCATTCACAAAAACCATCAGGAATCAACATATAAACAGTCTCCTCCTCTCCAAGTTTTGCATTCAAGTATGCTGTTACAAAATCAGCTTGTCTGATTTCTTCACCCAACTCCACTGCCAGAGCAATGATGTACCTGAAGGTGGACAGCCTTCCAGTTGGTGAGAAAGTTTCTTGGTAATCAATACCCTCTCTCTGCTTGAAGCCCTGTGCAACACATCTAGCCTTGAACCTTTTCAAAACTCCATTTGTGTCAAACTTCTTGTTTAACACCAATCGAGACCCCACAATGGTCTTTCCTTTTGGAACAGAATCCCGCTTAACCACTTCAAAGACACTATTATTCTCTAGAGAATCAAATTCCTCAAAAATAGCACTCTTCCAGTTGGCTCTCTCATCAGAATTCATAGCTTGGCCAAAGCTATTTGGGTTAACCCTGTTACCCATTTCTGAACTCAACTCCAGGACTTCATTGAGCATACACTGTTCCTGAAATGTATCTTCCTCATATCCTGCCGCAGCATAATGGGATCTCCACTCCCCGTACCTGTCAACCGGTACTCTAACCCTACCACTCCTTCTAACCGGAGGTGGAGGCTCATCAGGTTCTGATTCCACAGAATCACCTGGAGCGGGTACTGAACCCTCTTGTGGCACGTCTGCCACCTCTTCATCTTCTGGAACCACATGTTCCACAGCTTTTTCTGGTGAAATAGGTGCTAATTCTATTTCTTGTTGTGGCTTAATCACAACGACATCTTCACTCCTTTTGAGTGGAAAGGTACTTTCGTCGAATTTTACATCCCTGCTACGGATAACCTTTGTTGTCCCTGGACAATAGATCCTATAAGATTTACTTATTAAATCATAGCCTACAAGTGCCCCTGTTCTGGCTCTAGGGTCTAATTTTCCGACCATTTCATTATGGTGGACACTATAATACACCAAGCAACCAATTGTTCTTAGGTGTGATGTTTTGGGGTACAACTTCCAAAACTGATAATGGGGGCACTTCCCATTAACACTTACAATGTTGTGCAACAGACACACCGTGCACATCAACTCAGCCCATAAGAACTTTGGCATACCAGATTGAGACATAATAGTTCTGACTTTGTCCAGTAAAGTCCTATTCATTCTCTCAACTATTCCATTATTTTGTGGAGTACTTGCAGTAGTGACTATATGAATGATACCATAATCTTTCAACAGCCTCCCAAACTCTTTACTCACAAATTCACCCCCTCCATTGGTAATAACCCTCTTGATCTCCTTCATCAGACCATTCTGTTTCCAGACTTTGAAGATTACAGAAACCTCCTCTGTGGTCTGATCCTTAGATCGAATTGGTTTAACCCAAACATAATTAGTTGCAGTATCAACTAAATTGATGAAGTATCTTGCCCCACCAAGGGAATCTGGAGTGAATGGCCCTGCCAAATCAATTGAAAATTCCTCTCTAGGAACATCTGTGTGATCTCTACTCTTAGAGAACACATTTCTAGTCTTAGCCCCCAAGGTACAACTCTCACAGTTGCTGTCCTTTACCTTATGGCCACTTCTATTGTGAGAAACAGTGCTCAGAGCTGATAATTTGAACAAGCTTGCACACAGAAGCTTATTCCGAACTTGTCCACTAAGAACAGTTCTCCCATTCATATCAATAACAAACATATCTCCTTTAAGATAACGAATTTGGAAACCTTTTTTCCATAACACCCCAAGAGACACAAGGTTGTAAGGCAACTATGGTACATAGAACACTTTATCAAAAGTAATTTGAAAACCCAGTTGATTTGCAAGAATAACTTTTCCAATTCCTTTAATCTGAATTGTTCTGCCTTTCTGACCAATATTTACAACCCCATCATAATCACTAAGATTTGAAAATAAATTTGGTTCAAAAAACATGTGATCGGTACAACCAGAATCGATCAAAACAAGAACATCCTCCTTCAATCCTCCTAGTAGGAAAGAAGCTTTATCAGTCACTGATAAGTTCTTATCTTTGAGGTTAAGATTACTCACTTCATAATCAATCAAGTCCATTTCTTGATCCTCATCGATTTTGGCCTTCTTGTTGGGACCTTCTTCCACAACAGCCTCTTCAATTGGAGCATCCAACGCCACCATTGCAACGTTTTCAGTTGTGAGATTGACCTCCTTGTCATTCCCTTTGGACTTCTTCCTTTTCTTGGCCTCCTTGCAGTCCTTAGCATAGTGACCCTTATTCTGACAATTGTAACATAAGACCTTGGACAAATCCTTTTTCGCCTTCTTGCGAGATTTTCCAGTCTTTCCAACTAGGGCTGTTCCAGAACCCCCCTTCATCTTGAATTGAAGGTCATCCTTTTCAATCCTTTTAAGCACATCCTCCTCCCCAGGAAGAGGATCCAATTGAGAAATGATTCTGACTAAGGAATCAAACTCTTTTGGCAGCTTTTGAAGGATTAAGAGTGACAAACACTCTGGATCCATGTTAAGTCCAGATGACTTGAACTTGGCTATACTAGACCTAGCCTCTGCCACAAACTGTTTACAATTCGAATATTGTAACTTGAAAAGTTTATTAAAGGCTATACCCTTCTGGTGAACAGAATCACCAGCATACTTGGACTTAAGCAGCTTCCAAAGGATGCTGCCCCTCCTCCTCTCATCTTCCCGAAGAGTATCAGCAACCCATGTCACATGATTCTCATCAAGATGCCTAAGGATCAGATGGTAAGACTTCTTCTCCACTTCTGAACTGATCAGAGTGTCATCTGCATCCATAATTTCCCCACAGCAGATGTTATCCAGCTCACTATCCATAAGGACAGCCCAAGCATTATAGTTCTGACTATTCAGAACTATTTTGGTAGAGCTAACATCAGGGATATAGGACATCTTCTTGGAAAACTTGAGGTCTTTGAGGTTCTCCAAAGTAAGGTACAAAGGTCTAGATGGCTTGGAAGTAATGATGATGTTGGTACTGATAATGTGTTAAAATTATGGCCAGCAATTAGCTTAGGCAAATGAGCAGTATTTAAAGCAAAAGAAATGCTGGACACTGTGTGTCAATAATGGCTAATGGGGCTCTCACAATGGGGCAATATGTTGGATGAATTTGATTGGATGATGAATGAATGGATGGAAAACAGCAGGGAGAAGGGCTCCTTAAGTACAAAAGATTGGCCTCTTGTGAGCCCATGATACAACAAGCCAAAAGGCAAATTTTCCGCCCCAAAAGGGCTCTACAGGCTCTACTGGCCTTGTAACTTGGTTTGGACTAAATCAGCCCACATGGCATCAGTCCCTGTACCCTTACAACCAGCCTATTCTGGTTATTTCTGGTGTTTCCACCTCAATGGGGCTGAACCAGCCCCTTAACCGTTCAATCCCCTTGGCTGGTTGTCCTTTACAACCAGCCATGATGACATTTATTGCCTTGTTTACGGGCTGTTTGCCTCATGCAGCCAGCCCCTGGCCCCTCAAATGGGCCAGGTGGGACCCAGGGCAAACCTGGGTCCGGTCTCAGACTCACATGGGGGGGGGGTGACCAGCGGACATGTTGTCCCCCCCCCTTTTTCTCTCCAATCCCTGGTGGGGGCGGTCAAATCCCCTCACCAGGGGCCCTGGGGGTCGATACCTCCAGGGCGTCGTCAAGTACGTTGGCCTGGGAGGTGATCAGGTCCCCCCAGGCCCATCGCTCCTCCCCCTCGGTAAAGGGGGGGGGGGAGAGCGTCCCTGCCCTGCTCGGTTGCCTCAAACGATCAATGGTGGGGGGGTGATGAATTCCCCCCCACCTGCCGGTCGCTACCCTTGCGGCCGGCGCCGCCACCTCCTTGGGCAAGGGGGTGGTCAGGTCCCCCCTGCCCTGGCCGACCGCGCTGTCGCGGTCGGTCGCTGGCTGGTTCAACCCAGCCAGCCTGCCCCCTCCCCCTCGCGACGGCGAGCAAGGGGAGGGGGAGCGAGCCGGGGCCGCGAGCCCCGGCTCCGCGGCGCTGGTCGCCGGTCGCGACCAGCCGGGCCCGCGCGGCATCGCACCGCGCGGGATCCCTCGGCCGCGCAACAGCCCCGCGCGGGCCGTCGGGCCCCGCGTGGGCCCTGCCGAGGAACACAGGCGGCCCCGAACGGGCGGCGACGCAAGCAGCGGCCCCGAGCGGGCCGCGACACGGGCGGCAACCCTAATGGGCCGCCCCAAGCCCAAATTGTGAGAAAAGACTACTTTTGCGGGCCAGCCCGTCTGGCCAAGTATGTCCAAAATAAACCTTGGGCCCAATTATGCCCATACAAGCCCATCTGGCCGTATTTGCCCATATACCCCATCGGGCCCGTTAGGGCCCGTGTACCAATGGGTCTGTTTCACGCGTTTTGAGGCCAGTTTCCCCAACTCTGTAACATCCACATGGGCCCGTATGGTCCGTGTGTGTGTCCAATGGGCCTCAGAGGCCCATTTGTGCATCCCATTTGGATTAAACTTATACGTAGCACCCGCGTAAGTGCGTACGTATTTTAACATAGGGAAGAAGAAAGCAGCAGAAATTGTGCATAGGGTGATGGGGAACAAGACTCCGGTCCCGCTGACCTTGCGGGAACTGGCAGCCGTGTATCCGGTGGTGGTAGAAGAGAAGGTTCAGGCGTTACGGGATTGGGGTCAGGGCCGGGTACCTCAGACGCTGCAGCGGGTTCATGTGGCGCGGAAGGAGGAGGGGCGCAAGGAGTGTGAGTTGAAATTGGTTTTGACTCCGCTTGCTTACGTTCCAATGGTCATAGCGGGGAGGAAGGTGTGGGCTATAGTGGAAAGCGGTTCAATGGTGAACTTGCTGCCATCGCAGATGGTGGATGATTTGGGGTTGGTTTGGCGGAAATGTGCAATAGGTCTCTGCGCGCTTAACGGAGGGGAGTGTTGTGTGGATGGGGTAGTCAAGGAGGAGGAGGTCCAGGTTGCAAGGGTCTTTAGGCCTCTTTATTTTCTTTTGGTTGATTTTGGGGATGTGATTTTGGGAAGGCCGTTCATGTTTGGGTTCCAAGCGCAAATGGTTTTTGATCCAGGGGCGGGAACGGAGGCGTTGAGGGTGGAGGATTTGTCCGGTGGGAGGTTTGAGACAACGACCCGTGATCACAGGCAGGGAAAGCGGAGGAGAGTGTCAGAGTATGAGGAGGAACCGGACGCAGTGGTTGCAACCAGCTGGGGACAGTGGCCAAGTTGGGGGGGAGGTGGTGGGGGTAGGGGATAAGTTTTGATTTGGTGAGGGGGTGCTCTAGCTGGTTCACAGAGGGAACAAATAGAAACCCCAAAATGTTTGTTTCTCTATGTTTCTTTCTTATCTGGATTGTGGGGTTTTTTGCAGGAAACGCCGGTGCGGCACAAAGCCGGTTCCATAAACGCAAGGACCAGCCCCGCGGAACCGGGACGCGTGTGCAATCCTGCGGATGGGGGAAGCGGGACTAAGAGCAATTTGCGGGCGGTCTACGGGCGTTGCGCAAAAAAAAAGAAAAAAAATGTGTTCTTTCCTATTTTTCTTCTCTGTTGGTTTCTTTTTTTCTCTTTTTCTTTTCTCTCAGGATATCTCGAGGATGGGTGGTTGTTATGGGACTAAGCTTTATTTGGTGAGGGGGTGCTCTAGCCAGTTCACAGCCGGGACAACTAGACACCCCAGAATGTCCATTCTCTTACTCTCCCTCTCTCTCTTCCCTTACGGTGGCACGCACTGGTGTTTGGTTGTTGTGTTTGTTACAGGAAGGGTACGGGGAACTGTGTGGCAGTTTGTCTGGGGCGGTCCAGGTGCCTCTTTTGGAACGGCTAGTCACTTAAGATTGCTCAAGAAGCAAAGCACGCGGACGGGGAATCAACCTCAAGCTCACTCTCAAAAGGCGCGGTCGCGCACTTTGGCTCAGAAAGGTTAGGACCTTGCGCGAAAACGTGTATTTTCTTAATTAAAAGGGAGGTGCGGTACAACCAACAAGAAGAAAAGAAGAAAGAAAGGAAAGGGGGGGCAATGCGCCTAAGCCATCTTCATCATTTCCTCCACTTCCGCCCTTGTTGACGCCAGTAAAGCCCGGAAAGACGCCAGGAGCTCGCGCCGGGATTCTGAGGATTGAGCGCCGGGGATTGCGAGGAAGTCCCAAAGCATCGTGGTTGACCTTTCCGCAAAAGCCTTGCAGCCGGCCGCCGGGAGTGCCATTACAATTGGAATTTCTCGGACCTTGGGAGGGCTGGGAGGAGGAGCAGCCGGTGAAGATGGGGCCTCCAGGGAACCATCAGGGGGGCTCGGTCCAGCTGGAGGCGATGACAGGACAACAATGGGTGACAGAGGCAGAGGGGCGTTGGGGGTTGCAGGCCTCTCATCCAAGGCCGCTGGTGGCGCGGGCAGTGTTGGCGGTCGTGGAGGAGGAGGAGAGGGTTCTGGCGTGGCCGCGGGTCTTCCAAAAATCCTTGGGTCCAGTACCGTTCAGTTCACACCGACAGCGGCGGCTCAAGCGCGGGTTGCTGCGCGCCATTCCTCCGAGGTTTTGTATTTGCCCCGTTGCGGAGGTCCGGCCCGGCAGAGAGGTTATGCCAAGTTGCGGCTCACGTGCAAGGTGGTGGGTGACGGAGCTTGGGGGGGCGGGATGGAGGTGAACAGGGGGGTGTCCACGAGCCTTCTGAGATTGACTTGTCATCCAAAACCACAAATGGGTCCGGACAAGCCCTCTTGCGCGGCCTGGGGCAAGAGCTGGATTGGGGGGGAGCTTGGGGCATGCTGTTGCTAAGCAAGCAGCAACGGTGTTGCGCGTGTACTTAGGTTAGGGTTGAGAGGGAGGACTTATTGTCACTCTCAACTCCGGGTTAGGAGGAGGGGAGCATGGAAGGAGACCATCACATCATTGGATTGGATCACTCATCTCACCAGGAGATTAAATTAACTCATACCTGATACACATCCAGGTGGAAAGTTCTTAGTACTAAAGGATTGGCGATTTCACTCTCTCTCTACTTTTCTTTATCTTTTTATCTCCTTATTTCTATCTCTCATTTCAAGTGGGACTCTGGGCATCCCCATCTCCTTTCAAACGCAGGGAACCGTTAACTTCTGAACCTTGGGACAATTATAGGGGGATAACCTTTATTCTTTCCACACCGGTGATGATTTGAAGTGAGATAGCTCCAAAGATCTGAAGCCTGAAGTAGTTGATTTGGATAGCCCAGAATTGTCCAACTTGGATGATTCCACCTCTGAAGTTCAAGAGGTCCTGAAGCCCAAGCTGAGGGATTGATCCAACATGAAGGCCCCTGATTTGTATGGCTATCAACATGAGACAGTTCCTGGGAACATCAAAGAGGCTCTTGAGATACCTATCTGGTTTCCACCTATTGAGAAGGAACCAAACACCATTGAAGACCTTGGAGTCTGGGAAGACGCTGAGGAATACAAGGTGTTTAACCCACTCAATATGACTTGGGCATTTTGGAGCAAGGAAGATCTTCACACTGGCAAAGTAGCTTCTCTGCAAGCCTTACTCGCCTACTTAGTCAACAAACGTCTCAGAATCCTTCAATTTGACGTAACGGGAGCTTTCCTACATGCTCCCCTGGACAAGGATGTCTTCATCAAAACTCCAGCTGGGTTAAAGAGAACCTCAAAGTTCCTCAAACTTAAGAAGTCTTTATACGGCCTAAAACAGGCACCACTCAACTGGTACAAGTCCCTGAGCTTGTGGATTAAAGACAGCGGATTTGAAGAAAGTGAGAGCAATCCATGTCTATATCTTCATAAGGACAACATCACGTCTCTCTTCTTCCTTGTTGACAACCTGGTTGTTGTTGGCAACACAGAAGGCTTCAAGACTAAATTTCTTAATCGGTTTGAAGATTCCTCTGCTCATGAGGTTGACACCTTATTGGGAATGAAAGTGGAAATTGACGCTGAGGCTTTCAAGAAGCTGAACAAGAGATACAGATCTCCAATGGAAAACTAAATTTTATCACAACCCTTGCAAGGCCAGACATCAGTTATTCCATGTCAAATCTGGCATGCTTCTCCAAAAACCTGGGCATCACACACTGGAAAGAGGTGGAACACATCTGGAGGTACCTACTCAAAACCATCAATTACCAACTTGTGTTCCGCGCCAGGACATCCGCAACTCAGCTTTCGATCTATAGCAATGCAAACGGTGGAGATAACCCTACAACTCGTCCATTGCAAACCGTTCTCATCTGTCTGCTCAAGGGCTCCCCAATCTACTGGACCAGTCACCGGAAACAAAGCATTGCCCACTCCTCTATGGAGTTGGAATGCGATGCTCTTTCTGCTGGACACCTAGAGGGCAGATAGATCAATCATCTAATAGGAAAAAACTGGAGGAGGACACCCCTCTTGCCTATCCATCTCATCAATAACAAAGGGCTGAATGAAAAAATAAAGAAATTTGGCTATATGTTAGCGGACTCCCTCACCAAAGATGCTGGTGCTGCCGCTGTGGATTTATTAGCCAAGTATGTTGGGGCATTAGATAAATCCTGATGTCAATTTTAGCAGGCATGTTGATTATTGTCCTCAACATGTGCAGTATTCAGTTCATGTACCTGCCATACTGGAGCCACCAGTCATTCTTTCTTCTGTTCTCATTTCATGTGTTCTTTCTGTTTTTCCTGTCTCACATCTTCTTGTGGCATAAATAGGTGTCACTTGTCGTAGCGTCAGTTCATGTTGTCTTCCGCCTGTCACTCAGAATTCCTGTACTCCCTTGCAGAGGGCCTCTTCTTCTGTAAATTCTGGTCTAGTTTTGCTTGTCCTCATCTTCTCTGCTTCCATCCCCCTACGCTTGAACCTATCATCATCAACAGACCAAAACGGTACGTGACTTCAAACTTGCAAACCAACCATCCTTGATCATTTACAGTAGGGTAGGCTCAATGACAGACTAAGTCTTCAACTCAACATCAGGACACAATTAACTGATCTTCTCTCACGCCTTGCATTCTCATTTGTGGAGTTGTTGGATAGTCAGAAAGCGCTTAACTCTTTACATAGTCCATGCAAGGTCCATAAACCTGCCTGTAGAGACATTGCTTATGTTCTTTTCCTTTTTATTTCTGGTGAAGAATTGTCTTAAGCTGCTGTCTTACCTTACTCTGTTTTTGTGAAATGAATCAGCCTATTTCAGGTTTAACAATTTAGTTCAAACTTTTATAAAACACACAAATCAATTTTTTCCCAACATGATTCAGGTTTTTTTCAGCTATGGCCATATATTGGAGTGGGGGAATGTCAGCTTGCTACTATTGCAGAGCAAGCTGCAAAATTAACAGACATAACATAAAAATAATAATAGTATAATTAAACTAGGAAGGAGTGTAAAAACCATTAATATTATTCTGGAAATGGATTCTCCGCCCAAAATTAGGTAGGGGCACTCACTAACTCCACCCTTGAAATCCAACTCCGTACATTTTTAAATAATTAAGGAAAGAAAGAGAAAAATATCACGGCACCACTATTGACCTTTTTGGCCAATCAAATATTTCACATGTATTGTCACTTATAGGTTTCACATCTAAAATTCAGTCAGAATTGAGGTGTTGTGTATATTATAGGAGTTACGGATGAAAATGTGTTCTGTCACAATTTCTGCATGCAGCCGCGGCAGCCAACACACCCGGGCGCCAGTGAGATACAGTTCTTTCACTCCGTCAAAGTTGTGTGCGCAGCCCCAGGCCTCTGACAAGTAGGCAGCCGCGGGACTACGGGTTGAAAAAGTGACAGGCGGCCTGAGAAACTTAGGTACCACGTAAACATGCTACAACCCACATGGGAAAATTATACATATGTAATACATGTTCCTGTGGGTAGTAGATAGTGTAAAAGTACATAAAATTATATAAAAATACTTGATTAACCCTTATATGTGTTTTTGATTAATTATAATTTAAAGTACCAAGAATGTCGAAAATAAGACAATGACAACTTCTAAAAATATATTAAAATACTTTAATATACTATTATAATAGTTTCTAGACATTAATAATCTTGTGAAATACTAAGAAAACTAATGATGTAAAAATATGAGATGAATTCCCATGAATTATATTTCCAAGAAATTATTTTAGTAAATCAACTGAAATTTGAAAATAAGGAGGAAAATCAATATCATGACTTTAATTCTATTATTTAATACATAATGAGAACTCACCTGACATCAGAATGTCCTTAGGAATGTCTATTAAAATAATTATCAACTTACTAGGAACATTTACTAAGGATAATTAATGAAATAATACATAAAAATGACAGATTAGTGTTTTTCACACGTCCCAATATCAATTATAAAGTAGAATAATTCCCACACCTGAGTAATTCGATGCTACCCGTGTTACAGCACCAAGAACACATGAAAGGCTACCTTTGGTTACCCTGCCAGCCTCATTGTCCGCCCCTTTGATCCCCTGTACCCCTCAGAAGGACAATATTGGGACTCCAAAAGCTATATTAAATAAAGAGCTCTTGTGAGGATATTGATGGGCAGAGACCAAGTTATATTTATATCCAGAAACCTTTCCAAGGTAATCAAATACTTATAAGAGATAAGTAAGTGATTTATGGCTTAGTCTGATCAATAACATCCATCCTCAACCTCTTTTTATCAATTTAAACTGCTGAACAACCTTATAACCCAGTATGAAGGTTTAACCCATCATTGCAAATCCCAAAAAGATACCCTAAGGATTTAAAAATATACCAGTGATTCTTATTATTCTTTCTCTGTCGTGGAAGCTTGGTTACAAAGCCCTGCCACTCCACCATGTATTTTATATACATATTATCTTTGGGAAAAATATCCTTTAAACTAAAGAGCTCAAAGTAACCAGGACTACTTGTTTTCATACTGAAATCCCTGAAGAGATGTCTTAAATATCCCCAATATAATTGTTACCCCTCTATAAAAATATTTAATAATCAATTTATCTATATTGATTCATAACAATAAACCATAACCAAACCAATTTACCTTGCAATAAGTTTTATCCAAATATTTTACAGATTTTTGCTGCATTTATTAAATAATATATTTATTATTTATTCCATCACCTCTAGTAGCTAAAGGTTAGCAAGGGTCTTGGCATCCAGGAGGCTGAAATCAGCTGCATGCAATGCACATGATTTGAGGATCCAATGATTATATTTTGAATGGATAACTTCCATTGTTCTTTGAGAGGTATCTTGACGCTCAATTGGAGAAATGTGAGTTTTTTCAAGCTGGAAACCCCCATCATGGCAGTTGTGCTGCATATTCAAGCATTCTTTGATGGCCTGTATTCAATTCAAATCAAGTTTTGTTAAGAAATGATATTTTTAATCTGAATGAAAAAAATGAATGATTTGCTGACCTGACAATTTACTGTGCATTCTGTTTTTGTTTCTAAAAATTCCCTCATGTTGTAGAATGGATTTATTCACATGGGTTCAAGCTTTTTTACATGAAAAAAATATTTGGTGGTTCTAATTCCATGAGTCTGCAATAATGAAGTGATGTTGCCAATAAAATCCACTGAGTTGGCAGATTCAACCCAATTCCCAAAAAAAAAAAGGAATTTTTTCAATTTTTTCAAATTTGTTTATTTCAAGGAAATTCAAAAACTTTCAAAGATGTGGTAATTCTTATGGAAAATATCATGCTTGTTTAATTGAATTTGGTTAATTTTTTCAACATTTGAAAGAATTTTTGTCTGAGTATCTGAGGGACTTGCACTCTTTCTTCATTGGGAACAGATTTTCTTTGAGAAAAGGGATATTGGTTGAGGGGAAAATAAATCTGTCTATTATAAACCATTGAATCTTGAATAACTGGATTATCTGAAAATATGCTGGTAATTTTTGAACTGCTTTGAGAATTTTTTTGAGTCTCTGGATTGTATACCACACCAACAGAGAGAAGAAAACATAGAGACTGATAATTACTGAAGCTGATGGCCAAATCACTGCCTGGACTGATCTTGTTTGAATGAATTGAATTTTTGCGTAGAATTCCATTTTAAATTTAAAATTTTTCAGTTGAAAACAGACTAGCTCAACCAAAACGCAAAATTGATTCTGGGAGGTGAAAAAGAATGTGAATCTTGGGTTTGTTAATCCATTGGCCAGACATCTTGATCAAGGGATATAAAAGGTGTTTTATTTGTGCCTTCAGTTGAGTTTGGTATTAATTCATTTCTGTCAGCTTGCTACTATGTACAGAGCAACCTGTCATAGCAACACAAAACTATGAAAAATAAGAATATCTCAATTAACAAAAGAAGGAGTGATAAAATCATAAATTTTATCAAAGTAATGGATTCCTCACCCAAAATTAGGTAGGGTCACTCCATGACCCCACCCTTGAAATCCAAGTCCTTACATTTTTAAAATAATTAAAAAGAAAAAGTACTAAAAATGAAAAAAACCAGTATGACATCTTTTGACCATTTTAACATTTCACACTTGTTATCATTTATATGGTTTAAACCTAAAATTCACTCAGAATTGAGGTGTTGTGTATATTTTAGGAGTCACACGCGGAAATGTGTTATGTCACAATTCCCGCGCGCAGCCCCGCATCATTACATACCCCTACGTACTTGTAGTAGCAGTTTCCTGCGTACCAGAGACCCGCGCGCAGGTAAATTCTTCCAGGCACGCAGCGGATCCCACCCCGCGCGCATCTGAACTGACTGATCCCCGTGTCTGGATCCGTCGTGACTAATCTGCCAACCAGGTACCGCTCAAAAGAGCTACAACCTAATTAGGGTTGCCTGGCATATGTAACAAGTTGAAATATGGATTATTATAAATCTAAAAAGATCAAACTTGATTAAAATTAATAAAGATTAAGTTTAGAACATTTTTTAATGATAAATTAAAAGATCAAGGATTACCACGTAGATCATTGACTCTGATCATTGAAGACCACAAAACACTACAAGGATTGTTCATAAAAATTATAAAAAATTATTTACTTGATCAGCAGATAATGGAAAATCAGTAAACATCCACATCTGTTCACTTTAAAGCAAAACTAACAGGACAAAGAAAGGATGAGTGCAGAATGATCAAATTTATGCCTTAATAGATTAACAGATCCTGTGGCTAAAATAGTACAGAAATCCAGCAGATCTAAAGCCAGATGATTGAAAAAACCAAGTGGACGTGCCAATTTCGCCCTGACTGGCTTTCCAGTCTCAGCCCACGAGCAGAACTCTCTCTAAGCACCTTGAGAAGCTCAAAATCACCCCCAAAAAGGAATTTATACAGAACTCTTTTGATCCATTATTCCATCATCAGTTTACCAGGAATTATTATTATCAATCAGACACCATTTCATTGTTAGTCTAGTGCTTATGAAGTGTCTAAGCAAGTGATTTATGACCAAGTCTGTAGTATTATTATTCATTTATTAAAACCAATCAAACCTTGAATTTTAGTCAGGAAATCCACCCCATCTGCTCTGAAACCCTTCCTGTATTGCAGGATTTTTGTGATTAAGTGCTCAGAGTGAGTGTTTCCCTTCCTGGCTACGCCAGTGTGCTGTTATGCCCGGTCATTAGTGGAATAAGCTCCTTCTAAAGCACCCATCTTCATTCCAAGGTTCTTAAACTGCCTAAGGAGGCCCCTTGAAGAGGGGTTGCTTTGTCTGTAAAGACACCCAGTAGTATAAAACTGTGGCCCCTCTTTTATAAAACTATTGAAAACCTTTTATTACAAAACTAATTAAACCTTGCAACTGCTCTTATAATATTATTTTTTTGAGCCTCTAAGCATTCATTTTTGGAATAATTACTATTATTATTATTCCGGTATTTTGATCACTCTCTGTAGCTAAAGGACTGCAAGGTTCCTGGTATCAGAGGCTGACAACTGGGGTTCTGGCCAGGAAATATCCTTAAATAATTCATCTTTGATTATTTATTCCTTGGACCAGTCTATTTTTCAAAAAAATAAGTTAATATCTTTATAACATACATTTGTGATCATTTGTTTCTCTGCTGGATCTTAAGACCAAAAAAGAATTGATTAATTATTATTTGAACATTCTTAAAAAATAAAAAAGAAGAAAAACTCCTTAACTTTTTACCTGTTATTATAACTCCTGAGAAGCAACAAGAGAAATTGCTTTATTATAAACGGCAGGTTATAAAGGACAAAGAACTTGAGCTTGAAAGAATTATCAATTTCAATTCTTTATTAAGGCAACATAAGGAGTGTAAAATTTATCAAAGGAACCTTTATATTTATAGACTAAATAATCCTCAAGATAAAGAAAAATCCAAAGCTAATAAAAGTGATTATTTTTATAAAAAAATCATCTTGGCACGTAAAAATACAAAAAAATATTAAATTTATATTTTTTGTTTTTATCCATCTCAGTGGATTTGGTTTTTGGTGATCTCATTGACCAGGACCTCCTAGAGGACGTTCCAGACAGTGTACCCTTGGCCTTAGCCTTGGATTTATCCCAGGATCTGATTGGAACTCACTCAGACCCTGTTGGAATACCCCCCAAGGACAGTTGTGATCCCAACCAAGTGTTGGTACCCTTGAATTTAACTTAAAGTGAGTTAAAATATGTATAAAAAAATTATTAAATATATGAATACACAAAAAATATTATTTTTTATATTTTTAAGTCTTTTCTCAAAAGTTTTGACAGAAGACTTACTCATTTATTTTGGTGCTATGTACCAAAACAGGTGCAACACCCATGCAACAGGTAGAGACCCATTGTATGGATCTCTGCCCAGAGGAACCAATACACGCAAGGACTCCAGTTGCAAGCCCAATAAGGGGGCTCAAACCAGTGACCATAGCGTTGGGCAGGATGACAACGTCGAAGACCGCGGCCACCAAATCAACCAACAGAGCGTTGGAGAACCACCTATTGCCTAACACCTTATCCCAGGAGGATACTGGTCCTCCTATGCCACCCCAGCTTGACTCAACCAAGGAGGAAAGAGTCAAGGTATTAGTGAAAGAACACGTCAGCTATTGGGAACAATTCAAACTGGCTCAGACCCAGGAGGATCACCCAGGTATGAGAAAAGCTATTTCTCTGGAAAAGAAATCTCAGATTTCTCTGCAAAGGTTGATCCCAAAGAAAGGAGTAGAAGGCTACACCTAGAACAGGAATCCTTGGGATCAGTTAGCTTCCTTAAAGTAAAAGGAACCCAAAAAGAAGAGGTCCTCAGTCCATCAAAAGTTAAGGAAACCAAAGGATTGGGACAGCATAAAATACCTAGTCCAGAAGTGAAAAAAGGTGTACCACAATTAGATGTAGAAGCTCTTAATAGCTTTTCTGTAAATGTGTCTCACAATTTTACAGTTATCAGCCAATGTTTTGACAAAGTTTATCAATGATCGGAAAGATTGAGTCTGAGTATTTTAAGAGTTATGATACCCAGTCTCAGACTATGAGAATTGATGAGTTAGAAATACAACAAATCAAGGATAGTATAAAATCTAGTAAGTTGGACCTGATGAAACATATTGATGATAAACAATCAATTCTTCAGGAAGATGTTCTTGAAACCATGAACCAGCTTAAGGAAGAAGTTAAGAAAACTAGTCCTACCCCTTCAGCTCACCTGATTAAAAAAATTGATTTACTAAAAAACAAACTTGATTTGGAGTTAGGTATGATTAAGAATGATCTCAGATATCTTAAAGTCAATTTTATGAACTCCCCTGTCAATGACCTGGAAGAAACTAGACCTTCTGGGTTCACCAGTACTCCTAGTGTTCCTGCCAGAACTAGGACAACTAGGGATGAATCTTTTAGGCCCCCTCCTACTCCTGAAATATAACAGGCTTTGAAGTTACTTCCACCCTTTACTGAATGGCCTAAATTCTTCGTAGAAGGAGAATACAACCATATCAGTTTCATTAAATTTATTGGTTATAACGTTGCTTCTTATGAACTACCTGATAAAATAGTTGTGGTAATATTTCCCAGACTATTTGAAGGAGTGGCTCTTGATTGTTTTATCAATAAAAGGGAAGAAGTTGAATCTTTATCCCGGAGTTCTTTGAAATAATTGATCAAAGTAAAATTTGGTAATAGGATTTGCAAAAGAAAGATGATTAAAACTTTTGAAACCTCCCAGTTTGATCCATCCAAGGAAAAATCTCATAAGTGGTGTTTAGACCAAAAAAGGAGGTTAGACTGGTTTTACCCGTATTCTGATAAAGAAGAAGTCAATAAAAGACTTCTCAGCTTATGTCCCAGACAAATCAAACACAATGTAAGGTGCAGGATGCCCATGGATTCTGATATTTCTACCCTGATAGGTGTGTTGGAAGAGACTATTTATATGAATGGTCTAGATAATAGATTCAACAGACTCCCCAGGGAACGAAATACTAGGAACAGGGAAGAGTATACTGCCAAAAATAAGGAATCCCCTGCCACTAATCCAACTACCTTGGAGGTCAAGAAGAATTGATAAAGATTTGTCTTCAATTTCTTAAGAAATATGGATTAAAAACCAGAAAACTAAGGGTCCAGAATCAGAAAAAAACTGCCGTAGCTCTGATAAACAATCATGAGATGAAAAACATACCCAAGCAGATGAGAAATGACATGAGAAAGAATCGACTCTGAAGAGACGTTCAGATACTCTTATAAAGACAACCACCACCGACAGCAACTAGCACGTGAAGGAAAGGAAAGATCTGAAAGGAGACTGAAGAAACAAAGGTGAGATTCAGTTTGTCACAATGGGGTTGTGAAAGGTCGCACCAAATTAAATTGAGTCCCCTATGATGTCCGGTACTTTCTGATCGCTGGATCATGAAGGTTTGAGATTCCTAGACCGAATTCAAAAGTTGAAGCAGAGAGAGACCAGTGAGAGAAGGAGCCCCAAATACTGGGCAGTCTAAGTAGCCCCCGATCCGCGAGTCTGAGGTTGAGATGATTCTAGATCAATATGCAACATCTTGAAAAAGCGCGTACTAGCGCGTACTTGGCGCCTGAATAGTAAAACAAAAAAAGACCAATAGAACAAAAGGAACAATAGAAAAGGAACAAAAAAGAAAAGGACAAGAAGAAAAGGACAAGTGGGGTCCACCACTCTGAGAATTCAACATTCAACAAGACTCCAGAGTCAAAGGAAAACCCATATTTGAACTTTAAGCAAACAGGAAATGTAAAACTGATTGTCCTCTACCTAAGAAAAGGATTAACTCTATTGAAGGAGAATAGTATGATAATCCTGACCCTCACCTAGATGATACTGATGGATCACTTTCTGAGTGTGATTTGATGATCACTAACCCCATCAATGTCATTGAACGAAGTATTGAGTCTTCTCTAGACATAAATCCTGTTGATGAGGATTCTAACTTACCTCAAAAATGGAATCCCAACATGAAGATTCACAACATCTCTGAGGCTAAGGCCTTGACTCTAAAACCTTCTGTCGGTTAATGTTACATTTCAGCCAAAACATGCTATGCTACTGGTTTAATTCAAGGTTCCCCTGTTAATTTACTTCTAGAAAGTGGATCCTTTTGCTCTTTTATTGGTTCAATTCATTTGGAGAAACAAGACCCAAACTGGAAACTGAACTTATTACCTGTACCTCAGGCCAAGTTCAGCAGTTGTAATTCTTCTCTTAATTCTGTTGGAGTATGGTCCTCTGATATCATGCTCCCTCACTCTAAAGGATCACTCAAACTGAAAATTGAATTTGTAGTGCTCCAAAATGGAGTATGTGATTACTTTATCCTTGGTAATTATTCTCTTGGCTTTTATGGTATAGATGTATTCCAAAGCAAGGGTAAATACTTCACCATAGGGGAAGACTGGGACAAGAAGTTTCAAATATGCCATGTCAATGCTCAAACTTCTGATTTAACTTATGAAAAACACTTAGAGATTTTCAATCAGGAATACTTCTCTCAAGGAGCTTTGAATCCCCTGCTCTATCAAGAACAAAGACGGGACATCCTATAAGTATGCTTTGAAAATCAGAAAGCTTTCTGTACCAAGGATCATCCCATTGGAAACATCAAAGGACATAATATGATCCTGAATCTGACCATTAAGCCTCCTTACCAAATTAACCTTGGGAGACCTGCTTACCCTTCTAGCCCAAAATCTAGAGCTTCTCTGGAAACTCATTTTCAAGAGTTGGTTGACCTACAAGTATTAAGGAAAGTAGGATACCATGAAAAAGTAGATATCACTACTCCAGTAGTTATAGCTTGGAATAATGATAAGTCAAGGATCATTGGAAATTTCAGAATGCTGAAAAAATAAACCCAAGCTGATTATTATCCAATTTCAAGGATTGACCATGCTCTTCAAAAACTGTCAAAAGCTAAGTAAATCACTACCATGGACATGCTGAAAAGTCTTCACCAAAAACCTATCAGCACTGATAACCATAAATTCATGAAAATTATCTGTCATTTGGGAATTTATGAGTATCTAAGGATGCCTTTTGGTATAAAAAATGCTCCTTCTCACTTTCAAAGGATGATGAACACAGTTCTAGGATTTTTCATCAGACAAGGATGGATGATGGTTTACATTGATGATGTTATCATTTACTCTGACGATTGGGATACCCACCTGGATAAAGTAAGGTAAGTCCTCAAAACTATCTCTGCTGTGGGATTCAAAGTATCAATGAAAAAGTGTAACTATGGTTATGGAGAACTGGGAGCCTTAGGACACATTGTCTCTTGACTAACCTCAGCTGCTGACCAAAAAAAGATAGCAGCAGTAATGAATAGGCAAATGAATCAGAATAAAACTGAACTCCTATCTTTTATTAGTTTCTGCAGCTACTATAGGAAGTACTTACAAAAGTTTGATCTTCTAACCACATTTCTGTATGAAATCTGCAACAACACCACCTTGTTTGAAATTACTCATGAAAGAGTTAAGAATTACAAGGAACTCAAGACAGCCATGGTTTCAGCTCCAGTACTGATTCACCAGACTATTCTAAACCCTTCAAGCTCTGTATAGATTCTAGTATGGAAGGGCTAGGAGCTGCATTAAACCAGGAAGTCATAGAGGATGACAAACCAGTGGAAAAATCTATACTCTTCATATCCAGACAAGTTAAGGATACTGACAAAAGGTACGGTGCAAGCCAAATGGAATGCCTTGCTTTAGTATGGGCTCTGGAGAAAATTCATTACTACTTGGAAGGGACCAAGCTCACAATAATTACTGACCGAAATGCTTTCAGGACTTTGATGAACATGAAGACCCCTAGTGGTCACATTTTAAGATGGCAGATAGCCATACAACAGTACAGAGATTAGATGACCAGAGTTCACCACGCTGGTGCTAAACAAAAGAATGCTGATAGTTTGAGCAGGAATGCTTTACCCAATGACCCAAGTAACCCTTCCTACAATCCAGAGGATAATGATATCTTCCCTATCCTTAACATTAACATATTGAAATTTGAAGCTCCTATAATGGGAATCCACATTTGTGAATTGGATGAATCCTTGTTCAACTCAATCAAAGAGTCTTACAATTCTGGCATGAAAACTCTGATCACCATTATGGAAAGTACTTCTCCACCATCTGAATTGATCAATAGCCTACCTGAACCCCTCTTGAAACCATAAAAAGCCAGAAAGTTCACCACATGGGATGGTCTAGTATACTACAGGCATCAACATTCAGGTTTTATAGTCTTAACTAAGGATGACCATATCAAAAACTTCCTGGCTGAATGCCATGATAACTGCTCATCTGGTCATTTA
The DNA here is from genome assembly GCA_025617555.3 of Puccinia polysora. NCBI lineage: Eukaryota > Fungi > Basidiomycota > Pucciniomycetes > Pucciniales > Pucciniaceae > Puccinia > Puccinia polysora. Next base: position 24,851,185 of record CM062618.1, on the reverse strand, counting down.
TCCGCTGATAGAACCTTGCAAAAGTTTAAACAAACTGCTTGGTGGATCAATTGGAGAGACTCCACTATCCAGTATGTTACTAGTTGTGAAACTTTTCAGAAGGCCAACAGGACTACTGGGAAAAGGTTTGGTCTACTGCAAAAGACTGCTGAACCCACAAAAAGATGGGAAATCATCTCCATGGAGTTTGTAACTGGACTACCACCAGGAGGAGCCTATTCCTACAACTCAGTCCTAGTCATCATGGATAGGTTCTCCAAGAAAGCAAAGCTTCTACCTTATCACAAGGAAGACACTGCTGTGGAAGTTGCCCTATTATTTTGGAACAGAATCATTGCTGATGTTGGAGTTCCCAAGATCATTATCAGTGACAGAGATCCTAAATTAACCTCTGAGTTCTGGAGAAATTTTCATGACATGCTAGGAACCACCTTAGCTTTCTCTACAGCTTATCACCCTCAGACAGATGGCTTAGCTGAAAGAATGATTCAGACCCTGGAAGACATGCGCAGGAGATTCTGTGGCTTTGGTCTAGAATACAAGAATTCTGATAGTTATTGCCACGATTGGATGTAGCCAATAAACATGCTGTTAAAGGTGTCCAGGATGCCGTGGAGTATTACCAACAAAGGTGGGATAAAACCCATAAGGAGCCCAATTTCAAGATTGGTGATCAAGTCTTGATATCTACCACCAACTTCACCAACTTAGCTGGAAATAGAAAGCTTAGAGTGTGTCCAGGATGCCGTGGAGTATTAAGGATGCCGTGGAGTGTGTCCAGGATGCCATGGAGTATTACCAACAAAGGTGGGATAAAACCCATAAGGAGCCCAATTTCAAGATTGGTGATCAAGTCTTGATATCTACCACCAACTTCACCAACTTAGCTGGAAATAGAAAGCTTAGACCTGCTTTTTTGGACCTTTCACCAGTAATAATCTTCATGGTATGAATGCTGTGGAAGTAATCCTTAGTGATGAGCTTTCTAGAAAACACCCAGTCTTCCCAGTAAGTCTCATCAAACACTACCACCCAAGGAATGGAGAATATACTCCTTCACCTGAAATACCTGTTGCAGAAGAACCTGAAAAAGACAGAGGTAAAATTAGCAAGATCCTTAAGGATAAAAAAGAAAAGATCAACGGAAGAGATGTCAGACTCTACCTAGTTAGATAAAAGGGAGAATCAGCTGATAAGAATGAATGGTTACCTGAACACAATATCCCTCATGGACCCATACACCTTAGGAACTACAGATCCAGCAGAAGGCATTGACACGGAATTTGTGTTCAGATATAGACATATCTTGGAGTGGGGGAATGTCAGCTTGCTACTATGTACAGAGCAACCTGTCATAGCAACACAAAACTATGAAAATAAGAATATCTCAATTAGCAAAATAAGGAGTGAGAAATCCATAAACATTATTATATAAATGGATTCCTCACCCAAAATTGGGTAGGGTCACTCACTGACCCCACCCTTGAAATCCAAGTCCTTACATTTTTAAAATAATTAAGAAGAAAAAGTACTAAAAATTACAACACCAGTATGGCACCTTTTGGCCATTCTAACATCTCACACATGTTATAACTTATAGGCTTCACACCTAAAATTTACTCAGAATTGATGTGTTGTGTTTATTTTAGGATTTACACACGGAAATGTGTTATGTCAAATCCCCGCGCGCCGCCCTGCATCATTACATACCCCTATGTACTTGTAGTAGCAGTTTCCCGCGTACTAGAGACCTTCCGGAAGCTAAATTCTGCCACCCACGCAGCGGATCCCACCCCGCTTGCATCTGAACTGACTGATCCCCGCGTCTGGATTGGTCATGACTAATCTGACAACCAGGTACTGCTCAAAAGAGCTACAACCTAATTAGGGTTGCCGGGCATATGTAACAAGTTGACATATGCATTATTAATAATTTAAAAAGATCAAAACTTCAATTAAAATCAATATAAATTAAGTTTAGAAAATTTTTTAATAATAATTTGAAAGATCAAGGATTACCACGTAAATCATTGACTCTGATCTTTGAAGACCAAGAAACACTACAAGGAGTGTTCATAAAAATTATTGCAAATTATCTATGTGATCAGCAGATAATTTAAAATCATAAAAGTCCACATCTGATCACTTTAAAGCAATTCTAATAGTACGAATGAAGGATGAGAGCAGAATGATCAAATTTACGCCATAGTAGATTAACAGATCCTGTGGCTAAAATAGTACAGAAATCCAGCAGATCTAAGTTCAGCTGATTAACAGCACCAAGTGGACGTGCTAATCTTTCTCTAACTGAATTTCCAGTCTCAGCCTATGTGCAGAACTCTCTCTACGCGCCCTGAGAAGCTCAAAATGACCCCAAAAAGGTATTTATACAGACCTCTTTGGATCCATTATTTCATCATCAGTTTACCAGGAATTATTATTATCAATCAGACACCGTTTCATTGTTAGTCAAGTGCATATGAAGAGTCTAAGCAAGTGATTTATGACCAAGTCTGTAGTATTATTATTCATTTCCTAAAAACCAATCAACCCTTGAAGTTTAGTCAGGAAATCCAACCCATATGCTCTGAAACGCTTCATATTATTGCAGGATTTCCTTGATAAAGTGCTCAGAGTGAGTTTTCCCCTTCCTGTCTAGGCCATTGTGCTGCTATGCCCAGCCATTAGTGGAATAAGACCTTTCTAAGGAACCCATCTTCATTCCAAGGTTCTTAAACTGCCTAAGGAGGCCCCTTGAAGAGAGGTTGCTTATTCTGTGAAGACCCCCAGTAGTATAATACTGTGGCCCCTCTTTTATATACATATTGAAAACTTTCTATTACCAAACCAATTAAAACTTGCAACTGCTCTTCTTATATTATTCATTTCAGCCTCTAAGCGTTTATTTTTGCAATAATTACTATTATTATTATTCCAGTTATTTTATCACTCTCTGTAGCTAAAGGAATGCAAAGTTCCTGGTATCGGAGAGCTGACAATTTCTTTGATGTGAGTCTGAAATATAAAGGTGCACAGTTGACAAAGAGAGGTACACAGAATTCTTTGTTCAGATTCCATAAAGTGTAAAAAAGTGAAGGGTGCTGCTTGAAGTAACATTTTGAAATCTTTTCCAACCAGACTGAGTGAATTTTTGATTAAATAGTTTGGCTGAAGGGACGGGATGATAAGTGAATTGTTGTTGAAAGACTGGATTTATCAACTGAGTAATTGCATTTTGGATTTTTTCAATGATTGAATAAAATCTTGGACCAAGTATCCAACAATACCAAGAAGAACCACATAGAGAATTTCAACTGGAGTGTCAAGGCAGCCATCAAATCCTGGTAAACTAGAAAATAAAAAAAATATCAAATGTCTGATGTTCATGAAACTTTTATCAATTTAATGAGAACAACAACTTCAAGCTTCAAAAATGGATTGAAGAGTTTGGAGTAGTCTGTTTGTTCTAGTTTGAAGGATTGATGTTTGAAGGATTGATGGTTCTCTCTTTTGTTCAATAAATTTCTTGTTGATTGAATCCACAAGACCATAAGATGAAGACATAATTTGAAAAGATTTTTTGTTTTTTTGTAAATCTCAGACAGATTATGGGTCTTTTCAATGATTTCTGTCCAAATTCTGGTGGGGTTAGGGGCCTAGAAAAACAAAAAAAAATCTCAATGATGATCAGTTTTTCACCAAGAATGGAACTATGAAGATAAGAAATTGTTTCCTTATTTTGCCTCTTAGGGGCAGATAATTTTCAAATTTGACATGGGTTGAGGGATATTCTTGATTTTTGCATGCATTGGGCAATCTGCCAAGAAACATAACATAATACTGTGGTGATAACTAAAACGGGTTCAGAAATGGTGATATCAAAAGCAGAAAATCCTTGGGTGGCCAGTTGACTCTTTTCCAAACATAATTCTCAATATCATTTCAATGGATTATTCATTTTGGGACTGACTTGATCTCTTCAACTATTTGATCTTCCTTTTAAGTACTTCAGCTTTGTTAGATGTTTACAAAAAGTGACCATTATATTCTTGGTTGGATAAGTCAGGGGGAAGACTAGATAGGGTGAAGTAGAATGATTAGTGTGTGTTGAATTGCTTTGAGATATTTCCTGAATTATCTTCTGAACAAAATTATAATGGAACAAGTCTTTTTAACCTTTCCCTGTGTCTTAACACGCCATGGATCAGGGAGACTGATGATATTTTCACTTTCTTCATCAATTTCTATGTAACAAATTGGCAAAATTTTAATCAAAAAAAATTCAGAATTTAATCCTCATGATCATTTGATTTTCATAATTTAACTCACCATATAATTTATTTTCACAGAAATCTGATTAGAAGACTCCATCTTGTTGGATTTTGGAGTACTCCTTCAGAAATTGATAAATAAAAATTTCCATTCAATTTGCATCCATGAACTTTGCTTTAGCAGGAATAGTGATCTTTACTGTGGTTGAATTGAGCATGGAACAATCAATTGTGACACATTTGGTTTTTATTTTTTATTAAACAGATTAAATAAATAGAGGAACCACAATTTCTTTGGAAATTAATTGTGAAGTTTCAAATATATAAAAATTGTTGGGATTGTTGAATTAAAATTTGTTTTTGTAGATTGGTGACAGAATTTCCCGCCATTTCATGGATTGAGACAGCTTCAAATGATCCAATCCATTGTTTTCTTCTAGATAAAAGTCCAAAAAGGGGGCCACATACAGATTTGAAATCTCCTGAAATGGTCATAAAAAAAAAAAAAAAAATAATAAAATAAATTATAAAATTATTTTAATAATTTAATTTAATTTTAAATTTATTACACAATAAAAAAACCGTTGGCAAAGACATACACAGGATATAATCCCCCTCAAATTGAGTGAGAAGCATGGAATTCCCAAGATTGATGTTTGATGTTTGGTGGGGAAGTCCAAGAATTTGTGAATACGCACGCGTTCCCATTTCCATGCAGAAAATTCCACCCCGCATAGGCACAGGATTCCCCCAATTCACCCATATAGAGCACGCAAGACAGTATGGTGATTATATCCAAAAAGCATCAATCCAACAAACTCCTACAACCAACATTCCCAACCAAACGTAAGTTTTCTCTCATTACTTTATTATTTCTCTTTTTTTTATCAATTGATCATAATCATTTGATTTTTCTGATAATCCTCAATCACGTCCTTATTCCTCAAAGGAAGCCAACCAGCTCCTCCTCCCTGCAATAATTGCTTGACCTCTTTGAAATCAATCTGATGAAGTAATGGGTGATGATAATGGATGGGAAGAGTTTATTAACTCGGCATTAACAAACTCTTCCCATCCATCATCATCACCCATTACTTCATCAGGCTGATCTGGATTGGCAATCTCCCCCAAGGACTTGTTTCAAAAGATTGGATTGTTGGATAAATCTCAAGAGGCAAATAAACTTGGTCTCCATTGAAATCAATCCACGACTCATTATTAACCTCTATATTTGCTGGGTCGAGGGATGAATTGATGTACGTAGGGTCTTTTTTAGTTTCTATTGCAAGATTTAAAAGTTTTTGTTGATGACTACCCAATTTAATATTTCTTCTTGATTTTATCTATTCATAGGCCTTCCTTGACAGATTGGACAGCAATATCTAAGCCCATTGGAGGTAGGAATAACCTCAAAGCCTTTGATTCCTGTTTTTTGAAAAGACCAGTCTCCAAAGATAAACAGTGAATTTCAAAACTAGCCTTCTTGCATTTTTTCCTTGATATTGATCAGTTTTTCCATGAACAACCTAAAGATTAAGTGGAAATGATTGGAGAGCCCAATATTCTGAAGCGTGGCCAGGGAAGACATCACCAATTGCAAGCCAGGCAAATCATAAACAATTACCTCATCAAGTGGTCAACCAGCCAGTCAAAACCAATGAAGTCACCAAAAACTGATTGTAAGCCCTGACCCTTGTTGACCTCTTGAACTTTGGTTCCCACTGTTCTTTTCTCATGTTAGACAAGATTTTCAAATTTTCCCATCTCTGATTCCTTCTCTCACATTAAATTCCAAAGAGTTTCAGCATATGTTTCTATTCCCACCTCACCCCTCTCACACCATGCCAGCATCATTACATAATCCCTTCCAAACTCAAAATCAATCTTTCCAAGCTAATAACCCTCCTTCAGCCCACTGCAATTCTGGAAAGCAAAGGAAAATCAATAATGGCAACCATGAAAACATTGAATCCCCTAACAATTCCAGCTTACCCATGCCATCCCATCATACAAGCCCGGAATCAGATGAAAAAACTCACCGTCACTCAGCCAGGGCCTCGGAGGACACAACAACCAATTGGTTTCAGCGGAAACTAAATGAAATCTTCCCTCTCCCCAAAGATCTCAAAGAACTCATGGACCAATGTGATGATTTAAGTCCTCCCCCAATCTCTTGTCTCTCTCTCAATGCTTCTATCCTTCTTGCAATCAACTATCATCCATTGTACCTCTTCCTCTATCCTCTACCTTCTTTATCCATCATCTCACCTTGATATTGATTTGTTTCCTCTAATCCAAACTCAAATATGAAGATGAGTGACAATCAAGTCATGATATTCCTCATTCATATGAAATTGAGCCTGAACAATCAAGGCCACCAGACCAGCTCTTCCATACCCAAACCACAAAATTCAACAAACCACTCCAATATGTGATTAAGACAATTAAAAAAAAGAAAAATTTATCAATAAAGCAATTTCATTCAATTAAGTGTTTTCTATTTCTCATCATCACCAACTAGTACTAACTCACAAATATGAAAACATTCAATGGTATTCAATGAGGTTTAATCAAATATCCTCAGGTGCAACATTGAGGCATATGGGGAGACTAAAAATTCCCTTGGTGAGCCACTCAAATGTTCACTACTACTCTTGACTATTGTAAGTTTTGTTTTTGCTTCTTTTATTTGATATTGAGACTAATTACAATTGATCAATTAGGGTTTCCTTTCCAATAAATCAATCAAGATCAAAACAAGCTACCTCCCCCTGGGTTACAAAACAAAAGATCCAATGGCCCAAAAAGATGTGGCAACTTTTTTTGGAAAGCTGGTCAAGTACAACAAATCAAGCTTAAGAAATGTGGTGAGTTAAATTTTAACTTTCCAACACATTCTTCAGGTCTGTCTAACTGACCTGTTTCAATGATCATCTCAAGCTTCTCTACAACTTCACCAACACAAGCACCCACATAACAAATGGTCCCATTCCAAATTTGTTGGACCTATTGGTGAAGGTAAGTTTTAATTTATTTCTTAATTGGGTTCTCATTCTAAGCAGAAACTGATAATGACCTTTTTTCAGATCTATCAAGCATTTGGACCCAGAAAAAAACACAACTTAGTGAACAGCTTCATTTGCAAGGCTCCCCTCCAAAAAAGGTAAGATTTTCCTTCTTACAACTCCAAATTGCAATTCATATAGCCAGCCCCATAGGTGGTGATATGGTGCACTGGAAGGCTGTAAACCAAGACTTGCAAGAATTACGCCATCAGCCATTGAGTATTGTCACAGCATAAGCCTTTTTTTAAAAATTATTTGTTTTGGATGGTTGATCACTGTCCTTTCAGAATATGTTACTCACTTAAAATCAATCTTGAATCTTGGAAACAGCTGGGCCAAAGCCACATTGAAAAAAGATGAAGTCCTTTCAATGGCAAGACAATAGCTGAAGATCTCACATCCGAGGCATTGGTCATGCCAACAAAAGCGGGAATCCATGAATGTGAATGATCAAAATTGTTCTCAATCCATTTTAAATTTCCATATTATTTCATTCTTAACTTGTTGTTTTAAATTTCACAAAAAAACATGAAAATCTTTGTCATAGTATTTATTCCTGACTACAACATTAGAAATTAAAACCATATTAAAACAAAAATAACATAAATTTTTCTCCCGTGCCACAGGGGAATCAAATAAAAAAAAAGGTCAAATCATTGTCTTCCTCAAAAATGATTCATCCCCTGGTTGACCATTGGACCCAAAAAAATCTGTAAAATCCACCTCAAAAGAAAATTTACGCAGTCTAACCAGTGCTGAGGGTGGAATCCGTGTAAAAAGATTTGCAGGCTTGCAACCAGCCTTGACCTTATTGCATGCCAACATTTTTTTGACTGCTTTGGCCCACTAAGTGGGCCCTGTTGAACCAGTGTTGCAAAAGCGGGTGACTCAACAGCAAGTTGGATCCGTGGTTTATATATGTAATGTATGAAGATCCTGAGGTATATAGTTACTGGAGACATATTTCTATAAGTCTCCTGAGCCTTGAGTTTGAAGTTCCTTGGAAAGTATATCAGGCTTGAGGGTTAGATTGTGTTTGCTGAGTTAGATGATGAGGTTAGACTGAGTTAGGTGTCAGTATGACACTTTTCTGATTCTGACTTTAAATTTGAAAATTCAGACAATGTTCAACCAGAGGAACCCAGTATAATTGTGATTGAACCATTCCCCAGAGTCCCACTCCTTCTTCAACCTGTTGAATCTTTAATTCTTTTATTATCTCTCAGTTTCCTTATTTTATTAGTTTCCTGATTTCATTCCTTCTTTATTTCATTTCATACATATTAGAGATAGAACTCAATGTGCATCTCATCATCTGCGCATATCTTCTCATCTCCCGCACACACGCACCAGTGCCAATACTCTAGATTGAATTTTCTCTCAGATACTACCTGTGTCCAGACTTGCGCACTCTTCTTTCCTCTTTCTTCACACAACCACATCAGTTGTGTCGTAGGATCAAAGGTGCTTCGAGTCAGGTAAGCCTGGGTCTTAAGTCTCTTCTATATGATTCTAATTCTGACTGTTTTCATTTATTGCTAATCTCAATCAGAGCTATATATATATATAAAGGTTATCAACTGTCCATGTTACTTCCAATCTCAAATTAAGGATCCTCTGAAGTGTTACTACGTCAAATCCTGGTTTTAGGTTATTATTTCATTTTTTTATGGGTTGTTTTCCTTTCTGTTTCTGATGGCAATCAATCCTGGTTTTAGTTGCCTCTGATTTTTACAGATTTAAAGTCCCACGGCTCATTGACTAAACCAGGATTGATACTCTAAACTCTACCATGTCTGACCTTGAGGAACCCAGCCCCAAACATCTCAACATACCACTCCTTGGTGAATCCAAATTCGCCTCCTGGGTGATGCAAATGAGAAGTCACCTTTGAAGAAAAGGACTCCTTGAATATGTTGAGGACACGGAATTTGAAGTTCTTGTCAAACCCCCAACTGGTCCTCAGAGAAAGAAGAGCTATGAAGCTGCAGATCTCATCATCCAAAATCTTGGTGATACCGGGTTTGATGCTATCATAAATACTGATAATCAATCAAAACCTTCACTCATCTGGAAATCCATTCTAGACAGATACGCTTCACAATCCACCAACAACAGAGGACGCATTTGGTTGAATTTCATCCAATACAACTTTGATGGAAATTTACATACCTATCTACAAGAGTGCCAAAAACTCATGAATGAACTGGCTGTAGTCAAGCTCAAAGTTCCCCAAGACATACTCAGTTACACCATCCTTGCAAAACTCACCGCTAACTTCTACCATGTAGTTGACAGCATTCTCCTCAACAACAGTTTACTTCAAAGTCCTACCCTAGTCCTCAACAAGCTACGAGAAGTGACCCATCTAGAATCTGCCCAAGCACTTCCTAACTCATCCGCACCTATACCAAATCCTCCTGATCAAACTGGATCCACGGCTCTGTTAAAAACAAAAACTCGAAAAGGCCCCAAACACCCATGCTCAAAGGGTCGCCACAATCCCCTTGCTGAACATCCTTAGTCACGTTGCTGGCTTTTACACCCGCATCTTAGACCTGATAAGAATGCTCCCCAAGCTCATCACTCTCTACCTATTGAACCAAGCACTCCAGCGGCCGATAACACTGCTGAACTGGCCAATGCCTTCTTTAACGCCCAGCTCTATCAGAAAGGTATTCTTCCTGACTCTAAGAAGACGGCAGTCCTCCCTCCTGTTCTGGATTCTGGGGCTAGCCATCACATTGTAAATGATCCTAAATATCTCCTCACGTCAAAACCAATCAACTTGCAAGTCGGATCTGGTTCTTACTCCTCAGCCCATCAAGCTACGGCAATAGGGATTGCCAAACTTATCAACCAAGAGGGTTCCGAAATTGTACTGAAGGAAGTTCTGTTGATTCCAGACCTGAACAGATGCCTGATTTCAATGGACAGACTATTTGTGCAAAAATCAAACATCTCTTGGTTTGGAAGAAACGGTATCACTATCAATATTGATGGGTTCCAGCTTGTTGGTTCATCCGTCAATCATCTTCTCAAAATATGTGGCACTCAATTTGAATCTGTCCCAACTCACTTGGCAATACACCACCTTTCTCCTGAAAACCCTAATTCCAAATGGCATCATCGTCTTGGTCACCCGGGAACCGCCACTCAGAGATTGCTCTTTCCGACTACTGGCTTGACCAGCTCCAACTGCGACGTGTGTCAAACCTGCAAGATGACCACCACTCCATTCAATGGCCACTTCAAGCCTGCAAACCAGCCTTTAGAAGTTGTACACATTGACCTAGTCGGTCCAGTCTCAGTCGAATCAGTTGGTGGTTGCAGATACTTCTTAACAATTGTAGACCAATAATCCTGCTTAAAAAATGTTTCATTTCTGAAGAACAAGAGTGAGACGCTGTCAGCTCTAAAACAATTTGTTTCAGCTTCTGAACGTCGCTTAAATCAAAAATTGATCACCTTAGTCTCAGACAACGGTGGTGAGTTTACAAGCTCAGATTTTAAAAATTACTGCCAAGAAGCCGGGATTACTCATCATTTCTCACCTCCTTACACTCCTCAACAAAACATCTTAGTAGAACGAGCTAATAGATCAATCATCGAGAAGGCAAGATGTCTGTTCCATCACAGTAAACTTCCTCCACGCTACTGGGCGGAGGCCATCAACACAGCCACCAATCTTCTCAATTTACGGCCGGTCATATCCAATTGTAAATGCATTCCCTACGCTGTCTGGTTCAACTCCAAGTTCAACTATGACGTGCTTCGACCGTTTGGTTGCATTTCATTTGTCCACATTCCAAAATTGAATCAGGACTTCAAACTGGGCGTCCCTGGCTTCAAGGGAATCATTTTAGGCTACAGAAACCAATTTTCGTCATATAAAATACTTGATCCCGCTAATGGTAAAGTCTACATCAACGCAAATGCAAGATTCAATGAATCCAAATTTGGAGGAAGTAGTTCAACTCATTCTCCATTTCCGTGCCTCCCTGATTTTCCTGCCCATCCAGTTCCCATTCTCAATGATTTGGAACCCGCTTCAACGACCAATTCTTATCAATCCCCGTCTGAGTCCGTTACCAAGGAATCCAATATTGGTGTTACACCTCTAGCTCGTCCCAGCAAAGTCAGCATCAACAACATAGTCACGTATCCCAGGCGTGGAGGATCTCAACTATATCTGGCTGTAAATTATTCAGATCCAGTCACTCTAGACAAAGCCTTGAATGACAAATTCAAGCTGGAATGGATTGAAGCCATGAATCAAGAACTCCTCAACCTGGAATCATAAAATGTGTGGGAAGAGCAAGTCATTGACTCGGATGCTAAAGCAATCAAGTGCATTTGGGTTTTTCGAACCAAGCGCAATGCCAAAAATGTGATAATCAAATTCAAGGCCAGAATTTGTGTACAGGGTTTTAATCAAAGGGATGGAGTTAACTACGAGAGCGTTTTTGCTCCCACAGGAGACAAGACATCTCTACAATTACTGACCACTTATGCGGCCCAGAACAACTTACTGTTTCACCAACTCGACGTAAAATCAGCTTTTCTAAACGCCCCGCTCAAGGAAGAAATTTTTATTGCTCCTCCGGCTAATTTCTATACATCACCAGGCAAAGCCCTCAAGCTCAAGAAAGCACTCTACGGCTTGAAACAAGCTCCTATGGCTTGGTACCAGACACTCAGCTCATGGTTAATTAGCGTAGGTTTTCATTGAAGCGAGGCAGATAACTGTGTCTTCTTTTCTGAAGATACTTGGCTGTACATCCACGTAGATGACATTGCCATCTTCAGCAAGAATCCTCTGAAGTTTAAGAAACTGATTGAGGCTTGATTTAAAATCAAGTATCTAGGTCAGGCTTCAATGCTCCTGGGTATCAATGTCGAAGTCACTGCAAACGGTTTCAATCTATCTCAAGCAACCTACATCAACAGTCTGGTCAACAAGTATAATCTTCCTAGCCACAAAGAACACTCAACGCCTTTCAAACCCAATGGAAAACTGCTAGCGTCGACTACTGAAGAGCATGAAGAATTTCTGAAATCCGGTCATGACTATAGAAAGATTGTCGGCAAATTGCTGTACATCAGCTGCAACACAAGACCCAACATCACCTTTTCAACCAATTACCTGTCACAGTTCCTTACCAAGCCCAACAGCACTCACTACAACTCTGCCCTGAAGGTAATCAACTACCTGAAACACACCTCCTCAAAAGGACTCAATTATCAAAAGATCAAGACGTCAGAGGAACTGGTTCCGTATGTAGATTCCAATTGGTCTACTTGTCCTCAAACTCGTTGATCAATCTCCTGGCTCTTAATCACCCGGAAGGGAAATGTCATCACGTGGAAGTCAAAAAAGCAGCCAACAATCTCTCTCTCCACCACCAAATCTGAGTAAAAATCAGTGGGAGATGGGGTGAAAGAGATCCTCTGGTTAACCATGCTCCTGACCGAATTCATTCAATTCACGCCACTCAAGCCTACCCCTATCTTTGAAGACAAAGAAGGTTGTATCAAGCTTGCACTTCAGCAAGCCAATCACTCCTCCTTCCGCACCAAGCATATCAACATTCGTCACCAATTCATCAGAAAGGAGCTTGCCAAAGGAACTATCTGTCTGCAAAAGGTCTCATCACAAAATAAATTTGCTGATTTCTTAACAAAACCAGTGTCGAGGCAAATACTGCAGACTTGTCTAAACGCAATAAACGTTTTATAAGCATGAACCTGAGAGATGGGGTGGCTATTGAATCTTTAATTCTTTTATTATCTCTCAGTTTCCTTATTTTCTTAGTTTCCTGATTTCATTCCTTCTTTATTTCATTTCATACATATTAGAGATAGAACTCAATGAGCATCTCATCATCTGCGCATATCTTCTCATCTCCCGCACGCACGCACCAGTGCCAATACTCTAGATTGAATTGTCTCTCAGATACTACCTGTGTCCAGACTCGCGCACTCTTCTTTCCTCTTTCCTCACACAACCACATCGGTTGTGTCGTAGGATCAAAGGTGCTTCAAGTCAGGTAAGCCTGGGTCTTAAGTCTCTTCTATATGATTCTAATTCTGACTGTTTTCATTTATTTCTCATCTCAATCAGAGCTATATATATATATAAAAGTTATCAACTGTCCATGTTACTTCCAATCTCAAATTAAGGATCCTCTGCAGTCTTACTACGTCAAATCCTGGTTTTAGGTTATTATTTCATTTTTTTATGGGTTGTTTTCCTTTCTGTTTCTGATGGCAATCAATCCTGGTTTTAGTTGCCTCTGATTTTTACACAACCCTAGTTCCAACATCCCCTGAGAAGGTCAGTTTTCTCTCCTCCTCAATGTTCTTGATCATTTAGGTAAGATTGACTCCATATTTGTATTTTATTTCTAATCAGAATGAATCAGCCATAATATCCCAAAAAAGTAATGCTTCCAATGCTGGAATAACCACTGAGGATGAAACTAAAAGGAATGCAAAGCCTAGAATTGGGTAACCATCAGGAAATCCACCATGCCAGCCTGAAGATGAAGCTAGTAGCCTAATTGAAACCAGGCCTAAATTCCTAGGCTAATAGATACACCTGGTTAGTCAAATTGAGAGATGATGAAATGAAAAGCGTGGGAATTTACTTTATTAAATTATCTAGAAGATTTTCTTGGAGTGAACAAGGAATAACCATTAAGGGTGTCCTAATTGGAAGAAATAAAGGAAAATGAAACCCCTTCAAGCTATTCTAAAATGATACACAGCACACAGTTTATAATATCCAAAACTTTGAAAATTCTTGACTACTGGGTCTTGGCAAACCCCCCTGAGACATCAAAAATCCTAAAATAATTGGAACTTTGTTGGAAAATGTTCAAAGATGGTAAATTCTGATTAAAAAATACTCCAATACTATTCAAATCAACTGATTCTTATTTTTTATTTTCTCAGAAATTATTTTGCTCTAAAAGGATGATGATGTATTTTTTGAAATATTTTCATCAATAACTCCCCTCTCTATTTCTCCAGGAAGGCAGCAAAAAAACACCTGCATCCCGTTTCACAGATCCTGAAGTATACAAGATATCCAATATGTGGAGACTATGTACAATTGAAGCATAAATTGAATGAAATCATAGGTGTGGTATCACAAAAAATTCCAGTGAATGTGGTCTCATCTATGCAAATCATTGAAGGAACTTACAATAAAGCTCTACTCAAAGCACAAAGCTACTTTTCCCACCAGCAGGCAGCTTTCATTGATGATCCAACATTTCTTCACAACAAGAGGTTGGATTATAACCATTATTCTGAGATCACCAGTTGAAGAGGCGGTTTGAATACGGTGGTTGAATATGTGGTCTATCTGGGGAAAGGGCTCATTAACTTACAAATTGATGAAATGGAAGATGATTGGAAGCCATTTATGTCTTAAGAATCAGCTGAAAAGAATAATCAATGGGGGGTCAATTTTATAGCATATTTTGTACAAATGTTGGTTATTGGCCCTCCTTGTATATGGATATGTACTAGAAATCAAAGATTCATTCCCAGTTGGAATTATGGAATGCTCCTTTAGTTTGATAGCCATTTCCATGAATCAAATTGGAAGGGTGGATGGCCTCTTTATTCTCTCTGGGCTCAACTCAGTAACCCAAGGGCATATATTCTCATGGCCTTGCATGATACATGTTTTAGTAAAGATTAGAAAACTGATTGGAGATGTGTGATAAATATTATCACTGAAATATTTAGTTATTCCAATGTAGCTAAATTTCTCTGGAGGATATTTTTCTGGTTACTGACTATGAGCTTGTCAGAAATTTTAAAACTTCCTGATATTTAGAAAAGGCTAAATAATGAATTGGCTGAAATAACCTCTGACCCTGTTGCTTCTTCCTCTTATCCTGCATCAGCTCATAGTGTGATGTTATTGAAAATTTTTGAAAGATTTTTCAATTTTTCTTTGGTTTATGAAACAGTATTTTGTGTGGTCTTGTAAACATATTTTTTTTCAGAAATATTTGCGCTCAGATTGACACACAAAAAATTAATATACAACTCCAATTTTCTTGTAAGATAGGCAATTTCCAGATAAAGATTACTCCATTTCCCACTTGAACACATGAGACATTCAAAAATTTTGACTAGTGAACTAAAAGAGATTTCATTAAAAAATGATTTCAATTTTGTTATACTTCCAATTCTGGAACAATTATCAATTTTCTCAAGAAAACTTTTAAATTATCAAAGTGTGAGAGTTTTCTGAAGACTAAAAAAAAATGTTTTTATAGTTTTTTTCATTAAATTTCTAGAAATTACTGAATTTTCAAAGCCAATACCCTTGTGATTTTCGAATTGAATTAATTGAAAAACTGGAATATTTTTCCACAACAACTTCTGTATAAAACTTTAAAAGCTTGATTGATTTGGTTTTTGTTTTACCCAATAGTTTTTCTCAGGTAAGGAAAAATCACTTTCAATCAAGCAGCCTTCCACCCCACCAAATATTTATGGAAGCCTCAAAAATTATCCAGTTGTTTTTTGAATTTCTTTGTTGAAGAATAGAGAACCAAGGATGAGATTAACACCAGTAAAAGTATTGAGGATACAGAATATGAAGTAAAATAATCAAATGGGAAAATCAAAACTACTTTGAATTACTCTTTCACATTATGAGCCATCTTTTATCTCATTTTTTAAGTCAATTTTTTTTCTTTCAGAATAATATGTGATCCGTAAAATTAAATAAATTCAATAAGACCTGTGACATCTTTCAAAGAAATGGGCCTCTTTTGATCAAATTAATATATTCAATGAAAACAAGAAATCCAAATGCTGATTATCTCATGTCCATAACCTTTTTTAAACAGCAATTTGATTATTTGAAATATCATCTGACATATAATGGTTATTCATTCTAAATTATTTTCTATTAAGTATTTGATTTTCATCAATATATTTATTTTCCTTTTCTTTCTTCAGATATTATTCCCACATCTTTAATATTCAATTTTTTCTCATGCAATAATGATAAGATTGAGATGAGATTTCTTACAGCTGAAACCCAGAAGGCCACGGACAAGATTTAGGAAGTTGGAAAACCAGAAACACATTGAGAAAGAGGGAGAAAGAAGAGAAGAAAAACATCTTAGACTTTATTTAGTGAGTAGATGAGAAAGCTGGCAGCACAAAGATATTAGAGGCAAGAAGACGTAGGTGCGTGGCTGCAAGCGGCGGAGCAAGTTTTTCAGAGGTCTCAAGCTAGAGTGATCTTGAGGATCAGGTTCTTACCAGGCAAGTATTTGTAGATGATGAGACTTGATCAGGAAAAGGCTATGATGAAGTCAAACTGGTAGAATTCAGAAGAGGACTTCTCCCTTCATTTTTCCCAATTTTTGAAGTTATTGATCCCATGCATCTGTAAACCCTGAGTGCAACTGTTCAACCTTTGACTGAGAGATAGAGAAATGAGAGAAAATATCCTTCCAAAATCTATGATGATCCAATGATCTCCAATAATTCCCCACAGCCAGGATGAGGGTGCAGGTTAAGTAGCCTGCCTCTCAATCCCAACCTAGGTACAACCGCAAGCAAACAAGAATAATGAAATACAACCCCTAAGTACAGTACCCTAGCCCAAATCTATCCTTCCAACCCCATCCCATGATCCACATCCCATACCCCATATCCATCTGTATTGCCTGCCTGCCATTATGTCCACCCAGTTTGTCCTTCTCATGATGCAGGCCTTGCACCGCGCCCCACTTGGAGCCCCCCTTGCATGTCTGCATCCGCCTGACGCGCTGTTCCAGATATCCAAGATACATCTGGGCGTCTTGCAAAGCGCAATCCACGCAATCTGTCTGATCTGATCCATTCCACCCCGCCCTCCAGATACTGAGCCCAATTCAACTGCTACTGAGCCCGCAGCATGGCTTACTGATTAAAAGCCGCAACTATTGCTGAGAAGGCAGCTTTTGCTGAGCCTGCTGCTACTTCTGAGGGCGCAGCGCGCAGCCAATTCCAACTGGCATCTAAAAAAGACTACCACACCAGGTTGCGGTGAAATTGGCTTGAGGTGAGTAGTGGGTCAAAAGAGAGAGATCAGGCAAAGGCTCAAGTAGTAAAGACAAGATGAGGAAAGAAGCAGACACAAAAAAAGAAGCAGAAGGAAAAAGATGTATAAAAAAGAAGGAGACCAAAAAGAAAAAGAAAGAAGACCAAGGAGACCACCACCCCTAGAAGAAGATCCCAGACCACCTTTAAGGGCAAGGCCCAAACCAGTTGAGGTGAGGGGGTTCCCGGCTGGCACAAGAAATATCATTGGGGAATCTTCCCAGTTCACACAACCATAGGTTGAGGCAGAAGGATAGAAGCAATGGAAACAAATTAAATGAAAGGAAAGGAAACTCTAGACAGAAATTAATTCATTCTTAATACTTAAAACCCCACATGACTGTTGAGGGGATCATCCAAGAGATCAGTTGTCTGGAATGGCAAAGATTTTTTGCTGGAGGTGCTCCAAGGAACTCATTGAAGAAGGTTTTGTGAGGAAATCAGCAACTATGGACTGAATTTGAATTAGATTGATAGCAAACTCCCCATCAGCATGTTCCCTGTACAATCTTTATGTTTTGATATCTATGTGTCTGGACTTAGAGTGGGATCCAAATTTCTTGATGTTTTCATCCAGGCCCTTGTTTTCTATGTGTAAGGTGGGCTTGGGTTGGTGCATTTGATACATCTTTCCATTGAGGTGTTTGATCCATTTAAGCTTAAGGTAGCAGACCAGTAACACATTTAATTCAGATTCAGTGGAGGAGTAGTGATATTTCTTTGTTGAGTAGAATTCCAGATGACTGGGCTTCTGTAGTGAAGGATAATATACCCAGTTTTAAACTTGAAAAAAGTTGAATTGTGTCCCCAGGTGGCATCTCTGAAGCTCAAGAGCAGTTCTTTTTTGGGGTCATAGATGATGATGAGCTTGAAATGCTTGGTTTTTTTGAGGTATTTCCACACATTTTTGACTTCTCACCAGTGGTTCATCCCTGTCTTGGCATTGAATCTTTCCAGGCTATACACAGAGAAAGAGATTTCCAGATGGGTTTAATTGGCAACCTGATTAAGGAGTCCAATAGCCAATCTATAGTTGATGTTCAACTGGCAGAATTTGGCGTGATTGGTTTTGGATGCTGGTTCAAGATTCACATTTTGAGTCAGTGGAGTATGAACATCCTTGAAGGATGATAGGCTGAGTTCTTCCAGGCCGCAGGTGATGTGATTGGGTTGGCTTAAGAGTATTTTATTGTCATTGATTTCCATGGGCATTCAAAGGATAGTTTTTGGAGGATGGAATAAAAAGTTCTTGAATTGTTTGAGGAAGTTGGATTCAAAGAAGTGAAATTTACCTACATGGATCAGGTCATCTACATGAAATTAGTTGCTTTCTTTGGTCTTGGAGTTGAGATAGAGGCAGGGGTTGCTAGTCAACGCTTGGTATTCTTGAGATTTGATCCACGAAGTCAGAGTTTCATACTAGTTTTTGGGAGATTGCTTCAAGCCTTAGAGAGATTTTTTTAGCTTTAGATAGGAAGAATTCCTTTTGGACCCTTCAGGAGTAATTATATTAACTTTTTCTTCAAGGGGAGCGTGTAAAAATGCGCCCTTCACGTTGAATTGAGTCAATTTCATTTTCCTATTCAGACCGTATGGGAGAGCCACTTGGAGTGAACCAAGTTTTCCAGTTGGTGCCCAAGCTTCATTATAGTAAATTCCTAGGATTTTGTTAAATCCTTGATTGCAGAGTTGGGCTTTGTACTTGACAGGATTGCGTGGCAATTATCCTTTAAATTGAATACCCAAGTTGTATTTAGAATTTTTTCTGGGGTGCCTTAATATTATTCCCAGTGGTCTTGGAGCTCTATAGAGTCCAATTCATTTTCAGCAGCCTTCTTCCACTTTGGCCACTCAGGAAATTTTTTTGAAGCCTTGTAAGAGGGGGGTTTTTAGTAGTGATGAAAATCATATTGTTGGTGCTTCCTTGTTTTGTGCCTGGGCCTTTAAGAGGTGGATTGGGAAGGAGGTTCTGGAACTGGAGAGGGTGAAGAAGGAGGACCGGGGGATGATGAGGCTACAGATGCTGATTCTTCCCAGTCCAACTTTGATTCTGAGAGGTTGTCATGAGATTATTGTATGGTGTATTGTTTTTCTGCTGAGGAGAAGTTGGACTTGCTTGAGTCAGCGTTTGTTGGAGTGAATAGATCCATCCCTGGCTATTCAAGGAGGGGAAATTTGTAGAGAGGGTCTTTGAGGAACTGGACCTTTTTGGTTTCAAAAACAGCACCAGATGAGTTTAGAATAAGATAAGAGTGAAAAACAGGATTGAAACCAACTAAGACCTCTTCCAATCCTTTCTCATCAAATTTTCTCCCCTTTTGTTGGCAATTTGCAAGGTAAATATCAGGGGATCCTACAGGTTTCAAATAATTAGTGGGTAGCTTCTTGTTGAACATAGATTCCCAAGGGGATTTGTCTTTACCTTCCCTAGGGATTTGGCTGAGCATGAAACAACAACTTCTGACTACAATGTTCCAGTAGCTCTTGTTCAGTCTAGAGGAAGAGAAAGATGCACATGCTGACTCTATGATAGTTCTGTTGGCTTTTTCAGCTTGGCCATTGTGTTGAGAGTGGTAGGGTGTGGATTTAAAGAGCTTGATATTCTTGGTCTTGCATTCCTTCAAGGTATTGTTTGTGAATTACATCCCCTTATCCAAGAAGATTTATGTTTTGTAGTAGTTCAGCCATTTAAGTTCAGTATCAAGGATGTTGATGATAACGTCTGGAGTTTCTTTTTTGGACATAAGAAGGAAATCTGAGAGATAGCCCATACATTTTTCCACAAGGTTTAGAATGTATTGATGGCCAGTGTTTGATTGCAGCGTAATTGGTCCTATCAAATCTAGATGGATTCTCTTGAGGGGCTTGGATGAGGGTGTTGAGGTTGCTGAAAATTGAGCCCTTGTGATTTATCTCCTCATTCTAGTTTGTCTTTAGAGTATCAATGTTGAGGATAGTTTTGAGGGCAGAAATTGAGGCGTGTCCATACATCTTATGGAGGTTGGAAAGTGATTGATTGTTCATTGATGGATTCAGTGAGGATAGATTTGGGAGATTTACTGATTGGATTTTTCCAGAAATTTTGGGCTTCTCAATAACAAATAAACTATCTTGGATCAAACCTTTAAGAAATTTCTTGCCACCTTGAATAATACAGAATCAATCTTGTCCTTGTGAGAGGTTAAATCCTTTCTTTTCCACACGACCAGGGCTGATAAGGTTGACTACAATGTTGGGAACGTACATACATTCTTCAAGAGTAATGATACAGTCCTTCAACTCCAGTCAAACAGTGTCTGTTCCCCATACCTTGAGATTGGCTTCTAATTTGCCTGTTTTGATCTTTTCCGGCTCATTCCGCAATTTAATTGAGATGAAGAATTTTAATTCCTCCAATATATGGATATTAGTGCCAGAATCTAGGAGGAGGTTAGGTGTGTTGTTGGCGTTGATCCAGAGAGTGAGTAGCGCGTGGTAGTTGATGGTGGGGTTCATCTTGGTTCCTCTCTTCCATTCTTTCTTTTGTTCTAACCACCATTCCCGAGCTATTTGAGGATGAAGATGAAAAAAGGAGGATTTGCAATGCGGCGCATTTGGATGATGGAATCCTCCTTTGCACCAAATGCAATTCTTTCTGTCTTCCTTGTCCATCTTGCTCTCAGTAGTAACTAGAGTGAAAACAGGGGTGGACTTGCCTTTTTTGAGTTGTGCCTTGCGCACGTTTTAATAATGGGTTAGATGATTGAATACCACCTCTACTGTCACCAACTTTTCTCTGTGCATAATTTGTTTTTTATGATTCTCTAATGTAGGTGAAAATTCAAAAAGTATTAGTTATGCCAATATATTCTTAGGTATTTATATTCCAACATTGGTCATGCAAGTAAGAGCTTTTTGAATGTCCAGTATGAATCCCTCAATGGCATTTTTGTTGAATGGAGCGTGAAGAAATTGATTGATGATGCAAGCTCTATTGGAAGTTTTGGATGAGGCAAATCTGCGAGTGATCTCGGCCCAGAGTAGCTTGGATGGTGTTATGTTTGTGGGGTTGAAAAAGCTGGCATGGGTTGTGCTTTCAAGTTTAGATATTTTAATTTCTCTGATTTTCTGGTCTTGCTTTACAGGTAGTTGGCCCAAGTTTCTAGTTATGGACTCCTTGATATCTTTGAGATTGAACAAAATCATCCTGTCTTTCAAGATGTATTAGTTTTTGTCATTGAGAGGGGGAATAGCCTCAACAGAGGCGTTGAGCGCAACCTGATAGAAATAGTTGTTTTCTCCAGCTGTTTTGTTCATTTTTGGTAAAGTAGAGTTGTCTTTTGGCTTTAAACTGTGATGAGATTGAGATGAGATTTCTTAGAACTGAAAACCAGCAGACTATGGACAAGAGTTAGGAAGTTGGAAAACCAGAAATACAATGAGAAAGAGGAAGAAAGAAGAGAAGAAAAAAAGATTAGACTTTATTTACTGAGTAGATGAGAAATCTGCCAGCACAAAGGTAGTAGAGGCAAGAAGACGTAGGGGGATGTCTGAAAGCGGCAGAGCCAAGTTGTCAGAGGTGTTGAGTTAGAATTATCTTGAGTATCAGGTTCTTACCAAGGATGGATTTGTAGATGGTTAGACTTGATCAGGCAACAGCTTTGATGAAGTTAAACTGGGTTGTGGTGATATTGGGTAGAGTTGAGTAGTGGTTCAAAAGAGAGAGATCAGGAAAATGTATGAGTATTAAAGGCAAGATGAGGAAAGAAGCAGAAGTAAGAAAGAAGCAGAAGGAAAAAGATATAGAAAAAAGGAGGAGACCAAAAAGAGAAAGAAGGTAGACCAAGGAGATCACCACCCAGAGAAGAAGAGCCCGGACCACCTTTAAGAGCAAGGCCCAAACCAGTTGAGGAGAGGGGATTCCCTGGGTGGCACAAGACAGATCATTGGGGACTTGTCCCAGTTCACACAACCATAGGTTGAGAAAGAAGGAGAGAAGAGTTGGAAACAAATTATATGAAAGGAAAGGAAAATCTAGACAGAAATTGATTCATTCATAATACTTAACAAATAAGAAATGAAAAATCCTTCCCCAATAAATATAAACACAAGATGGGATCTCTCCAACTCTTCAATGTAAAATAATCAATCACAGGGAAAAACATAACCCAAATTTGTACCACTTGAATTACAATTACCAAAAAATGACCAAATTTACTCCAGAAAAAGAACTATGGCTGCAAAAACACATGAAGAGATTGAAAAAAATCCCAAGAATAATTTGGAGGAATTTCCAAAAAACATGACCAAAAGAGAGAGATGGTTGCACAATTGGCACACTTCAAAAGTCATGCTTCACCAATTCCAGAAAATGCTCAACCAGGGAGCTGAAGAGTTGAATATTCCAGTGGAAAAAATTGGTAATTTCTGGGATTTATGGATGTTGAGGCATGCTTCACGTAGAATGGGTGAGTTAATATTCTCTTCAAAACCATGGTATTAAATTTTGGACACTTTTCCATTCAACTACCAGTTCCGTCTTTGGTTACCAATAGAATTCAAAACTCCATGGTTAACCAAATATTTATGATGCATAGATATTAGTCATATTCATGATATTGGGCTAAAATTTTTGGCTGCTATGTGATACTCCAATATTTCCCATCATTCTTGAATTATAAAAGATAAAAATGTGAATATTCCTTATGATTTATCCCAATTGTTATCAAAAAATCCTCATACATGGAAATGTAAAAAGAAGCGCCAGCCTGCAGTGGAAATAAAGACAGGAAAATATTGTCACT
This sequence comes from Puccinia polysora, assembly GCA_025617555.3. Classification (NCBI taxonomy): domain Eukaryota; kingdom Fungi; phylum Basidiomycota; class Pucciniomycetes; order Pucciniales; family Pucciniaceae; genus Puccinia; species Puccinia polysora. The sequence goes on along the minus strand of CM062618.1, from coordinate 24,827,941 downwards.
GTCCTGATTTTATTTGGTGTACCATTTTTTCATTGAAAAATTAATTTAAGTTTTATTCTTTATAACAGGTGATTTTAAAATATTTTGAGCTCTTCTCCGTGCAAATTGAATCATAATATTAAATGGGAATATTCATGTTTTGCCAACAGAGATCTTATACTGCAAAATATAGCATATTTCTATGTTCCATCACCAATCCATAAAGTGTTGAACTGAGAAAAAATATCAACCAGTTCAATCTATCACCAAATCCACCAGTTTATCCAGAAAAAAACCAACATTGAATTCAGTTGAAATTGGTGGGAAAAATAGCCAATTGGAAGTTTTGAAATATAAATTAAATAGGAAGTGTTGTGAATGCAATATCAACTTCTCCTATTTTAATTAACTTTCTGACCAATCTTTCCTCATTCCAGGAGATGGAACATTAAGGAAAATAAAAATGTTTATCAATATTAATTGGAAAATTCTTGCTTTGTAAAATTCACTAGATCTCACTCGCATCATCCAATTCACTATCAATTCCAACTATAGTGAAATGAATAGTACTGAATAAGGAATTGAGGCAGTAGAAAAGGTAAAACCTAACATTCATTTTCATTTCATGATGCTTTGATTTCATAATTATTCATGAAAAATGGTATATTGGCATGAATTTAAGGGAACCCATAAATTTTGTCAAGAATATTAACATGGAACTTCAAAAAAAGAGGAGGAAATTCTATAACTTTGATTGATGATTTGATCGAAACAGCAAGCTATGAAACATAATAAATGGATGAGAATCAGGAAAAAATGAAGATAGACAGATAAGCAGAATCCAGTTTGAGAAAACCAACACAGTGAGGAAGTTTCCCAAGTAGCCTATGGCTATATGAGTGAGCAAGAGAAATACATGACAGAGCTGAATCAAGATCAAAGATAACCAGTAGGTAAATTTCTGGATGATCTTCAGTTAGAATTCATCTTACCAAGTAAAGAAGATAAGGTTATTCTTGTGAGTGTTAAGGCTTGATTATTGAGATTAAGAGCTTGTTTCAGAATCAGCAGTCAACAAGTATATGGTTGAGGTTGAGTGAGTTGAAGACCTTTGAGAATGGTGTTTGTCAGGCGTTTGTGATGGAAAGTGGAGTGAAGAGAACAGTAGAAAACTGAGAGAGCGGAGAAAATCAGAAATGAAAAAGAAAATAAGAAAAATAGAAAATTGGATCTTTAATTTTTGAGTCGTCCCTTTTTTTGAATCCTTTTGGAATTCATGAGAGTTCCTCCTTTAAGTAGTATTTGAAATCACCATTGTGAGACAACCGCGGGAACCTTGAACCTGTCACAGTTATGAGTACGTGTCACCGCCTGTGGTACTTCCGCATCTACCTTTACACTCCCCTTCACTGGAGATTGTTCTGGTTTTAGTTGAAAGGCCAGACTAGAGAACTTATCCAATTGACAAAGGTTGACTGCCTTTGTCAAAGGATCAGCAATCATCTCTCTCGTGTCTACTAGATGGATCAAGAGAGAACCTTGTTTAAGTCTGGTTTTGAGGTCCATATGACGAGTCTTGGCATTAGATCCAAATTTCTTTAGTTTGTTGTCCACACCCTTATTATTGATGTAGTGTCTTGAGGATGACATATTGCATTGGAATACTTCTTCCAATAAGTGAGGTACCCATTTTCTCTCAGGGAATGAGTCCATCAACAAATTGAGCTCCGCCTCTGTGGATGAGTATGTTATTTTTTGTTGATTATAACTTTTCCACAACATAAGGCTGCCAAAGGACATACACAAATATCCTGATTGAGATTTGCTACTGATTGGGTCTTCGGCCCAGGAAGCTCCACTGTAATACTCAATGGGTCCTTTTGATTCATTGTATGTGAGTTTGAGTTTCCAATGCTTGGTGTGATTCAGATATTTCCATGTTTGTTTAAGTTCCCTCCAGTGAGCAAGACCCGGTTTATTCTGAAATTGAGTGATAAGATTTCATAGATTTTATTTGAGAGCTAAGAACCAGCAGACTAGATCTTACGGTCAGAATCACAATAGAAAGGAAATCAAATAAGAGAGGAGAAAGACAACCAACTGGTAATCTGGACATAGGAGATTGAGCAGTCAGGAAGAGATAGTTTTTAGGCGGGAGAGAGATACGTGCTGGTTCAAAAAAGACATAAGTTGATGGTTGATCATAGATTTGAATTGAAAATCATCTTACAAGGCAAGGGATGACAACAAGTACTGGTTTGGGTTTTGGATGGTTGAGTGGGCCAGATTGATGAGTAGACAGTTTGGTAGACAAAAAGAGATTTGGAAGATGAGCAAAAGAATAAGGAGATCGAGAGGATAAGAAAGTAGAAAAAGAAAAGAAAAGGCCAAGAGAAAAGAGAAGAAATCCAGAGTCATCAAAGACCCCCAGGGGTGGTCTCCGGGGGATAGGTTTCAGGAGATAGTAGTCAAAGAGAGAGTAGTCGTCCTTCAGGTGCAAGGACAAGTGGCATTCCTAACACTCCATGTGTCAGGTAGGATGGAGCAGTTCTTGGGTCCTTTTGTTCACTTTAAGGTAGGTTTTAAGGTTTTTCAATCAGCTGTTATATTCTTTTGACATCATCTTTTTTTCTGTTATATATCTTTAGTAAAAATTTTCAAAAGGTATTTTTATGATTGAGTTAATGTTAAATTCACAACTCTGTGAGTGGTTTAGAGTTGTGTACATGACTCAAATGGGCCGTGTTGCACCTTACACGACTCGACTGGGCCGTGTGGCATGCTACACAACTCAAATGGATCATGTGGCATGCTAAACAACTAAAATCAATTTTTTTAGCCTCCACTAATTAATGGATACTTTATAATAAATATTAAATAATAAATAAAAAATAATAAATAATAAATAATAAATAATAAATAATAAATAATAAATAATAAATAATAAATAATAAATAATAAATAATAAATAATAAATAATAAATAATAAATAATAAATAATAAATAATAAATAATAAATAATAAATAAAAAATAAAAAATAAAAAATAAAAAATAAAAAATAAAAAATAAAAAATAAAAAATGAAAAAATAAAAAATAAAAAATAAAAAATAATAAATAATAAATAATAAATAATACTAATAAATAATAAATAATAAATAATAAATAATAAATAATAAATAATAAATAATAAATAATAAATAATAAATAATAAATAATAAATAATAAATAATAAATAATAAATAATAAATAATAAATAATAAATAATAAATAATAAATAATAAATAATAAATAATAAATAATAAATAATAAATAATAAATAATAAATAATAAATAATAAATAATAAATAATAAATAATAAATAATAAATAATAAATAATAAATAATAAATAATAAATAATAAATAATAAATAATAAATAATAAATAATAAATAATAAATAATAAATAATAAATAATAAATAATAAATAATAAATAATAAATAATAAATAATAAATAATAAATAATAAATAATAAATAATAAATAATAAATAATAAATAATAAATAATAAATAATAAATAATAAATAATAAATAATAAATAATAAATAATAAATAATAAATAATAAATAATAAATAATAAATAATAAATAATAAATAATAAATAATAAATAATAAATAATAAATAATAAATAATAAATAATAAATAATAAATAATAAATAATAAATAATAAATAATAAATAATAAATAATAAATAATAAATAATAAATAATAAATAATAAATAATAAATAATAAATAATAAATAATAAATAATAAATAATAAATAATAAATAATAAATAATAAATAATAAATAATAAATAATAAATAATAAATAATAAATAATAAATAATAAATAATAAATAATAAATAATAAATAATAAATAATAAATAATAAATAATAAATAATAAATAATAAATAATAAATAATAAATAATAAATAATAAATAATAAATAATAAATAATAAATAATAAATAATAAATAATAAATAATAAATAATAAATAATAAATAATAAATAATAAATAATAAATAATAAATAATAAATAATAAATAATAAATAATAAATAATAAATAATAAATAATAAATAATAAATAATAAATAATAAATAATAAATAATAAATAATAAATAATAAATAATAAATAATAAATAATAAATAATAAATAATAAATAATAAATAATAAATAATAAATAATAAATAATAAATAATAAATAATAAATAATAAATAATAAATAATAAATAATAAATAATAAATAATAAATAATAAATAATAAATAATAAATAATAAATAATAAATAATAAATAATAAATAATAAATAATAAATAATAAATAATAAATAATAAATAATAAATAATAAATAATAAATAATAAATAATAAATAATAAATAATAAATAATAAATAATAAATAATAAATAATAAATAATAAATAATAAATAATAAATAATAAATAATAAATAATAAATAATAAATAATAAATAATAAATAATAAATAATAAATAATAAATAATAAATAATAAATAATAAATAATAAATAATAAATAATAAATAATAAATAATAAATAATAAATAATAAATAATAAATAATAAATAATAAATAATAAATAATAAATAATAAATAATAAATAATAAATAATAAATAATAAATAATAAATAATAAATAATAAATAATAAATAATAAATAATAAATAATAAATAATAAATAATAAATAATAAATAATAAATAATAAATAATAAATAATAAATAATAAATAATAAATAATAAATAATAAATAATAAATAATAAATAATAAATAATAAATAATAAATAATAAATAATAAATAATAAATAATAAATAATAAATAATAAATAATAAATAATAAATAATAAATAATAAATAATAAATAATAAATAATAAATAATAAATAATAAATAATAAATAATAAATAATAAATAATAAATAATAAATAATAAATAATAAATAATAAATAATAAATAATAAATAATAAATAATAAATAATAAATAATAAATAATAAATAATAAATAATAAATAATAAATAATAAATAATAAATAATAAATAATAAATAATAAATAATAAATAATAAATAATAAATAATAAATAATAAATAATAAATAATAAATAATAAATAATAAATAATAAATAATAAATAATAAATAATAAATAATAAATAATAAATAATAAATAATAAATAATAAATAATAAATAATAAATAATAAATAATAAATAATAAATAATAAATAATAAATAATAAATAATAAATAATAAATAATAAATAATAAATAATAAATAATAAATAATAAATAATAAATAATAAATAATAAATAATAAATAATAAATAATAAATAATAAATAATAAATAATAAATAATAAATAATAAATAATAAATAATAAATAATAAATAATAAATAATAAATAATAAATAATAAATAATAAATAATAAATAATAAATAATAAATAATAAATAATAAATAATAAATAATAAATAATAAATAATAAATAATAAATAATAAATAATAAATAATAAATAATAAATAATAAATAATAAATAATAAATAATAAATAATAAATAATAAATAATAAATAATAAATAATAAATAATAAATAATAAATAATAAATAATAAATAATAAATAATAAATAATAAATAATAAATAATAAATAATAAATAATAAATAATAAATAATAAATAATAAATAATAAATAATAAATAATAAATAATAAATAATAAATAATAAATAATAAATAATAAATAATAAATAATAAATAATAAATAATAAATAATAAATAATAAATAATAAATAATAAATAATAAATAATAAATAATAAATAATAAATAATAAATAATAAATAATAAATAATAAATAATAAATAATAAATAATAAATAATAAATAATAAATAATAAATAATAAATAATAAATAATAAATAATAAATAATAAATAATAAATAATAAATAATAAATAATAAATAATAAATAATAAATAATAAATAATAAATAATAAATAATAAATAATATGGTTGTGTACAGGGATATAAAAATCAAAAATGCCCATTATGGGGGGTAAATGCCCCCCCAGGGGTTGCGCATGTTTAGAACAACCATTTGGATTAGTGTATGAGCCCCCACCTGTTGAGGGGCCCTAAATAACTCCCACACAACTGTTGTTGTGAATTTATCATCAATCTTATGATTATTATTTATATTCTTATTTATTCTCTACCCACTGAGACATTCATCACATATTTGGAATTTCTCCGTCTGGGTAGTAGCATGTTTAGCCAGTACCTCAAGTTTCCTGCCGTCAGAATGTCAAGTCAGCCCGTAGTCCCGTGTCTGCGTACTTTTCAGATGCCTGGGACTGCATTCCTGGCTTTTCACGTTTCGTAGAAAGGGTGGAAGTGCTTCTGCTCAGCTGCGCGCAGGTATCACAGTTGCTGCAGGTGAGTTGGGGAATCGTGACAAATGACTTTTCGGCACATGACTCCTCAAATACACAGAATAAATGATTTCTGACAGAATTTTCCCAGTTGTACCTTTGCATGGGGTTTCATGTGAAATATAAAAATGGCCAAAATCTCAAAGCCGTGCCTCCTTTCCTTTATTAATTATTCAAAAATTTAAGGAGTGGGGATTTGGGGTAGGTTCCAGCGAGTAACCCTACCTTAAATTTGATGAAAAATTTGAATTTGAATCAATATTTTACTTAATTTGTTTATTTTTATTTATCTTCTTGTATCTGTTTTTTTTCTTTTACATTTGAGGATTGCTCTGTAACAGTAGCAAGCTGAAACTGGCCCCAATTTGTCCTCAACTGCCTGTACTTTATGATTTCTCCTGCCAATCTAAGATTTTGTTCACTGTTCTGTCTTGTCTTGTTGTTACTGTTTCTCCTGTTTTCTTGTCCAATTGTATTTTTTTTGTTTAAAATTTTCATTATTCTCTTTCTCCTTATCACATTAATTCACCCCTCACCTCACCAAATACCACCCCTTTTTTGCCAACCTCAATTGCCTCAAACATCAACACCTTGAATTGCCACAATTGCTGCACTCAACTTTTTGCTCCTCTTTGCTCTTATCTTTGACTGTCTGGCATGATTTGACTCAAATCCCAATTGCTCCTCTTTTCACTGCTGTTTCCTTCCTTTCTGTTTCTTCATTTTCTTTGTTTCTCAACTGAATGCCGTTCATCAGACTGTACATAGTCCCTTCAACATGATAACTTTTCTCATCCAATGATTATTTACTTGAGAGATTGTTGCTCTGATACTGAGGAAGATGATCAAAGAAAATATCATTCTATTCAAGTTTACAGGAGAATTAAAACACACTCAACATTTTTGCGCAACATTGATAACAAAACTCCAAAATATCCTTCTGAGATTAAGGGCAAAAGTCTTGCTAAAAGAAATTTAGAATATGAAAGAAATTAAAATGAAATATTTCCAAATTATGAGATGAAACCTTGTGAAGGACATTCTCCTAAATTTTACTGTCCTATATTCCTTGAAAGATCAACTTGGACAGAGAAATTGGTTTTGGAAAAGAAACCAGTAGACAATATAATGGATAAAGTAGCTAGCTCAAATCAAACTGCACTTTTTTTTGAATGAAATTATTTAGGAACATTTGTGAATTTTCTGAAGCCTTATCACACAAATTTTCTTCAAAATAATAACTTCCTTGAAAATATCTCTCCATTTCTTTCAAAAATATCAGGAAAATAATGAAAAGAAAAGCTGAAGATACTCTCATTAGCCTGAGATTCTCTATGTTATATTTCTAATTTTTAGAAAGGAATAAGATGTAAGAAATATTGAATCAATTCTGAAATCTTGTTTTTAAATGTTTTTATTATTAATATTTTTCAAAAAGTACAACTTCATGGAGATTTTAGTTCTGATTTAATTCCTTCAATTATTCCAATATTTTGGAAACCATATCATATATCCCAAAATAGCTAGAATTTGTTATGAATGTTGAGGAGAGCTTGGGATTTTGAAGTGTGTCCAAGGGGTTAAATTCTGATTGAGATAATTTTTATGAAAAACCAAAAAATTATTAACACCTAATCTGGAATTTAACCAGAAGTAAGATTGAACTGAAATAACAGTTTAAAAAAAACAGCCAACATTTAAAATTTTGAAAAAGGAAAAATAAAGTATTCCATTTGCAATTTTGCCAAATTTCTGGGTGTGTTGTTTCAAAGTGGTGAAAGCTGACACATTTTAGTTAATGGCACAACTGTCAAACAACTACCCCACATACTATATAGGGCAATCTTTGATGGTTGTGAGCCCAAAGGAAGAGAATGAGTGCAAGGGGCAATGAAAGGTAGCAAGGCTAACTGCAAAGTGCAAACTCATTATTTGGTGACTCAAAAAACAGTGAGCATAGGGAGGTGTTCTGATAGAAAGAAAATAATTCCAAGTACAATGTGATGACTGGATTTAGCAAATTCAAAAATTTATGAAATTAACTAACTGAGGAGACAATCTTCATGCAGGTGACATGGCCTTTACAAGGTAATCCCAAAGTGACTAGAAAAAACCTTATGGATGGCAAGCTACAGTTAAGAGGCAGGGAGGCAATAAATGACATGAAAGGAACATGAAATGAAATAACATTACAGTTTTTTCCAAGGTTGTAGCATATGTGCAAGAAAATAGAACCTGGGCGTACAAGGGCATAATGAATGATACAGGAAGGAATTAGATGTGAAGGCAATTCAAATTTGAAGATGTATTTTATTCAGGGTAAGGGCCTATTTCATTTTCAAACTATAAAGTTGATGAGGTTTCCTAGATGTGAGTGCAAACAAGTGTTAGTGCGTGAAAAAGACAGGTAGATTAAGCGCTAATGATACATCTAGGAATGGGTGCAAGCTATTGTGAGTGCGTAACCAAGAATGGAAGTCTAAGAGCTAATGATACCCAGGGTAGAAGAGCCAAAATTGAAAGGATGGTTGACCAGTATAGAGTTCACTGCAAGATTTGCAAGTATATACTGAGTCAGTTGCAAAGATTGGAAGGTTTTTACGCAATCCAGAGCTTTTTAGCCAAAGGCATCATTTATTTTGTGCTTTCTTTTTGTCCAGCTTATGCACTGAGGTAGATGGTACTGAGGAAAAGGATATTTTTAAGTGGAGAAGACAATAATCCTTAATCTTGAAGCATTGCAGTTTCCTAGGTATAAAGACACAAGCTCCTGCAAGTGTTCAGATGATTTTCCCATGGATTTCAAAAGTATTGAACTACTGTATACCCTTCATAATTCACCAATTTTCAGAATAAAACGTGAATTAAATATGTTGTCATGCTTATCTTGTTGTTCCAAAAACTGTAATCCTCAAAATTAAAAATGTTTCCCTAGTTCTTTGGCACTGGGTTTCCAAGTAAAATTCAAGCAATTCTGTCTTTGAAATGTGGCTTGTAAATTTCCTTCAAATAAAAAGCCAATGGTTGATACCCCAGTAGCAGGAATGAGAAAAGTACAAATTCAAAGGTCTGCTCCTCAAGTTAATTATCATATACCGCCAGTAACAGAGATCAATTCCTTTGGAATGGGGAACCCAGGTAATTAAGGCTAGAGACTGACTATAATTTAAAAATGAAGCTAATATGAAAAAAGTATTTTTCTTAATATTATTTCCAAGATTTCCAAGATACACCACTAATACTCCACCCCCATCACCACTGTATTTTGGGCCATTGACTGAGCTTCAAAGTTTTAGCCGCAACCAAGGAGGCAAGGGAAGAATGGTCAATCAGAATGGACAGGAAGGCAGAATTGAAGAGGAAGGAGGTGGGAAGGAAGGGGATCAAATGGAAGGAAATGGGATACAAGGCTGAGGCAAGGGAAACCAGGTTCAAGTGGTGCTTTCAATCAAGACTGATGCAAGGTAATTGACTGGAAATGTGGAGAAGTTTTGTTGCAAGGCCAAAGGAAGAGAGCATATGAGGAACTCTTGGAGGAAGTTGGGTGGAATGCCTGGCCAAATGGGGATTGAACTGCAAATTGCAAGGAGATGTTTGAGAAACATTTGGGTGCACAAGCTCTTGTGTTCCACCAAATTTTGGGATGAATGAATGATGAAGACTTGAAGGAATTTAGATTGATGATAGCGGAGCTGACCAAAAATTTGGAAGGGGAAGAAGAAGAAATAAAGGAAAATTTGTGACATTATGTTTTTTAATTTTATTATTTGTATTATTATAATTATTATTATTTTAATTTAATTTTATTTTATTCATTATTATTTTTTTTAAAAAAACAGATAGAAATTTTATTTTAATAAATTTAGAGACTCAAAGGTTGCAAGAAAGAAACAAAATAATTTTTCTTTAAAGAAACTGAAAATGGGATGAGATAAGATAGAATGGGAAATGTGATGAAACAATGAGATGGAATGTAATGGAAGTGCAAAATGTGATTGCAAGGGATGGAATCAAGATTGGAAATTTTTGCAAGGTTACTTTCCATGGAAGTCTCAAACAAAATCAAAAGGGTATTGAAGGTGATTTCCTGGGTCCCACAAGGTGCAATCTTTGTTGGAATAGAAGCCAGTCCATTCAACAATTTATTGAAGTTTTCCTTTGCGTAAACTGGAATCCAGAATGCTGATTAATTCCCACTCCAAGTGATGTTTGACATTGACCAGTTCCAGAGGGAGATGATTCTGTTGCCAGTATGGGAATTCAGCTTGCTCCAGGAGAGACACATGAAAGACAGGTGTGGTGGGTATTTACAGACACGGAGGCAGGTGGGCTCACCACTGGAAATTTGACAAGGAGCGGCTTAGCTGTGTGTGGAATTCAGGAGTACAATAGGATCACAAAATAGCTTTGAAAGACTGTCTTTTCCGGAGTACAATAGCTGAGGGCTTGGCATTTGTGCGCCACGCACTTTTTGGGGGCAAATGACAAGATTGAGCTGGTGTTTTTGCCTTTTGTTAACATTGCACAGGCTAGCATAACTTACCCTCCACCGCGGTGGGTATAAGAATGCGGAAGCAATTGATTGAAGCTAAGTAGCACAAATTAGGCCATTTTGGGATATGCACTGAGATTGTGTAGCCCTGTGTGGCAATGAATACTAAATTTGAGGATGTGTTATGTGGATTGTTTGGGATTCATGGTTATTCCCCATGCGGGATTGGGGGTGATCTGCTAGGGAAGATTGAAGAGGATCTGTTGTTAGTAATGCATTGGTGCAACTCAACTGTTAGGGGGAATTGCCAACAGGATGATTGAATCTACTTCAAATAATTGGATCGGGTAAGGATTGGACTCTTGGTAAGGAGGATCAGTTCAAACGCATGGAGAAGGTTGGAAAAGGTGTTTTCATTAGAATTTCAGCTTCCTTTTTTGGATTAGCAAAGTTGGGTCAGTGCAGAATGCAGGAGATGAGGGGGGTTCTTTCATTTTTGGCTTGCATTCTTTTTTTGTATATATAAGGAAACTTTTCTTTAGTTGTATGGGGGGATAGAGAATTTGTGGGAGTTGATGATCATTGGAGTTTACCTTTATTGGAGATTATCATGGAAAATTCTACTGTTTTTCTTTTCTACTGTTACCTTGTAGTGTAGTTACCAGCAAGAGTTCTTGGAGGCCTTATTTATGGGAATAGTTCAAGTGCAGAGCTTGTGGGGGAGTCTGTATTGTTTATTTACTATTATTTCATTGCAAGTTAGCCTTAGTGGTCTCCAGCTCAAGGGAAGAAGCAGAGTTCAATTAAGAATTGCGGAGGTACAGGAGTGTGAATCCAGGGCTAGTGGGCTTTCCAAAACTTGGAGCAAGATTGTTGCAGAGAACTTTATATTGTTGTGGGGAATTTACCAAAAACACAATCTCTTTCCACACCAGGTGGATACCTTTCAACTTTGCAGGTAAGGTAAGTTTAAAAGCGTTGGGAGAGATGACTAAATTTGTGCAATCATTTGGTAGGTTTTATCCTGCCCATGATCACTATCAAGCCAAGAATCATGATACAACTCAAAGATATATAAATTAATGTGAGGGTTATCAGGTACTACCATACGTTCTTTGTAAACTAAGTAATCATTTTTTTCAATAATCTGGTCATTATCTAATATTTTTCACTATTGTGAAGTTTTTTAAACTTGGGGTTGTTGAGTTGAGGTTATTGAATTTTGGAAGCCATTTCTAAAAGTTGAGTGATTATTAAACTGAGTTGGGCAGACTGAATTGAGAATAGTTTCTTGGATTTTTCAGCTCATGAGAAAATTGTGATCAGTGAAAATATCAAAGGGTTCCATAAGACTCAAAAGGTATGAACACCATTTCTTCAAGTAGTAAAAAAATTGGAAGAAGTCCCTTATCATCAATCTTACAATTAAAGTCTTCAGAAAGGAATTTGAAAGACTCAAAGGCTACAGGATTAAAGAGAGAGTAAGAGGAGAAAACTAAGAGATTACTGCTGCAATTGCACAGTTGCTTGCGTCTGTTTCCACAACAGTACAAGCTAGCTTGTTAAATTGAGAAAGTTTTGGAGCAGTGGTGAAGGCTTTCTTCAAAGCCTCAAACTTGAAAGCAGCTTGTTTGGTAAAAACTAAATTATTTTTATTTTAAAGATGTATTTTAAGATTCGTGGTTTTCTTGGAATAATGCTCAATTAATCTCCTGTAAAAATTTCTGAAACCAAAGAAAAATTGAATTGATTTGACTAAAAAATGTGGGGGCAAGTCCAGCATGTGTTGAATTTTGGCTGGATCAATTAATTGTCCTTGCCCTAAGACTATGACACCTAAAAACTGAAGAGAATGGGTATAAAGTTGCACTTAGAGGCATTTCCAAACAGCTTATTCTTTCAAAGTTGCTTCAGCGCCTCCTGCACATGTTAAAAGTGATCCTGAATAGTTTTTTAGTATAACAGTATATCATCAAGATAGACCATGGGGTATTTCTGGAACATCAGGAAAAAAATCATTAAAAAATGTTGAAAAGTGGAAGGAGCGTTGCAGAGGCTGAAAGGCATGATGGATTACTCATAAAAGCCAAACAGGATTCTTATTGAGGTGAAATACTCATGAAATTTTTAAATGCAAATGAGGTTATAGGCGCCTAAATGGTCTAACTTCAAGAATTAAGCAGCTCCATGGAAGAGATTGAGGATGTGCAACATAGCTGGTACTGGGTAGGGGTTCTTCCAGTTTAAGTGGTTCAGTTTCCTGTAGTCAATGCCAAGGCAAAGTCTGCCTTCTTTATTCCAAATAAATAGGATGGGAAAGCCAGTATTGGAATTACTTGCTCAAATAAATCCTTCCAATAAATTTTCTGCAATGTATTCTTGAAGTGAGGTTTATTCTTGCTTTGAGATAGTAGATTGATCCAGATGCCAGAGTTGTTCCAGTAAGTTTGATCCTGTGATAAAAAGAACAGGAGGGAGAAATTTCATCTGCATCCGAATCTGAGAAGAGCTCATCAACTTCATGTTAAACCAAAGGAAGACTCCCAAATTATTTCTAAACCTTCAATCTTGCCCTCTTTGAGCACTGAATTTGAAGTTCTTTCACAATGAAAGAGGATTAAAGAGCTCAGAATACACCGTTTGGTAGGAAACTGTTTCTCCTCAAAGAAACAAGGAAGAAGTACTCCTTATTTCCAATTCACATCCAGATTCCAGTAAACTAAAGATTCATGGCCTCAAATGGTGTCAAACATTCAAGGTATATTTAAGAAAAATAAATCCCATTCAAAGCTGGGGAAATTGGAAAATGCACAGGTCCATTTTTCTTTTTTGGAAAGCCAATGAGATGTCTTGGTCAGAACTACTTAATAAATAGATGGGAAAATTGTCTATCTTGGAATGCGTAAGATTTTTGGAAGTGGCAAAAGATGAACTTCTAAAAGAAACATTGGCACCAGAATCAAGTAAGACCCAATAGGGAATATTTTCAGAATGAAAAAGGAAAAATATTGAACTAGGAGCATCAATTGACTTTCAAGTTCAAAGTTTTACTTGCTGTAATTTAGATAATAGGTATTTTTACTTGCAATGTGGTGACCAATACATGACACCTCAGGAAAGGGGGTAAAATTTTTGAAATTTGTTTATGTGTTCTTTCCTCCAAAATTGAAAGAAAAAATAAATCTGTGTTGGAAACTCTTCCAATTTCTGTTTCTCCAACTTCTTCCTGTCCTACTGGTCTAGGAAGGGTACCCCATGGGTGTTCAAGTGCCCAGGTCATGCGTTCAATTGCTCCTCTTTGCGCTGGCCACTCAATTTTTTGGCTGAGCGCATAGACAGCCATTTCTCTTCCTTCTAAATCATCCCACCCTCATAACATTCAACCAAACTACTCATTGGCATCGTCAAAGATAAGAAATATTTCTGCCAAAACCATCAACAACCCCCCTTCCCTTCAAACTGGCCGGCCATTGCAGTTGCTGAAAATGATATCCATCAATCATTCAACTCCAATTTGCTGTTGCTTAAATCCCTCTCCTCAATCTTCCCTTCATCCGGAAAGATGATTGCAATCATCAACACCCATTGTCAGCAACCATTGATCTTCCCTCCGCCATCATCTGCAACCCCCTGTTGACACCTTCACAAAACTCTCAACCCATCCATCATCATTTTCCTTGGTTTTGTCACCCAAAGACAAGCAAGAGGTTTTTTGAGCCGTTGGTGTCACTGTTGGGCATGATTTTCATCAAACTTACAATCTGTTGCCATCAATCAATTCCACTTGCTTCCCTGAACCCCCCTCATCAATCCTCCCTTATTGGTCATCCACAACCCTCTGAAAAACATTATTTTTGTTGGGGAATTACCCCCCACTTGCTATAAACAGTCAACACCTGGCCATTATATTATCCGCAAGGCTCACTTCTTCCAATCTCTTCTTGTGGGGCTGGTTTTCTTTTCCTTCATTTTTTTTCTCATGTTACTATCATCAAGCTCCATCATTCATTTATTAAAAAGAAAAAAACCCTCTCATTTGTAGTTATCTCTTGTAAGTAGTCAACAGGGCCTCTCACCCATAAAAGGAGCTCTCCCCTTCCTTTTTTCTGATTGGGGGGGTATCATATCATCCATTGTGGTATGAAAGCATCATCTAATCCTCTGATCAACAAATAAGGTTATCTCCCTGTGTGCCTCATCATCATCATCATAAAGCTGGATATATCTGTTTATTATCACCTGATCCTCATCCTTATCACCAAGCAATAGCCCTGCTGGTTGAAGAAGAATTCATTAGTTTGAATTCTTCAGTTTGTTAAACCACTCCTTTGATCCCTTTCTCTGACCACTTTGGTCTTGATCATTCATTTTGTTATCTTCCTGGAACCACTCACTGTTGACTGAGAGGTTTCTTTAAGCTCAAAACCTGGAGTGTTAAACCTTCAAGCATTATTGGACCACAAGCTTAGTCAAAGAGCAGTATTTAAAGCAAAATAAATTCTGAGACAATCATTTTCTATGATTGATCCTTAATCTGATGCATAGGCAATGGCAAACTGGTGAATGTGAATGAATTGATGAATGGATGGATGGAAAAAAGCAGGGAGAAGAGCTCCTTAAATAAAAAAGATGGTTCTCATTGGGAGCTGATGTAATGACAAGCAAAAGGCAAAGATTCTGCCCCAGATGTGCTCTATAGGCTCTAAAAGCCTCTTTAGTTGTTTTGGTCTTACTCAGCACACTTGGAATTAGTTCCAAACCCTTTTGACCAGGCTTTACTGGTTTAATTTGGTGTTTCCACCCTCACAGGGCTGAACCAGCCCCTTGCTGCTCAGATCCTGGCTGTTTGTCTGTTAAAACCAGCCAGATTACCCCTTCCAACCTCACATAATTGCTAGTTGCCTCATGCAACCAGCTCCTGGACCCACACATGGGCCAGTTGGGACCCAGAATTCATTGGGTTCCAGTCTCAAATTCACACAGGGGGGTTTTTAACTGGCGGAAATGCGGTCCCCCCCTTTTTTTCTACCTAGGTAACCAGCAGGGGTATTCAAATCCCCTGCAGGTAGCTGGGACAACTTTTTCCCCTGGCAGACAAAGAGATTAGTGTGCTGGAGGGGGATCAGGTCCCCCCAGCCCTTGGCGCCTCCCCCTCAATAACGGGGGGGAGAGCGCCCCTCTTGTTTGCTTGCTCTGGTGTGGGGTGTTGAAATGCGGGCTTGGGCGGTCTTGGTGGTTGTTCTTGTAGAGGAGGGACCAGTTATCCTCCCCCCCCTTGGGACTGAGCAAGGGGAGGGAGGAAGGCAAGGGCTTCCAGCCCCCCGGCTGCAACCCAACTTGGAAGCTGAAATCAGTTGGATGGTGCAAACGACGCTGCAGCGCTGCATACAGCAGGTGGGGGGACTCCAAATGGAGTCCCCTGCCACCTATGACAACCTTGCACAAGATGTTGGGACCCATGTGAGAACCAAGCAGCTTCAAGCGGGCCACAACATGGGAGGCGGCCCCAATGGGCCGCAGGGGCCCAAAGAACCCAAAAAACATACTTTGGCAGGCCAACTGTCTGGCCAAGTATGTACATAAGAATCCTTGGACCAGTAAATTCCCAGATAAGCCCATCTGGCTAAGGTGGCCCATCCACCTTGACAGGCCCGTCAAGGTCCTCCCGATTGACTTGGAAAAAGTGTTTTGGCGCCCAAATTCCCAAAACCAATAACATCCACCTTAGCCCATATGGCCCATGTGATGTCCAATGGGCCGTGGAGGCCCAATTGTGCATCCCATTTGGATTACACAATAAGGTGCACATCACCTGAGTGAATCCATATTTTAACAAAACCTCCCTTTATTTCTTTGAAGTTGAATTCTGCCACACTATTCTTGAGTCCCATGAGAAATGCTGAGCCATTCTTGTTCAAATTTGATACTTCTTTGCTTCTAGAGCTTCATGAAACAAATTTTTTGTTTTTTGAAGCCACTCCCCTTCATCTGGTACCCTTCAAGCGCTTTATTGCGGAGAGTTGGGCAGGTTCATTTATAGGCTGGAGGTGGGTTAAGATTGTGTTGATGTTTCCTGATCTTCTTCTGACAATCAGAGTTGTTAGTTTGGGGGAATTGTTAATTACAACTGCCTTGTTCCATTGAAATCTGAAAAAACTTAAAATTAGTTTTTTTCAATTCTTTTCCCGCACCATCTTGCCTCAGATAGTGCTGTTCCATTGCTGCCAACTACTATCAAAATCAATCCTTTCCATTAAATCCTTATTTACAAGGTTCTGGATCTTTATTTGGGTTACATTTAAATATTTTTGTAACGCTCACAAGGGCAGCCTAAACAGCAACTTTTCACCTCCACAAAACTACCTTCTTCTCACCACCTTTGGAGTCTTACAATTGGTCTCCCAGGCCGTGATTGGACCAGAAATCTTGCCATTTACAGTCCCATTATGTTTTGAATCAACTTCAAAATCTAAAAGTTTTTCTTTTTTTTCTGTTTCTCTTTTTCTTGGATCTGATCTGTGGAGGCACCTTATTGCAGCAGTAAGTCCTCCAAATTCTTCACCACCTAGGCAATATTCTTGTTGTTTTTTGTGAAACCCTACTCTTGCTACACTTGTGAGCCACTTTGGAAATCTTCTCTTTGGATCCTCTAGGAACTGGGTTATTTGAAATGGAATGTGCTGTTACTTCCTCCTCCTCTTCTTGTGCTAAGATGGTCAAGATCAAACCCCAGGACAACATATTGGGTTTCAATGAGACAAATGTCAAACAATTCCTGGATTCTTACAAAATGGCTGCAAGAGTGGATGGAGCTAGCAAATAGAATATGGCCTATCAATTACTATTATTTATTTCCCCTGATGAAGTTATGGAAGAAATTGAGTCTTTTGATGGATTCAAATCTCATAAACTGACACTTATAAGGAAAGCAATGCTGGAATATTGGGGAAAGATAGATATATCTTGATTTATGCTACAGGAATTGGATGATCTTGTCTCTAAGTGGATCTCAAGGGATGGTATTTCTTCAGCCACTGATTATCAATATTTTAGGAAATTGTGGGGTACTATACAATCTTATCTCCTTAGGAACAATCATGTTTACACCATGGACAAAATTTGAGTCCGATTTTTCCAATTGTTTTTCCTAGGAGTCCAGGAGAAAATAAGGGAAGAATTGGTAAATTCTGGATCTAGGATCACAAATAGTGATAAAACTTCAATATTCCTGATTTTATTGTCCTTAGGAGTGCTGTTGATAAAGTCATTAAAGTTCAAACTGCCCTTACTTTTGAAAGACCCTGCTCAACTGAACTTGTTCCTGCTCCCCCATTTTCTGAGTCTAAAGAAATTACGAGGAAGATGGAGTCCAGTCGGTGTCCCAAGTTGAATATTTAGGCTAACCAAGAAACTGCAACTATTGAAAAACTCGCAAAACTTCTCCAAGCTTTTGAAAAGAAAATTTATCAAAATAATTCTGCTCTTGCTGCTCCCAAAACTTCTAATTCTGTTTCTAGATCCACTCTTTTCTGCTACCATTGTCATAGGGAAGGTCATGGAGCCCAACAATTCCCAGAACTCCAGGAGGATAAGGAGGAAAATTTGGTGGAAAAGAAGTGAAATAAGTATTTCCTTCCTTATTGTTCTCTGATCCATTATAATTCATCATTCCCTATCCATCATGTGGTGGCCTCTTTGATGGAATCTCCTCCTAAGAAAGCGTCTTTGGCCTCTTGAGATTTCTGATCTTCCTGTGGTACTCTTCAATCATGGTACACTCCTGCTAGTTCCTCCTCTAGCCTCTCTGGAGCTTATCAATCCAATCCGGCTAGGAAACAAAATGAGGAAAACAAACTTCAAAAAGCTCCTCCTAGCCATTTGCTATCCTTCATAAACTGGTCAAATGTTGATCCTCCACTGAACCCATTCCCCTGTGGTGGAAGAAATGGATGTAGAAAGACAAACTCTGATGGAAAGGTTTCAAAACCACACCAATCCTTCTCCCCCACCTGTTGCAAAACCCCAAACTGCTGATCCTGTCATGATCCCTGGTTTTCCTGAGCATCCTCCCTCCACCCAGCCCCAAGGTTTGGTTCAAGAGTGGAATCTCTAAGGAACACCCCAATGCTGTGGATGGGTTACTAAAAAAAATCTCTGATCTTGAAATTCTTGAATTATCTGTTTCTGATCTTCTGTAAATTTTTCCCTCTGTTGCTGAAGGGATGAAGAAATGGTTCTCTGGTTAACATGTGGAAATTGGGTCTGAAAAATTGAATTTTTCCTCTGAAAGGTTGCTTGAGGACTCTGGCAGAAAAGATCCTTCCTCAGATTCCAACCTTTACCCTTTTCCGCTTGGTATTCTTCCTTGTTGCTGTGGAAAATTGGATAAAACGGTTTTTCTCCTGTTCAATTCTGGTTCTCAACTTAACTTGATTTGGGATTCTATGTCCTGAAAACTCAAGCTCAGTCCTAGAGTTAGCTTCAAATCTGTGGTGTATGGAATAGGGAATCAGTCTTGTGAGTTAGTTGGTATTTCTGAAGATGTTCCATTTTTAATTGGTCAAATTATTGTTGGAACTTGTCATTTTTGGATTACTCATTTGGAAGGACCTATGATCTTGGGTCAAATGTTTTTAATGGACTCTTGTCCTACCTTGATGTTTTCTGATCTAGTTGGGGAGAAAATCCTTCTTCCTGATGGTGATGGAAGGAGGATGGAAGTTCCTCTCTGCTCTTGGGATTATTGTTGTTGGGAAGGAGATTTCCCTGGTAATCCCCCTGAATTAGCTCTAAAGGGAAAGCAGAAGTAAATTCCTAATTCTTCCCATTTTTCAGTGCAGTAGTTGATTCTATTTATAGTTGTATTTCTTCCCAGCCTTGGACTTCAACTCAAGAATCAAATATCATCCCAGAGGCTGATTTTTATTTTTTCTCATGATTTTCTTCTAATCTGGAAAGTATTCAAAATCAAAAATATGTCAAAATAAAAAAACCAAAAACATTTCCTCTGTCTCTGTATCTGTATTTTCTTCTTTTCCTTGTTCTCTTTATCCTTTTCATTCTTCTTTTAATTCTGGTGCTAATCTTGGCAATGAGTACAAACTAGATCCTGATCTTGATTCTCTTTTTAATGGTTTTGGTATGGAGGAATATGGACTTCAGTGGAGGCACTTGGGAGTCAAAGTAACTCTTCCCAATCATGCACCACTAGGGAATTCTTCTACCAAAATTTTCAAAACTCTACCTTGTGTCACTGCTGTGAGAAATGCATCATCCCTTGGTTGTTATTTTATGGTAAAAGCACCCTTCAAGGATGTTTCAGAATATAGGATGTGGAAAATGTTTGAAATTTGCCTTGGTTTTAAAAGTCAGGTCTTTCTGGTCAACGCTAGGAGGAAACAGTAACTTGTCTCTCTTGCCACAAAGTATAAACAAGTTGCAAAAAAGGTCAAACCCATCAACTGGCCCATGCCACTCAACCTAAATCCTCCTCTCATGGGCCCTCCCTTATCACATGATCCTTACATTGGTTTATCTTGAGTTCTTTCTGGTCCCTTTGTGACTTGTGGTTGTGTCACTGAAGAAAGTCTGGAAGTGTTCAAATTTGATCCAGATGGATTTCTTCTTCCTGATGAGTTGAGTTTGATCAAAAATTTCTTATTTCTGAGGGGAATGTCTATTGCCTTCTGTGGTGAAGAGAGAAGTATTTGGAAATAATACTATGTTCTCCCTTACATTATTCCCATAGTTGAGCACAATCCTTTGAAAAAGAAATTCTGCTAAAGTCAATGAATTTATCAAGATTATCTGCAAACAAGTCTGTACTAGTCTATATGAACAGTCAAATTCCAGTTATTCCAGCGCTGTTTTCTGTGTCCTTAAAATTAATGTTAAATTTAGAGTAGTTCACAATCTCCAACCTCTCAACAAAGCTACAATTAAAGACTCTGGTGTTAGTCCTTCTACTGAAGAATTTGTGGAATCTTTTCTGGGAGATCTTGCTATGGTCTGGGGGAAAGTATGGGCGGCTATGAAGAAAGATCTCTACATCCTATGTCTTTTCCTCTCACTACCTTTGATACTCCTCTTGGTCAATTCCAGCTCACTCAATTTCTGCAAGGTGCTACCAATTTGGTTGCAGTCTATCAGGCTCAGATGATATATATCCTCCAGGATGAAATTCCTGATTATTCTGGGATCTTTATTGAAAAGGGAAGAATCAAGTTCCCAGTGCCTGATTACAATAACAAGCTCTTATCTTGGAATTCATGGATTTTTTGATTTATTTGGTAATATGCTACTACTTTGGAAAGGATTCTTTTTCAAATCAAGGAATTGGGACTGACATTTTCTGGATTCAAATTGGCCAGTTGTGTCCCTGCTCTGGAAATTGTTGGCCATGTGGTCTGCAAGGAAGGAAGAAGGATGGAACCATCCAAAGTCAATCTCTTGGCCCACTCCAATCAATCCCACTAAAGTTAGAGGTATTCTAGGTGTTCTAGATGATGTTCAAATCTTCATTCCATCTTAATCCAAAATCTGTGCCCCTTTGCGTTTTATAAGCAGGAAAGAAGCTGAATGAATTCGCAACCAAGCTTGTGAACATTTGTTTCAGTTTATCAGAACCATTTTTGGTAAAGATGTAATTTTGAAGAAGATCTCCTATGGACCAGGAGGTTTCAAGATTAAGCTTGCTGGTGATTCTAGTTTTCAATATTTTGGGGCTGTTCTTCTTCAGGAAGATGAAAATTTTTGGGACCCTCCTGCTCTTTTTGAATCCTGGTTATTTTCAGATGTGGAATCCAGATACTCTAAACCAAAACTGGAACTCTGCAGCGTGGCCCAAATGTTGAAGAAACTTCAAACAGTCCTCTGGGGTCAACATTTCAAATTAAGAGTGGACACTTGATCCATCATCAAAATGATCAATGCTCCCAGCCTTCAAAATTCTCCTATTACTTGTTGGGTGGCTTTGATTCAGTTTTTCTCTTTTGATATTTTTCACAGGCCAGCAAAATCATTCACCATGCCTGATTTTTTATCTCAAAGTCCTTGGGGAGATAAAAAATTGGATTGCAGAGTGGATTTCAGAAAGGATGGACCTATAATTTGGACTTTCTTCTCTTTCTCTTCTGAAGATTCTTCTGGATTGCAGCAGGCTTTCTGGTTTAAATTAGAGCAGTACCTTTCAACTCTCCAAAGACCTCCTGATATTTGGGACAAAGAATTCCAATCCCTCAAAGGAAAGTCCTTTAATATATTTAACCAAGGTACTAGGCTTATGAAAAGAGGAAATACTTGTGCTCTCATTTTTTTTACTATCCCGTCTAAGAAAGATACAATCCTTGAAAATCTCGATGAGGGTCCTTGTCATGGTTACAAGACCCACACTTATCAACACATATCCAAAAATTCTGGTGGCCATCACTGAAGAGATTTGTCTCTCAATGGTGAAGGAGTTGTGAAGTTTTCCAGAAAGGTGATCTTAGGCGCCCAGCTATCCTACTGGGGATTCCACGGTCTTGGGAAGGATTGCTATGGATGTTGTTAATATGAAGGCAGTTGATTCTAAGTATCTCATTTTGGATAGAGATGATTTTTCTGGATGGTTTGAAGCAAAATTCATTAAGAATCTCAGCCCTGAATCAGTTGCAGGTTTCCTTTATGAGAGCTGGAAAATCCCTTATGGGTTGGCTCAATCTTATTCTACTGATGGTGGCTTGAAATTTGGTGGAAATTTTACTGAAATGATCTGATCACTTCCTGGACAACAAAAAGTTACTATTCCTTATTATCCAGAAGGCCAAGGCATGGTGGAAAAATGCCATGCTACTTTAAAGGATGCTCTGGTCAAAGTTGCTGGTGAGAGTTTAAAGAATTTTTTCAAATTTCTTCCTCTGGTTATCTTCTGGGATCAAATCTCAACTAAACAGACCACTGCCTACTCACCTTACAAAATCATTTTTGGCCAAACACCTGTCCTTCATCTTGAAATTGACATGGAATATTTCCTTGTTATCTGATGGGAGCAGGTTTCCTCAACCTCTGATCTATTAGTTGCCTGATCCAAAAAACTGGAGCAAATTAAAGAAATTTGTGAAAAAGATTATCAGAAGATGATGGAATCAATGGAAAAATCAGTTCAGTATGGGGAAGATAAGCATGCAAATTGAATCAGGGATCCCTTAAAACCTATTGATCTAGTTTTAGATTATCATCAATCCTTGGGGAATCAGTGGGGAAAGCTCTTTTTAAATCTTTGGAATGGTCCTTTTTGGGTGGTTTGTCAAGTCAGAGGTGGATCCTATGTTTTGAAAGAACTGGATGGTACTCAGTTGGCCAGAATTTTCTCCGCTGATAAACTCAAGATTTCAGCCTCCTGGATGCCCAGATCCTTGCTGGTTATGTTGGTTTTCTTTGTAGGAGAGGCGCCACAAGGTGTCTGCCTTTGTGTGACTTGCATGGATTAAAAACTTTCACCCAAGCTTCCTTGTGTAAGTTTTTCAAGACTATTTTGTAAGAAGATTTCCTGCATAGGAACCATGTCTATCACAGGCTACATCCACATATTCTCACGCTTTTAGTTGAAAACTGTTAAACCATAACCATGCTTCATTGCCCATTTTTACAATAGTTTTGTGCCTCTTCCCTAGTATGAAAAGCTATAAAGGTAGTTGGGTCAAGTGGATCTTCCATAGTTACATAGTTATATTGATGGAAAGCACTCCATCATTTTCAATCAAATTAAATAAGGCAAAGATGAAGTAACATAAAATTTCACTAAAAACCAGAGGTCAAATCCCACTGTGAATTTTTTTTCCTCAGTATGAGAATGCAATTGGGGCTTCCAATGTTTCATTACCCACATCCTTTTTTCTTTTTCTAAATCTTTGTTGATTGCACTATCAATGTAGACCTTCCACACAGCCATATCAGAAGAAGGAGGGCTTGCCACTTTTCCCATGAAAAAAAATGCAATGGTATACTTTAGAATTCAATACAACATTCAATTGAAAAAACAAAGTGTTCTCACTTCCAAGTTGAGAAAGAATTGTTTTCTGATTTTTATATGATTTATGATTTCAGTTTTCACTTTAATTTCACTTTGATTTTAATTTAATTTCTCTTTGGGATTGCTAGGTGTGCAACAACAGTCCCACAAATTATGCTTTAATCCCAAATTTGGGTTGAAAGAACCCAAGTGTGGTCCAGGGGGTGCCCAAAACTCTTGCACAACTTCCGGGGGGTTGTGCACCCCCAAACAAGGCTTCTACACAACCCCCCTGGGGTTGTGCGTGTTTGAAACAGCCCTTTGTAGTTTTCTTTGGCCCCAAAGGGATATTCTATTTGTTTAGGGCCCTACACAACTACAACACAGTTGGAGCCGTGAATTTAACATCATCCTATATAAACAAGATTTCATTTAAATTTCTGAATCTCATAATTTTTACAAATACCAGATGGAATAGCAGAAAAGGTCATTGAAAAAAGATTTGAATCCATTCCTGAATTTACCATTTTTTTCAATGCAGAAATGCTTGATATCTTCCCTATCTGATTTCCTGATTGAACATTCCAGGTAGTACCAATGATTTTTCATAAATTGGATATTTTTTCTTGTTTCCTTTCCTTGATGGGATGATCTCCCACAAATATTTTTTTCCAATTTTCCTTTTTGTTGTGAAAACATCAATTCAATTTCCTCTTTGATAACCTCAATACAATTCTTTAAAATTCCATTTTTATTTTCAATGAACTCATTGTTGTCAAACTTTGAGATTATGTGATCTATCAAATTTGCAAAGAAAACCACTATCAAAAATAAATTTTGCATTGCAATATAATCTTCAAGCTGGATTATTGATTGACTTCCAAACATTATTTCTGATTCTGTTCTACAAGAAGAAATCCAGATTGATCTTTTCCTTTCAAATTCCACTAATGATGCTTTTCTAAGCCTCCTCCTTTTATTTTCCACTTCATTATCTATTATTTTGTTGTCATATTTTGAATTTCTTCTCCATCCTCCAAAGCCTTGCTTCACAATATTGCCCTGATAAGAATATCTGGGAATGGGTTCAACATTTCTCATGGAATCAAACCATTCTGAAATACTAGTGAATCTAACAATATCAAAATTTTCTTTCAAGCCAGATGGTTTAAATACCTTCTCATTAATCAAAATATTTTCCAGGTTTGATAGAGAGAATATATAGTTTGAATCCAACCTATTGCCTGACTTTTGATTGAAAGAATAATCTGGATCTTCATTTCCTGAAATTTTATCATAAATTTCTTTTGTTTTTAAATACCGTTGGGCTGGCTCCTTTTCTTTTCCATCCATAAAACCTCTTTTTGAGCCCAATGAAAAAGATGGATCATCTTCTCTAAAATTGTCTTGATCTGAATGAGAATTCTTCTGGCATTCATTTTCAATAGATTCAAGAACATTGATTAAATAGGGCTTTTTAGAATTTCCACAATATTTAGTTTTCTTGGTTTCAGGTCCTTTGGATTGATTGGTATAGTCTTGTGGTCTGCCATACCAGTTTGGCTTTTCTTTTTCAAAACAGATAGAAATTTTGCTTTGTTGTAAAGACGTTCCAAATTTTGAATGATCATTTCTCATTATGTGCGAGTCTCCAAAAATATGGCTTTTTTTGTCTTTGTGCAGCAATTTTGGGTCATCTTCAAGCCTTTTCACGTGATTGGATTGAAAATCAAGATCTTCTTCAGAGAAATCATAGGGAAACTTCTTTTCTTCTGACCTGGTTTGCACCGGAGATAATTGGGCTGGATTCATTGCAATGTGGGAATTGTGGATTGGGTTAATTACACCAAAATTGGCATTAAGCGGGTAATCCGTCATCAGCTGTACCTTTGCTGATGGGCCCCGACACCCCACATGCAACTTGTTGTTCACCATATAAATTTGGTCATTCATTTCGAAGCTCATTGGTTCATTTTCTGAAAACGGGTAGTGATCAATGTTGCTTGTGTGCCCAAGGAGAGTTTGGGTCTCTGGGTGAAGGACCATGTAGTCCGAGAGTAATTTCGCGCTTCCAAGGTGGTTTTCACTCATTGGAAAGCTACGGATAGTTTCCGACAAAACATGTTCTGCGCCTGAGAGAGTATTGATAGCCTCAATATCTCCATGCTCGCCTGAAGCAACATCCACTTTCTTTGGCACAATCTTTTCTGTTTTCCCTTGCCTTAGTCGATCCTTCGAGATGCAACTATGAGGAGATTCAAACATGCCAATCTGTGGAGTTTTTGCCGAAGTTAAAGGATTCAAGTTTCTGTCTAAACTAGGCCGAATCACTGAATCCACTGCCGAATCAAGATAGCCAATCAAACCCTTTAGATGAGTGCCGAGAGAAAGCAGGAAAGCCCAGCGGTAAAGCAACCAATGCTTTCCCTTAATCATCATTGTTGGCGACGCGGGCTGTTACGAAAGCATAACAGCAGGTCTGATCGCTGGTTTCGATTATCGCAAGGTCGCGCTGTAGAAACGGAGAAGCCTTGCGAAACAATCGATTGCTAAAGTTCCAAACGTTCCTTTTCCACTGTGCCCGTGGGTACCTAGCAGCCCCACGGCCCCACAACCTTCTGGTGGTGTGTTCAGCAGATGTTACGATTATTCGTTTGGATTGCGGTGACAGTTCGCCCGCTTGTGTACTCTTAGAGACTACTGCAACTTCAGTGTGATACGTGTAATGCATTAGTTCTTGGGATCGCCCGATCATCTACTCATCGTCCGCCTGGAAGGCACCCATCGGAACTAGGAGAAAGAGCGGAAACTCCCTTTCCTCGGAGACCTTTACTCAGACTTTGCATCTGCACGGTGTGAAATTCATGGTCGCATCGATCGTTGCACACCCGGACTACTGCCAATCAAATAGTGCACAGTCACTGCGGCTACCAGCACAGTGACGCAGCGTGTTTCGATCGGGTGTCAGAGGAAACATTTTCCATCTTATTGATGAATTAGCTATGGATACATCTGCGGTAGAAAACCCAAAGAATACACTCATGAGACTTCAGAGTTATGTACATCACTTAAAATCCAAAGATCGTTCAAAGGAAACTCCTAGCTTGGATGCAACAGCCTTAAACACTTTGTCCGACAGCAACTATCCAACCAAGACTGTCTACTACTGTGCAAACTGTCGGATTTTCCCTTATCACGCTACCCACTCAACGTCACCCGCGTATCCACCCAGGGGGTGCAAGCGCCCAAGGACAAACAACTGAAAGAACCTAGCCTTGTCTCAGCTGTCTTTTAAGGAGTGGGCAAGGTGATTATTGTATCTTGGCGTTAAAGTATGAATCGTCTCAAAGCTCATGTTAAGACAAGGGTTCTCGCCTCGAGATGCGAAGATTACGATCTCCATGACCCGACTGCTAACACACGCCTTCTCATCTCTCATGAAGACATCAATGCTCTCGAATTAATGGGGCATTACCCCAACGTGTCTGATAAAACTTTTTGACCGCCATTTGTCCTGTTGTACCTGCTGTTGTGATTTCCTATTTATTCTCACCTTGTTTTCCTCACATCGTGTTTTGTTCCCTGGCGAACCATAGAGCCTACTCTGTTTACGTAAACTTACTGCCTGGACACTGCTCTACCAAACTCATTTCTCCCAATCATAATCTTGTCGTGCGATTGCTGAAGTTTTAAACCTCGAGGTCATCTTGTCACCTGTGTTCACCTTTTCAGGTACATTATTGTTTCAACTCATGTTTGCGTCTCCTGTTCTGACGTTCGATCAATAAAAAAACTCCTTTTCCTTCTGCTATTTTAACACTTGGGTGTTTTACCCGCGCAAAAGAACAATATTATGATTGTCATTAAATGATTGTTTGAGACAAAGATGAAAATTAAGAAAAAAATTTGTTTTATTATGAAATCAATGATAACAAAATGGAATGACCAAGAAGAACAACAGTGCTTGACAACCTCCGCCCTTATATAGCACCACCTCCGTGGCCACTTAGCGTCAGGGTTGGCCAGCCGTTATGTGCAGGAACCAGCCTTCATACCCTGGTATTGTGGTTCAGTAACGATTGGTCCGGCACCATTCCCTTGGTTGGGCCTGTAGTTGCTTGCCTACTCAATTCAACCTCTGGTTGCTTCCAGTGAAAAAGCTGGAGGGATCCCGAGTGCTTCCTCTTGGAGTGCAAGTGGCGTGCCATGGCAATTTCAGGTGAATCTTCACATCCCCCCTTTCTAGGTACAACTGGCACCCCTAGGACTTCACGTAAGTTGGAGAGAAGAGAAGGCTCCGACAAGGGCTTGGTTAAGAAGTTGGCCTGGTTCTTCCCGGTTTGTATGTGTCTTAGGGATATGGTATTTTTGGCAACCAGCTCCCTGATGAAGTGGAGCCTGATATCAATGTGCTTGCTGAGGAAGCATTTGTGGCTGGATCATGACTTGGAAATTTTGTAAGAACTTTTATTATCAATTGCAACGTCAACAGAAGTTGTCTCCAAACCGGTAAGTTACTTAAACAGCGTCCAAAGTCATATTGCCTCTTTACAGAAATTTCCAAGGGCTTTATACTCTGCCTAGGTGGTCAAAAGAGAGACCATTTGCTGGCGGTACAAGCACAAGGTCAGCACATGCCTACCCAGCATCCCAATCATACCTGTCCAAGGCAGATGGGTTTCCAGGCAGTTGGCCCAATCCACATCAAGATAGATGGAGACACAAGATTTCCCTCCCATTGAGAAAGAGAGCCCCTGAGTCTTTGTGCCTTTGAGGTACAGGAAGACTCAAAAAGCTGCCAGGTAGTGGGACTCTCCAGGTTCATTGAGATACTGCAATATGATTCTGACAGTCAGGGAAATGTCTGGTTGTGTCAGAAACAGAGGTAATTGAGAGATCCTACAATAGATGGGTAGTTGATTCCCTTCAGGATGAAATTGTTCCTCTTGGTGGGTGTTGCTGCTCTGAGTTTCAAGCCAGGGTCCATTGTGCACAAGGTTGGGCTATGCTCTTAAAGGCCAAATTCTGCAAGCTTTTAATATACGTACTGCTCCTGATTAAGTTTGATGTAATATCTTTTGTGCTTCACATTCATCCCCAGAAGGAAGCTGACTGGACCAATTTACTTAATTTCAAACTTGGCCTCTATCTGTCTCCAGAATTGCAAAGGGTCCTTGCTTATGATTACTAAGTTGTCAAAATTGGCATAAACCCACGTTTTGGACATAGTACCACCAAGGTGACGTTGGAAGAAAACACAGGCGTCAGCCTGGGAGATTTTTGTTGGGGTATAGATGACATCTCAACCACGTGGGGACCAAGATGATGACGAAGAATTCTAAACCTAAGACCCGCGTATCAAATCTTGTTTATCCTTAGATTAGGTTTCATTGCCTCTGCTTGTACCTACTCTGTTATAACCTGATCCGCTTGTTCTTTTTCTTTTTCTTTCTTTCTTTTTTTTCTTACTCATTACTTTCGTCGTCATCCTCATTCTACCTGCTCCTCAGGTACTCATTTCCCCACATCTTGTGTCGCTCCCCTGGTCCTTACTGTCCCATCTCACTCCTCTCGTTGTTGGTCAATCCTATAGGTCTGCTCCTATTTTTCCTTTTGTCTATCTTCTATTTCTCTTTTCTTCTTCTGCTCTGTTCTCATGTCTACCTGTGCTTGCTGGAAATGAATCACTCATTACTTTCGTCGTCATCCTCATTCTACCTGCTCCTCAGGTACTCATTTCCCCACATCTCGTGTTGCTCCCCTGGTCCTTACTGTCCCATCTCACTCCTCTCGTCGTTGGTCAATCCTATAGGTACTCATTTCCCCACATCTCGTGTCGCTCCCCTGGTCCTTACTGTCCCATCTCACTCCTCTCGTCGTTGGTCAATCCTATAGGTTATGAGCCCAGATAAAGCCTACCCCAGCTTTGCAGACTAATAGGAACGCAGCGGATACACCTGAAATAATAACGAGTGCCTCCCAACGTGGCTGATTCAGATCCCAACTCAAGGATCGAATTCTCCTCTCCGTCTCCCTCTGTCATCAAAACCACCAACCATAGTCAATCCTCCTCCTCCTCATCAGCCTCCAATTTCACAGTACGAGGCCTACTCTTTGAAGAAACCTCATCCATTCCAGGTCCCTTCCCCTTGTATCCCAACATGGGGGAAAGCAACGACTTAAAAGGACTACAGTGCGAGAAATTAACCGGTTCTTCAAATCTCTCAAGCTGGAGAAACAGCGTCATCACTGGCCTTGGAATCAAAGATTTAGATACCGTAGTACTCGAGGATATTGTAGATGACTCCCCTGAAATCAAACTTAAAAAGAAATTAGCCACCACCTTCATTTGATTGCATCTCGACCAACAAAACTTCACTCGGTTTGTCAGTCAGCCTACTACTTATGAACCCAAACAACTGTGGGACTCCATCTGCGACCATTATGCAACAAAATCCCTTGAAAATGTTGTAACACAAATGGACCGCTTATACGACATTCAGTTCTCAGATGGAAATCTTCAAGAATCGATCAATCAATTCCGCGAGACCTTCAAATTACTAATTGAGATCTCTGATGGAAGCCTAGACTCCTCCACCATCGAGACTCTCTGGGCCATTATCATCCTAAAGCGACTACCTCCTTCCTTCTCAGTCATGCGCACTCTTCAATTCGCACAGTACAAAGGAAAGAAAGCCAAAATACCTATGGATACCTTTCTTAGCGACCTTGAGCAGGAATTACAGCGACAAAGCGAAACCACCAAAAATCAATCACCATCAGCATTCAGTGTCACTAAAGGTCAATCTCAAAATAAAAACCCCCGACGACGCCCTTTTTGGGAAAATGGCACCCACAATCCAAACACCGCTCATAGTCCGGATCAATGTTTTTAACTCCATCCCGAGCTAGCCGTGGCATTTCATCAAGCTGCTCTCACTCGAATCCAATCCTCTCAACCCAAACAAAATCCTCCCAAAGCATTCCTCAGCCTCGATCGGATTCAACCCAATGCCATCATATTGGACAGTGGCGCCTCCGGCCACTATCTCAAACATAAAAGTTATTTTGTTACTTTTACTAAGTCAAAATCTTTTCTCTACACCGCTAACGGGACAACTCTGAAGGTAGAGGGTTTTGGAACCGCCGTTATTCCTTTGGAAAAGGGAGTTCTGGAAGTTGCCAATGCCCAATTTGTACCCGACATCACCAACTCTCTCCTGGCTATGTCACCATACTTAATCTCCGGATGCTCAGTGATCCCTTCCGCCTCTGGATTCCAGTGTGTCAAGGACAGCGAAGTCATTATGACTGGTGAAATCATAAACAACATTCTCATCCTTAACACCTCACATCCACAAGTCCATTTTACCTTATCCCCTTTAGATCTTCATTGCTCTCTCGGTCATCCCAACAATAAATACCTTAATCACCTTTTTCCAAGAGTCAAATTCAACCCAATCTCCTGCAACGACTGCCTGGTCTCCAAGATGACCAAAGCTCCTTTCACCGGTCAATTCCCCACACCCTCTTCTCCCCTCAATGTCATTCACATGGACCTGTGTGGTTCAATTAGCCCACCATCGCAAGGAGGAAATCGATATTTCTTGAAAATTGTTGACGGATATAGCCGATACGCTTTCATTTACCCCATTCGAAGTAAGTCTGACACTTACTACAAATTTGTCTTATTTCTCAATGAGGCTGAACGGGCATCTGGCTGCAAAATTAAATTGGTAGTCTCAGACAATGGAGGAGAATTTGTCAATCACCTTTTTCAAGCTCTCTTCCGCAACAATGGGATTCAACACCTCAAGACCGCACCATACACCCCTCAACAAAATCCCTTTTCCGAGAGGGGAAACAAAACAACCATTGAGAAATCCAAGACACTCCTGTCAACCAGCGGACTGCCCTTTGAGTGGTGGGGTGATGCCGTTTGTACATCTGTGTATCTGGAGAATCGTACCCCACACTCCTCTCTTAACCTGAAGACTCCCTACGAGTTGTGGCATGGAAAGCCACCTAAGCTAGATCATCTCGCTCCTTTTGGATGCAAAGTGATTGCCTACGTGGAAAAGAAATGGCGCAACTCGAAATTCTCACCGTCTGGATCAGAAGGTGTGCTCTTGGGTTTTGACCCTTCTCATCATTCCTTTCGGGTCTGGATACCTACCTCAAACAAAATTGAAGTTGCTCATCACGCAAAAATCATTCCAGACGTTTTCCCTTTTAAAGATGATCAACGTCTCACTCTCAAGTCACATGAACAACTTCTATTTCCAATAGACGTCATTTCCTGCTTGGACTCTCTTCCATTGTTTCCTTCAGAATCAGGAGCCAATTCATCATCTAATCCCATCAATCTTCCTGCGGACTCGACTGAACAAGAAGAATCCTTCTCAACCTCTACGCCCATCCCCCAACCTTCTCTGTCCACTACTCCGGACAACCCACCAATACCAGAAACCACTCCTACTCGCCCTGGTGCCACCTCCAAACACTATGACTATGTAAATTGGTACAACAAAGCTCCCAAAGAAGTAGGATCGGACATAGATCCTGCCCAAATCTTAACGCACAGTCGTCGTCCAAGGGCCAACTTCATCTCAAGTGAACCAAGCTCTATTTCTGACCCAAGAAACATTGAGGAGGCTCGAAAATCCAATGACTGGGAAGGATGGAAGGCCGCCATCAACGTTGAGAAAGACAACTGCGTCCGTCACAAGGTCTGGGAAGTAGTTCCCAAGCCAAGCCACATCAAAGAACTCAACACAACCTGGGTTTTGAAGACGAAGTATGATGCAAATGGCGATTTCGTCAAGAAGAAGGCTAGGCTCTGTGCCCGAGGCTTCAGACAGGTGGAGGGCATTGACTACAATGAAACGTATGCCCCCACCGGACGACTGTCTTCCCTTTGAATTCTTCTCAGTCTGGTGGCCACCTTTGACCTGTCACTTCATCAAATGGACATAAAATGCGCTTTTCTCAATGGCGAACCTCAGGAGGAGATTTTCATCAAGACCCCAGAAGAAGTTGACGTCAAAGTTCCCCCTGGATATGGCCTCCGACTTGGAAAGTCACTCTATGGCCTAAAACAGAGTCCTCGTTGTTGGTACACTGCTCTCTCTTCCTTTTTCCTTTCTCTTAATTTTGTTTCCTCCGAAGTAGATCCCTGTCTTTTCATTCATTCCAATCCCTCCAAGATCTGCGTGGTTTTTGTCCACGTTGACAACCTTGTCATTGGCGGAGTCGAGGCCGACGTCATGGAATTTAAATCAAAGATCAAGGACCTTTTTGAGATGGAGGATATGGGTGAGTGTGGGTGGGTGCTTGGAATGCGTGTAACTAGAAATCGCGAAAACAGAACCATCTCCCTTCATCAAGACAAATAAATTGCGGACATGCTTCGAGAGTTTGGAATGGAACACTGAAAACCTGCCTCAACTCCGTTACCACAACATGTATCCAAGATCCCAATCAACACCAGTCCGGTTGACAAAGGCTTCAACTATTGCCGGGCTGTGGGGCTACTCAACTACTTGTTCCAGTGTACCAGACCCGACCTTGCCTTCTGCTGGAGTTACTTGTTGCAATTCCTCAACTCTCATACGCTCACTCATCAACAACAATTCTTTTACGTACTATGGTATCTGTCAAGAACTCGGCTACAAG
Source organism: Puccinia polysora (assembly GCA_025617555.3). Lineage (NCBI taxonomy): Eukaryota > Fungi > Basidiomycota > Pucciniomycetes > Pucciniales > Pucciniaceae > Puccinia > Puccinia polysora. The sequence continues at coordinate 24,794,349 of CM062618.1, read as the reverse complement.
GCATTACCTTGGGCGGCCCAATCCAGACTGCTATGAAAGTCATTGCCTACAGCAATGCTGATCATGCCTCCAGCAGTGATTGTCGGTCTTTTACTGGTGGCGTCCTACTCATGAACGGCCCAATCATCTGGCACTGCTCGAAGCAAGCGGTCAGTGCCTTGTCCACCACCAAAGCAGAACACCAAGCCTGCTCCGAGACTGGTCAGGATGTCTTATGGACCTCTCAGCTTCTGTCTCGACTATGTCACTCCTTCAATGCTTCTCATCCTCCACCATCCATTCTGTGTGACAATCAGAGTGCCATTGCACTCCTTGAAAATACCCTCTATCAGCATTGAACCAGACACGTCGACGTCCGATTGAATTGGATCCGTCAACACGTCTCCGACAAGAGTTTCCTCCTGGAGTACGTACCAACCAACGAAAACCTGGCGGATGGTCTCACCAAACCACTGCCACCTCAACCGACTCGTAAATTTGTCAGAGGCCTAGGACTTGTCCCCCTTCACACACCTCAGCAAGCAGGGGGGGGTGTTGGGGTATAGACAACATCTCGACCACGTGGGGACCAAGATGATGACAAAGAATTCTAAACCTAAGACCCGCGTATCAAATCTTGTTTATCCTTAGATTAGGTTTCATTGCCTCTGCTTGTACCTACTCTGTTATAACCTGATCCGCTTGTTCTTTTTCTTTTTCTTTCTTTCTTTTTTTTCTTACTCATTACTTTCTTCGTCATCCTCATTCTACCTGCTCCTCAGGTACTCATTTCCCCACATCTTGTGTTGCTCCCCTCGTCCTTACTTTCCCATCTCACTCCTCTCGTCGTTGGTCAATCCTATAGGTCTGCTCCTATTTTTCCTTTTGTCTATCTTCTATTTCTCTTTTCTTCTTCTGCTCTGTTCTCATGTCTACCTGTGCTTGCTGGAAATGAATCACTCATTACTTTTGTCGTCATCCTCATTCTACCTGCTCCTCAGGTACTCATTTCCCCACATCTCGTGTTGCTCCCCTGGTCCTTACTGTCCCATCTCACTCCTCTTGTCGTTGGTCAATCCTATAGGTACTCATTTCCCCACATCTCGTGTCGCTCCCCTAGTCCTTACTGTTCCATCTCACTCCTCTCGTTGTTGGTCAATCCTATAATTTTGAAACCAGCTTTTTTCATGAATGAAATGAGCCGTTGATACCAAACCAACACGGACTGTTTAAGAACATATATTGCTTTCCTTAGCTCTAGAAACATCCCCTTCCCATTCAGGTAGCCCAGGGGTGGAAGGAGAGTAACTTTTTTTTTGAGGTTGCATGTAAGGAAAGCGCTTCCTATGTTGAGTTGGTGCAAAGCAAGGCTGTTATTGACTGCCAAGGATAGCAGCGTCATAAGCAACACCGGCCAACCAGTGGGGGCATAGCTCAGAACAAAGTTCAGGCCATAAACCTGCTGGAACCCTTGAGCGCAAATACATACCTTGTGCTCAATGAGGCTTTTGCCAGGTCCCAGCTTTGTTTTATACGCCCATGTGGACGGAATAGGTTGGTCTCCATCCATTTGCTTCCTATCTATCCATTCGCCATGAGCTTTCATGTTGTCAATCTCTGTATTTTGTGCCTTGATCCGTTTCACCGCTTTGTCCAATTTCATGGCTTGCCCACGGTGCTGGGGGTTGTTGACAATAGCAGAATGGGCTGTTGCTTCCTGAGGTAGTTTTGGATGTCTTCTGTTGTGATGTTGCTTCTAATGATATTTGGGTGTTGAGGCATCCACAGGGTGAGCTTTCTTGGTCTACTTTGGGGTCCTGGTTGGTCCTTGGCAGAATTCTGACTTGGTGGGGGATCAGATTCTGAATCACTCTCCTCCAGGCCGTGGGACTGACTTGTCAGGCTAGGAGCAAGGGATGTTTCCTCATGGTGGTGTTTGAGGTATGGTAGGAGGGAATTGGCTCCCTCAGGATCAGCTGACAGAATTTTGTCTCCTGTGGAGACACAGAGATCTGGGCTTGCGGATTTTCCAGAAGGGAAGCATAGTTCATCAAAATAGACATGTCTGCTCTTGACCACCTTTCCATCATGTTCTCAAATGATGCAGTATGATTAGAGGTCATTGCTGTAGCCCACCAAGATTCCCTCCCATGAAACAGGAGAAAATTTGGATCTTCTAAGTTGCTGTGGAATAACAACGTACCCTGTGCATCCAAACCGTCAAAATTAGCCTAATTTTGAAGTTTTTCCAAGAAATTTCAGCCTCCTGGATGCCAAGACCCTTGCTATCCTTTAGCTACCAGAGGTGATAGAGTAAATAATAAATACATTATTTAATAAATGCACCAAAAATCCGTAGAATACTTGGATTAAGTTTATTGCAAGGTGAAATGGTTTGGTTATTGTTTATTGTTTTGAATCAAAATTGATTATTAAATATTTATAGAGGGGCCACAATTATGTTGGGGATCTTTAACACCTCTCTTCAGGGATTTCAGTATGAAAACACGTAGTCCTGGTTACTTTGGGTTCTTTAGTTTAAAGAATATTTTACCCAAAGATAATATGTATGTTTAATTATGCAGTGGAGTGGCAGGGCCTTGTAGCCAAGCTACCACGACAGAAAAAGTATAGTAAGACTCACTGGTATATTATTAAATCCTTTGGGTATCTGTTTGAGAGGTGTACTGATGGGTTAAACCTGTATACTGGGGTTATAAGGTTGTTCGGAAGTTTTAATTGATAAAAAGAGTTTTGAGGACAGTTATTACTGATCAGACATTGCCATAAATCACTTACTTATCTCTTATAAGTACTTAATTACCTTTGAACGGCGTCTGGATATGAACATTACTGGGTCTCTGCCCATCAATATCCTCAAAAGAGCTCTTTATTTATAGCTTTTGGAGTCCCAATATGATCCTTCTGAGGGTTGTAGGTGCTCAAAGGGACGGACACTAAGGCTTGCAGGGTTACCGGGGGTAGCCTGTCATGTGTTCTTGGTGCTATAGCACGGGTAGCAACTAATTCCTCAGGGTATGGGAATTATTCTACCTTATAATGGACATTAGGACGTGTGAATAACACTAATCTGTCCTATTTATGTATTATTTAATTAATTATACTTAGTAAATGTTCCCAGTAATTTAATAATTATATTAATAGACATTTCTACGGACATTTTGATGTCAGGTAAGTTCTCATTATGTATTATATAACTGGAGTAAAAGTCATAATATTGATTTTACTCTTTATTTTCGAGTTCCAGTTGATTTGTTAAGATAATTACTTAAAAATATAAGTCATGAGGATTCATGTGATATTTTTAAATCATTATTTTCCTCAGTATGTCACAAAGATATTGATGTATAGCAATTCTCATAAAAGTATATTGAAGTATTTTAATATATTTTTAGAAGTTGTCATTGTCTTATTTTCGACATTCTTGGTACTTTGCATTATATTAAGTAAAAAATACGTGTAAGGATTATTTATGTGTTTTTATATAATATTATTTATTTTTAGACAGTCTACTATCCACAGGAACATTTATTACATATGTAGAAAGTTCCTGTGTATTTTGTAGCCTGTTTACGCGGTACCTGAGCCTCTCAGGCCGCCTGTCACTGTGTCAGCCCGTAGTCCCGCAGCTGCGTACTTGTCAGAGGCCCGGGGCTGCATACAGGACCTCAACAGGGTGAAAAGTATAATCTGTGATTTATGAATTAATATCAAGCCAGCAAACTAAAAGAAAACAGCACTTGAGATATACGTCCAACACAAGAATGATGGAAACAGCCAATTATAAATACCAACACAATGGATAGATGTCCTTGACTATTTTAGCAAGACTGACAGAGAAGAGAAAATGGTGGAGTGGGTTTCAGGAGATTGAGAGGATTTGAAGGCTGGGAGCTAAACACAATACATGATTACAATTGAGACATAGACAGAGTTTAACAATAGCCAGACCAATCTCACCAGTTAGAAACAGAGTATTGAGTTGAGGTGGAAGACTGAGAGTTGGCGGATCTTGAAATATGATTGAGGTCGAGTACGAGGAGCCGTAAACCAATCACCAGGGCCAAATTGGGGTCTCTGGCTGACCAGTGACATGAAGTCACTTTTGTTGCCACTTTTGTCCCCCATAAGTATCAAAATGTTCCCCATGAATTCACAATGATTGATTCAATTTTTCACAATGCTGTACACAATATTTCTTGTGGGTTTCACCTTTATGGAAAACAAAAGTCCAGATGATTTCACTTCTGCTGAAAATGAGAATCACCTTGATTTCACCTTTTTGGAAATTGGAATTCATCTGTATCTACCAAATCATGAACTTTTAATTCTGCCATTTCCACCAAGATAAAACAAGAACTGTTTCTGGAAAAAATCAATTTTGTGAAACATGTTGATTTTTTTACAGGGAAATTGATTTGTAAAGGAAGTTTGTTTGTTGGAAAAATCAAAATGGTTATAAACCGTTTTCAGTTTTTGCAATTCTCAATTTTCACAGCTTGAAAATTATAATTTCACAAAGCTCCGCATCTCCTACAAACAGTTGGCATTTTTTCCAACGCCAAGATTGCAGGCCATCAAGAGTCTATGTAACAGATGTGAGTATCCATACATGAAAAAATAAATGCCCTCCCCATGCCAAATGAAATCGGTGCTGAATTTATCCCAACAAAAAAATATATAAATGAACAGAGAAAAAAATAAAGCAAGTTATAGCAAAATCTGAAGGAATTTTCTGTTCAGAGATGAGTGTTACACTCTTCCCAGCATTTCACTAAAAATAAATGTAACAAAAAGTGTCCGCCAGTGTCACTATGAATTCACAAGGGAATCACTTCAAATCAGCTCACGGTTCACTTTCTTTTTGCTGGTGCACCTGGGGCACAGGCCCCACTTTACTTGTGGGTAAAAAAGTGCAATCACACATTGTCCAAGGATCCCATCTTCGAGCTATTCCTTGGAGTTAGCTAACCCATCTAAGAGCTGGCAACATGGGCTTTGTACCTTGTAAAAAACCCTTAATTTAGCACATGAATGCCATAGAACTCAAGGGATTTTGAATGACCCAGGAGTATTTTTCAATGCACAGATCTCCCTCATATCATTTCACAAGGGAAACAGCTCAAAAAAACTCACAGTTCACTCAAATATTTTGAAAGCTTTTATGGATAGGGTTTTACAGGAAAGCCTTTTGTTTCATTCTTCAAATATTTATTCCATGTAAAAAAAATGGATATCTCTGCCAGGAAATTCAGAATTTGAATAGATATCTCCCTAAATGTCTCACATGGAGGGTTGAAACAAACCCAAGGTGGCACTTGTAAACAGTAATGGGAAGAAGAATCATACTAGGATAAAACAAGACAGCCAGGCAGAGACTTCCAGAAGAAAAGCAAGGCAAATCTCCAATTCAGTTTAGAGCACCGACTCATTTCAACAAACTCCTCAACAACTGTCAAGGCATGTGGTGGTAAATCTTCCTTTATAAGATAAATCTTATTCTTCCTCATTCTCCCATCCTAGATGGGGTTATTGTGTTCCATCTACTTCATATCAATCAATTTTCTGCATAAAAGGTGCTAATTTGTTTAAACCACAACAATCATTGATTTTAAATAGCTTTCTCTTTTCAGGGTTTATTGTATGATTTCTCAATACTCACCTGAGGGGCTGCCTTAGTTGCCTTCATTTTGCATTGATTGTTTGATCCAAATGTTTTATATAGTTGGATTTCTGCACTAAAATATGTATCATCCTGGTGGGGATATCTTTTTTCAGAAGATTCTCTTTACTCATAATCTCAAAAAAAAACCCTTCTATTTCTGTCACTACAACCAATCCAATTTGAACCTATTTTCAAAGGCTAAATGCTTGGATTTTCAGTCAAAGCCTTAAACAATCATTTGTACAAATTCAAAATGCCCCCCTGTAACATATTTATGCCATTTCCTGCCTGCATTAATTTTTGATTCAAGCCTATTTGAATTCAAATCAGATGTAGGAAGGAATCCCCATTGAGCATGGCGCGGCCACAGCCCAAAGAAACAATCACTATCAACAAAAAAAGCCCACACATTGCACGGTTTCCTTAATGGACTCATTCGCGCATGTGAACCAATGTCTCCAGCATGCAAAGGCCAATTAATATTGACCAGAGAAACTCCCCAAAAATCTTTGTTTGACAATATCTTAGACTTAAAAAGCAACATTTATTTGATACAAGAAACTTGTTTCTTATAAAAAGAGTGAATTTACTTTACAGACTCATCATAGTGTGTATTTCATCCACATGAGAGGGTGGGCAGAGGAGGGACTACACTCTAATGTGGTTGTAGTTTCACCGTTGCCAGTGCAGTGATGTGCACTCCCATATAGTAGGCCAGGCATGAAAATTTGGGCTGAAAGAACCCAAGTGTGGTCCAGGTGACTTGACCCCCACCACCAAGGTTAAATTACACAACACCGGTATATGTAAATGATTAAACCACACTTCACTCAATGCTTTGAAAACCACACTCAATTTTGAACACACCTCACCAACTTTTGAACATTTCTCACTTGATTTTGAACACAACTCAACCTGCTACACCCTCACCCAAGTTGACTTCAACACTCCTCACCCTGCACACCCTCACCAAAGTGAATTTGAACAATTTTTACCCAATTTCTAACACTACTCACCATTCCAACCCTGACAAAAGTGAATTTGAATAATTGTTACCCAATTTTCAACACGCCTCACCCTGCTAAACTCTCATCAAAGTGGATATCAACACTCCTGACCTAATTTTGAACACACCTCACCCTTCTACACTCCCACTGAAGTGGATTTCAACACTCCTCACTGTGCTACATTCTCACCAAAGTTTATTTCAACACGTCTCACCATGCTACAATGCATGCATCCAAACAGGAGGATTTTGGTGCAACCTGGATTAAAGCATGGAAGTTGCACAAAAATGTTGGTGTTTGGATGCATGCATCCAAACAGGAGGATTTTGGTGCAACTTGGATTAAAGCATGGAAGTTGTATGAAAATGTTAGTGTTCGGAAGCATGAATCCGAACAGGAGGATTTTGGTTCAACTTGGATTAAAGCATGGAAGTTGCATGAAAATTTTAGTGCTTGGATGCATGCATCCAAACAGGAGGATTTTGGTGCAACCTGGATTAAAGCATGGAAGTTGCATGAAAATGTTAGTGTTTGGATGCATTAATCCAAACAGGAGGATTTTGGTGCAACTTGGGTTAAAGCATGGAAGTTGCATGAAAATGTTAGTGTTTGGATGCATGAATCCAAACAGGAGGATTTTGGTGCAACTTGGATTAAAGCATGGAAGTTGCATGAAAATGTTAGTGTTTGGAAGCATGAATCCAAACAGGAGGATTTTGGTGCAACTTTGATTAAAGCATGGAAGTTGCATGAAAATGTTAGTGTTTGGATGCATGAATCCAAACAGGAGGATTTTGGTGAAACTTGGATTAAAGCATGGAAGTTGCATGAAAATTTTAGTGTTTGGATGCATGCATCCAAACAGGAGGATTTTGGTGCAACCTGGATTAAAGCATGGAAGTTGCATGAAAATGTTAGTGTTCGGATTCATGAATCCAAACAGGAGGATTTTGGTGCAACTTGGATTAAAGCATGGAAGTTGCATGAAAATGTTAGTGTTTGGATGCATGAATGCAAACAGGAGGATTTTGGTGCAACTTGGATTAAAGCATGGAAGTTGCATGAAAATGTTAGTGTTTGGATGCATGCATCCAAACAGGAGGATTTTGGTGCAACTTGGATTAAAGCATGGAAGTTGCATGAAAATGTTATTGTTTGGATGCATGCATCCAAACAGGAGGATTTTGGTACAACTTGGAGGTCTGACCACTGCTCAGGCTGATGCTTTGCGTCTGAGTCCTTCCATCAGTCCCACATAAGCAAATACATAGAATCCACTTGGGATGGGTAAGACAAGTTCAAGTCATTCAAACCGTCTTCCTTTGATTCAGATAGGTGTAGAGGCTGCTTATTTTCTCTCTTAGTTTAGGTATTGAAGCTCCTCATGTTTGCTTTGTGATCCATCATACGCTTCCAAAAAGTACTGAAGGTTATTATCAAGAATCAGGTCGTGCTGGACATGATGGGCATGTTTTGGACTGTTTGCTCTTTTGGAAAAAAAGTGATCTTATCCAACTCTCTGGAATGGTTGCCTCCAAGACTGATGGTATCACGAAACGTATAGGCCTTCATATTCTTTGAAATCTTGGTCACAACCCAGTTTTTTGACGTGGTGTCTTGGCACCCCCTGCAGTTTACTCTATGGCCCAATACGCTGTTGAAGTGGAACACTGTTGTAATACCCTCTTTGCCGAATATTTCAATACCTCCCCCTCAACTTGCAACTCTGGCAATCCTCTACCTTTCTCTCCTGAGCCCTGTAAAAATTTTGAAGATTTCAAACAAGATCCTTCTCAAATCCTATACGATGACTTGACAATACAAGCTTGTCACATCTGCCACGTCGTTGGTTACATAACTAGAATGAACGGCCAAATAAAAATGATCCAAATAGGGGATTTGATGCGTGGCGTTGGGCCTTCAATCATTCAAATCATTCAAACCCGCCAAGTTGACCAAGATTTCAATGATTTGCCAACCCATCTAGCTCCCAAGGTAGTGGGACTAGACAAACTGAATCGCAATAAGATTGCACTCACTAAAGAGGTTGGCTGATCTTCTTAAAGACAGCATGCTAAAAATGAAGAATGAGAACGCTTAACTGCCCAATAGGTCATCATTTTTTTCTTCATTATTTCAATTGCCCTTGTTTTCATCCAAAGAAATTGGAAAACTTAATCCTTCACCTAATTTTGCGAGGTGACCTGGCGGAACAGTTTGTTGCTAGTACGTCAAATTGAGCCTTGTTTTTCCTTGATTTTGGCGAGAGTTGTCTGAAGATTGAGAAATTGTGTCTACCACTCCTGCTCGACCAGAGCTGCTTACACGGTCAACAGCTATATCATGCTTGGAACCAAGTCTCGCGACTTGTAACGGTACCGTGACACTATCATGACCGTGTACAAGCCTTGGTCCTCCGAAAATCAGATTCCAAACCACGTCAAAATCATTATTCCTTTGGGTATCTGCTCCAAAAAGCAAGCAAGCGTCCAATTCAAATTTGAAGACTAATGTCAAAGAACCCAAGAAACAAAAGACAAACTACAGTTTTCAACAGGGCAAAATGACCACCAAGATTGCCGTAGCCCAAGCTTGTGGTCACTTGATCATATCTGATGATGATGATGATCATAATAACCATAATCACAATAGTAATAGTGACAAGGTGTGCAAAGATGAATCCTCTAAACCAGCTGAGGAATGAACTGATTTGACAAATGGTCTTGCCTTCAATTGCGGATTGAAACAGGTGGGTAAGGGTCCAAGCAGCCGTGAGGATTGAGGTAGAAGTGGTCAAAGACAAAAAGTTTTGTTGATCAAAATCAAATCCGAATGAAGAAAATCAACGACTCCACTGGTAGTGAGGTGAAGAAACTCAAGGGTTGAAGGAAGGGATTTCTAAGTTTACGTACGTACATAAGGTGGCTAGATAAGAATAATGGGACCGATTGACCTTAAAATGGTCCATTTATTCTTGGGCTTCTGTTTCAAGGCTAAATTAGATTGTTCAAAAAAAATAAATAATAAAAGGGATGTATTATTCATTTTCTGTTCTTGGAATTTAGATTGTTTGAAATTCTGTACGTACTCTCTACTTAACAACACGATTGAAATTTTTGGAAAAAATATCAAATCAAGCATAAAACTCCAAAAAAAAATACGCTGGAGGAAAAAAAAATTGAAAAAAATTGAAAAAATTGAAAAATCCAGTACCATCAATATTTTTTTGCTCTTGTTGATGAGGGTGTGAGTGAGAGAGTGAGGATTGCAAAGGGGAATGATGTTGAAGAAAAGAAAGATTAAGTCTCTTGAAGAGATTATTTTTTTTTAAAAAAAAAACGGGATTCAAAACCATTGGTTTGATGTTGATGTTGATGGTGGCTTGGTAAGAAGATGGTGATGAGAATTTTGAAAGTGATAGGTTGGGAGTTGTGGAAACTACTACAAAAATAAAACACACATTGATTGATTGAAGGACTTTAAGCATCTGATATGTTTGTATTCTGAGGTTGAATTGGAGTTCAGGTCCATTGACATCATTCTAAAATCAATTTTGATCCTTGAACTTTTGACCCTCCTCCTCTGATGTGGTTTTACCATCACCCTCAATCTTCTGAATCAATAGATTTCTGAAAAGAAGACTATATATATCAAAAATGAGAACCCATAAATCAATAATAATAATAATCACTTACCATGTTTGTTTAATTGTTCAATTTTTTTTTTGAATCAATTGAGTAGTCAGACATTGAGATCAAAAAAAACAAAAAAAACACCAAGTTTGTGGTAATGTGGAAAGTGAGAGCATGCAAGAATTTCACAACTTTGTGCAGAGGCAGTCCTGAACATCCCATTCCAACCTTGGGCAGTTCCCTTCAAAACTGTGTAGATAGCAGTAGAAAGTATCCTGTAATGAGTTTTGGAAGATCTAAAGAGATCATTGATGCACAAGACGGAAAGATGATTGAGATAGGTTTCAAAACCCAGGAGGCTAAGACCCCAAATTGGTCACAAGCCTGATCCTAATTTGACTGATGATCAAAGAACCCTCCCAGTTTTTGAGCAAGCGGGAGGATGGGAGTCATGGATGAAGGGGAAACAATCAAAGAATCAAAGAACATCCAGTAGGAGCCAGATTGGGTGACTCTCTTGAGGTCAAATCAAGCAACCACATGTCATCAAGATTGTGAAGATCAATCAAGGCGTCTAACTCTCTCTCCAGCTTCAACTTGACACCCTCACTCACCTTCAGCATCAACCTTGAGGCAATCCTCTTCTTCATCCCATCAATTTGAATTAGGATCAATACTCCCTGGACAAGACCAATGGGCCATGGCGAGATGCCCAGGGGAAAAATGAAAAAAAAACAAAGCTGAGTGACTCAACAACAAGGATGACGCTCCTATTGCTGATACGATTCAACCTCGATTCTGGGTTTAGGATACACCTTCTATTGTTTATCTTTGCAGATTGCCCTCCTTGGTTTGACTTTTCTTTCTTTTTTTTTTCTTGGACAGTGGAACGTTGATGGTTTTACCCAGCTGGGGGAGTAGGGTCCAATTGGGAAGGATAAACTAAAATTTATTTGGAGCTGATTTTTCAGTAATGCAACCAGATGTGAAACACAGCTGAAAGACTGGAAAAACACCAATGAAATTTGTACTATAGAAGTGGTAGTTTTACATAAAAGTGATATGAAATAAACTGTAAAATAATTTTTTTATGAATACTGGAATTAATCAGAATGAAGCTGTCATTGCATTGTGGAAAATATTGATCACTGAAATTGTAGCTGGGATATCAAAATATACAATATTTAATTGGAAATTTTTATTCCATAAGGAATTTCAAGTGATTCCCGGTTGAATTAATGTGAACATTCAAGTGAATTCAGGCTTTTTCCTTGGGGAATTACAAGTGACATTCATTTTCCACCATGATGAATACAATGTGAATCATATTTTCTTTTTGATGTAAACTGAGGTGAACTCAAGAATACTCATTGGTGAAGAGAAGTTTCCCATAAAGGGATTCAATTGGCCAGAAAATGGGACTGGATGTTGACATGAAGTCACTGGCCAGCCAGAGACCCCATTTTGGCCCTGGTGAATTGTGCATGAGTATGAGACAAGTGATTGATGTTGGTTTGTGGAGAGAGATTGAGGTTTTATTTCGAGATGAGCATGACTGATAAGATTGAGGTTTATTTATAGGAAGAGGTTGACTGAGATTGAGATTGAAAAGAGAATGGAACCCGAGAGAGTAAGAGAAGAAAAAGATGAGGAGGAAAAAGAATGAAAAGAAGTGACAATGTGAAAAGAAATAGCATGAACAGAAAAGAAATAGAGTGAACGACGTGACAGTGTGAAAGTTTTGTTGTGTGAGTGTGAAAGTTCAGATACAGCTGTAGTCCAGTAACTGTTCACACAAAAACACAGACATAGCCCACGCTGTGACAATAGAGTGAAAGTGACATCTGAGGTTGTGTCTGCTTCTGAATGGTGTGACATTAGTCAGAAGTCTGACACCTCTGACTCAACACCCCCCTTAACTGGAGATCGCGTCTTATTCTTCTCCAAATACAAGGTCAGTAAACTTCTTAAGTTGTTTTTTGTTGCCTGCCTTGGTCAGAGGGTCGGCAAGCATCATGGTGGTGTCTATAAGTCAAATAATAAGTGATCCTTCCTTGAGCTCTTCTTGAAGTCCCTTTGTCTTCAGATCCATGTGTCTGGTTTTGGCGTTGGATCCAAATTTTTTTAATTTATCGTTGAGACCTTTATTATCAATCATGTGTTTCAATGATTGGAGATTTTGTTGAAATACTTCTTCCAACAAATGGCGAAGCCATTTGCCCTCTAGATAAGAATCCAGCAGTGGGTTGAGTTGAGCTTCGGTGGAAGAGTAGGTGATAGTTCTTTGTTTATAGCTATTCCAGGAGAGAGGAGAACCAAATAACAGGCATAGATACCCTGATTGAGATTTCCGACTAGTGGGATCCTCGCCCCATGATGCGTCACTGTAGCATTCTAACGGTTCTTTTGATTCATTTTAGGTGAGGGTTAGTTTTTGATCTTTTGTGTGGTTGAGGTACTGCCATGTTCGCTTGAGTTCCTTCCAATGCAACAATCCTGGTTTGTTTTGAAATCGGGCCAAGCTTGAAATTGAATAGCTGAGGTCCGGTCGAGTTTGACTTGCAATGTAATTGAGGAGTCCAATTGCAGACTTGTAGTTGATATTTAGCTTTTTGAATTCTTCAAAGTCCTTGTTGGTCGCTTTGCAAAGTTGGAAATGCGGAGTCATTGGGGTAGAGCATGGTCTGTATTTGAGCAGCCCAAGTTCTTCTAGACCATTTTCAATGTGTTTAGGTTGGCTCAAGAGAATGCTAGTTGCTGTTGGTTTGAATCTCATTCCAAGAATGGTGTCCGTTTCATGAGCTTGTGAGTCTTTGAACCTGGAGTTGAACTTGTCATCAAAGTTGTTCCCTTCACCTACTAGAATTAGGTCGTCTACGTGAAAAAAAAGAAAAGACTTATTGTCTTCAGATTTTTACAGACAGGGATTGCTATCTGATTCTTGGAATCCAACTGATTTGATCCAGTCTGTGAGAGTGCCGTACCAGTTCTTTGGGGACTGTTTGAGTCCATACAGAATCTTCTTTAGTCTCAGGAATTCGCACTTGCGTTGACATCCTTGAGGTGTTCTGATGATCACCTCCTCTTCTATTGGCGCATGAAGAAAAGCCGCTTTAACGTCATATTGTCGGATTTTCAACTTGTTCTTCAAGGCTAGCAGGAGAATAGCTCTCAAAGAGGCAATCTTACCAGTAGGTGCAAATGTTTTGTCAAAATCAAAACCATGAACCTGGTTGAATCCTTTTACACAGATCCGGGCTTTATGTATGACGGCGTCATTGTGAGAGTTTTCTTTGATTTTCAATATCCACGTTGTATCTAGCGGATTTAGTGGAGTGTCTCCCTTGTAATCCTCCCATACTTCAAGTAACTTGCATTGATCAATTTCCTTTTTGATTGCCCCCCCACTTGAAGTGTTCCACACATTGACGTGCCTGATTGAATGTCTTTGGCTCAAAGTAATGGTGAAATCCATAACGTTGAGGGGGTCTAACAGTTGATCGATCACGCAGAATTCTTCTTGTACTTACAGGCTCTTTGATGAATTCAATTGATTTCGGATTAACAGTAGAGTCAACAGATTCAGAGGGGTCTGAAAATGAGTCTCTCAAACTTTCCCCATTGGAATTTAGTTCTTCTTCGTCTGACGTATCTACTGCTGCCGGCGGATCCCTGTCATTAAAACAATCTGTTGCTTTTTCTTTTGCTGTGTTCTCATTGGTCTTGGGATATCAATCTTTGTTGGGCTTGATCAGACAGAAGTCGAGATCAGTGGTTGATTTGGTTGCTAGATCTTTCACCAATTGTTTTAAAAACCAAACATGTTTAGACAGAACTATTTGCCCCTTGGGCATAAGGTTTCGATAGGATAAGAGTTCTGGATTATAACCCAAGAGTTTTCCTTCTTGTCCTTTGGGATTGAACTTGTCTCCTTTTGATCTCCTTTGATTCAGAACAATGGTGGAGACACCAATGGGTTGCACATAATTGGAAGGTAGTTTCTTTCCTTTAAACAGTTCCCACGGGGTGAGGAGGTCATCTTGATTTCTTGGGATTTGATTTAAGCTTAAGCAGCAGGATTTGAGGACTTCCAACCAGTACTTCCGAGGGAGTTTTGCTGAGCTTAGAGTGGATCTCACACTCTCAACGATGGTATGATTGGCCCTTTCAGCCCTGCCATTGTGTTTGGGATGATTGTTAAAATACGTACGCACTTACGCGGGTGCTACGTATAAGTGTAATCCAAATGGGATGCACAAATGGGCCTCTGAGGCCCATTGGACACACACACGGACCATACGGGCCCATGTGGATGCAACAGAGTTGGGGAAACTGGCCTGAAAACGCGTGAAATAGACCCATTGGTACACGGGCCCTAACGGGCCCGATGGGGTATATGGGCAAATACGGCCAGATGGGCTTGTATGGGCATAATTGGGCCCAAGGTTTATTTTGGACATACTTGGCCAGACGGGCTGGCCCGCAAAAGTAGTCTTTTCTCACAATTCGGGCTTGGGGCGGCCCATTAGGGTTGCCGCCCGTGTCGCGGCCCGCTCGGGGCCGCTGCTCGCGTCGCGGCCCGTTCGGGGCCGCCTGTGTTCCTCGGCACGGCCCACGCGGGGCCCGACGGCCCGCGCGGGGCTGTTGCGCGGCCAAGGGATCCCGCGCGGTGCGATGCCGCGCGGGCCCGGCTGGTCGCGACCGGCGACCAGCGCCGCGGAGCCGGGGCTCGCGGCCCCGGCTCGCTCCCCCTCCCCTCGCTCGCCGTCGCGAGGGGGAGGGGGCAGGCTGGCTGGGTTGAACCAGCCAGCGACCGGCCGCAACGAGGCGGTCGGTCAGGGCAGGGGGGACCTGACCACCCCCTTGCCCAAGGAGGTGGCGGCGCCGGCCGCAAGAGTAGCGACCGGCAGGTGGGGGGGATTTCATCACCCCCCCACCATTGATCGGTCAATGCGACCAAACCAGATAGGGGCGCTCTCCCCCCCCCTTTACCGAGGGGGAGGAGCGATGGGCCTGGGGGGGCCTGATCACCTCCCAGGCCAATTTACATGACGACACCCTGGGGGTATCGACCCCCAGGGCCCCTGGTGAGGGGATTTGACCGCCCCCACCAGGGATTTGTAAGAGATAGAGGGGGGGACAGCATGTCCGCTGGTCACACCCCCCCATGTGAGGTTGAAACCGGACCCAGGTGAGCCCTGGGTCCCACCTGGCCCATTTCAGGGGCCAGGGGCTGGATGCATGAGGCAACCAGCCTGTAACAGGGGTAATGATGCCATCAGGGCCGGTTGTAATAGACAACCAACTAAGGGACTGAACAGAAATTGGCTGTTTCAGCCCCGTAACGGTGGAAACACAAGAATGGACCGGAATAGTCTGGTTGTAAGGGTTCAGGGACTAATGCCATGTGGGCTGATGCATTCCAAACCAAGTAACAAGGCCTGTAGAGCCTGTAGAGCTCTTTTGGGGCGGAAAATTTGCCCTTTGGCTTGTTGTATCATGGGCTCACAAGAGGCCAATCTTTTGTACTTAAGGAGCTCTTCTCCCTGCTGTTTTCCATCATTTCATTCATCATCCAATTGAATTCATCCAACATATTGCCCCATTGTGAGAGCCCCATTAGCCATTATTGACACACAGTGTCCAGCATTTCTTTTGCTTTAAATACTGCTCATTTGCCTAAGCTAATTGCTGGCCATAATTTTAACACATTATCAGTACCAACATCATCATTACTTCCAAGCCATCTAGACCTTTGTACCTTACTTTGGAGAACCTCAAAGACCTCAAGTTTTCCAAGAAGATGTCCTATATCCCTGATGTTAGCTCTACCAAAATAGTTCTGAATAGTCAGAACTATAATGCTTGGGCTGTCCTTATGGATAGTGAGCTGGATAACATCTGCTGTGGGGAAATTATGGATGCAGATGACACTCTGATCAGTTCAGAAGTGGAGAAGAAGTCTTACCATCTGATCCTTAGGCATCTTGATGAGAATCATGTGACATGGGTTGCTGATACTCTTAGGGAAGATGAGAGGAGGAGGGGCAGCATCCTTTGGAAGCTGCTTAAGTCCAAGTATGCTGGTGATTCTGTTCACCAGAAGGGTATAGCCTTTAATAAACTGTTCAAGTTACAATATTCGAATTGTAAACAGTTTGTGGCAGAGGCTAGGTCTAGTATAGCCAAGTTCAAGTCATCTGGACTTAACATGGATCCAGAGTGTTTGTCACTCTTAATCCTTCAAAAGCTGCCAAAAGAGTTTGATTCCTTAGTCAGAATCATTTCTCAATTGGATCCTCTTCCTGGGGAGGAGGATGTGCTTAAAAGGATTGAAAAGGATGACCTTCAATTCAAGATGAAGGGGGGTTCTGGAACAGCCCTAGTTGGAAAGACTGGAAAATCTCACAAGAAGGCGAAAAAGGATTTGTCCAAGGTCTTATGTTACAATTGTCAGAATAAGGGTCACTATGCTAAGGACTGCAAGGAGGCCAAGAAAAGGAAGAAGTCCGAAGGAAATGACAAGGAGGTCAATCTCACAACTGAAAACGTTGCAATGGTGGCATTGGATGCTCCAATTGAAGAGGCTGTTGTGGAAGAAGGTCCCAACAAGAAGGCCAAAATCGATGAGGATCAAGAAATGGACTTGATTGATTATGAAGAGGATTGAAGGAGGATGTTCTTGTTTTGATTGATTCTGGTTGTACAGATCACATGTTTTTTGAACCAAATTTATTTTCAAATCTTAGTGATTATGATGGGGTTGTAAATATTGGTCAGAAAGGCAGAAAAATTCAGATTAAAGGAATTGGAAAAGTTATTCTTGCAAATCAACTGGGTTTCCAAATTACTTTTGATAAAGTGTTCTATGTACCAGAGTTGCCTTACAACCTTGTGTCTCTTGGGGTGTTATGGAAAAAAGGTTTCCAAATTCATTATCTTAAAGGAGATAGGTTTGTTATTGATATGAATGGGAGAACTGTTCTTAGTGGACAAGTTCGGAATAAGCTTCTGTGTGCAAGCTTGTTCAAATTCTCAGCTCTGAGCACTGTTTCTCACAATAGAAGTGGCCATAAGGTAAAGGACAGCAACTGTGAGAGTTGTACCTTGGGGGCTAAGACTAGAAATGTGTTCTCTAAGAGTAGAGATCACACAGATGTTCCTAGAGAGGAATTTTCCATTGATTTGGCAGGGCCATTCACTCCAGAGTCCCTTGGTGGGGCAAGATACTTCATCAATTTAGTTGATACTGCAACTAATTATGTTTGGGTTAAACCAATTTGATCTAAGGATCAGACCACAGAGGAGGTTTCTGTAATCTTCAAAGTCTGGAAACAGAATGGTCTGATGAAGGAGATCAAGAGGGTTATTACCGATGGAGGGGGTGAATTCGTGAGTAAAGATTTTGGGAGGCTGTTGAAAGATTATGGTATCATTCATATAGTCACTACTGCAAGTACTCCACAAAATAATGGAATAGTTGAGAGAATGAATAGGACTTTACTGGACAAAGTCAGAACTATTATGTCTCAATCTGGTCTGCCAAAGTTCTTATGGGCTGAGTTGATGTGCACGGTGTGTCTGTTGCACAACATTATAAGTGTTAATGGGAAGTGCCCCCATTATCAGTTTTGGAAGTTGTACCCCAAAACATCACACCTAAGAACAATTGGTTGCTTGGTGTATTATAGTGTCCACCATAATGAAATGGTCGGAAAATTAGACCCTAGAGACAGAACAGGGGCACTTGTAGGCTATGATTTAATAAGTAAATCTTATAGGATCTATTGTCCAGGGACAAGAAAGGTTATCCGTAGCAGGGATGTAAAATTCGACGAAAGTACCTTTCCACTCAAAAGGAGTGAAGATGTTGTTGTGATTAAGCCACAACAAGAAATAGAATTAGCACCTATTTCACCAGCAAAAGCTGTGGAACATGTGGTTCCAGAAGATGAAGAGGTGGCAGACGTGCCACAAGAGGGTTCAGTACCCGCTCCAGGTGATTCTGTGGAATCAGAACCTGATGAGCCTCCACCTCCGGTTAGAAGGAGTGGTAGGGTTAGAGTACCGGTTGACAGGTACGGGGAGTGGAGATCCCATTATGCTGCCGCAGGATATGAGGAAGATACATTTCAGGAACAGTGTATGCTCAATGAAGTCCTGGAGTTGAGTTCAGAAATGGGTAACAGGGTTAACCCAAATAGCTTTGGCCAAGCTATGAATTCTGATGAGAGAGCCAACTGGAAGAATGCTATTTTTGAGGAATTTGATTCTCTAGAGAATAATAGTGTCTTTGAAGTGGTTAAGCGGGATTCTGTTCCAAAAGGAAAGACCATTGTGGGGTCTCGATTGGTGTTAAACAAGAAGTTTGACACAAATGGAGTTTTGAAAAGGTTCAAGGCTAGATGTGTTGCACAGGGCTTTAAGCAGAGAGAGGGTATTGATTACCAAGAAACTTTCTCACCAACTGGAAGGCTGTCCACCTTCAGGTACATCATTGCTCTGGCAGTGGAGTTGGGTGAAGAAATCAGACAAGCTGATTTTGTAACGGCATACTTGAATGCAAAACTTGGAGAGGAGGAGACTGTTTATATGTTGATTCCTGATGGTTTTCGTGAATGGTTAGTAGAGACTAAACCAGAAACCATGAAGAAAATCTGTGTTAGAACTTTTCTTTTGGCAGATAAAGGGGAATATGTCCTCAAGCTGTGTAGATCCCTGTATGGATTGAAGCAAGCAGCTAGGTCATGGTATAACACCATGAGTGAGAAACTGATAGAGATTGGTTTTAAGACGTCTGAGGCCGATCCTTGCCTTTTTGTGAGAAAGGATGCAATTTTGTTTGTATGGGTCGATGACATTATCATTATTGGTGATGGTAAAGAGAGAGTCATGGAGACACTCAAAAAGGAGTTCAAGATAAAAGATCTTGGTCTGGCACAAAAGGTGCTAGGAATGAAAGTTAGTAAGGGCAAGAATGGTATTAAGTTAGACCAAAGCCATTACGTTGAAGCTCTTCTTAAGCAGTATGGCTTAGAGAATGCAAAGGAGTTTGGTACTCCCATGCAGTCAAACATTCGTTTAGAGAAGTCTACAGATGAGGAGTATCTGGAGTTTGTTCAATCAGGGAATGACTACAGGTCAGCTGTCGGATCGCTTAATTATTTGGGGCAGTGTACAAGGCCCGAGTTTGCGTTTGCAATTGGGGTCTTGTCGCAACACTTAGAGAAGCCAAGCATGAGGCATTGGTCAGCGTTTAAGAGAGTTATGAGGTATCTTAAAGGAACACACAGTCTGGGACTGTTGTTTACAAAGTCAGAAAACTTTGATTTGGTTGGTTATTCCGATGCAAGTTGGGCAGATGGTAACACTAGGGAATCAACAAGTGGTTTTATATTCTTTTTAGGTAAGAATCTGGTGTCATGGATGTCCAAGAAGGTGTCGGCAATAAGTCTTTCATCAACAGAGGCTGAGTATAGAGCTTACTTAGCAGCTTCACAGGAAGCAAAATGGTTGAGAAAAGTCTTAGAGGATACACATAAACCACAAGGGTTTGCGTTGTTGTATTCTGATAACCAGAGTGCCATTGCGTTGGCACAAAACCAAGTGTTCCATTCAAGAACAAAACATATTGATGTTCACTATAACTATATTCGCGACGCAGTTAACTGCAATGAGATTGTGTTGAGGTACATGCCCACTGGAGCAATGATTGCAGATATCTTGACTAAGGCATTAGACAGAAACAAGCATCAAGGCTTTGTGACTAATATGCGGATGTCACCCCTTTTGGATTAAGGGGGTGTGTTAAAATACGTACGCACTTACGCGGGTGCTACGTATAAGTGTAATCCAAATGGGATGCACAAATGGGCCTCTGAGGCCCATTGGACACACACACGGACCATACGGGCCCATGTGGATGCAACAGAGTTGGGGAAACTGGCCTCAAAACGCGTGAAATAGACCCATTGGTACACGGGCCCGATGGGGTATATGGGCAAATACTGCCAGATGGGCTTGTATGGGCATAATTGGGCCCAAGGTTTATTTTGGACATACTTGGCCAGACGGGCTGGCCCGCAAAAGTAGTCTTTTCTCACAATTCGGGCTTGGGGCGGCCCATTAGGGTTGCCGCCCGTGTCGCGGCCTGCTCGGGGCCGCTGCTCGCGTCGCGGCCCGTTCGGGGCCGCTGCTCGCGTCGCGGCCCGTTCGGGGCCGCCTGTGTTCCTTGGCACGGCCCACGCGGGGCCCGACGGCCCGCGCGGGGCTGTTGCGCGGCCAAGGGATCCCGCGCGGGCCCGGCTGGTCGCGACTGGCGACCAGCGCCGCGGAGCCGGGGCTCGCGGCCCCGGCTTGCTCCCCCTCCCCTCGCTCGCCGTCGCGAGGGGGAGGGGGCAGGCTGGCTGGGTTGAACCAGCCAGCGACCGGCCGCAACGAGGCGGTCGGTCAGGGCAGGGGGGACCTGACCACCCCCTTGCCCAAGGAGGTGGCGGCGCCGGCCGCAAGAGTAGCGACCGGCAGGTGGGGGGGATTTCATCACCCCCCCACCATTGATCGGTCAATGCGACCAAACCAGATAGGGGCGCTCTCCCCCCCCCTTTACCAAGGGGGAGGAGCGATGGGCCTGGGGGGGCCTGATCACCTCCCAGGCCAATTTACATGACGACGCCCTGGGGGTATCGACCCCCAGGGCCCCTGGTGAGGGGATTTGACCGCCCCGACCAGGGATTTGTAAGAGATAGAGGGGGGGACAGCATGTCCGCTGGTCACACCCCCCCATGTGAGGTTGAAACCGGACCCAGGTGAGCCCTGGGTCCCACCTGGCCCATTTCAGGGGCCAGGGGCTGGATGCATGAGGCAACCAGCCTGTAACAGGGGTAATGATGCCATCAGGGCCGGTTGTAATAGACAACCAACTAAGGGACTGAACAGCAATTGGCTGGTTCAGCCCCGTAACGGTGGAAACACAAGAATGGACCGGAATAGTCTGGTTGTAAGGGTTCAGGGACTAATGCCATGTGGGCTGATGCAGTCCAAACCAAGTAACAAGGCCTGTAGAGCCTGTAGAGCTCTTTTGGGGCGGAAAATTTGCCCTTTGGCTTGTTGTATCATGGGCTCACAAGAGGCCAATCTTTTGTACTTAAGGAGCTCTTCTCCCTGCTGTTTTCCATCATTTCATTCATCATCCAATCAAATTCATCCAACATATTGCCCCATTGTGAGAGCCCCATTAGCCATTATTGACACACAGTGTCCAGCATTTCTTTTGCTTTAAATACTGCTCATTTGCCTAAGCTAATTGCTGGCCATAATTATAACAATGATAGGGTTCAGCAATGAGATGGTTGATAAAATTGTCCTTGAAGTATGTTACTAACCTGTTGTTCAAGAACTCCGTGCCTCCGTCGGAACAGATCATTGAAGGATAATAACCACAGGCATTCTTTTGTTTTTCAATTATGTAAATTAACATTGGGGTGGTGTTGTCTTTACGGGTTAGTGGAATGCCCAATATGTAGCCCAAGAAATTATCCACAATTGTTCATATGTATTGTTCATGCCTATGGGATTTGGGATTGATTGGACCCACAATATCAAGATGAATCCTCTCAAAAGTTTTCGTAGCGGATGATGAGACAGATTTGAAAGGGGATTTACTTATTTTGCAGATGAGACAGTCTTTGCACTCGAATGCATTCTTCTGAGCTTGCGAAACTGTTATCCCCTGGAGTTTAGAGAGTCGGCCAATAGAAGCGTGTCCGTATGAGAGATGAAGATCCTTCAGAGTTCTCGACTCATCCAGTTTTGTCCAGTAACACTCCTCCTTGCCGATCTTGACCGGTGTGTTGACAACGAAAAGATTATTCACAATTGAACCTTGACAGACCATCTTCTTGTCTCTTTTGACTTCAAATCGTCCAGATTTGGCATTGAGATTACATCCTTGGTCAAGAAGCTTTCCAGGGCTGACTAGGTTGACTACTATGTCCGGAGCAATAGGCAGTCGGAGAGAATGAGGGTACGATTCTTCCATTTCATCTTAACAGTTCCTAGACCTCTAATAGGTAAGTTGGCACCCGCCTTCCCCGTGGTGATGTGTTCTCCGGTGTAAGGTTCAAGCGTTGTAAAAAATCTTTTGTCATTAAAGATGTGTGATGTTGCTCCACTGTTGACAAGTATGTTTCTGTCAGCTCCAATCTTGGAATCTATCCACCTGGTAACAAATGCGTGAAAATGCGCAGCTTCCTGATTTTTCTTTTGTTTTTCTTTCCATTTACTCTGATTCTCTCTCCACCACTCTGGAGCTTTCTCAGGATGCATGTGGTAACAGTCAGCTTTGGAGTGATTTCTGTCTTGTTTTGGATTATGATATCCTTCAATACAGCGGCTTGGAAGTTTGTTCTTGGTCTTGGTTTTCATCGTAGCCAGAGCGGTTTCTGTCAAGCCTTGTGTGTTGCTTTTCTCAGAAATTTCAGCCTTAACTTTGTTGTTGAATTGAACTAAATGATTAAACACAAATTTGACAGTGATCTTCTTGTCCGAGTGCATAAGTTGCCGCTTAAGATCCTGAAGATTGGGCAGACATTTGAACATTGTGAGGGAAGCAAGAATGTTGTCCGGTAGTTCTATACCTATGTCAATCATTTTCTTGATAGCCATTTTGGTGTCCGTGAAAAACTTTAGAATCTTGTCTTCTTTGAAGTTAAGGTGTAGAAAGTCTTTGAAAATTCTAGCTCGATTCAAAGCTTGGGAAGAAGAAAACCTTTCTTTGATAGCTGTCCATATTTCCTTGGATGAATTAATGTTCGAAGCATTGATGACGTTGTTATGGGTGATGGAGTCTACCTTGGATATGAGAAGAAGTTGTATCTCATCGTTGTCTTGAGATGAGAGATCTCCCAAGGCCAATTCTAGAGTCTCGAGTACTCCCCTGAGTTTGAGCAACGCCTTCATCTTATCCATCCAGATGCCATAGTTCTCTTCCGTAAGTAGAGGGGTAGTTTCAAGGGCCGTCTTGAGCATAGCCTGTCAAAATGAGTCTGATGAAAATCCCGATCCTGACGCCATCGTTCCTAGTCTTGCTGGCCTCGGCGGAGCTTTCAGCTTTTAACCGTATAATCTGTGATTTATGAATTAATATCAAGCCAGCAAACTGAAAGAAAACAGCACTTGAGATATACGTCCAACACAAGAATGATGGAAACAGCCAATGATAAATACCAAAACAATGGATAGACGTCCTTGACTATTTTAGCAAGACTGACGGAGAAGAGAACATGGTGGAGTGGGTTTCAGGAGATTGAGAGGATTTGAAGGCTGGGAGCTAAACACAATACATGATTACGATTGAGACATAGAAAGAGTTTAACAATAGCCAGACCAATCTCACCAGTTAGAGACAGAGTATTGAGTTGAGGTGGAAGACTGAGAGTTGGAGGAACTTGAAATATGATCAAGGTCGAGTACGAGGAGCTGTAAATCAATTGTGAATGAGTATGAGACAAGTGATTGATGTTGGTTTGTGGAGAGAGATTGAGGTTTTATTTTGAGATGAGGATGACTGATGAGATTGAGGTTTATTTATAGGAAGAGGTTGACTGAGATTGAGATTGAAAAGAGAATGGAACCCGAGAGAGTAAGAGAAGAAAAAGATGAGGAGGAACAAGAATGAAAAGAAGTGAAAATGTGAAAAGAAATAGCATGAACAGAAAAGAAATAGAGTGAACAACTTGACAGTGTGAAAGTTTTGTTGTGTGAGTGTGAAAGTTCAGATACAGCTGTAGTCCAGTAACAGTTCACACGACAAGACAGACATAGCCCATGCTGTGACAATAGAGTGAAAGTGATATCTGAGGTTGTGTCCGCTTCTGAATGGTGTGACATTAGTCAGAATTCTGACACCTCTGACTCAAAAAAAAGGCTGTATCTCAGCCGCGCGCGGGTGCTTTGGCTGCCGCGGCTGCGTGCGGGAATTGTGACAGAACACATTTCTGCCCACAACTCCTAAAATATACACAACACCTCACTTCTGACTGAATTTTAGGTGTGAAACCTATATGTGAAAATGTGTGTGAAATATTTAATTGGCCAAAAAGCTCAATAATGGAGCCGTAGTATTTTGGTTATTCTTTCCTTAATTATTTAAAAATATAAGGAGTTGGATTTCAAGGGTGGGGTCACTGAGTGACCCTACCTAATTTTGGGTGAAGAATCCATTTCTGTAATAATATTCATGGTTTTCCTACTCCTTCTTAGGTTCATTGTATTATTATTATTTTTATGTTATTTTTGTTACTTTTGAAGCTTGCTCTGCAATAGTAGCAAGCTGACAAGAAATAACTTGAGAGGAGGCATGCTAGTCTTGCTCAGTGAAGGTTGTGAGTTGGTAATGGTCATTGCTGTCATCACCCCTCTCTCCACCATTCCCTGGCCAGGGACAATCCCGGGAGAAGGCAACAAGCCATGTTAATGATGGTTCTATTTGCCCTTTCTGCAATTCTGTTGTGTTTCAGATTATAGGGTGGAGAGAGATTATGCTGAACTCCACTGGAGCGGATGAGACCTTTCAGGTTAAACCCAAGGAACTCACCCCTGGCGTCACTTAAAATCCTTTTTGAATCGTTGTTTGGTTTGTTTTTCAACCCAAAGCTTGAAGGTTTCAATGGAAAGAATACCATTGATTTTTCTGTTTAAAAGCATTAACTGTATGTACCTGCTGAACTGATCTACTATGGTCAATAAGTACTGCGCCCCGCTATTTGTGGATGGGGTTATTGGGCCCACAACATCAAGGTGAATGACATCTAATGGCGCCATAGCTTTGTCAAAATGTCCCTTGAATGGAATTATGTGGATTTTCCCTTCCATACACGTCAGGCATGAGTGGATTGGTGCTATTTTTGTAGGAAGTTTGGTTGATATACAACGTATCCTTGTGTGGCCTAGATGTTTTTGCCATTTAATGGATTGGTTGTGGCTTGCATGGGCTGAGTAAGCCAAGGCGTTTGCGGGTTGGTTTGCAAAGCCAACCAATCTGTGGAAGCAAAACACACCATTCTCAATGGAAAATGGGAAAGCAACATTTCTGAACTTGAGTACCATTGGGGGGGAGGAGCCAATAATGTTTCCTCCATTTAGGATAATCCTATACAATGATAACAGGTTTTGCAAAAGCTCTGGGAGAAATAGGAAATTACCAATCTTCACCACATTGCCCCAACTGTTGCTTAATTCCGCACCCCCAATGAATGTTGTGTCCGCTGATTGGTTGCTGTTCCCTGGTTCAATTGGGATGCAGCATTGCAAAGGGTTGATAAGTGTCAGCTCTCTGATAACAGGAACCTTGCAGTCCTTTAGGTACAGAGAGTGATAAAATACTGGAATAATAATCATAATTATTATTCCAAAAATAACCAATTAGAGGCTCAAATAAATAATATAAGAAGAGCAGTTGCAAGGTTTAATTGGTTTGGTAATAAAAGGTTTTCAATATGTATATGAAAGAGGGGCCACAGTATTATACTACTGGGGGTCTTTACAGACAAAGCAACCTCTCTTCAAGGGGCCTCCTTAGGCAGTTTAAGAACCTTGGAATGAAGATGGGTGCCTTAGAAAGGGCTTAATCTACTAATGGCTTGACATAACAGCACACTGGCCTAGACAGGAAGGGAAACACTCACTCTGAGCACTTTATCACGAAAATCCTGCAATAATGAGAAGGGTTTCAGAGCAGATGGGGTTGATTGCCTGACTAAACTTCAAGGGTTGATTGGTTTTAAGAAATGAATGATAATACTACAGACTTGGTCATAAATCACTAGCTTAGACTCTTCATAAGCACTTGACTAAAAATGAAACAGTTTCTGATTGATAATAATAATTCCTGGTAAACTGATGATGTAATAATGGATCCAAAGAGGTCTGTATAAATACCTTTTTGGGGTGATTTTGAGATTCTCAGGGCGCGTAGAGAGAGTTCTACTCATGGGCTGAAGCTGGCAAGCCGGTCAGAGCAAGATTGGCACATCCACTTGGTGCTGTTTATCAGCTGGCCTTAGATCTGCTGTATTTCTGTACTATTTTAGCCACAGGATCTGTTAATCTATTATGGCTTAAATTTAAACATTCTGCACTGGTCCTGCATTTGTACTATAATTAATGCTTTAAAATGAACAGATGTTGAATTTTACTGATTTTCTATTATCTGCTGATCACGAAGGTAATTTTTAATAATTTTTATGAACACTCCTTGTATTGTTTTGTGGTCTTTAAAGATCAGAGTCAATGATTTACGTGGTAATCCTTGATCTTTAATTTATTATTGAAAAATGTTCTAAACTTAATTTTTATTAATTTTAATTGATTTTTGATCCCTTTAGATCATTAATAATGCATATGTCAACTTGTTACATATGCCAGGCAAACCTAATGAGGTTGTAGCTCTTTGGAGGGGTACCTGGTTGTCAGATTAGTCACAACGGATCCAGACGCGGGGATCAGTCAGTTCAGATGAGCGCAGGGTAGGATCCGCTGCGTGCGTGGCAGAATTGGCTGCGCGCGGGTCTCTTGTAGGTGGTAAACTGCTAATATGAGTGCGTAGGGGTATGTAATGATGCGGGGCTGCACGCGGCAATTGTGACATAACACATTTCCGCGTGTACCTCCTAAAATATACACAACACCACAATTCTGAGTGAATTTTAGGTGTAAACCCTATTTGGGAAAACATGTGTGAAATTTTACAATGGCCAAAAGGTGCCATACTGGTGTTGTAATTTTTAGTAATTTTCTTTTTAATTATTTTTAAAAATGTAAGGACTTGGATTTCAAGGGTGGGGTCAGTGGGTTACCCTATCTAATTTTGGGTGAGGAATCCATTTCTTTAATAATATTTATCAATTTCTCACTCCTTCTTTTGTTAATTGAGATATTCTTTATTTTTATAGTTTTGTGTTGCTATGACAGGTTGCTCTGTACCTAGTAGCAAGCTGACAAGAAGCACATCTAGTCTGTTTACTATGTGATTGGTTGCCCCAGAATCAAGGATTAGGGTCTCTCTTGCTGTTCCAAGCACCATGAGGTTCATTGCAAAAAAATGCTCTGACAACACCGTCTTCCTTGCTGTTGTCTTCTCTCATAGGTGTGTTGGTGTGGGATGTAGCTTGTCTTGAAATGTGATTCCTACCCCTGGATAAGGCCCTGATTGGTCTTAGACCAGGGTGAAGTGCCCAGCAGTGATCTTACGAGTGTGTTTCCAGGGGTAATGAATTCCATTCTTACATCCTTCTTGTGGGTTTTTCCTGGTGTTTCCTTGAGAGACAAAGAGATTAGCAGTCTTCTCCTCATGAGGTTTTCTGTGAAAAGGAATTTTTTCGCATTATGAAGGCAATCTATCCATGAGAAACTCATATGGGGTGCTGGCGTTACTTTCAAGTAGCAAGGGCTCAATTAGACTGGGCCTTCTTTCTCCAATCTGCGCCATGATTGTCCTGCATATTGCTTGTTTGGTTTGTTTGAAACCAATGGAGTTGAACTGATTTAAGCAGCTGTCTACCTGATCCAGATGCATCCCAAGGTTTCCTGAATATTGCAGGGTGGCCCACATTGCCAGGATCCTGCTTGTGGCTTATGGAGTCGCTTTTGCAAATGTATTGTCTAGAAATTTCCACACGTCATAAGAGTTTCAACTTTCCTAGTTGGTAACCATTGTATTGTAGACCCTTTTGCTCATTTTCTGGACCATGATCCATGCAGTCTTGTTCAGCTTTTCCTTTAGCTTAATGGAAGGAGTGGGGCCAGGATCAGTCAGCTTTATGTCCACAAGTTTCTTATGACACAATTATTGGTTATCTTTGGTCTCCATGTAGGATAGTTTCTGGCTCGGTTGAGTAGGGGAATTCAGGTGATTTCTTCCTTTGACAGATTTGAGGTCATTGTGCAGTGTGTGGAATTTTTTAGTAGGGAAAGAAGGTGCGCAGACTTTGACTGTTAATCTGAAAGAACCTAGCATTGTCTCAGCTGTCTTGTTAGGAGCGAGAAAGGTGATTATTGTATCTTGGGTGTTTTACCCGCGCAAAAGAACAATATTATGATTGTCATGAAATGATGGTGTGAGACACAAGGATGAAACTTAAGAAAACAATTTTTTTTTATTATGAAATTGATGATAAAAAATGGGATGACCAAAAAGAACAACAGTGCTTGAAAGCCTTTGCCCTTATATAGCATCACCTCTGTGGCCACTTAGTGTCAGGTTTGGCCAGCCTTTATGTGCAGGAACCAGCCTTCATACCCTGTTATTGTGGTTCAGTAACAATTGGTCAGAAACCATGCCCTTGGTTGGGCCCATGGTTGCTTTCCTACTCAATTCAACCTCTGGTCACTTCCAGTGAAAACGTTAAAAGGATCCCGAGTGTTTCCTCTTGGCGTGCAAGGGGTGTGCCAAGGCATTGTCAGGTGAATCTTCACAACAACTTGTAAACTTTGTGCCGTCCCGGATACCTGGAAGAACACATCTCATACCTAAACTCACAGATTCCCAGTTGGACCAACTAGTTGAGATCATCTAACCTTAACCCTGGCTATATCTTATCAACAGGTCACCAAGCCTGAACTTGCCTACGCACAAACCAGACGCCACTCCAATATCACAAGAAGCAACCAACCAGGGGCCCGCAACCTCATCTCAACAGGACTTTTCTGCCCAAGAACCAAGTACCCTGAACCCTAACAAACAGATACTTAAACACCCCCATTGTAAGCTTGCTATCTTCACATCTGTATGATCAATAAATCCCATCCATCAAATTGAAATTTGATCTTATTGAATACTTCATCAGATTATCAGAAGCCCTACAACAAACATCTCATTTAGATTTGCACTCTGATAGCTCAAGATAACTTATCCTTGACTATGGAAGCCAGAGGGAGATCTTTTTCTCCAATTGGCAGCTTAAGGCTACTCAACTAATCAATATCCGCCTTCATCTGGATTCTCCCATCCCCTTTATCATGACCTCTGTACTCCTTCATTTCTCACTCATCATACACTTTCCTCATCATTTTCCTTTACCATTCTCCATTTCTTGTTTTATTCAATCTCCTGCACACAACCATAGACCTTTTTTTTCTGCTCTCAGGTTGGTTTGATTGATTGCATTACCACTATTCTTATGTCTAAAATGAGTCGCCTGATGAAATGAAGTTTTCTCAGTTTTGACCATTAAAATCTTACACAAAAAGTAAGCATAATCTCATGTTTACCACCCACAAAGAAGAAGAATGCTAGATTGAACTCCCCCACTTAAGACCAGAGAAAAGGAAAACAGAAGAATACAAAGCCGCCTCTGCACATGTAACCATTGCTTTGGCCTACCACTTCAATGGCTGTAATCAATCTCATGTCCCTGCTCACTCAAAGAACTCAAACACCATTATTTATTATGGGGAAACTCACTATATGTTTCATGACTCCACTGAATATGTGAATTTAAAATCTTCCAAAACGTGGCCTGTAACAACTGTCAAAAAAAGAATTCAGTTGCTGGCTGGAGGCAAAGGATGTCATAATAAAGGTTGGAAACATCACAAATTGTCTAGTCAATTGATTATTTGTTCTCAGAATTAAAAAAAATGATAGCTGTTTTACCCCTCACTGACAATTCCATCTCAATCAGAAAAAATAACAATTAATTTACAATATTTGAGGAAAGAAAGGCCCTTTAAAGTTAAAAAATTTTCAATAGATTGATGAGTGTTAAACTTTCTGAACCAAGGAACTTCCTCACCTTAGCTCACTCTCATATTTGGCACCAGCAACTAGGCCATCCAAATGATCAAATACTAAGGTCAATGGGTTTTACTAGTAAAGTTTTTGCAGACTTTAATGTCTGCAAAACTTCAAAGGAAATGGCAACTCTTTATCCCATTACCTTCAAAAGACTCAGCAAACCTCTTGATTGTATTTACGAAGATTTAGTTGGACCAATAAAAAGGTGTGGTGTTATATTTATAACCTTGGATTGGGAACTAAGTTGCGGGCTGTGTGCTCAGCAGTTGGGTGGTTCAGACTAAGCATTTGGTGTGTGTTGGGCCCACCCCAGGTGTGGTGTGCTTGCAACCTGCTTTTATGGAGCGGACAAATTAATGGAAATAACCCAACCAATTTTGAGGGTGGCTAGTTTAGAAAGAAGAAGCGGGGTGATCACGTGCTTATATGCCCTGGGGAGGTCTGTGAAAGCATAGGCACGGAACAATCCATGGATTACAGGATCACAGACAAGCGCGGATGGATAAAAACAGGGCGCTCCAAGTAGGATGAAGCAGAGTGCCGCTCCATGAGATTGACAAACCGGACGTACACAAAAACGGAAGGGTTTGGAGGGATTGGGAATTACAGGTTAAGGTTGGGTTAGGGTTCCAGATTTTTGGGGTTCATTCTTAATTTTTTTTTTAGGATCTCATTTGCACTTGTACTTAGGTTAGGGTTTAGAGGGAGGACTTAAAACCTCACTCTCAACTCTGCGTTTTAGGATTATCTCATCAAATCATATCAAAAAAGGATCAGCAAAGGATTGAAGAGCAGGAATATACAACATCATTTTTTTATTCATCTTTTTCTTTTATAACTATCTCTCATTCTCAAAACCCAAAAGCATTGTACCTCCTGACAGACACTTAGAACAATAACTTCCAAACTTGAGGACAATCTAGGGGAGTATCTCTCTCTTGTTTCCATATCTGAGGGTCTGGCTTGGAAATAATCTTTCATCCTAGTATCTCAAAGGTAGAGGATGCAATTTTCCCATTGACTACTCTGGGCTCCAATGGCAAGGCTCCATGGAAGCTATGGGTTAAGCCGCAAGAATTTCCTCATATTTGGCTTGACGCTGCAGATTTGGGGCAGTTTCTTTCAAGGTTTGGATATATTGTGGATTCAAAAGGCAAAAAGGGCCCAGAAAACATTGGCACTATTGTCCTATTCATCACTGATGAGGGGTCCCTTTGAAACTTGGTGGAAATGGCCAAATATGGGGCCAGGGATTGGGGAAGGTTGAAAGAAAAAATGTTGGCAAGGTGGGGGAGGCGTAAGCCCTGGTTCTGGGAAGGTTATTTGGAACAGGCTACAGAGGGGTATGGACGCAAAGGGAGCTGGAGGAGGATATGTTCGCATTTGACTGGATTTAAGGGTAATTGGAGACAAAACAGGTGGTGGTGGGGCCGAAAGGAGCCATTAACCAGGCTTTTGTGGGAAAATTTAACTGCAGCTCCAGTCGCGAGTGCAGTTGTACTTGTACAATCATGGCCTGGTTAAGAAATTGGTAGACAGGAGAATTGTTCTCCTTCTGCATTTGTTTGTCATACGCACGCAGTGCAAAACAAGATTGAACTTATGGAGCCAATT
Source organism: Puccinia polysora (assembly GCA_025617555.3). Lineage (NCBI taxonomy): Eukaryota > Fungi > Basidiomycota > Pucciniomycetes > Pucciniales > Pucciniaceae > Puccinia > Puccinia polysora. The sequence goes on along the minus strand of CM062618.1, from coordinate 24,762,639 downwards.
GAGGACACACCAAGATTCTGTCTGGTGGAACTAAAGAGGGAAGCTCCTTGGCCTCCAGCGGTTTTGATTCCGGCCCATGCACAAGCCACCACTCTGTTGAATTTGGCCCACCTCCCAATCCTGAAAACAATGATCAGCAAACTTACTGATTTAATGAAGGCTCTGAAGATATAAATGAATTGGATGTTGCAACAAATGAGCAGCTCTCAGCCACATTCAGCCATGGTATTTCCACCTCCAATTGCTCCTGGGCCTTAGTTGTGCAGTCATTTTGGCAGTAGTGTTTATTGGCAGTCAGAATGTAAGAATTGGGTAAAGGGTTTGGAAGAAAAGACAAGTATGCGCAAACAGATTTTGCCAGAATCAGGGAAGAAAACCGCCACTCAGAAGGTGCAATCAGGGTCAAGGAAGCAGGTAAAATGACTAAATCATTCCTTGTTATTGCAACTGGTCCTTGTTTGTGAAAACCCCCGCGGGTAGAGGCTGAAGTTAGGATGATAGGGGCAGAGGAGGAGGTTGCGGTGGTGGATAGGATGGAGGTGGATGTGGAAGAACAACCATTGTATCCCACCCTGGAAGCGGTTATGTGTAGTATGGCATGGGATGTACAGCCTGCAAACCCCAGAGGGGAGAAGGAGGCTGTGGAGGTTACAGAAGGGGGCAAGCGTGGCCCGGATGGTGCGGTGGAGGGGGAGGTTCCAGGTGCATGCGGTCTAGCCATGGAGGTACAGCTTGCAAAATCCTGAGGGAAGAATTCCACAGAAATTGCAAGGAGCAGGAAGTGTTCTGTGGATGGAGCGCATTTCAAGGAGATTGGGGATGCAAGGGTTTGGAAAACCATTATCTCCCTTGTGATGGAGGAAAATAGGGCCGCCTTGGAGAGGTTGCCTGGGTTTGGTTTTTGAGAACGGGCTGATTTGGATCCCAAATCATGTAGGAGGGCCTTGGTGGAGGGAAACATACCATGGCAGGTTGGGACAATACATTTTGCTCAGTAAACTTGTGTGATTGGTTGAAGCCAATGCGCAGATGTGCCAACAGGTACAAAGGTTGTGGCCAGCTGGGGAAAGCGGCCAAGCTGGGAGAGGTGCTAGTGTTGGATTGGACGCAGGCGCAGCAAAAGCCAGGTCTGTGAGGGCAAGGAAAAGCCCTGCGGATGGGAGATGGGGGATTTAGAGTGGCAGAGGCCCAATGTTGGTTTTGGTAGGGGGACATTTAAAAAAAATAAAAAATAAAAAAAACTGCTCTGTTTAACTGTTTCTTTCTTTCTTTCTCTCTTGAGAGCCGATTGGAAAGGTGGATAGGGGGGATTTTATAATGGGGCACACTATCCGGTTAACAGGCAGAACAACTAGGCACCTCAGAATTTTGGTTCTCTGGTCTCTTTTCTCTCTCTTAAGTTTTGTGTGCGCGCTGGTTTGCAGTTTTTGTGTTTGTTTGCAGACTGGTTACTGGGAAATTTGTGGCAGTTTTTCTGGGGCAGTCCAGGTACCCTTCCGGAGATTTTGCAATATAGGACACAAACTTTGGGGTTTGTGGGGCTCACATGGGGATGTGGGTTTCCAATTCTCTCATTCCCACTCACTCTCACTCAATGGCCAAGGTCCCTCACTCAAAAAAGGATAGCATGTCAAAAGTCTATTTCTTTGGAAGGTACAGCATTGCGGGGATAAAGACAAGGAAGTAAATAAAAAAAGGATGGGAAAGGGGGAGGGGTAAATCCACCTAAATCAGGTCCATAACCTCCACCATTTCCAACCCCGCCACATCCAGAAGTCCTCAGAAGCCTGCAATTGTTTGCCCCAGGATTTGGTTCCATGAGCTCCTGGAGCTGAGAGGAACTGCCAGAGGAGTTTGTCAAACTGGGCCTCAAAGTCCTTGAAGCATGCCTCCCTTAGCGCTAGCCCAGGTGTATGTACAAAATCTCTGGATTGGTTGTTCTGGTAGGAGGTGAGGCCAGAGGCAAAGATGTGATTACTACCCATTCCAGAGATTCTGGGATTTGGGGCGCGTCCCGCTGGCTCCAGAGAAGATCCGGCGCAGGGGACGGTAATGCTGATGGGGATGCCAGGGTGGAGTTCCAGGAGCCAAGGGATGAGGAGGCAGGGGACCAGGAGTTGGGCCAGGGGCTGGAGGGGGAGCCAGGCACAGTCCAAAAATTTCCTCCACGCTTGGGTGGGTTGTACCTTGGTTAATGCAAACGGGGTTGGCCTAGTAGCAAGGGTTGCAAAGTCCCCCTTGCGCGGTGGTCCAGAAAAGCAGAAGGGGGAGGCCAAGTCACATATTTTGTCAAAGTTCAGGGGTGGTGGAGGTTGCAGGTTACAGGAGGATGGCAAGCCAGGCCAATTCCACAATTCCTCCAAGATCAAATCATTGCTTGAAACCACAAACAAGTTGTGGTGGGCTGTCTGGCCCAGACATGGTGGATTGGCGCCAGGATGGGCTTGCAGAATAGTTTTGACAAGCAAGAAATGACAATGGCCAGTGCAGCAGGATTAGCATGTGCAACTGCGGGAGAGGAGGGTGGAGTTTAACCTGTGCCGGCACAGAAGGTGCAGGGTGAAACCATGGGGGAGTTGATTTGGAAGTGGAGGGGTGGAACTGTGACTAGGGGAGTGGGTGATGAGCAAGTGAGGTGAGCTCAGGGATGGTCAAGGCAGCAATGGGAGGGCTTTTGGGGACAGAAATCAACTTGAGGGGGGATGTGGTGTTGTATTTATAACCTCAGATTGGGAACTGCATTGCTGGCTGTGCACTGAGCAGTTGGGTAGGTCAGGCTCAGAATTTGGTGCAGTTTGGGCCCAACCCAGGCATGGTGCGCTTGCAACCCACTTGGATTGAGCAGACTAAGTAATGGAGCCAACCCAACCAAGTTTGCGGGTGGCTAGTTTGGAAAGCAGAGGCAGGGTAATTATGAGGTTATACGCGCTGGGGAGGTCTGCGCAAGCATAGGCCTGGACCAATCCATGGATTACAGGATCCACAGACGTGCGCAGAAGGATAAAGACTGGGGGTTCCAAGTAGGACACTGCAGAGGGCCGCTCCATGAGAAGGAAAAACCGGACGTACATAACACTGGAAGGGTTTGGAGGGTATAACTGTGAGAATTATCTTTATTGACAAACCAGCAATCTGAGATGAACCAACAAATGAGGAACACAACAATCATGAGGAATGGAAAAAAAAAATCAAAGTCAGAGGAACACCAACACCGTAACTGAGATTCCCAGATTTATTATTTTTGAGTGACTGGATGAAAAAAGGGCATTATTGGCTGGACAGAGGATGATTTTTCTGATTGAGTAAAAATGTTGACTTGAGTTGAACCGCCTGGAGTGTTTTGGTTGGAATAGATTTATCTTACCAGTTAGAAGTAGGATGGGTTGTCTGTTCAAGGGTTCTTGGTCGTGATTGGTGGTGACAAGTTTGAAGTGATCCTTTTGACCGTGGTGAGCTGACTGTGAATCAGAAATGAAAACAAATTGATATGATGAGATGAAAACAAGATGAAAGATAAAAAAACAACTGGAGACAAGTTGAAGTAGAACTTCATCCTAACTGGAGTGTCTGAAGTGGTGACTATACCCGCGGGGTGATCTGCTGCCCACTCCTCTGTAGAGGAGGTGTCACTCTCTTAGCTCTACATTCCCCTTAGCTGGAGATTGAGTCTATTCCTTTCTAAAAATAAGATTTGTAAATTTTGTCAGTTGCTTCTCATTGACTGCCTTGGTTAGTGGGTCCGCAAGCATCTGGGAATTATCAATTAGTTGCACTGTTAAGGATACTTCTTTCAGTTTGTCTCAAAGTCCTTTTGTCTTAAGATCCATGTGTCTGGTCTTGGCATTGGAGCCGAAATTTTTGAGTTTGTCATCTAGCCCTTTGTTGTCAACAAAGTGCTTGGAAGACGGCATATCCTTCTGAAATATTTCTTTCAAAAAATGACAGAGCCATTTTCCTTTTAGAAAGGAGTCCAATAGCAGATTGAGCTCAGCTTCTGTGGATGAGTAGGTTATATTCCGCTGCTTCTAGCTGTTCCAGGAGAGGAGGGAGCCAAAGGACAGACAAAGATACCCTGATTGTGACTTGCAACTAGTGGGGTCCTCTGCCCAGGAGGCGTCGCTGTAGCATTCCAGCAGTCCCTTCCATTTGTTGAAGGTGAGGGTCAGTTTCCATTCTTTGGTGTGGTTGAGGTATTTCCAAGTACGTTTGAGCTCCTTCCAGTGCATCAGTCCGGGTTTGTTTTGGAAACTAGCAAGGCTTGAGACAGAGTAGCTGAGATCTTGTCTGGTCCAACTTGCAATGTAGTTGAGGAGTCCTATTGCAGATTTGTAGTTTATGTTGAGCTTTTTGAACTCCTTAAAGTCTTCATCTGATGCTTCGCACAGTTTTAGGTGTGGAGTCGATGGTGTCAAACAGGGTCTGGGTTTGAGGAGCCTGAGTTCTTTCAAGCCGTGTACAATGTGCTTGGGTTGGCTCAGAAGAATGCTTGTTGGCGTTTTTTTTAAGACTCCAAACGGTCCTAGGCTGTGGAAGTTCTGTGGAGGGGAAAGGTGCTGTTTAGGCTGCCCTCCTGAGTGTTACAAAAATATTTAGATGTAACCAAGATCAAGGTCCAGAACCTGGTAAATGAGGAATCAAGGAGTAGAGGATAAAGATGATAATAGTTTGGTAGCGATGGAACAGCACTATCTGAGACAAGTTTTTGCAGGTAAAAGCTTGAATAAAAGAACTTAAAGTCTGCTTAGAGTTCAAGGAGCAAACGCTGTTGTATGTAAACAACGCCCACAAGCTAATAACTCTGGTCGTCAGCAGAAGATTGGGGATGATCAACTCAAACCCAACCAACCTCCAGGTTCTCAATGAACCTGCCCAACTCTCCGCAATCAAGCTCTTGAAGGGTACCAGATAACTGAGGGTGGCTGTACAAGAAAAAGCACAATGTTTAAGAAGCTCCATAAGCAAAAAGTAACTGATTTGAAGCAAGGATAATGATGAGGTAGACGTAGTCTGGGACAGAACAGGGTGGAGTGTGGAAGAATGAGTTCATTGCGTCAGTAATGAATGATAACGGAAGTTACAACACTCTGAGAAAGATCCAGTGAGACAGAAGGAAGAATGAGAAAACAACGGGAGAAAAGAAAGAAAGAAAGGAAAGCATACCTGGGACAGCACAGGGTGGAGTGTGGAAGGATGAGGAGAAGAGTGCTTCCACATGCCTGAGACCGCCCCAGGTATAACAACTGAACTGTGACATGGAGGTGAAAGGTGGAAAGCACACGCAAGAGAAGGGGTAACAGCTGTGGAACCCAAAACCCCCCCTTGCTGCTCACCTGTACTCAAACAACATGTCGGAATATGATGGAAAAGAACAAGAAAAAGAAAGAAAAGAAGAAGAAAAAAGGAAGAGAGAAAAAAAAAAGAAAGGAAGACAGAGACAGCAGATTGGCAGAAAGAAGAAACAGTTAAAACACCCCAAACATGAGTTGATGTTTCTCCAGAAGGACCCTGCTGAGCGGTTTGGTGAGCATGTCCGCAAGCATGTCTTTAGTGGAAACATGAACCAGGTCTACTGACTTGTCTGCCACACAATCCCAGATGAAGTGGTATTGTGCGTGAATGTGTTTGGTTCTGGCATGGTGTTCGGGGTTCTTTGCCAGGGCCTCAGCCCCCTTGTTGTCAATGTGGATGGGGATGGAGGTGTCCGGTCGGAGATGAAGTTCAGCTAGGACATTCTTGAGCCATACACCCTCCTTGCAAGAGTCGGACAGGGCTTTGTATTCTGCTTCTGTACTGGAGAGGGAAACTGTGGCCTGCTTAAGGGATTTCCATGAGATAGCCCCAACCCCCAGACGGTAGACGTAGCCAGAGGTTGAATTCCTGTTTTCCCTGTCCTCGGCCCAGTCCAAGTCTGAATAGCCGGAGAGTTGGAGGTTTCCTCCTAGCTGAAGCTTTAGGTGCTTTGTGGTGAAAAGGTAGTTGAGAGCTCAAACTTCCGCCTGCCAGTGCAATTACGAGGGGTCCCGGAGGTGTTTTGAGAGCCAATTGACCACAAAGGCGATATCAGGATGGGTGCATTGGGAAACCCAGAGGAGGGATCCTATGAGTTGATTGTAGGGTCCCGAGGCAGGGGGTTTGTCTCTTGACCGGCGGCTCAGAGCTTTGAAGCAAGAATCTGACAGCGTTGCGACTGGTTTGTGCTTGCTGCCAAGGAATTTTTCTTCAAGGATGTCAATGTATTGTGACTGGTTTAAGTAGAGAAGACAATTGGCGGTGTCTTGTTCAATTTGAAGGGAGAGAAAGTGATGGAGCTCTTCCTCAGCTCCAATCATGAACTTGGCACCTAGCAAGGCAATGGTGGAGTCCACAAACAAGGGCTCGCCGACCACGGCCAGATCATCAACATGAGAAGTGATGGCACCAATGAGTTTTCCTTGGTGTACTTTGAAGTAGAGCGTAGGATCATATTTCGAGTTGGAAAGCCCAGCCTTCAGGAGTGCCCCGTGGAGTTTCGCGTTCCATTGGCGAGGTGACTGCTTGAGACCATAGATTGATCTGTTGAGTTTGCACACCAATTCAGGGTGCCGAGGATCTTAAAAAACAGGTGGTTGCTCCATAGATACCTTGTGATCGAGGTTACCATTGAGAAAATCCGTCTTAAAGTTGACTTGACGGCCCTTCCAGTTATTTGATGCAAGCAGACTGAAGATGAGACGGAGCGTTTTGAGGCGGAGCATGGGGGAGAAGACCTCTTGGTAGTTGATTCCGTGAGTTTGCGTGTATGCTACCGCCACAAGCCTTGCCTTTAGTTTCTGAACGGTGTGGTCCAGCCGTTTCTTTACCTTAAACACCCATTTTGACTTTATTTTCTGCGCCTTTGTGGTTGAGCGACCAGAGTCCAGGTCTGCATGCCCAATAGCAAGGCGAATTCATCTTCTGCAGCTTTCAACCAGAAAAGTTTGTTGGGAGAGCGCAGGAGCTACTTCCAGGTTTTTGGCGTGTCGACGCCGTCTGGTAATTGAGCTGAATGAGACCAGTGACCATATCGGTCAGGTGCCTTTTGACTTTGAGTCAAGCGCCAAGGGGGAGGAGATGGTGGCGGAGCAGAAGGTGGAGAGATTGCCGGTGGAGGGAGGGGAGGGAGAGGAATGTGAGAAATGGCATTGGGGGCATCCAAAGGGTGAGTGGGAGCGGGTGATTGACTTTTGGAGGTTGGGGTTGGAGACAACTCTCCAGCCAACAACTCCGAAGTGTTGAAATCTCTGGAGGACAATTGATATTGATTAGATGGTGCATGGATTGAGGCAGATAGGCGCCGGTTTATTCTGGGGCGTAGAGGAATGTTGAGTGGCAGATCAACATTGGTGGGCGAGCTACCCAAGACCGGGGGTGAAGCAAGATTGTGAGGAGGCAGGGAGGAGGCAACGGTTGGTGATGGCCAGGGTATTTCAACGCTGAGAGGGGTTTCTGGAGAAGTCACAGGTATGGATGAGTAAGGAAAGGATGAATTGACAAAGAGTACGTCTCTGGATTTGATTTTCACTTTCCGTTCAAGGTCCAAGACCCTGTAGGCACCTCCACTGGGGAGCGTCAAAAGCAGAATGGAAGCTCTTGCTTTAGTGTTGAGCTTACTGCGATTCGCCTTGGGTAATTTGTACCAGGTTAGGCAGCTGAAAGGGTGGAGAGACGATAGAGGAGGTGAAGGCATTGAAAGGAGAGACAGGGGCAGCACAAAGCCCGCCTGAGTATGACATGGAAAGGCATTGTAGGAGGATACTGAATGGCGTAGCGCATCAGCCCAGAAGGATTTGGGAGTGTGGGCCTGGAGGAGCAAGCACAAAACTATGTTCCCTATGGTGCGATTAGCCCTCTCTGCCACCCCATTCATTTGAGGAGAATGAGGAGGCCCTAACTCATGGACAATACTGAATCTTGTAGATATGTTTGGAAAACCATGGACATGTACTTGCCTCCATTGTCCTATCTCAATGTCTTGATTTGATGACTGGCATTGATTTCAAAGGTGGTACAAAACAGTTTGAAGCAGCCAAAAACATCATTCTTGGATTTCATTGGGAATACAGCAACATATTTGGAATAGTTGTCAATGAAAATTATAAATAGCAATATCACTCCCTGGATGGTACCTCATACAAACCTACATCTGAGTGGATGAGTTGACCGGGAGTGAAGGATTGATATGGTCAACAAGACTTGAAGGGAGTTCGACTCATCTTTCACTGAACACATATTGGAAATTGTTGAACTTCAATCTTGTCCATTGGCAAGGTCAGAATGCTGTGGAGACCGAGCAGACGTTTAAGAGGCTTGAGGCCTAGATGAGAAAAACGTACATGGTACGCAAACAGGGAATCCTTAGCGGGCAGCCTGTGGTTAGCTGCAGGGGAGACAGAGCTCACAGACTCCGTAGGCAGATAGTATAGGTTGCCCTTTCTGTATCCCAAACCAACCGGATTGGCCTGTATTTGGACATCTTGAGAGGGATAGATCAAGCAGCCAGACAAAGTGAAGACCACCGTAAGATTGACTTCACACAGTCCAGCAATGGAGAGAAGAGGTTTGTGGAGGGTAGGAACAACTAAGGTCTTGATGCCTTTGGTTCTGTCAAACGGCAGACGTTGGAGTCCTTTATGGGACGCTCTGACTAATGAATGGTCAGCCAGGCAAACAGGAGTAGAGTTTGACTTAGCTGATTGAACCGCTGACAAAAAGGGAGTCATTAAGACGGAACAGCCGGAGTCTAGGTTTGCGTTGATGCAAGGGATCGTTGAGAAGTGGGAAGATTCAAGAACCTTGGCATGTCCAGCAGCTACTTCTAATTCAGAGCCTGAGTTGTTGGAGTCTTTGGGGGCATCAGGACGGCTGGAGGACAAGACTAGGTTTGTGGCAGTGGTTCTCCTGGCACAAGCGGCTGGTTTCTTTGAATTGGATTGCGGCTTCTTGGGGCGAGTCGAGTCTGCTGACTGACCTTGAGATGCCTTCACATCATTGAGAATTCTGCGTGTGTTGTAGCAGTTATTCAGGTCGTGACCATCTCTGTTGCAGAAGTAACAGTGTTTTGAGTTCCTGTCTGACGTGGTTGAGGGCGTCTTGGTTGTATTAGTTTTGGCTGAAGCGGCTGAAATATTGACTGCAATTTGAGATTGTCTCCTTGTGTACTCGTTTTTAAGAGAGGTAACCACAGTTTCTGACTTGACGCCGTCTTTATTCATGAGAGAGGATACACAGTGTAAGGAGTCTTGAGGTATTGAGCTGAGGAGGGCTGCCACGTGGAAATTGTCCGCCGTAAGGGGATTGTCTGTGGAGAGGAGAGAACCAAGGCCTTCTTGATAGCAAGCCATTGTGTTGATATGAGAGAGGATGTCGTCTCCGTCCATTTTGGTTAGGAGGAGTTTCCTCAACCAGTAGACTCTACAGCCGGTTGTCTGGTCCTGATGGGCTCAGGTCAGAGCATGCCACATGCCATGTGCGTGTCGTCGGTACTCTCTGATGTAGCGCAGATTGCTGGAATCAATGGCTTGAGTGATGAGAGCACAGGCTACCTTGTTTTCTATGGTCCATGAGGAAGTCGGGTTCTCCGGCTTTGGTTTCTCAATAATGTATCCCAATCCCGTGGCTTTGAAGTACAAGGTGACTACAAACTCCCAGTCAAGGTAGTTTGAATCAGTTCCTTGTGACTTCAGGACGGGTAGTCTGGCGTTTGAGAGCTTGTGAGAGCCTGTTAGCAGAGAGTTGGAGGAGGCGGCGAGCATGATTGAGTCAAAAATAGAAGTATTGGTGGTTTGAGGAGAGAAAAGCTCTGTCCTCTACTTTGCTTAATCTCTAAGCATACGGATCCTTATATGTGAGTGTGTTACTGAGATAAGCTGTGGAGCTTCTGGGCTCATAACCTGATGAGGTAGACGTAGTCTGGGACAGCACAGGGTGGAGTGTGGAAGGATGAGTTCATTGCGTCAGTAATGAATGATAACGGAAGTTAAAACACTCTGAGAAAGATCCAGTGAGACAGAAGGAAGAATGAGAAAACAACGGGAGAAAAGAAAGAAAGAAAGGAAAGCATACCTGGTACAGCACAGGGTGGAGTGTGGAAGGATGAGGAGAAGAGTACTTCCACATGCCTGAGACCGCCCCAGGTATAACCACTGAACTGTGACATGGAGGTGAAAGGTGGAAAGAACACGCAAGAGAAGGGGTGACAGCTGTGGAACCCAACAGATAACCTCAAAACTTCTCAAGGGACTCAAGAGTAGGCTGGAAGAATGCAACTCCAAAGGAAATAAAGGGAGGTATAACACTCCAGGCCTTAAGCTTAATAAGACCTCTTCAATCAATTGTGATTGGCTCCAGAAAGATGATCAGGGATCAGGACCAGTATGGTTGGAGAAAGGGAACAAGGAGTGGTATAACACACTCAAAAATTCCAACAGAAAGAATTTTCTTCAACCAGCAAGGCTATTGGTTGGTGATAAGGATCAGGACACAGAGGGGAAAAGAGTAAGGGTCAAAAATGGATCAGGGGGCAATCAGAGATATACCCAGGATAGGATCAGGATCTTAATTTCACAATAATGGGGGGACATAAGCACACACTCCGCTGGATGATTCTTTTTTCCGAAAAGGAAGGGGAGAGCCCCTCCTTTTATAGAAAAGAGGTCTGTAGACTATTTACAAGAGAGATTTACAAATAGAGCGGAAAAAAGATTTTTTTTTTTAAAGGATGATTGTCATGAGAAAACAAAAGAAAAAAAAGAAACAAACAAACACTCAGAAAAAAAACAGAAGAGTTGAATCAAGACCCTGGCCCATGTCAATGATAGGCACGGGAAAGAGAGTAGCTAGTGGGACGCCCGCGGGCATCCTGATGGGCCGGGGAGACATTTGAGACCCGGGCGGGAAATGGACAAGCCGTGCGGGAGACCGGTGAGCTGGAGGGGGAAAGCATGAGGTAGACAGGCGCTTGAGACGGCCAAATTGGTTGTGAAGAGATGAAAATGTTGATTTGGGAATTGTTGTGGCTGTTGACTGGGGAAAGTTTGAGAGTCTCAAGCAACAGATTTGTTGGATTGGGTTGATTGAGTGAGGAGATGGCTTGGTGGATAGAATGAGGGAAATCATCATCATCTTGGGAAGGGTCAAGGAAGATGAGATGGGGATTAATTGATCAAGATCGGTGGTTGTGGTGAGGGAGGCCAGGGATCTGAGCTGACAATAGGAGCCAGCATCACCGGGGATGAAGAGGATGGAATATCTGGATGGGACTGAATCTCAATCCCAAGCGATTTCTCGGCGGAGGTAGAGGGAATACTTGAACTCAAAGTGGCTTTGGACCAAAAAAATCCTGAGATAGGTTGGGTTCATCCAGCTCATCCGACAGCTACCGGCACTTCAACCGCTGGCGCCGGCGTGGGTCTGACCATTGCTCGAGACGCTGGGACCGGAGAATGAATGGAGATTGAGTGCGTAGAGGGAGTCAAAGAAGGATTGGAGTGAGTAGAGTAGGATTGAGATGCAGAGTGGGAGGGAGGATTGATTGTGAGGGGGGATTGTTTGAGACAAATGTTGAGAGGGTTGTTAGAGGATGGGATGGGGAAGGAGATCCTGATGGAGCGTAGGTTTCTTAATCTTACGAACACCGGTGGTGGTGGTGGTCGTAGTATATTGGGATTGATTGATTGGTTTGAGTTGATGATTAGGGTTAAGGTTGTTGGGTTTGAGGATGGAGGGATGGATGGAAGAGGAGGATGTGGGGATGATGGATGATGATCCTGAGGGGGTTGCCGGTGATGGATGGCAGGGTGGAGGCAAGCCCAGCGGTCTTTTGGCCGCGCGCTTGGCAAAATAAGTTGTGAGACTGAATAGCAGAGCGGCAGGGATTTGAACACAAGAGCGGGGATACAACCACCCAGAGATTGTCCTTGCCAACTGAGGGAATAAGAATTTGGGAAGCTGGGAACCAAATGGAACCCTATTCCGGATCAAAGATTTTTTTTTTTTTATTTTTGGATCATGATGCCTATGAATGATGATAAGGAAAAGTCATAAAAAAAAAAATCTCCGCACTGGCCAGGGTGTCCAGGATGGGGCACCACATTGTTCAAACCTCATGCCAAGTATGCTGTCTGGTTTGTGATCTTGTGAGTCTTTCAACCAAGAGTTGAATTTTTTGTCAAAATTGTTCCCGTCGCCCACAAGGATTAGATCCTTGACGTGGAACAACAGGAATTAGTTGTTTTCTTTGGACTTGTAAAGACAGGGATCACTATCTGACTCCTTGAAGCCGACTGATTTGATCCTGTTTGTGAGTGTACTGTACCAATCCTTGGGAGATTGCTTAAGTTGGTATAGGCTTTTCTTGAGTCTTAAGTATTGAAATTTGCGTTGGCATCATTGGGGTGTCTTGATGATTACTTCTTCCTCAATGGGCGCATGGAGAAAGGCCACTTTTACATTGTATTTTCAAATTTTCAGTTTGTTCTTCAAGGCAGACAGAATGATTGTTCTGAGCAAGACTATCTTTCTGGTTGGTGCAAATGTTTCATCAAAGTCAAGCCCATGGACTTGGTTGAATCCTTTAACACAGATCCAAGGCTTGTAGATGACTGCATCATCATGGGCATTCTCTTTGATTTTGAATACCCATACCGTGTCAAGCGGGTTCAGTGGTGTGTCTCCTTCATATTCTTCACAAACTTCAAGTAGTTTGCATTGATCAACTTCTTTCTTCATCAACCCACCCACTTGAAGATTTCTGCACACCAACTTGCTTGATCGAAGGCCTTGGGCTCAAAGTAATGGTGAAATCCATAACGTTGAGGGGGTCTGATGATTGATCAATCTTGAAGGGATCTTCTCACAGGTTCTGGATCTTCAACCACTTCAGCCCCTTTGATCTATACTTGGGTTGAAAGGTTTGTACGGATTCCCCACTGGTTCACTTACATTAGATTCCGCTTCCAAGACTGGTTTTTCTTCATCCAAGGAGTCCACTTTGACAGGAGGATCCCTGTAGTTCATTCTAGACACAGGATTTTCCTTGGTTATTGGGGGATGTTCTTTGTTTGATTTGGTCACACTGAAGTCAAGATCTGAGGTCGAGCTGATTCCTAGATCATCTACCGAGTTCTTCAGAAACCTGAAATGTTTGGATTGAACAATTTGCCCATCAGGAATGAGAATCCGGTAGGAGAGTAGGTCGGTGTTATAGCCAATGAGTTTTCCTTCACTCTCTTTAGGCCGGAACTTATCTTCCTTAGATCTTCTTTGGCTTAGAATGATGGTTGTGATACCAATGGGATGAAGATAGTTGAGGGGAACCTTACTTCCTTTGATGAGTTGCAAGGGCAAGTGTTCAAGATTGTCTTTGGGGATCTGGTTCAGGCCAGTACATCAGGACTTGAGGATCTCCAACCAGTATTTTCTTGGAAGTTTTGATGAGCTTAGAGTTGATCTCACGCTCTCAACAATGGTTCAATTTGCCCTTTTGGCTCTGCCGTTGTGTTGGGGATGGTAGGGCTCAGTGACAAGATGATTGATGAACTTCTCCTTGAAGTATGTTACTAACCTATTTTTTAAAGATTCTGTTCCACCATCAGAGCACACCATAGACGGATAGCAGCCATAGATGTTCTTCTGCTTCTTGATAACCTCTATTAGTATGGGAGTTGTATCATCCTTCCAAGTCAGTGGAATTCCAGAGATGTACCCAGAAAAATTGTCCACAATTGTCAAGAAATATCTTTTGTGTCTATGGAATTCTGGACTGATTGGACCCAAAATATCAAGATGTATCCTATCAAAGGGTTTTGTGGCGGAGGATGAGACAGACTTGAAGGGAGATTTGCTTATCTTGCATAGAAGACAGTCTTTGCATTTTAACTTGTCTTTCTCCGCTGATGTGTATTGCACTCCCTGGATTTTGGACAGAGGACCAAGTGAGGCCTGACCGTAGGACAGATGGAGATTCTTCAGGGTCCTCTGTTCCTCCACACTTGTTGAGTAGCACTTTTGAATGCCAACCTTGCAGGGTGTGTCAAGGACAAAGAGATTTTTGGTAATTTTGCCTTGACATACTCTTTTCCTGTCCTCTTTCAATTCAAAGTGTCCAGATTTGGCCTCAAGAGTGCATCCTTGATTGAGAATTTTTCCTGGGCTGACTAGGTTGACAACAATGTCCAGGACGTACAGACAGTTGGAAAGCATAATTGTGTGGGTCTTGCATTCTAGTTTGACGGTTCCCACCCCTTGGATAGGGAGATCTGCACCAGCCTTTCCAGTGGTGATGTTCTCTCCATTGAATGGTTCCAGTTTGGTGAAGAATCTTGAATGATTGAAGATGTGCAAGGTTGCACCACTATCAATTAGAATGTTCTTCTCAGCCCCAATATTTGATTCTATCCACCTGGTCAAGAAAGCGTGGAAGTGGGCCCAGTCCTGATTCTTCTTTTGCTTGTCCTTCCATTGAGTCTGATTCTCTTTCCACCACTTGGGGGCCTTATTGGGATGGAGGTGATAGCATTCTGATTATGAGTGATTCTTGTCTTTTTTTGGGTGGTGATATCCTTCAACACATTGATTAGACAGTTGATTTTTGACCTTGGTTCTCATTGTGGTGAGAGAAGTTTCATTTTTACCTCGCAGGATACCTTTCTTGGTGATTTCTGCCTTGACTTTGTTGTGGTATTGAACAAGTTGATTAAATACGAATTCAACCAAGATTTTCTTGTCTGAGTGCAAGAGATGACACTTGAGATCCTGGAGATTTGATGGAAATTTGAACACGGTTAGGTATGCCAAGATGTTGTCTGGTAATTCTATACCTATGTCAATCACCTTCTTGATAGCAGTTTTGATTTCTGTCACAAACCTCAGGATCTTGTTGTCTTTGAAGCTCAGTTGCACGAAGTCATTGAAGATTCTGGCTTGATTAGATGCTTGAGAGGAGGAAAGTTGTTCCTTGATGGCTAGCCCTATGTCCTTGGATGAGTTGAAATTGGCTGGGCTGATAATGTTATGGTAGGTGAAAGAATCAACCTTTGATATGAGGAGCAGCTGGATTTCATTGTTATCTTGAGGTGAGAAATGGTCCAAGGCTGATTCAAGTGTTTCCAGCACTCCTCTGATCTTGACTAGAGCCTTCATCTTGTCCATCCATATACCATAGTTCTCTTCTTTCAGCAGCGGGGTGGTTTGGAGGGCTGTCTTGAGCATAGCTTGAGGGAATGAGTCCAACAGAAATCCCAATCCCAATGCCATGGTCCTAAGTCTTGCTGTTCATGGTAGATTTTGGCTTTTAACCGTATAACGGTGAGAATTATCTTTATTGACAAACTAGCAATCTGAGATGAACCAACAAATGAGGAACACAACAATCATGAGGAATGGGAAAAAAACAAAATCAAAGTCAGAGGAACACCAAAATTGTAACTGAGATGCCTGGATCAATTATTGTTGAGTGACTGGATGAAGGAAGGGCATTATTGGCTGGAAGGAGGATGATGTTTCTGATTGAGTAAAAAAGTTGACTTGAGTTGAACCGCCTGGAGTGTTTTGGTTGGAATAGATTGATCTTACCAGTTAGAAGTAGGATGGGTTGTCTGGTCAAGGGTTCTTGTTCATGATTGGTGGTGACAAGTTTAAAGTGATCCTTTTGACCGTGTTGAGTTGAGTGTGAATCAGAAATGAAAAAAAATCAAGATGATGAGATGAAAACAAGATGAAAGAGAAAAAAAAACTGGAGACAAGTTGAAGTATAGCTTCATCCTAACTGGAATGGCCGCAGTGGTGACAATAACCGCGGGTTGATCCTTTGCCCACTCCTCTGTAGAGGAGGTGTCACTCTCTTAGCTCTACAGAGGGATTGGGAGGTATGGGTTAAGGTTGGGCTAGGGTTCCAGATTCTTGGGGTTCATTCTTAATTTTTTTGTTAGGATTTCAGTTGCGCTTGTACTTAGGTTGGGGTTGAGAGGGAGGACTTAAAACATCACTCTCAACGCTGGGTTGTATGATCTTCTCATCATATCATATCACCAAAGGATCAGGAAAGGATTGAAGGCAGGAATATACAACTTATTCATCTTTTCTTTATAACTATCTTTCATTCTCAAAACCCATAAGCAATAAACTCCTTAAAGACGCTTAGAAAAATAAATTCCAAACTTGAGTACAAATTAGGCAATTATATCTCACTTTTTTCCACAATGGGAAAAAGTTTCAGGCTATAGGTATTTCTTAAAGGTGGCTGATCAATACTCTTTTCTAAAATTTGGAAGATTCTTGAAATATAAATCAGAAGGGTTTGAGGAGTTTGTCATCCTAAAAAATTTAATGGAAAATCTGTACAATCCCAACATTAAGAAGGTTGTTTCTGACTGGGGCAGTGAATTTGTAAACAAACACTTCTGAGATCTGTCAGAAAACAATGGTTTTGTTCATGTATTATCACCAGAAGAAACGCGGGAGAATAATCAACTTGCTGAAAGAGAAAATAGAAAAATTCTTGACAAGGCATGCTGCTTGCGCAAAGGGTTGAATCTGCCAAATAACCATTGGGCTGAGGCAGTTAACACTGCCGTTTTTTATCAAATCTCACTCCAACAGTCTCAAAAAATGATCAGTCCCCATACTTTATCAGCCCTGTGGATGCCAAGCTCCTTTTAGCTACCAAAGGTGATAGAATAAATAATAAAAAAATTATTCAATAAATGGAGCAAAAATACGTAAAATATTTGGATAAAGCTTATTGCAAGGTTGATTGGTTTGGATATGGTTTATTGTTATAAATCAATATGAATACATTGATTATTGAATATTTTTAAAAAGGGGCCACAATTATATTGGGGAACTTTAACACCTCTCTTCAGGGAATTCTGTATGAAAACATGTAGGCCTGGTTACTTTGGAACCTTTAATTTATATTTTGAAAGGATATATTTCCCAAAGATAATATGTATAAAAAATACATGGTGGAGTGGCGGGGCTTTGTAACCAAGATCCCACAAAAGAAAAAGGATAATAAGACTCACTAGTATATTATTAAATCTTTTGGGTACATGTTTGGGACATGCACTGATCGGTTAAACCTGTTTACTGGGGTTAAAAGGTTGTTCAGCAGTTTAAATTGATAAAAAGGGTTGGGGATGGATATTATTAATCAGACTAAAGCCATTGATCACTTAATTATCTCTTATAAGTATTTTCTTACCTTGGAAGGGTTTCTGGTTTAAATATAACTGGGTCTCTTTGTATCAATATTCTGAAAAGAGCCCTTTATTTATAGCTTTTTGAGTCCCAATATTGTCCTTCTGAGGGGTACAGGGGCTCAAAGGGACGGACACTGAGGCTAAAAGGGTAACCAGTGGCAGCCTGTCATGTGTTTTGGTGCTTTAGAATGGGTAACATCTAATTTCACAGTTTATGGGAATTCTTCTACCTTATAATTGATGTTTGGACGTGTGAATAATACTTATCTGTCCATTTTATTTATCATTCAATTGATTATCCTTAATAAATTTTCCCAGTAAGTTTATAATTATTTTAATAGAATTTTTTAAGAATAGTCTGATGTCAGGTGAGTTCTCATTATGTATTAAATAATTGGAGTAAATTCATGATATGAATTTTACTCCTTATCTTGAAATTTTAGTTGATTTACTAAAAATAATTATTTAAAAATATAATTCATGAGTATTTTGTAATATTTGTAAATCATTAGTTTCCTTAGTATGTCATGAGAATACTTATTTCTTTTAGTTCTCATAATGTTATATTAAAGTATTTTAATATATTTTTAGAAATAGTCATTACCTCATTCTCGACATTCTTGGTATTTTAAATTATATTTAATGAAAAATACGTATAAAGGTTATTAAGGTGTTTTTTTTATGTATATTTAGACTATCTACTATCCACAGGAACAATCATTACATATGCAGAATTTTCCTGTGTAGTTTTTTGCATGTTTACAGGATAGCTAGGTTTCTCAGGCTGCCTGTCACTTTTTCAACTTGTAGTCCCGCATCTGCGTACTTGTCAGAGGCCCAGGGCTGCATACACGCCTTGACAGGGTGACAGTGCTGAAGCTCAGTTGTGCAGGGGTGTATTGGCTGCCGCGGCTGTGTGTGGTAATTGTGATAGAACACATTTCCATCTGTAACTCCTAGAACTCAATTCTGACTGAATTCCAGGTGTGAAACATATACGTGAAAATACATATGAAATATTTGATTGTCCAAAAAATTACCACAGTGGTTCTGTGGTATTTTGGTCTTTCCATTCTTGATTATTTAAAAATAAAAGGGGTTGGATTTCAAGGGTGGAGTCAATGAGTGACCATACCTAATTTTGGGTGGAGAATCCATTTCTGCAATAATATTCATGGTTTTCCTACTATTTCTTAGTTTAATTTTAATATTATTATTTTTATATTTTTTTTTACTTTTGCAGCTTGCTCTGTAATAGTAGCAAGCTGAAGGGACAGACACTGAGGCTAGCAGGGTAGCCAGTGGCAGCCTGTCACTTTTTTGGTGCTGTAGAATGGGTAATATCTAATGTCACAGGTTATGGGAATTATTCTACCTTAAAATTGATGTTTGGATGTGTGAATAACACTAATCTGTCCATTTTATTTATTTATTAATTAATTATCCTTATAAAATGTTCCCAGTAAGTTAATCATTATTTGAATAAAAATTCCTAGGGATAGTCTTATTTCAGGTGAGTTCTCATTATGTATCAAATAATTGGAGTAAAGTCATGATATTGATTTTCTCCTTATTTTCAAATTTTGGTTGATTTAATAAAAATAATTATTAAAAATTATAATTCATGAGTATTTATGTAATATTTTTATATAATTAGTTTCTTTAGTATTTCACAAAAATAGTGATATTTTCTAGTTCACATAATGGTATATTGAAGTATTTTAATATATTTTTAGAAATAGTCATTACCTCATTTTCGACATTCATGGTATTTTAGATTCTATTTGATAAAAAATACGTATAACGTTTATTAAAGTATTTTTATATAATTTATGTATTTTTAGACTACCTACTATCCACAGGAAGATTAATTAAATATGCAGAATTTTCCCGTGTAGTTTGTAGCATGTTTACGCGGTACCTAGGTTTCTCAGGCTGCCTGTCACTTTTTCAACTCGTAGTCCTGCATCTGTGTACTTGTCAGAGGCCCGGGGCTGCATAAACGCCTTGACAGGGTGACAGAGCTGCAGCTCAGCCGCGCGTGGGTGTATTGGCTGCTGCGGCTGCATAGGGGAATTGTGACAGAACACATTTCTGTCTTTAACTCCTAATATATACACCAGACATCAATTCTGACTTAATTTTAGGTGTGAAACATATACAGAATAATACATGTGACATATTTGATTGGCCAAAAAAGTACCATAGTGGTTCCGTGGTATTTTGGTCTTTCCTTTCATAATTATTTAAAAATATGAGGAATTGGATTTCAAGGGTGGGGTCAGTGAGGAACCCTACCTACATTTGGGTGGAGAATCCATTTCTTCCATAATATTCATGGTTTTCCAACTAATTGTTAGTTTAATTTTAATATTATTGTTTTTATGTTATTTTTTTTTTACTTTTGCAGCTTGCTCTGCAATAGGAGCAAGCTGACGGACTTTCTCTCAACAAAAAAAGGCTCCTGGAATTAAAAAACTCAGAGGTTTTGGATGCAAAGCCTTCATTCCTTTCCCAAAATACCAAAGGAAATGGAAACTAGGTCTTATGGATGACAAAGGAATATTGCTTGGCTATGAAAAAAAACCTTTTCCTTACAGAATTCTTTGACTCCAAGACAAGAAAATGGTATCACAAGGCATGTAGAATTCTCTGAAGGGATCCTTCTTCCAGTACAAGGTGGAAATTCTAATAAGTCTTTTCAAAATAGGTGGGAAAAATTAGAACTTGAAGAGGAAGATGTTTTTTTTGATTGTGAGGAAGGCCACCCAGTAATAATTCCAAGTGTCCAAACCTGATGAAATAAGCACATCAAAAACAAATCCGCAATGATCAATGAATCCACTCACGTCCTAGACTGAGAATTGGAATTTCAGGGAAGGCAAAAACCAGAGGAAACATCCTCAAATTCTGAATCCATTTAAAGCACAGTCCCAAAGCAGATCAAAGTTATTGGAACAGGGCATTGTATCAGATTTGAGGAAAAAATCACTCTAATTAATATTCTCCCTAATCCATGCAGATCAATACCACACTTCACATCAGCCAATTGGGAAAATAAGCAGAGGATTGAGAAAGAAGAAATGGTATTGTTCAATGGATTACATTGGAAGAAGGCTATCAAGAAAGAAACAGATTTTATCAAAATTCTGGTTGTGTGGAATAAGGTGTATAGAAAAGAACGTAAGTAACCAGGAACAACATGGTTTTTTGAAAAGAAAAGGGATAATACAAACAAAGTTGTAAAATTTAAAGCATGAATTAGCCCTCAACCCTTTTCCAAAGCTCAAGGGAAAGATTACTCAAAGTAATTTTCCCCACCAGGAAGACTCAATTCCTTGAGGGCTTTGATTGTTCATGCAGCATCAAATGACCTTTATTTTTGTCAGATGGATGTGAAATAAGCCTTTCTTAATGGGCAATTGGATGACGAAGTACATGTATCCATTCCCCAAGTTTTTTATCTGCCAAACAAAGTTCTGTTATCAATTGGATAAAGCATTATATGGCCTCAAGAAAGCCCCACTTCCTTGGTATAATTGATCTTCAAACTGGCTAATCCAATCCTGTTTCTCCTCCTCACTTTCTGAAGTTTGCCTTGTCTTTTGTGGAGGAGCCTCAATAATCTGGCTCTTCCTTCACGTCAATGAAATTGCAATGTTAGGTAAAAATTTTGAAAAATTCAAAACTGAGATCAAGAAGAAAGTTGAAATGAAAGATCTTGGTAAAATGGAACTCCTGCTTGTAATTGAAGTCAATCAAAGGGAAGAAATGATGAAGCTCTCTTAAGCTCATTATTCCAAATAAATTATCTGTGATTATGGGATGATAGAATGTAGAACATTAGCCACGCCTTTGATCCCAAATATCCACCTTTAAAATGCTTTCAAAGATGATATAAATAAGTATAAATTGTTAAAATTGAACTGAAAAATTGTGATTTGATCATTAATTTACCTCTGCACTGAAAGGAAGATTGTTGGAAACCAGGACCTCTGGATTGATTTCAACAGGTTGAGGGCAAGAATGCGGAGATTAAATAATTAACAACAATTAATGGCATGAAGATGAAGATAAATGAGAATAGTCAAACCAACAGGAGAAATTCTGAAGGGTTGTTGAATCAGCACATGCTAAGAATCTTTATGGACTGGATTGAATGCACCGAAAGCTGCTAAAAGTTGATTAGAACAAAGAGCAATTAATGAAAGAGATGGAAGAAGTAATGCAATCATACTTAGGCAGTAGAGTCTTCAGATAAAAGGAAGCCGCCTTGAAGTATTCTTGGTTGCGGTGGTGGATCTGTGGATTAGGCTTAATGAATGCATGGGCGTGGAGTGCTCAAGATGCTTTGAATCAGTCTTTACCGTTTTGAGACGCTTCCAGACTTGATTGAGTAGTTGGAGAGTGCTTTGAATTGTAAGTGTGAGAAATGACAAAAAGAAAAAGGATAAGAGAGAGATGTGATGAATGATGATCACTCTTGGGGCGCTGTTCATTGGGATTGCAATCAGTTGGCTGAGAGGAAGAGATGACCTTGGGGGTGTACTGAAGTTGAGCCAGTAATGAAGCGCCTGTACTGGGATGCCAGAATGACAGGCTTCAGTCTCAAGTGGGAGCTTGAAGACACAGTTTTTACAACAGCCCTCCTTGATTCAAAGCGTGAGAGGTCTAAGTACTGACATGATGAATAAGTTGCAAGATTGAATTTCTATTGGCGGCTTTGGTGAGGCCGTCTGCTAACATTTGATCTGATTTGATGAGTTGGATTTTGATTGCTTTATTGGATACATCTTCTCAAAGTCCTTTGGTCTTCAGGTCGATGAACTTTGTCTTGCAATTGCTTCCAAAGATTTTTATTTTTTCGTCCAAACCTTTATTGTCAATCATGTGGATTCTCTCTTTTATAGGCTTTCTCCAGAGTTCATGGATGAGGTAATTGATCCATCTGAATTCAATTTTACCATTTCTGAGAGCGTTGCACTCAGCTTTGGTTGATGAGTACGTGATATTTCTCTGGTGTCAACTGGTCCAGTAGAGAGGTGATCCCCAGTAGAAACAGATGAACCCCAACTGTGAATTTCAAGTGATTGGATTTTTGCCCCATGTTAAGTCGCTATAACATATGAGTTTTTCCAAATCATTCTTCTTGGCAATAAGAAGCTGTTGATTTTTGGAACAACCAAGATATTTCCACACCCTGAGTACCTCCTTCCAGTGAGCAATCCAAGGGTTTTGGAGAACCTTGCCAGAGATGACATGGCATAGCTGGTGTCAGGCCAAGCAATTCCAGCTATGAAGTTAAGTGGTCCTATAGGTGACCAACAGGATACCCCCAGCTTGTTAAATTCTTCTTAATCCTTGTTTCTGGCTGGTATAAGATGGATTCCATGAGTGCAGGGTGTCCTCATTGGCTTGCAGTCTGTAAGATACAACTCTGCCAGACCCTTTTCAATGTTTATGGGAAGTGATTACCTTATACCATCCAGAGATTGTTCAACCTTCATGCCAAGCAAGGTGTTAGGAGGGTGTGCTGAAAAGTTTTTGAATTTGTTTAGGAAAGCATCTTTAAATTTTTGAACATTTCCTACTACAAGTAGATCATCAACATGAACAAATATGGCTTATTTATGATTGGTACCCCGCTAAAGACATGGGTCTTCTTCTGAGGGAGTGAAACCTTGATCTTGAATCCATTTGCTTAACATCTTGTACCAGTTCTTTGGTGCTTGCTTGAGTCCGTATAGGGACTTCTTGAGCTTGAGAATTGGAGTTTGTCTTTCCAAGCTAATTGGTTGTTGTACGAACACTTCTTCATCAAGGGGAGCACGCAAGAACACTCCTTTGACGCCAAACTGCAGCATTTCCAGATCCAGATAAACCGCTAGCAGTAAAACTGCCCTTAGGGATGCCACCTTGCCCGTGGGGGTATAGGCTTTGAAGTAGTTGATGCCATAGCATTGATTAAATCCTTGCACGCAAACTCTCAATTTGTAAGTTGGAGCTTCTCCGTGTGTGTTCTCCTTGATTTGCAATGCGTAAGTTATGTTGAGTAAGTTCCTTGGCTTGGGTCCTTTTTAGTCTTCTCAAACTTTGAATTCTTTGCAGGTGTTCAGCTCCTTGTATAGAGACTTGGACCAGATGGGAGAGCAAAGAGCTTCTTCAGGTGATTTGGGAACAAATTTGGAGAAATATGCGTATTTTTCTGGAAGTCTCAGTTCCTTAGAGTTTGCAATTTTGGAACCAGCTCCTGTATCACTTCATCATGAGCATTGGCTTCTGGTTTGGAATTTGACTCTTCGAATTCTTCTTTGACAGCAGGACCTGCCTCAACTGGGAATTTGGAGGTGTTTGGAGGCCTGGTTGAAGAAGGTGTTTGGCCCACAGTTGGTTCATTATGATCTGTGGGTACATTTCCGACATTGTCATGGGAGATTTAGTAAATTTTACATTCTTTGTTTCTATGAAACTGCCAGTGTTGGTTAATACTTGGTTGGACAGGAACTTAGGGAAATATCCAATGAGTCTCCCAGGTAAGCCTTTTTTTCAAACTTCCTTGGCGACTGGTCTCCAAGGTCCAGATAGTAGAGGCTGCTTCTTATGGGTTGAAGATAATCAATTGGTAACAATTTTCCATTCATTAATTCCCATGGCTTGAGGCCTTCAGGGTTGGGTATTTGATTCAGAGCAAGAGTGCAGCTTTGGATGACTTCATGCCAATAGTTCTTTGGGAGTTTTGAAAATGAAAAGGTTCCTCTAACAGATTTGGCTACTTTTTGGTTTGCTCTTTTGGCCCTTTTGTTGTGTTGTGGATGGTATGGTTCAGATCTTACTCTGCATATCCCCTTGTCCTGTAAGAATTTGGTGAGATTGTTGCTTGTGGATTCGCTGACCCCATTGCAACAGAATTCTGAGGGGAAATAGCTGAGCCAATTGAAATCATTTGAGAGGATAAATTTGATTTTTTTGGCTGCATTGCTCTTGTTTCTCAAAGGAAATGAGATAATATACCCACTGAAGTTATCCACCATTGTTAGAGAATATTGAAACCCATTCTTTGATGTTGGCGTGATTGGCCCAATTAGGTCTGCGTGGACACGCTGAAACACCTTTTCTTCCTTAGCTGAGGAGCATTTGAAGCTTGCTCAAGTGATCTTTCTTTTATCACAGCTTAAGCAAAAGAAACTGTTCTTTATGTCCGCCAAGATGGATTCCCCTAGGAACCGTTCCATCCTGGTAATTTGGGCGTGTCCAAGTTTAAGGTAAAGCTTGTTGAATTTCTCCAATTCATGATTCCCAGCCCCGTGATAGCTTTGGTTTGAGGCCACTTCCACGTACAGGAGGTTTTTGACAATCTTCCCTTGTGGAATGGTTGACTGATTGGTGACTAGTTTGAAAGTAGGTGGATTTACTCAGTCGTTCATGACTAAATTCGCTCCCTTTTTGAGAAATACTCCCATTGAAAGCAGGTTGACGCAGGCATCCAGAGTCCAGGCAGCATTCTGAAGCTCAATTGTTCCAGTGGTGGTATCAATGAATCCCATTCCTCTTCCTTTTATTTCAAGCAAGGCGCCAGGTTTTCCTGTCTTGATCACATTTAAAACGTCTTCTAAGTTCATCCTCTTGAACCAATCTTTGTTTGTTAGCATGTAGATGGAACATCCTGAGTCTAAGATGAAAGGCTTTGGATCCATTGAAAAAATTTTGGTGAAGCAGAAGTAGTGCGAGAAGAAATTGGAGATTTCCTCCTTTTTTTTTCTGGTTTGCGGGATTTGAATCCTTTTGGTCAAAGCTCTGGAAATTCAATCCAAAACTTCTTGCAAGGATGATTCTGAACATCTGGATTATGGACGCCATTCTTTTACCGTGGATAGCTTGAGTAAAGATTCATGTTGGCTTTGGATGTTGAGGAACCTTTGTTGATTATTGCATCAATCTCATTCTTGTGTTGTACCAGGTGATCCAAGACTCTTTCAACATTTATTTCTTTCTCGCTGTGCATTATTTCAGACGCGATGCTTTTGAGAGTGGATGGGAATTTGAAGAGTATAAGGTAAGCGAATATGTCTGATGGCTATTCAATTCCTACTTCTGAGAGCTTGTTGAGACTGAGTCACACATTTGTTAAAAATTTATCAATGTTGTCTTCAATGAAGGGAAGATAAAGAAATGAGTTACAAATTCTTGCTTGATTTGCTGATTGGGATGAGGAAAAGTAACTCTTTGTCGCAATCCAGATTTCTTTTGTGTTGTGTACATTTCCAGCATTAATGATGTTGGTATGTGTTTCTGGTTCTAACTTGGCTAACAGAAAGGGGGCCATGTCCTTGTTGATTTGGGATCTAGCTGAACTTTGTTGCTCTTGCTTTCCATTATATGAAGGATGCCTCGTAGATCAAAAAAACTTTCCATTTTGACCTTCCATATTGAGTAGTTATCCTCATTTTGGAGCGGAGTTGATTCTACAAGTGTCTTCAGCTTGATCTTTTGAATTGTGCTGTTGCCCCCAGTTCCTGGTGTTGAATGATAATTGGTCATCGTGATGAGCCCATTTAACTCAGTCGGTAGAGCTTTTTGCTTTTAACCATGAGAAGAAGATTGTTGGAAACCAGGACCTCTGGATTGATTTCAACAGGTTGAGGGCAAGAATGTGGAAATGAAATAAGTAACAACAATTAATGGCATGAAGATGAAGATAAATGAAAATAGTCAAACCAACAGGAGCAATTCTGAAGGTTTGTTGAATCAGCACGTGCTAAGAATCTTTATAGCCTGGATCAAATGCACGGACAGCTGCTAACAGTTGATTAGAACAAAGAGAACTGAATCAAAGAGATGGAAGAATTAATGCAATCATACGTAGGCAGTACAGTCTTCAGATAAAAGGAAGCCGCCTTGAAGTCTTCTGGGTTGCGGTGGTGGATCTGTAGATTAGGCTTAATCAGTGCATGAGCGTGGAGTGCTCAAGATGCTTTGAATAAGTCTTTACGGGTTTGAGACGCTTCCAGACTGGATTGAGTAGTTGGATAGTGCTTTTGAAGTGTAAGTGTGTGAAATGAAAAGAAGAAAAAGGATGAGAGAGGGTTGTGATAAATGATGATCACTATTGCGGTGCTGTTCATTGGGATTGCAATCAGTTGGCTGAGAGGAAGAGAGGACCTTGTGGGTCTACTGAAGTTGAGCCAGGAATGAAGGGCCTGTACCGGGTTTCCAGAATGACAGGCTTCAGTCTCAAGTGGGAGCTCAAAGACACAGTTTTTACAACACGCACAGCCATCCAACCAGATTTGGCTTTTGCTGTTAGTTTTCTTACACAGTATTACAAACAACCAGGCATGCAAAACTGGCAAGTGTTCATGCATGTGGTAAAGTATCCCAAAGTTAAAATTCAACATTTGCTTTAATTTAAAAAAAGAAGATCAGGACCTTTCTTAGCCTATTCAGATTCCTATTGGGGAAAATTTTGCAGAATCAGGAGATTGGTTGCTGGATGATTTGCAATGTTTCACAAATTTTTGATTCTTTGGAGAACAAAAAAACAACCTTGCATCTCTCTCTCTATAGCTGAGGCCAAGTATTGAGCGCTAACTGATCTTACCAGAGAATTACCATGGCTTCAACAGTTCTTTATTGAAGTAAAATTTCTCAACTCAGAACCTGTCCCAATCATGGTATTTGAAGATAATCAAGCCTGCATTTAAACATCTAACAATGATTGTCATTCCAACAATGGAAGAATGAAACAGGTGGAAATACAACTTCATTCTGTTTGAGAAATAATAAATAAATCTATTATAAAATTAAAATAAACTGAAAGAGCCAATATGCTGGCTGATTTCTTAACCAAAACAATTTTTTGACCAAACCTCCAATGCATTGCACATTATTTAGGCCTTCTCAAGTTTGATGTCACAGAGGTGTTAAAGTATGACCTGTCTCAAAGCTCATGTTGAGATAAGGGCTCTTGCCTGATTATAATAACCACAACATGGCTGCTAACACCTGACTTCTTGTCTCTCCTCAGACATAAATGCTTCCAAATAAATGGGGAATCGCCCTAATTTATCTGAAAATCACTGTTTGACTATCTGCTTCCCTGTTTTACCTGTCATTTTCTCTCAATATTATTTCCTATTTATTCTCACTCTATTTTGCCTTATGTTGTGTTTTTTGCCTGAATAACCATAGAGCCTACTTTATTTATATGAAATTACTTTCTGGATGCTTCCCTGTCAAACTAATTCGCCAGAGTAATATCCAACTATAATCTTTTTGCACAATAAATGCACTTCTAAACCTCAAAGTCATATTTTCACTTGTTTTCCTCTTTTTCAGGTATTTTTTTTTTCAATTCATGTTGCTTCTTCTGTTCCAATGATTGATTAATGAAAGAATTTTTCCAGTGTGATATTTCAACAATTACAGGAATGAAGGAGAGACATATAAAAAGACAGAAACAGATAAAGGAGAAGATGAACAAAGCAGAGACTAATAGATTAGAACCAATTGGGGGATGTAGTTACCTCCAGCTATGCCGCTTCAGACTCCTCCTGAAATTCCAAAGAGGTGCTGAGTGGTGTGACAAAGTAGAGGCTGGGGTATCAGAGGCACTCTCAAGCTTGAGGCAATAGGGCTGTGGCGTCAAGGATTGTTAAAGGCTTGTGATGGACAACTGATCAAAGGCAAGGTGAGAGTCTCAGGAAAAGTGATCCTGGCTCTGGTGGAGTTGAATCAAGCTAGGTAGGGAGCTACTGCCAGGAGGGAGGGAAAGATGTGCAAGAAACGCAATACTCTGGACATGGCAACTGGATTCTAGCGCTTACACTCCTCCTGACTTCATTTGGGCAAAGTCTGAGTAGTTTTCAAGTGTCTGATACCTCAATGTGGTCAAGGGTTATTGTGGGATACCGCCAATAAATTTTTTGGAGGGTACCTGTTGAATTAGGAAGATTGACTTGGAAAGCAGATGTCTAAGGTATTTGTATCTGATTTCTATGTGCTTTCAGTTGGGATGATCTGAGCCTTTTTGCTGATGAATTTGGCGCCTGCGTTTTCATTGTAGATGACTGGTTTTGGTATGGCTACCCGTAAACTTATTATGAGGAACAAAATTCACCTGATTTTCCTGGAAAAGTGATTCATGGCTATGAATTCTGCTTTTGTTGTTGATTGAGAGACAACAGATTGTCTCTTTTTTAACTAGTTAACAGGATAACTGTAAAGCATGATGAAAAAACCAGTGGTGGACTTCCTCATATCTTTGCAGTTAGAGCAGTCAGTGTTGGTCCAGCAGGCCAAGTGCTTGTCTTTTTTAGAGGTCCTTGTGTACAACAGACCAACAGCACCTTTTCTGCGGAGATATTTAAATAGATGCTTGATCATATTCCTATGGTTTGTTGTTGGCTTGGAAAAGTAGTGAGATAGCAGGTTGACAGTAAGGATAATATTGGTTCAAGTGTGTAGCTCTAGGTGATTGAGCATACCAATTTCCTTCTCTGTAATATTCATTCTGAAAGAATTGGTGGCCTTTGTGGCCGGTTTTCTCAGATTCATTGGGGCTGGAGCTTTGACTGGATTATTTTTGGACTTTGAGAATTCATTTATAATCTTCTCACAGTAATCCAGTTGGTGGATAAGTATGGAGAAGTCCTCCTTCCATTCAAGGTTATAGCCAAGATTCTGAGTGGGCCTCTCTTCAGACTTGATATTGTACTGAGAATGCAGGCCTTCCAGAAATGATACCACTTCCTGATGCAATCATCCCACAACAAGACCATCATCTCTGAAGTAGAAGAAATTTGGAGTAGTTCTGAACAATCAGTTTTTCCAAGGCAAATGGAAAGAGTCCAAGCAACATGGGGGCGTCAGTAAGATGTTTCTTCCAGAATTTGGGAGCCTGCTTGGTGCCATACAGGGACTTGTTTAGATTCCAGACCCAATATCCTTGGCCAGGTACCTCACAACTGGACACTTGAGCCATGTGTAATTTTGTTTCAATTTTCACATTGAGGAAGGCGGTTTCAAAATTGAACTGATATTCCAAGAGGTTTAATTTTACCGCCATAGCAAGAAACACCTTCAGGTATTCATTGGGTCCAAGATCTGAATATAAGTTGTACTAGTGAAAATCCTTCTCTTGGTGATTTCTGAAGCCAAATAATACAGATTTCTTCTGGTGAAATCCTGGAATTTGTTCTTTTCTCTGACCAGTGGCCACATCCACCCAATGGCCTTGTTGTTTTTGTGAGGGAAAATCAGTTTTCCAGTGTTTTTTGACATAAAGGAGTTGTTTTACTTGGACATAGACGCCAGGCACTTAATTTTTTCATTGGGGTGTGCAAATGCTTCCTTTACCAATACAACTTCCGCCAGATTTGCAGATTCATCTTCTTTGGGATTGGGTAATTGAAGAGGTTGAGGATTCTGGGAAGTGGAAAGGATGTCATATTTGCTGATATTGCCAGAGATTTTTTGTGGTGAAACTTTTTAGTACTTGACATAGCTGTAAATCTTCTTGGTTGGAGGAGGTTGAGCATCCACTGCCAGTTACAAGGTGGCCTCTATGGGTACTACCCATGCGGCAGTGGAGGTGTCTTGAGCTGGGGTATTGGCAGCCAACCACTGAGGGGTGAAGGTTGGTTTTTTGGGACTACGGTGGTGGTTGACCAGCGCCTAAAGTCATGTACTTGTTTGGCCCAATGGTTGATGGAAAAGAAGCTGGAGTAGGGGTGAGTGAGGAAAGTGATGTTGAAGGCTTTCTCACCACTTCTGGAGAGTTTTATTGGAAGTTAAGGGCGGCTGGGGAGAAGTATTGGCTGAAAATGATTTTAAATTTCACAGTATCCAGAAATTGGGCACAATCTGACCTGAAATCATAGCAAACAAAGAGAAGGTCTCAATCTTTTGGGGGAAATTAGGACAACCAGGACCCATCATATACTGCAGATTTGAGGCCCAAAGGTAGTAGTCCGTGAATTTTGCGTATTGGACAAGGAGTGGTTTTTGGCAGCAAGGAAACCAAGAGGAGATTCCCAATCCAGAGCCTTACTTGAGAGATGTTTGATGAGAACCAAGCAGTATTTAGCATCTTTTTCCCAGTAGAAAACAGGAAGTTTGACAGAGCCATGATACATTGCAGCTTGGTGGGTAGCTTCTGGTTGAATTGTTTGTCTAAACCATTTTTTTGGGGAAAGTCAGAAGGTCTGCATTCTAACATCAGTACCTTGAGCCAAAGTTTGGAAAGGAAGCTGTTGGATGAGAATGCATCTCCACATTCTGAGTGGAAAAAGGCTGGTAATCAGTTGAATTGATTCTTGATTTTATTGAAATAGGAGATTATGTTATCCTTGGTGTTGCTTTTTTTCCTTATCATGTAGATAGGGTTGAAGCAGCTTAGATGATTTATCCAATGGGTGGCTGAGTGTTACGTGCAAATCAGTTAAAATCATTTATAGATTTCTTACCCATTGGAATGGAAGATTGACTGAGTTGGGGGCCATGATGAGCACTACGCAGTTTTGGTGGATTACCTTCAGACCATGATCCTTGAGTTGAGAAGCCAAGATAAGATTTCAGGGACCTGTTGGGGCGTAGTACACCAGGTGGGTGGAGATGGGACCAAGTCTCAGCAGACCTATGTTGGTGACGTGGATTTGACCTTGGTAGGTTTTCATTGCTTTTTTGAATGGTTTCAAGTTGTTAAGTTGATATGGGTTTCATACTGTGTATTTGGTGGCACTTGAATTGTAGACAAAGTTGGTGTGACTGGAGGTGTGTGAAAAATGTCTATTTTCAGCTTGCTACTATGTACAGAGCAACCAGTCAAAGTAAAAAAATCAAAAATAAAAAAAAAGAAATGAAACATTAACAAGGAGTGGGAAATTCATAAATTTTTTTGCAGAAATAGATTCCCCACCAAAAATAAGGTAGGGTCATTCACTTACCCCACCCTTGAAATATGACTCCTTCATATTTTAAATAATGAAATAAAAATTGACCAAAAGGTCAAAGCACCAATATGGCACCTTTTGGCCAATTTAATATTTAACATGTATTTTCAGGTATTGGTTTCAAACCTAAAATTCAGTCAGAATTGAGTTTTTGTGTATATTTTAGGATTTACGCATGGAAATGTGTTATGTCATAATTCCTGTGCGCAGCCCCACGTCCCTATACAACCCCTATGCATCACCATCCTGCGTGCAGAATTCCCCCGCGCGTACATATTTGTCACGCATGCAGCGGATTCTACCCCCCGCGAATCAGTATGGACTGATCCCTGCTTCAGGATCCGTTGTGACAAATCTGACAGCAGGTACCCCTCACAGAAGCTACAACATAGTAAGGTTTACCTGGAATATTTAATAAGGTGAAATGAATTGCAAATGATCCAAAAACCTTAAAAACTTAATAAAATTAATATAAAATTAATTAAAAAATATTTTAAATAATAAATCAAATTTTGAAGTTTACCACAAAACAGACAGATCCTGATCTTTGAAGACCACAAAAAACTACAAGGAGTGGCCGTAAAAATTATTAAAAACTACCTAAGTGCTCACCATATGATGGAAAATCAATGAATATCCACATCTGTCTACTTTAAACCAATATCAATATTACAAAGAAAGAATAAGTGCAGAATGATCAGAATTACGCCATCAACAGATTAACAGATCCTGTGGCTAAAATAGTACAGAAATCCAGCAGATCTGAGGAAAGCTGATTGACAGCACAAAGTGGACGTTCTATAATTTTCCTGACTGGCATACCAGCCTCAGACCATGAGCAGAACCCTCTCTACGTGCCCTGAGAAGCTCATTATCACCCCAAAAGGTATTTATACAGACCTTTTTGGATCCATTATTCCCTATCAGTATTACCAGAAATTTATCAGTATCAATCAGACACCATGTTGTTGTTGGTAAGTGCTTATAAGAATATAAGCAAGTCATTCATGACTTATTCCGTAGTATTTTTATTATTTCTCAAAACAATCAACCTGATTTATTAAGGTATAATCAAGAAATCAACCCCAACTTCTCTGAAAAGCTTTGCTTGAATCTTTGAAGGATTTCTGTGGAATTATTGCTCAGAGGAAGTTTTTCACTTCCTGCCTTGGCCATTGTGCTGTTTTGCCCGGCCATACCAGTGAATAAGTCCTTATAAGGCACCCATGATTCATTCCAATGTTCTTAAAATTCCCAAGGAGGCCCCTTGAACAGAGGTTGTCTGTCTGTCAAGATCCCCAGTAGTAAAATACTGTGGCCCCTCTTTTTAAAACATATTGAAAACCCTTCTAACAAAACCAACTAAAACTTGCACCAGCTCTTGAATTATTTTTTATTTGAACTTTTTCAGAGTTTCTTTTTGGAATATTATTATTACAGCATTTTTATCACTCTCTGTAGCTAAAGGACTGCAAGGTTCCTGGTATCAGAGAGCTGACATCTATAGGGCATGTTTTTCAATAAGAAACCCAAAATCTTCCAAGCTTTCATTCTTGACTAAAATCTTGGCTGAATGGGGCTCCTCTGGGTTTGATTAATTTTTTTTTTGAAAAAATTGGACAAGTAGGATGATTTCATTTGCTTGAATTTGTCCAGCATGGATTCAAGAGAACGCTCAATGCTGGCTACGTTTTAGAACCAATTGGGACCTTTTTATGAGTCAGGCAGGGCCTGGGTGGGAATGGCTGGCCTGGGGCTTGGACAGGTTTGATGAGTTGAGGTGGGATGAATTGCTTCAGCAGGTGGTTTGTTTGGTTCACCTGTGAGGGAGCTTTAGGAGCCTTTTTTGACAGAGAAGGTCTGCGACTGCAGGTACCAAAACGCATAACCAATTTGGAGCTTATGCTTTAGTAGTGAGTGTCTTTGGCAAGGATTCATTCATAGAACCTCTCAAATCATAAATGAAGGATGTTTTTGCACAACTGCAACAGGTATTTCAGGGATGGGTCAAGTCTGAAGCTTTCAAGGAAAAAGATTGCGGCCAGGTTCAACAAGGAACTTTGCGGGTCTTTGCAGGCTTGACCCTCTAGTGTTTCCTTGAGAGAACAATATTGTTCATGGAATTCCATGGAATGAGATTTAATGGATGTGTTGGGCTGTAATAGAAATTCTACTAATTGCAACACCTGATCACCTATCACAATGAGAGATTCCTTGTAACAGGCTTTCTTAATTTCCTCAAATGCACGTGG
This sequence comes from Puccinia polysora, assembly GCA_025617555.3. Taxonomy (NCBI): domain Eukaryota; kingdom Fungi; phylum Basidiomycota; class Pucciniomycetes; order Pucciniales; family Pucciniaceae; genus Puccinia; species Puccinia polysora. Next base: position 24,729,222 of record CM062618.1, on the reverse strand, counting down.
CAATTCCTTTCAATGGGGGGTTACATATCCCTTGGGTTCTTGGTCCACTGAGCTGAATAACAGTTTTATAGCAATTGCAGTCTTCTGGAGTTATCTCTTGGTGTTGCTGTTTTCTTGGATCCACTTGGTTTCTAGTAGCTCCTTGTTTTCCTTTCTAATTAGTAGGTTTTCAAGCTTGGTTTTCCATTTTTACCACTTGTGCCTCCTGAGAGTGGGTATTTTGAACTTTCTGGGGTATTTGGCACCTGAGAAGCTGCTGGAGTCTGGTATGTGGATTTCCATTACTCCAGAGGGGCCATGGACATTGTTGTGTTTATTCTGATTTTTTTTCTGAGCTGCCAGATGTTTGAAGATAGGACTCTTTCTACCATTTAATATTGAGTATTCTTTCTTTTTTGCAACACTGAGCTTGAAAAAATTCATTAAAAGTAAAGAATAACTACAAGAAGGAGATATATAAGGAAATTAAAAGAAATGAAATTAGCACAAATAGAGATAAGATGAGATGCCAGAATGAGTGCAAGAACCAAAGTTGAGTTGTGCAAAAATTACCTGCAGTTCTATTCAACATAAGAAATCAAGGACAAGTATCCTTGGTCAGGAGCTGGTGAAAATGAAAGCTTAGATCTTGAGTTAGGATTTGGCAGAGAGAGTGGTTCAAGTGAGTGGGGATTGAATTAAGAGGAGAACTAGGTAGTGATTGACAGGAGATGAAAGGAAGGAGGGATAGAAATAGGAAGAGACTGAAACACAGAAGGGAGAAGATGAAAAGAGCAGAGAAAAATAGAGTAGAAAAAATTGGGGGATGTAGTCACCTCTAGCTAAACCCCTTCAGGCTCCTCCTGAACTTCAGAAGAGGTGATGAGTGGTGTGAAGAGGCAGAGACTTGGGTACCAGAGGCGCTATCAAGGATGAGGGAATGGGGAAACTTCATTGAGGATGGTTGAAGGCTTTGGATAGACACGTGATCAAAGGCAAGGTGAGAGTCTCAGGAAAGGTTTGCCTGGCCCTGTTGGGGTTGACTCAAGCTAGGTAGGAGGCTTCTGCCAGGGGGGAGGGAAAACTTTGCAAGAAATGTAGTCCTTTGGACATGGAAACTGGAGTCTAGGGATTACAGATGTATTGATTCCAGATATGGCTGTAGGATTTATATTCTAAAATAAATTAAGAGAAAAAAAGTGTGAAACAGGCCCATAGGGTAGATGAAAAGAAATGATAAAATGGCTCTTACCTAAGAGCAAAGGTTTTCAATGAAATAGGAATTTACAATATAAAAGATTAGGGAAAGATAATAAAAATAGAATAGGATGTAAGGAAGCACAAAAAAATCAAAAGTAATAACACTTAATCAGGAGATTGAATAGGCGCTCTGTTGGAATTCAGACTAGAAAACATTCAAAAACATGCAAAATAATTAAATCAACCACTCCTGAACAGGTCACCAAATTGGTATCAACAAGAGAACTGAAATCCAGAGGCAATACCATTTGTTGTGGAAAATTCTTTAGCAATTTAATGGAATTCAGTGTTTCACCTAATGTGAGAACTATACATGTACTTCAAAACACCCCCAGATTCAACACTGATATCATGCACAATTGACTTTCCCATATAAATACAGAATCCCTGGACAAAATGATTGCAGCGGGAACCTTAAAAACATTCTACTGTGACACTTGTAAACTATCTAAAAACCATTGAATCTCTCACAATAAAGAAAGAGGAAGTAGCACCCAACCACTGGGAAATGTTCAATTAGATTTAGGGGGGATTATCTGCAAAAGCTCCATCTTTTTGTACTATGCACTGTTAACCAACAACCTTAACAATGATAGGATGGGATTTCCAATAGTTTCAAAATCTAAGTATGATTTTTAAGAAGTAATTAGGATATTCATTTCATAGTGAGAAAGTTAAACCAGGCCCTCATCAACCTAAAAATTTATGGAGGAAATTTATTGAATAATTCAGATCCAACAAATTAACTCAATATTTTGGGAATCACCACCCATTTAATAGTCCCATATACCCCAGAACAAAGCAGTGTGGCAGAGAGGAGCAACTAAAGCATGGTTTCAAAAGAAAGGTCTCTAATAATCCGCAGCTGCACCCCTCCTAATTTTTTGTGGAATCCAATACAAACTGGTATATAATTAACCAATAGGTACTTTCAAACTCTACCACATTCCAAAAATTCACTCTGTTTTAACTATTTTTCAAACATATGCCATCCAATCATCATTTTAAAATTTTTGGGTTCAAAGCCCACATATTAGTTCAAAACAATCTCAGAGAGAGGAATTTTGACAAGGTATCTGCAGAAGGAGTTCCAGTGGTTTTCCTGGAGGAAAATAGAAACTATATCATCTATATTCCAGAGCAAAAAATTGTCAAATTATTGTGTGAAGTGACCTTTGAGGAGAACATTTTTCCTTTCAAGGAAACCACTCCCAATTTCTCTACTCCACCGGGAATTGTGTTACCCATCTTTCGAAATGGCTAATCCAAGGATGATGTTCCTTACCCATCAGAACACCAAAACCACAGCAAAAACCCCGATTCCTGGTAATAAATATAGGACCACCTCCAGTTCCACTCAACTCACCAAATGACATTTTTCCAACCAACAATTCCACTGAAACCACAAGTTCCCCTGACATCTTTCATACTCAATACACACAACCATCCAACTCTCTAAACTGAATTTCTTAATTAAAATCATCTGATCAAACTGTCCACTAAATTTTGTGCGCTTACAACCATTCTAGCGTCCATTGTCCAAACCTCCAATCTGACCTCATTCTTTGATGCCACCCAAAGAAAAGATGGACCCAACTGGTTAAAATCCTTTAAAAATAAAATTAAATCCACAAAAATTTGGGGAATGTTCACCCTAGTAGAATGACCAACCCATAAGAAAGTCATAACAGGAAAATGGTTGTGCAGAACTAAATATGATACTCATGGAAACTTTATAAAGAAAAAGTCCCATTATTTACCTATACGATACTCACAAATTGAGGACGTCGATTACCACAACAATTTCTCCCTCACAGGAGTTCCAGCCTTGTTACAACGACTCATTGCCATTGCATCCAAAATTTGTGAGACATCAACCAGATGGATTCCATCACAAAATTTATCAATTAATAAATAAATGAAGAAATTTACATAGAAAAACCAGATTGATACTCCAAAAGAACAAGCAAAGTATTGCAAATCAACAGAGACATATACCACCTAAAACATTTCCAAAAACTCTGGAACAGAGATGTGAACTCTTTCCGCCTATCAATTGGATTTATCCAATCCCCCTGCAATGCATTTCTCTACCTACGCACAAAGGACCAAAAATACAGTCTTTTGTTCATCCACATCAAAAACATGTTCATAACCAGAGATGACATGGCTGAAGTCAAGAAAAATATCAAGCAAAGGTGGGAGATGGAGCATCTTGGACCAGCCAAGTGCATAGTAGGAATCCAACTCAAAAAAACTCTAAATGGTTACTCCCTCAATCAACATAACATGGCCCAGCATCTCCTCAAAAAATTAAATCAAGAGGAACAGAAAAGTGCCTCCACTCCTCTCCCTGTAACAAGTACTTACCTCCAAGCCACAGATGAAGACCACGCGGCATTCAACAAACTCAATGTCCCATAACGCAGCAGTGTATGCTCAGTTCTCTACCTTTCCCAGGCACTCAAACAGATCTGAGCCACGCTGTTTGACTGCTTGCTCAATATATGGATAAGCCTTGAATGATCCACTGCAAGGCTCTATTTCATGTCTTAAGTTACCTGAAGGGAACTCTAGACTATGGAATAGAATACACCAAAAGATTCAATCAGGTACAATCTGATCAAAGCTACTAAATCCCCCATGGGCATGCAGACATAGACTTGGCTGGAGACAAAGCTAATTGGCAATCCAAAAAAGGCTACATGTTTACATTCATGAACAGACTCATAAACTGGAGCTCAAAGCTACAAGAAACAGTTTCACTTTGTTCCACCAAGGCTTAATATAAGTCAACCTTGGAAGCTGGTCAGGAATCTGTTTGGATTATTGAATTGCTTACAAATAAAGTGAAAAACTCCCATCAATCTCCATTGTGACAACATAAGCACTATCAAACATACATCCAATTCAATTTTCCATGCAAGAAATAAGAAAATTGAAATTTAGAAACTGTGAAAGCCAAAAGGTTTCAAATTGAATACTTTCAAGCTAATCAAATGGTAGCTGACATCCTAACCAAACCCTCATCAAAATGACCTTCAATAATTTGCACAATATGATAGGATTGAATAATTTAATTGATTTAATTAGTTGAAGGGGGGGTTGGAATTCAGACTAGACGATGTAAGACTCCAAAAGGCGCTGGCCACAGGCAGTTTTGTTGAGTAGAATGGTGATTTTTTTAGGTTTCCCTCCTGAGTGTTACAAAAATATTTATATGTAACCCAAATCAAGTTCCAGAACCCTGTGAATGAAGAATAAATGTGGAAGGGATAAACTTGATAGTAAACAGTAGTTACAGGACAAAAATATCTGAGGCAAGATGGTGTGGGGACAGACTTGAACAAAATAAGTTGGAGTTTTCTCCAAGTTCAATGGAACAAGGCAGTTGTAGGTAACAACACTCACAAGCTAATAACTCTGGTTGTTAGCAGAAGATTGGGTATGATCAAATTGAACCCAAAAAACCTCAAGGTTCTCACTGAACGTTCCCAACTCCCTGAAATCAAGCGCTTGGGGGGTACCACATAAATGTGGCTGGCCATAAAAAACAAATCAATTTATCTTGTGAATCTCTAGAAGCAAAACGATAAAAAAAAATTCAAACAAGAATAACCCAACACTTCTCAAGTGAATCAAGAGTAGCATGGCAAAATGCAACTTCAAAGAAATAAAGCAAGTTTTAAAAATCCAGGTTTCAAGTTTAATAAACCTCTTAGAAAAACTTGAATGATTCCAGAAGGACAATCAAAGAATGATCATGACCAGTATTGTCAAAAAAAGGGATCAAGGAGTGGTATAACATACCCAAGAATTCATTCTTCCTCAACCAGCAAGGCTTTTGGTTGGTGATAAAAGATAAGGCCAGAGAAGGGTGGATCAGGGAAGTTGAGTTTTGAGGCTCAACAATCAGAGGGAAATCATGGATATACCCTGGATAAAGATGATGATGAATTGCTCAGATAAGGGGGGGTAAGATGGACTCACTGCCCACATATTTATTGATTGGCTCCTAAAATAAATGATGATCTAAAAAGGCTGGGGAGAGCCCCTCTTTTTATGGGCAAGCGACCCTGTAGACTATTTACAAGAGAATGACACCAATGAGAGCGGTTTTTTTTGTTTTTTTGAAGAAAGGATCAGGAAAACAAAATCAATGGAAAAAATCAAAAATAGTGACAGGATGAACATGAAATAAAAAAAATATGAGAAATGGAAACAACCTGGCGTCAAGGATGACAGAAGGGAGCGGATGAGCTTCCTATGGATAGCAGATGAGAGCTTGCAACAGGAGCTGGCAGCAAGCTGGTGGATGTGCTCAAGTTGCCAGATGCAAGCCACAGATCCAACCGCAATGGTGAAAAGGACCAAAAGTGAAAGCAACCAAACATGGATGAGCAAGACCTGTGGGAGATGGGGGTGATCATCCTGCGCATGCAGATGAGAAAAGAGTGGGAGATGAAAAGGTGACACATGGTTGGTAGAGGGACAAAGGGCGCACCAATGAAAAATCAAGGGGGCTTTCAGTTTGCCAATAGTCAAGGACAATGACGGTCCAAGAAAAAAATAGATCAAGGGTAGGGTTGATGAGGAGTAGATGGCAACATTGGCAAAGCAAGAGTAAGATCACTCAAGATTGGCAGTACCAACCAGTCCAATTTTTTTTCCATTTGCTTAAGGCCAAGAAAGCCATTTAAAATGATGCCAATGGTGCCTGCAAGGATGCAACCGTGGAGGATTGCATTTAATGGGGATTTATTGGACCCAGTAAAGTTGTTAGGTTCCTGGGACTCATGAAGTGAGGGGTGATGATGATGAAGATGATGAAGAAGAGGATGATCAATGGGACATTTTTCATTTGTGCTTGGCCAAAAAAATCAGGTCCCAAGCTCAAAGCAAAGAAGTTGAGCACAAGACCTGGGGACTTAAATGCAACAGGGGCCCCTCCTAGAATGATTGGACAGGGAGAATTTTGATAAGGAGAGAAAGGAAGGTTGCCATACCAACACAAGAGAATTTTTATTTTTGACTGAATAAGGGTTATATATATATAAAAATTTAGATTTTGTCCCTTTACCGATGAGGTGTCCCAATTTGGTCAACACAACAACATTCAATGACAAGCAAAAAAAATTAAATAAAAATCTCCTAAAAGGGTCACCAATGCCTAAACTAACACTGCAACAGGATCAACAATCCCTCTGCATTGAAACAAAGCCACAAAAAGGCACACGCAGCTCCTACAATTTTCTCATTGAATCTCCATTTCTTTTCAGTGCTATTTAAAGGATCCTTTTTTTGGTGCAATAAAATTTTTCCAATTGTTTATAATTATTTGCTTTGGGGGAACTCTTATTGTAAGTCTTCTTTTTATTATTTTCAATTTCCTTTATGCATAGAACAATTCTTATCACAAATTATATATTGATTTCAGGGACTTAATCAGGTTTCATTTTTAGAAGCATTCCAATTTCAACAAATAGCTAATATTTTTGAAGCCATCATTGGATCTTAAGGTGTCAGTTGACTCAACCACCTAAGTGGAATTCAGCACTTCTAATTCTTGACTTTGGGAGAACTGTTTTTTCAGGTGTCATTTTTAGAAGGAGTATGATCTTAACAAATAGATAAGATTTTTGCCGCCATCTTTGTATCTTAAGGTGTATCATTTTTCAAAGAATTCCAATCTTATCAAATTGCTAAAATTTTTTCCGCCATCTTTGTATCTTAATGAAACAAAAATTCCCACTCTTGGTTGTGTTGAAGATATGGGACAAAAATTGTCAAGTTGTTTCTGTTGCAAAGAATTTGAATAGAGAGTGATGATTAAGGAGGATGTGCAAATTGTAGTCCCAAGGTAGTTTAAGGAGATCAAATGAGTGAAGAAGAGTATTGAATAAGATGAGAATCTGGAAGAATTATGGAAGTGAGAATTGGCTATAATGATTATGGAATACAAGGCTCATGAGTCACGTACTAGCAATTTCTTTTATAGCCTTGGAGTGTGGGCCTTAGTGGATTGTTCCCAACCATTGGACTATGTTAGTGGGCTGAAGCCAATTAGATATTTTTTGTTGTTGGCCTGAGTATGAGCTTCTCATACTGGTTGAGAAGAAGATTTTTGGAGCTTATGGAAGTGTTAGAGTAAAGTTCCAGAAGTATGTTCTTGTCCTTAATTTGTGCCTGGTCTATGCCATTTGTGCCTGGTCTATGCCATTTGTAAATGTTTTCCCCCTCTTTCTTATTCCAATGATCAAGACCTAGGATTGGCTTTTCAGGAGTGCTGATGGAATTATTTTTACACGCCCCTTTTATGAGGTGGCTCACGCCTTTAGCATTGGAGAATGAGGTTATCAGCTTGGCAGCCTTTGCAATTAAGGATTTTACAACTGGCTTTTTCAAGAAATATGCAATTTCATGGCCCACTGGGACAATGAAAAGCTTGATGGAGTTTTTGGTGATCAACTCCCAGAAGTAGTTCAGACAGGGTTTGATGTGCTTTCTTCAGACAATTTTCTGGCTATAGCGGCACATGGCTAAGTCAAGGGGTCCTTTTTTGTAAATGTAAATGCAGATGATTTTGGAGGTTCAGATCAGTTGATTGAGGACTTCCTGGCTGAGCATTTGAACTCAGAAAGCCTCCTTGGAGGCATTGCTAAGTGCTTTTTATTTTGCTTTTCTCAATGAAAAGGCAAATGTAGCTTTACTTGTGGATTGCCAGGAGATGATGTAACTTCCCACCAATGCCATGATGCCTGTCTGAGAATGATGAGCACCTGGGAATTTCCCCCAATCAGGGTCAGAATAGACAATGAAGGAGTTTTTGAACCTTGACAAATAGCAGAGCCCTCTACCCCTTTGCCCAATATGCTAACACAGCAATTGGAGGTCACATTGATAGTGACACATGCTTGGCTTTACAAGATGCTGAAATAGAAGGCTAACTGATATAGAGATGTCTGGGCAAGTTAGAAGACTGAAGTAATTTAGGGAACCCAGAAGCCCTCTGTATTTGAGTTAGGAGTAAAGGAATTCCAGATTTCTGTCATCCGTTTCTCCCTTGAGATGTCCTCCTTGATACGTGGAACATGAAGCAGGGGGGGCTGTTTCAACATTGTTAAACTCAAGTATTTTCCTATCAATTTCCTTTTATTGAGTAGGATTTATCCTTGACAATGTCCATCCAAAGAAGGAATGAAGCATCAAAAGAATACTTTATAGAAAATTCCCTGGTTATTTCTGCCTTGAATACAAGGAGATTTTTGCTTGTTATTGCAAGGTTTTGGACTTGGAAAAAGATTCAAGAGGAAATCTCTTCCACCTGAAGAATACCCAGGGGTTTGACACTGCAGATGCAAAACCTAATTTTTTCAGAAATTCACTCAGCCTCTTGTACTAAACAAGCAATGAATGTTTAAGGCCATGAATTGCTTTATGAATTTCCAGAACTGTAAGTTTAAACAAATGAAAAAGATAAGGCAAGGAGAAATAGAACAAGTTTAAAAGGAAAGGAGAGGTAAAGCAATATGGAAGAAGACAAGTGCAAAGGAGAAAAGATTTAGGAAATAAATATTTCAACAAGGTTCCTTTCAAAAGGAAGAGTGGAGAAGAAAAAAGAAAGCAAAAGAAAAATAAATATGAGAAATGTAGAGACAAAAGTAGAGTTTAAAAGCCTTTGGTGAGTTGCTGCGGTGAGATATAATTTAGATGGAAGAAACACTTGCTGGCAGGGTGCGGTGTTGATTTTGAGAGTAAGATAGGAGAAACAGGTGCCAAAATGGCGCTGAGGAGAACCTGGTAAGTTGATTTGGGAGTTGAGCATTGTTAGATCAGAATACATTTTTTTTCATTGCCAAGTGTTTTGTCTCCTAGATGATATGTGAAGGAAAATGGTGGATTGTTTGCTGAGAGAAAGATCAGGCACCTAGTATTTATGGGGTGGAAGATTTAGATCGGTGGGATCATGAAAATTGCTTGATGTTGTGTGTATCTGCTTCATTGTCTCTGGTGCCACTTGCAGAGACTTTAGCGCTAGGAAACAGAATGATTCAGTTTAGAGCAGGTCAAAGATTTCAGATTAGGTGTTCTTCTTTCCCAGATGAGATTGGTCTTTACCAAAATTAATGGTTTGGTTTGACCCTCTTTAGAGCTGGCGTTGCCTGTCAATTGAGTGTGGGCTTGTCATGGATCATTTTCAGGTCATTGCAACATGCCCCCTTTCTGAGCAGCATGCAGGACTCAGCAGAAGAGAAGATGAGATGAGCATGAGAGCTTTGGAGATGCATGCCTTACCCAAGGGCTTAGTCAAGAAGTTTGCAGCATTTTTTCCCTTGGAGATTAGTTTGAGATTGATTGATTTTTTGCGGAGGAGCTCCCAAAAATAGTGTTAGATGTAAGAAGGTGAAAATAAGATGTGTCCTCTGGGAATTGAACCCAGGTCTCTCATGTGCATGGCAAGTGTACTACAAACTATAATAAGGAAGCTTGCTTCCCAGTGGTCAAGATATGCTTGGAGAGGTCAATGACAATGTTACTTTGCAAGGACATACAATGAATGAGCAACCAACTACAAGCATGAATGGACTGAGGTCCTGAAGACTGCATGAAAGCATTGATCATATCTCAACATTAGATTACATAATTGCCATGAGCATGTTGATTGAATGGTATGTGTCACCCACATCATAGAATTCTGGGATAATTACACCTCTTGCGGGGTGATCAGCCTAATAGCTATGAATTGACCACTCCTTAATCAACAGTCCACTTAGCTCCATTGGTAAGGGCATCACTCATTTGAATATTCCCAGGCTGTGGGTTTAACCACAGTGTTCATTTGTTTTTGTATGACTTCTGACACATAGTTTAGGCAAATATTGATATTCTTGCTGCAAAAATTGTTCTGGCTGGCCCAGGACATAGCCAGGCAAACTGCCCCCTTGTTGTTGATGTGAACAACACTGGGCCTGAGGCAGGGCCTTCACAGAAATTCTTTCTTGAGAATTCTTAACCAGATCCCCTCCATAGAGGCATTGCTTAGAGACCTGCACTCACTTGGCTTTTGTGGAGGATAAGGAAATGGTTTCTTTCCTAGAAGAATTACAAGATATAGCATCAGCGCCTGTCAATGGGATTATCCCTGTCTTAGATTGCCTGGTGTCAAGGCAGTTGCCCCAATCTGAGTCTATATAGATGCTTATGTTAGAAATTAGCTGCTTTGTGAACTTGAAGCTGGCATTCCTGGTGCAAAGAAGATACCGGAGAACTCGGAGCCCAGCAGGGTAATATTTCCCTCCCTGCTTTTCAAAGTGTTGAGAGAGAAGGCTCACCAATAGGGAAATTCCCGGTCTGGAGCACGCTGAGGTATTTAAGGGAGCTGATAATTGCCCTATAGTTGAGTTTTAATTCAAGGAACACAGTTTTTTCCTCTGTTGTGGATGGGGTGAATTTATTAAATTTCAGATTAGTGAAAGGGCGTTAGGGAATTTTCTTTTGCCATGAACAATGAGAGCGGTGGGAGAGATACCTGAGACAAGATTCAGAAAGTAAACAAAGTAAGAAGCTGAATGAGGATTTTTCTTATTATTCTGAAATAGTAGCACACCTAGTGAACGCACGATAGTGAATGTTCTTTTGTTGTGAACAACAAGAGCTGCGGGAGAAATACCTGAGACAAGATTCAGAAAGTAAAAAAAGTAAGAATCTGATTGAGGAAAGAGTGAGAATTGGAAAACACAGGCTTCTTAAGTACTGTTGATCTTGTGAGAGACACACGCTTTGGGTCTACTATGGCATGGAAATAGAAAACAGTATGGCACAAACAAGGAAAATAAAGGAAAACTGAGGTATAAATGAAAACAATGCGGTACAACTTATAACCCTTGAGCTCTGTGCAAAACCAAATTGGGTTGGTTTAGATTTTACTCTTTTAAATTGTAACAGTTCATATTGGGCGTTCAGATTCTAAGAGAATTGAGTTCTTGGGTACATTGGGCAAGAAGACAGAGCGGCCTCTTTAAGACAAAATTCAATTACCTTACGGTTGATGTAAGTGGTTTGATTGATGCTCCCAGTGCCACCTTCCTGTAAGATAGTCATTCCAAGGAGGAAGGAAGCCTGGTTGAGATACTTGATGTTCAACTCCTTGGAGATTTTTTTCTTGAATTGAGAGGGGTCTCTGCTGAAGATGACCAATTTTTCAGCATGCACAAAAACCCATGTAGCATTGTCCCCAAGACAAAAGAAGAAAGAAGGATTGGATATTGCCAAGGCAAAGCCATCACCCTTGAGAAAGCGGCTGATTTTATTATACAAGACTAAAGAGGACTCCTTCAGCCAATAAATGGCCTTTTTCAGGTCCAACACCATGTTAGTGTTAGAGAGATATCCTGGAGGTGGTAAAAGAAAGTTCTCTCAGGAAGTTTTCAGGTAAGAAACGCACTGCACACATTGAGCTGGCGGATGGAGAGCTTGTTTTTAACATCATTGGAGATGAGAAAGCAAAGAGAAGTGGGTTTTCTTGTGGGTGCATAGCTTTCCTCAAAATTGAGGCTATGGGTTGGCTGGAATCCTTAGGCACAGATCCAAGCTTTTTGTTCAATAACCTTGTTGCTGGGTCCAATCTTTGATTGGTAGGCCCACATCAATAGAATGGGGTGATTGCTTGCCATACGGGGGCGCTTGGTCCAGACATTATGAGATTTCATGTTGTTGATTTCCCTCTGTTCAGCCTCCAGCCAATTGGATTGGAACTCAGAATAGAGTACCTGCTTGTTATTTTTGGGGTCAACAGCATTTTTCAGCAAGGTGTGGTTGAACTTGGAGCAACAAGGGTAGCTAAGGATTGCATCTTTAGTTATTGCACCATTGATGAGCTTGGGGTGCCAAGGGCCCTTGAAAATTAGTTTCATTGGAGAAATAGAGGTTGGCAGGGGACTATCAAGGGATTGCTCTGATTCAATCCCCTCATTGGGATTGGTGCTCTTGCGGCTGGACTGTGGATCTGGGCTGGGAAGATTGGGAATTTTGTCATTTAGTTGGTCCTCAAAGAATGGCAGAATAATATTTTTGAGAAGGACTAGGGTTTCAGTTGCGCCATGATTGAGGCTGGGACAAAGCGGCTGTCCAAGAGGAAATACAGATTTGTTGAACTGGAATTTCTAACTTTCAAAAACTTGGTCATCTTTTCTTTGGAGTAATCTATAGCTGTAAGATTGTGAAAATAACATTTGTCCTCTGGGAATTGAACCCAGGTCTCTCATGTGCATGGCAAGTGTGCTACCAACTATACTGAGGATGTTTGCTTTCCAGTGATTAAGGTATGCTTGTAGAGGTCAATGACAATGTCACTTTGTGACGACATCTGATGAATGAGTAACCAACTAAAAGCATGCAGGGGAGGAGGTCCCAAAGACTGCATGAAAGCATTGATCATATCTCAGCAATAGCTAATTAAATTGTTGGATTAACCAAGGAGTACTCTTTCCCAGGCGATGGGGTTGAACTTGAAAATTCAAAGAGGATTGGGTACTAGGACCCAAGCAACACAGCCAAAGGGTTGAAAAAATTTTAAGTTTGGTTTTTTGTTAAACATTAGCTCATATGGTGATTTGTGGGACTTAGAAAGGGATGGAAAGCAGTTTGTTGTCTGCATTGCCATTATTGTAGCCTCTCCCCACCATTTGCTTGAAAGGTTGGACTTGATAAGGAAGAATTGGGTCATGTTGATGATGGTTTTGTTTGATCCCTCTGCAATGCCATTGTGTTGGGTGTGTAGGGTGGCAAAACATTATGTTGGATTCCTGAATTTTCAATGAACTTTTTCATATCATTCCCACCACCTCCCTTGCTCACTAGCTTCTTGATTGTCTTGTTTGATTGTTTTTGACAGAGGGATTTGAATGATTTGAAGGCCTCAAAGGTTTTTCTCTTCTGCTTAAAGAGGGATATCTGTATGTATTGAGAAGCCTGATATACCAGCATCAGGAAGTACCTGGATCTTCTGGTGGTTTCTGGGGATACGGGACCACAGATGCCAGGATGTAGGACATCAAGAATGGAGGAGGCCTTATTGAAATGACTAAGAAACGGGAGATGGGTTATTTTTCCTTTCATGCATGCCTTGCAAGAGTGGATTGTTTCAAGCTTCTGTACTAGTGCTTTTTCAATCTTCCTTGAGCCAGCATGTCCCAGCCTTTTGTGCCATGTGATTGATAGGGTGGCTTTTTATAGGAAAGCATTTGGATTTTGAATAGGAGAGTAGTTTGGACCAAGCTCAAAAATGCTGTTCCCTACATTGAAATGAATGGTGGTTCCATTAGCAAAAATAAGAGAAAAATGTTCATCTTCCCCCCTTATGATGGCATGGTTAGTTAGAATTTTTCCCAGAAAGCAAAGATTTTGGGTGATTCTGGGAACAAAGAAGGTATCAAGAAGATTTATCCTTTTGTTGTCCGGTGTTTGAAGCTTGATGGTGCCAGATCCACTTGCCAAAATTCCATTGTCCCCTTTTCCAGTGCCAATGGGCATGGAGCAGGGTGAGGAGTTGGAAAAGAAAGATTCATTGTTAAAGATTTGGTGACTGGCACCACTTTCCAAAAGATTGAGGGTGCAGGTTGATGCTGGTTGTGAGTGCAGCAAATACTGGTGTGTTGAAAGTATCCCCATTGCAATTTTTATCTTGATTTGATGGGGTGTTGACTTCATTTTTCTTGGGTGCAGCGCATTGGTAGTTACCTTGTTGCCTTCTGTTTTGGATTTTTCAAAGTTCATGATGGAGGGCCCAGCATTTCTCTTCAGTGTGGGAGGTGATGGCTGTATTGTGCCTCCCATTCTTGCACATTGGAGATGGTCTGGTTCTGTTCTTTCCATAGCTTTGAAATGAGGTGGCCTCCCTTTTGCCTCTAGTGGCTTCAGAGGCTTCATTGTATTCATACAGCTCCTTTATCTTTGCAAGGAGTGCCTGCAGTGATGATTGGGCTGCCTCATCCAACTTGAGTGGAGTAGTAATGTTAGATTCCAAATGTAGTTGTGCACTATGGGATTTGAACCCATGACCTCAACATTCATGAGTGATGATTTAAAAACTAAGCTAAGTGCGCCATTGATGCATGGGCCATTGTGCCTGTCCACTCAACAAGAGCTTGCTTGGGCTAAGCTGTAAATACCTGATGTTTTTTTTGAGAATGCTGCTCAGGCTTTCAGTATCAAGACTTAGAATCTTGAGGTGGAAGTCTGCATAAGAGCAGATTTGACTCCAAAACTCCTCCTTGCTCTGTGCAGGGTGCATACAGCTTTTCTAAACTCAATTTGGTTCTGGTCATCTTGTCTTTTTCCACCTGTTTGGGTGCACCATTTGGCTGAAGACTCTAGCTACCATGTTAGAGTCCAAAATGTAGTTGTGCACTATGGTATTCAAACACTTGACATCAACATGAATAAGTGATGCTTTAACCACTTAGCTAAGTGCGCCATTGCCGGATGGGCCATTGTGCCTGTCCACTCAACAAAGGGTTTGCTTGGGTTTAGCTGTAAAGACCTGATGTGTTGTTTTGACAATGCTGTTCAGGATTTCAGTACCAAGAATTAGAATCCTTGGGTTGCAGTCTGCAGAAGAGCAGATTTGACTCCAACACTCCCCCTTGCTCTTTGCAGGGTGCATACAGCTATTTACAACTCAGTTTGGTTCTGGTAATCTTCTCTTTTTCCACCTCTTAGGGTGCGCCATTTGGCGGAAGACTCTTGCTACCATGTTAGAATCCGAAATTTAGTTTTTTACTATGGGGTTTAAACCCATAAACTCAACATTCATGAGTGATGCTTTAACAAATAAGCTAAGTGCGCCATTTCCAGATGGGCCAGTGTGCCTGTCCACTCAGCAAGGGTTTGCTTGGGTTCAGCAGTAAAGACCTGATGTTTTTTTTGACAATGCTGTTCAGTCTTTCAGTACCAAGACTTAGAATCCTTGGGTGGAAGTCTGCATAAGAGCAGATTTGACTCCAACAGGTAAGTCCATGTTTTCTCTCCTCAATTTTGTAAAGAATAGTTGCACAGGCAGAAAGTTTGCATTGGAAATATCCAATGGATTCAAAATGCATGAGAAAGCTGCAAATCTGGTCCAAGAAATCAGAGAAGGAGCTGTTGAACTTGATGGAGTTCCATCTTTTCAGAACTTGAAAAATGGCATGAGTGGTGGATTTGCCATAATCGTTGTTTATTCTATTCCATATGTCAAACCAGTTGCTGTCATTTTTGGGATTGAAAATATTGTTGTGTACTGAGTTTCTGATCCTGGAAATAAAAATCCATGCAGCATTACTCAGTTGTTTCTTGTATTTTGCGGTTTTAATTGGTTGCGTTTCATTGATGGTGGGCTCCCAAAGCCCTTTAGATTTGAGGAAGGAGCTGATTCTGGATTGCCAGATGGCAAAGTTGGAGGCATCCTGAAGGACTTGGATGAGGCTGGCGTCTTCCCTGTTGCTGTTTGCCATTCCTTTGTTGATTGTTTTGGTTTTTTGATTCTGCTCCTTTTGACTGTTAATCTGTAAGATTATTTTGTTGAAAAAAAGACAAAAATAAGACAAGAGGAAATAGAAAAAGTTTCAAAGGAAAGGAGAGGTAAAGGAATATGAAAGAAGACAAGTTGAAAGGAGAAAAGATAGAGGCAAGAAATATTTCAATGAGTTTGCTTTCAGAAGGAAAAGTGGAAAAGAAAAAAGAAAACAAGAGAAAAAGAAATGTGAGAAATGGAGAGACCAAAGCAGAGTTGAAGAGCATATGGTGAGGTGTATTAGAACTTAAAGAGATTAAAGACTCCCAGAATTGCTATTGTTTTTCTCTCAGTCTACAGCATTCAATTTTATTTAGTCTCTTCAAATTTTCAGCTTCCTTTCTTTTGGTTTGGTGCTGTCATCTTTCATTTTAACATTCTGTACCTTTGTCATCTTCTTTTGTCACCTGCCTTCTCTATTTGTCTTATTTGTCTCACAGGCGTTTCTGTGCTCTCACTTTGGTCCAATTTCCCTTTGTTTCACTTGTGCAAATCCCTGTTCAGGTTAAAAGTACTTTTTACTCTCTTAATTCATTCTTTTCCTCATCAATCCATCTGACCTTGAATATTTTCTCATTTCCCATTCACTGCAACCATATCCTTGTACCGTATCATACCTCAGCATTCACCTTTAAGGTAGTATTCTGTTCCCTTTGACTGTCATTTTTTTTGATTTTGTGACTTTCTCTGACTTTCAGAAATAAAAAAATTCAGTTTTGCTTCTAACAAGGTGCAGCGGTGAGATGGAATTGAGATGGAAGAGACGCTTGCTGGCAGGGTGCGCTTTTTATGTTGAGAGTAATATAGGAGCAACGGTTCATGGAATTTTGTTTGAGTTTTGGAGGTTTTAAAGGTTGCGAGCTTGCCTGATCATTGTTATTTGTGGTGTAGTTGGCAGTGCTTGAGTTGGTTTCTGGATGGTTCTGAGCTGGGGATGCAACACCCAGAATTCAGTCTTGGTTTGAGGACACTGGGGATTGTGATTGCCTCCTTTAAATCCTGAGGGCGGCCTCTAATTGGTTTTCTCTTGTGTGAAAAACACTGATGTTGCTCTGTCAATGTAAACTTGTTTTTTTACAAGTGTATCATTGCGAAAGGTAATAAGGTATTCAATCATGAATTCCACAGGAAAACTAGCTTGTGTGTCACACGACCACCCCATGTACTATAGGGCCATTCTTAGATGATCATGAGCGCGGAGGAATGCTGAGTGCGAGGGCAAGTGCAAATAGCAAGGCTCAGTTGCAAAGTGCAAACTAAGTTATGCCACTCGACAAACGGCAAGAGGAATGGAGGGTGTTCCAAGGAGGGAAATTCAACCTGAGTCCAATTTGATAACTAGGTTGTAGAAAAATGCAAGAACGTATGAAATTAAATAACTGAGGAGACAATCATCAGGCCAGGGGGTAGCCCTTATAAGGTAGTCCAAAGTGACTAGATACAACCTGGTGGGGAGCTAACTACAGTTGAAGGCAGTGAGGCAATGAGTGACAGGAATGGGATAGGAAATAGAGCAGTAGTAAAATAATATCCAAGGCCATGGCGTAAGTGCAAGACAATAGAATCTGAGCATACAAATTTATGATGAATTGGGACAGGAGAAAATGACGTTGAAGGTAATACAAGTGATAAGTAATAGTGTATGCATGTTAGGGACTAGTCCAATTGCGAACTGTACAGTAATGATGGCTTAGTTAGATGTAGATGCGAACTAACAAACAGTGTGTGACCAAAGATGGAAGTCCAAGGCTGTTGATGGTCCAGGGAAGGAGATTGGATCTTGTAATGGATGGCTGACTGGTATGGAGTTAACCGCAAAGTTTTCAAGTATATACTGAGTTGGTTGCCAAGATTGGAAGGTCAATGCAAGCCAGACAAAGTAGCGGATTGCACCATTGACATTGTGCTTTATTTTTCTCACGCTTCTAGACTGAGGTAGATGGTACTGAGGAGAGGACATGTCAAAGTGATGAAGACAATAATTCCTAAGTGCAAGGCATGACAGTTGCCCAGGTATAAAGACGCAAGCTCCTGCAAGCGTTCAGGTAAATTTTCCCATTGATTTCAAGTTGTTACTAATACTGTATACCCTTTAATTCATTACTTGTTAGATTTATAAGTAATATAAAATGTTGTCATTGTCATCCCGCTGTTGCAAAAATTTTATTTGTTGAAACAAATGGTGTATCCCCAGTACTGCTGTCAGAGGTCTTCAAGGCAAGTGCGAGCAATGTCAAATTCGCTAGGTTGCCTGTAACTTCCCTATAAATATTGAGTTGACTGTTGATGGTCCCGCGGAGTCATTGAGGGAGATGCCGAGTCGTAGGTCCGCGCCAAGGGTTAATTACAAGATACCACCATTGCCAGAGATCAAATTCTTGGGGACTCGAGTTCCTGGTGAGTACTAATTGGGACTGACTAGTGATAATAAAAGTAGTAATTAAATTTTACTTGTCTCACTAGTGTTGCCCCGTTTCCAAAGATACACTACAAAAACACCACCGCCACCACCACCTTATTGGGGTCCGCCGACTGAATTTCCGGGGGCCCAGATGAATGCCAAGGTGCAAGATGAATTGACCAATGCGGAACTGGTTGGGGTCATAGCCAAGGAAGCAAGGGAGGAAGGAAGGAATAAAGCCAAAATAGAATTGGGAAATGGAGAAGATGGAGACAGAAGTGGAGGAAGAGAGGAAACGGAGCGAGAAGAGGAGGCTGTCACGGAAGAATTGGAAGAAGGGAATGGAGGAGATGGAAGGGATGCAATGGATGGAATGGAAGGAATGGAGGGCCAAGGCAAAGCTCATCCTTT
The DNA here is from genome assembly GCA_025617555.3 of Puccinia polysora. NCBI lineage: Eukaryota > Fungi > Basidiomycota > Pucciniomycetes > Pucciniales > Pucciniaceae > Puccinia > Puccinia polysora. The sequence goes on along the minus strand of CM062618.1, from coordinate 24,710,620 downwards.
GCGAGTTGTAGGTCCAATCAAAACGGATGCGAGGCAACTGACGGGCAATATTGGGGAGGTTTGTTGGGAGGCCAAAGGAAAAGAGCATACGAAGAACTCTTGGAGGAAGGTGGTTGGAAAGCTTGGCCGAAGCAAGCTTGAATTGCAAAGTGCGGGGAGATATTCAAGAGGCACATTGTAACAGAGGTGCTGGTTCTTCGAAGCATGTCATTGTTGATAAATGATGAATATCTGGATACCTTTTGGTCCATGGTTGCCGAGTTGACTGCTCATTGGGAACATGCAGAGAAAGAAGTGAAGGAAACTTTGTAACTTATTATTATAAATATATAAATATATATATATATATATATTTAATTATAAATAAATTTTTCTCTTTTTTTTTTTTATAAGGAATATAATTTTATTTGGTAGGAATGAGAGGGGAATGAGAAGAAGGAATAACACAGGGAGAGGAAGGGGTTGACTGATGGAATGATGATGTGGAATGGAATGGGGTTGGATGAGATGGAATGTGGAATGGAATGGGATTGGATGGAATGGAATGTGGAATGGAATGGGATTGGATGAGATGGAATGTGGAATAGAATGGGATTTGATGGGATTGAATGTGGAATGAAATGGGATTGGATGGGATGGAATCATGATAGTCAAGGTTTGCAAGGGTAGCTCGCATGGAAATCTCGAATCAGATCGGGAGAGTTGCAAAGGTGATGGGCTGGTTCCCACGAGGTGCGATCTTTGTTGGACTGAAAGCCAGACCATTTGACAAGGTATTGAAGTTTCCCTTTGCGTAACCTGGAATTCAAAATACTTCTTACTTCCAACTCTTGATGATCAAGGACAGTGACCGGTTTTGGAGGGGGATGAGTCTTGCCTGGGTATAGGACTCAAGCTGGCTCTAGGAGAGACACATGAAAAACCGTGTGGATACCTTTCCATTTTGCAGGTAAGGTAAGTTTAAAGGCGTTAGGGGAGATGAATGATTATACTTTAAAGGGGCAAAGCTTTCTTTCGGAGAGTTTGCGAGTTGGGTGGGTACTTCAAATATTGCAAGCATCAAGCCACACTTGATCTCCTACTGCAAAGGTTGGAGCTGTAGTGCGAGATCGGTCTGCTTGCTCCTTATAGCGCTGGTTTGCTTCTTTGATGTTGGTTTGAAGTAGCAATTGAAAAGATTGAATATGTTCAAGTTAATTGGTAGCAGGTTGAGAAGGTGCTACGTGAAGGGAAGAGAAATTTGGGTTTCTACCATAAAGAGTTTGGAAGGGCAACTGTTTGGTGAAGGAATGATTGGAGTTGTTGTAGGCAAACTCGACTAGTGGGAGCCATTTAGACCAGTTGTCTTGTTGATAGGCAACATACATTCAAAGATATTGTTCAAGAATTTGATTAACTTGCTTGGTTTGCCCGTCCGTTTCCAGATGGTACGCCATTGATAAATTGGGAGTGATCTTCAAATGTTGGGATAGCAAGGTCCAAAAGCTTGAGAGAAACAGCAATCAACAATCACTAACTATGTTGATTTCACTATTTGATTTCTTAAAAAAAAGAAACAGCGGGCTAGAGGCATGGGTTTTAGAGATAATTAGACCAACTGATTCAAAATAGGAAAAATGAATAATGAAGAAAATGAAAGGAGTACCAACGCTAGGACTATGATCAGGAACAGGACAGCATGAGCAGCAGAGGAAAGGATGAGGCTAGAGGAAATGAGTAGACAACTGAAACGGACAGAGGTCAGAGTTGAGAGTTGTTAGTTGTGATAGATCATGCGGATAGGTCTCTTACCAGACAAGAACACATGGGCCGTTTAATTGAGGTAGCTGAGATGGTGGATTGAGAGTCGAGGCGAGATGAGATTTAAAAGAAAAGAACAGGAACGATAGAAAGAAATAGAAAAGGAAGAAAAGAATGATAGAATGAGGAAGGAGTAAAAGAAGGAAGATCAGAAGAAGAAAGAGATCGATTTCGAGTAGCTGTCGTCAGAGGTTGTTCAGATGGATGAACCTCGAACCTCACACCCTTCCAAGATCTGAAGCTGGGAGACTCAAGTTGAGAGATGACAATCTTAGAAATGGAGTGTTCACACTCATCTTCAGGGTGCGCGGCAGTCAGAGAGAGGAGAGTTGTGAGAAGTGATTTCTCAACAAACTATATTATGAGGGAGACCATGTTTTGAAAATACATATTCTATGAACAAGTTAGCTAAGTCTTCTGAAGAGGCCTTCACATTACTGCGCAGAAATAAATCCATCTTTGAGAAGCAATCTACTACTACTAGAATAGCATCATATCCACTAGAACAAGGTAATTGAGAGATGAAATCCATAGAAAGCAAGTGCCAAGGACAAGGCGGAATTTCAAGTGGCTGGAGCAGCCCATACTTCTGGTGTTTTGAGGAGTGGTTACGATTGCAATCATAGCACGCGCTAACATAGTCTTTTACTTTTTTGGTCATTCCAGGCCAGTAGAAGTCTCATGCAATCAATTGGTAGGTTTTATCCTGCCCATGATGACCAGCAAGCGGAGAATTGTGCCGTGACTTGAAGATATCTAACTTAATTCAAGAATTATATGGTACTACTATACGATTATCATAGACTAAGAAGTCATTATCATTGATACTGTAACTACTATCTAATAAGTTTGCACTCTTGCAAAGTTTTATGCACTTGGGATTGACAAGTTGAGCTTGTTGGAGTTTGGAAGCCAAATCTTGTAAGTGAGCAATGATTGAACTGAGTTGGGCAGATTGGGTTGAGAAGAGTGTCCTAACGTTTTCAGGGTTGTTTTTGGAAAAGGTGCTCCCCCCCCTGGGTAAACGTTGTCCCAATGTGATAAAGCATCAGGGACTACCGCTTGTTTCTCAGGGTGGTACGTGATTGTAAAGTGGAACTCAGAGAGGTATTCGGCCCATTGTGCCTGTCTACGTGTGAGGACTTTTGAGCTCATGAAATACTTGAAAGAATTATGATCAGTGAAAACCTCAAAGGATTCTCTAAGGCTCAAAAGGTATGAACGCCATTTCTTTAAGCAATAAACAATTGCAAGAAGTTCCTTGTCATGAATCTCATAGTTAAGCTCCGCAGCGAGAAACTTGCGAGACTCAAAAGCTACGGGGTGAAAGAGAGAAGTGGAGGAAGAGAACTGTGAGATTACTCCTGCAATTGCATAGTCACTTGCGTCTGTTTTGAAAATAGTGTGAGCCAGTTTGTTGAAGTGAGCGAGTACCGGAACAGTGGTGAATGCTTTCGTCAGAGCTTCAAACTCCAAAGCAGCTTGTTTGGTAAAAACAAAAGGAGTGTCCTTTTGAAGAAGGTTAGTAAGATTCACAGTTTTCTTGGCGTAAGGCTCAATGAAACTCCTATAAAAATTACTGAAACCAAGGAAAACTTGAAGGGTTTTAAGGGAAGAAGGTGGGGGCCAGTCCAATATTCATTTGCTCTTGGCTGGGTCCATTGATAGTCCTTGCTGCAAGACTACAACACCTAGAAAACAAAGGGAAGAGGAATGGAATTTGCACTTAGAGACTTTTGCAAACAGGTCATTCTTGCAAAGTTGCTGCAGCACCTCTTGTACATGTGCAATTTGATCTTCAAGGTTCCTCAAGTAGACTAGTATATCATCTATATATACCACGAGGTATTTACCTATGAGATGGGAGAAAATGTTGTTGACAAAATGTTGAAAAGTGGAAGGAGCATTACAGAGGCCAAAAGGCATGACGGTATACTCATAACTGCCAAACCGGGCTCTCATTGCGGTCAAATACTCATGAACTTTCATAATGCGAATTAGGTTATAGGCACCTTGAAGGTCTAACTTTGAGAAATAAGCAGCTCCATGGAAGAGGGTGAGGAGATGTGACATTGGCGGTACTGGATAGGCATTTTTCTTGGTTACCTGGTTCAGTTTCCTGTAGTCAACACAAAGGCGAAGTCCACCATTTTTTTTGGAACAAATAGGACAGGTGAACCGGTATTCAAATTGCTTGGTTGAAGAAATCCTTTTGCTACATTTTCCGCAATTTAGTCTTGAAGCGCAATCAATTCTTGCGTCGAGAGAGAGTAAACTGGTCCTGGTGCCGGAGGTGGGCCAGTAAGTTCAATCTTGTGATTGTAAGAACAGGATGGAGGCAGTTTATCTTCTCTTGCAGCTGAGAAGACGTCAGCAAAGTCATGATAAACTGAAGGTAAACACTCTTGAATGATTTCTAAATCTTCAATCTTGTCATCTTTGAGCACTGGATTTGAGGTGCTCGCATGGTGCAAGAGGATTAGGGACCTCAAGATAAACTGTTTGGTTGGTGTCTGCTTCTCTTTGAAGGAACAGGAAAGAGGTAAGCTGGATAGGTAAGCAATGACTCCTAAATCTGAAGAGGGAACTTGGGAATGGAGGTCAGGATATTGCTAATCTCCTGGCGGAAAAGTTTCATCCAACTCAATGAAAGTTTCAGGTAGGCTGTTTAATTCCTGTTTGACAGAAAGATTAGCGTTCTGGGGGTGCAAGGTTTGAAGGTTAATTACTCCTTCTTGCAAATTCACATCTGGATTCCAGTAAACTAGGAAATCATGGCCTAGAACAATATCATCCATTCCAGGTATATCCAAGACAAATAAATCCCATTTGAAGCTGGGGAAATTGGAGAAGGCAAAAGTAAATTTTGCCTTTTGGGAGACCCAATAAGACGGTTCAGTTGGACTACTTACTAAATAGATAGGAAATTTATCTATCTTGGAACGCATAAGATTTTTGGAAGTGGCAAAATATTCACTGATGAAGGAAACATTAGTGCCGGAGTCAAGTAAGACTCAATAAGTTGGAGTGGAATAGGATAAATCTTGAACTATGAGCACCTAGTGACTTGCAAGTGCGGCAATTTACTTGCGGTGATTTAGATAATGTTTAGTTTTCCTTGCGAGTATCATAAAAACTACAAGCTAATTTTTTGACTGTTTAGCCCCTTCACGCGCTAACTGCTTTGCACAAGTGTCAACATCATGTTTTCCTCCACAATACATACACAGTCCATTCTTCTCCCTCCATAGCCGTTCCTTGTTCTTTAGCATCCCCGTTTCTTTGTCCAAGGACTTCGGATTTTTGGTGACGGTTTTCCCTTTTGAGTTGGAGTTCAAAGTTGGGGTTGGTTTGGATGTTTTTGAGTTCCTCGCGTTTTTCTTTGAGGATTTTTCCACCCTCCAAGCCAAGGTGGATGGTCCATGGTTGTTTTGCCAAGAGCAATTCTTGTTGTGATAGCCATTATCAAGCTCAATCACTCAATTGATTAGCCGCTGGAGCAAGGTTGTATTATGCCCCCCAAATGCAAGCTGTTCAATTAAGCGTTCCGGTAGAACCTTTTGGAAATGGAATAGAAGAGCGGCCTCGTTCCACTGGGTGGGAGACTTCCAGGTTTGTACTATTTTCCTTCATAACTAGACTATTAAGTTTGTATTTGGCGTTTCAAACTTCATTGGGGTTGCCAAACAGGGTGAACATTTGTTTCTCAAACCTGTCCCAGTTGTTGAGAATACACATGGGACTGTTGCTGGACAAAAGTTTGAGGTACGGTTAGAACCACTTGAGGCTCTACCTCCTAAGAAGGACGAAGCATACTTAACCTTATGCCTATTGGAAGGGAAATTGTTGGAGTTGTTTGAAAAGATGATTTTACAAGACTGTAGGTAGGATCTAAGTTTATGAGAGTGTTCTCCTGTAAAGTGATTGGGTTGTTTCATGCCCGGGGTGCAAAAGCTACGAGTACTTGTACTAGATTGCGGGGCACCATGAGTGAGGGCCTGGATCAATTCTGAAAGCAGGGTTGAAGCATCAAGCTTGGGAGCAGTAGTGCAAACCCCTGGTCTACCACAACTCAAGGTTTCATTGGAAGAATGTTCAAAATATGCAAATTCTGCAAGAGGGTCCCTCGGAACATCCCGTGGAGGAGTCCAAGGATCATCAAGGGGTTCAACAAATGGCAATTTAGAAGGAGGAACAGGATCTAAGGGTTGTTGGGCCCAAGGAGCGCTGGTTCTCCCTACCCAATTGATATCATCATTATAAGGGGCAAGGGAAGCGTTCCCTGTTGAGTGAGTATGTGACATTGATAAGAAGAAGTTTACTATAGGTTGGCCAGCTACAATAGATGAGTTGAGTTAGTTAATTTACTGTCACAAGACCACCCCATGTAACATAGGGCAATTCTTAGATGATTGTGAGCGCGGAGGAATGCTGAGTGCGAGGGCAAGTGCAAATAGCAAGGCTCAGTTGTGAAGTGCAAAATTATTTATGCCACTTGAAAAACGGCGAGACGAATGGAGGGTGTTCCAAAGAGGGAAACTCAACCTGAGTCCAATGTGATAACTAGTTTGTAGCAAAATGCAAGAACGTATGAAATTAACTAACTGAGGAGAAAATCATCAGGCAAGGGGGTAGCCCTTCTAAGGTAATCCAAAGTGACTAGATACAACCTGGTGGGGAGCTAACTACAGTTGAAGGTTGTGAGGCAATGAGTGACAGGAACGGGATAGGAAATAGAGCAATAGTACAATAATATCCAAGGCCATGGCGTAAGTGCAAGACAATAGAATCTGACTGTACAAATGTATGATGAATTGGGACAGGAGTGAATGACATTGAAGGTAATAAAAGTGAGAAGTAATAGTGTATGCAGGGTAGGGACTAGTCCAATTGCAAACTGTACAGTAATGATGGCTTAGTTAGACGTAGATGCAAACTGACAAACAGTGCGTGACCAAAGATGGAAGGCCAAGGCTGTTGAAGGGCCAGGGAAGGAGATTGGATCTTTTAATGGATGGCTGGCCGGTATGGAGTTAACCGCAAAGTTTGCAAGTATATACTGAGTTGGTCGCCAAGATTGGAAGGTCAACACAAGCCAGAGGAAGTAGCGGACCGCACCATTGATTTTGTGCTTTATTTGTGTCACGCTTATAGACTGACGTAGATGGTACTGAGGAGAGGACATGTCAAAGTGATGAAGAAAATAATTCCTAAGAGCGAGGAGTGACATTGTGGTTCAAGGAATAGGTTATCCAAAAATACCAGGGTGTTTCTTGGTTATCTCCACCATGAATCTCCTGCAAATTGCCTCCTTTTTTTTCTGGAAACCAATGGAGTTGACTTTTAGAAGACAACTCTCCACTTTTTCTAAGAATTTCTTGACACTTTTGTTGAAGGTGGTTCTTGAACACCTTTTGAGGACCCTACTTCTTGCATAAGAAGTGGCCTTGGTGCATTCCTCATCAATTAGTTTCCAAATCTCATAAGAATTTAGGCTGTTTTTGTTGTTGAATATTGCCACGTACACGCCTTTGCTTATTTTATACATGAGAATCCTGGCAGCCTTGCTTGATTTCTTCTTAATCTTGCTGGAAGGTGAAGAACCGGGGTGAGCAAGTTTCATCTCCAAGAGATCTTTGTGTCTAAAAAAAATTGACATTCTTTTTTTCAGATAGGGAAGTTTTTTCCCCATTGCAAAATTTGGATGCAAAAATTTTGTCTTTTGATATTGAGTTGGTGGAGATGGTTTAGGTGCAGATTTTTAATTTTAATCTGAATTAATTCCTAGTTGCAAAAATGATTTGGCTTTAAAGTAAGTTTGTAATAGCAGAGAGCTCTGATGATTTTTAATTTCTAAATTGCATATGGTGATCAATTGGAAACAAGATTCTTTCAGTGATTTGGATGAAAATATGTTATGATGGATGGGAGCTAAAACAATTATGGGTGGAATTTTCAATACAAAAAAACATTACATATAAAGGTTTGTATTTGGGTGTTGGGCAATAACATCAAAATAATCAAAGAGATTCATTTTGGGGTTTTTGCATGGCTGTGACCATGCAGGCTGTGTTATTGCAACCAAAACTGGTGGATTAAGTGTTGTTATTGGGGACAGACATCTTTTTTTGAATCACCACAGGCAGGAATGATTTTTTGCGCTGTGATGGTTGGTCCATACTGAGCTGCTTAGTTGCTTTTTTTTTGGAGCAAGTATCTTTGGTCAGTTTTAAGTACACATCATTGGTCAAGCCTAGGGGATGTTTTGTTTTTTTTGATTACCATAAAATAACATGGGTTATTTTTATAAAAATTATGTTAATTTTTATCTCTGGCTTAACAGCAAAGAGGACCAAAGCACAGGAGAATACATTTTGAGCAAAACATGTTCTTGCCATAAAAAAATGCGGTCCATTCTCAAAATTTTTATGTCCTGAATCTTAAGGTTTTCTGTCTGCCTGTTAATTTTGGAAGACAAGATTTTTTTGGCAAGAATTGAGCACTTATGAAAAATACAGTAAATATAATTTCTTTGTAATTCTTAAAGATTGATCAAAGATTAGTAGGCCAACTTAGATTGATTTCTCTCTCTACATACCTAGATATACATATATATATTTAGAAAGCTTTGGCTCAAGAGTCTCAAGGAAAGTCATCATCATCACATTGATCAATTAAAAAAATGCACAAAATTACTCAAAAAAAGTGGGATTCTGAGAGATAAGGCAATGAGAAGTAAAAAAAAGGAAACCACTAGGACTAAAAAAAAATCACACTAAGGATGAAAGATACTTCAACTGGTTACAGGGGGAGGAGTCAATTGGGATCAAATTTATCCTTATTGTTCCTTCTCCCAAATTAAAATTCTTCTTTCTAATCCAAACAATCAACTGAGCCTCAGCCCTAGCGTGATCCTGATCAATTATGGCAATTAACTTGAATTTTTATGTTTAAAATAATTTTTGAGGTCAACATCAAAGATGAGGGGTGTAGTGTGAAGGCCTGCGTGGTATCCTGTTGGTTTTGGGAAACAAAAACCCAACAGGAAAACTGATACAGGTGACATTTCACTTAAAAAATGGAGAAAACCATTTTTACCTTGCCAATGCTAGTTTTGTCCCAGGCTGTATGGCAATTTCAACATTCTGGATGGACACAAATTTGCAACAAAAACTCTGGAATTTTTTTTTCAAACTGACAATAATTTTCAAAAGTTTTTAGGGTCTCTTCAAATGAATTGATAAAATGTGTCTCTGGAAATTTTTTCATCACAATATAAAGGATAAAATTTGTTTAATTTGATTTGAGATGTATTGAACTCATTTTCCTTTGGTTCCAAAATTTCTCTAAGAAATTGTGCAATCATTTTTTTTGCTTCTGTTGAAAACAAAAATATGTTTCAAAAGATTTTCTGGAAATGTTTTGATGATTTTTTTTCATTGGGAATCAATTTCTTTTAGATTTAATTCAATCATGATAACTTTTTCAAAATTATAATATTAACAGAATTAATTTTTCCAAATTTCTATTTGAATTGAATGGGAAAAAATTTGAAAAAGCATTGTATTTCAGTAGATTAGTTGTTGATTTTTTATTTCAAATTTACAAATTACCTCTTAGTGAGTTGTATTTGACTTGGGTTATTTTGGTCTTTATTTATGGTTCAATTACATGGTGATTGAATCTGTATTATTTGATTTTCAGTGATAGGTTACAACTTGTTGGGATTACTGTCGTCTCATCATCAATTCCCTCATTTTCTTCTCATGCTCTCTATATTTCTTTTTCTTTCTCTCTTCTTTCTTTTTTATTATGTTTCTTTCTTTTCTCTGATCTCTTCCCTCAAAGTACTATATATTCTCAGCCTGATCCTTATCTTTTCTGTCTCTATGTTACATACTCAAGACACCTCCCCACTTTGCCTGTTTTCCTTACCAGCACACATGCCTGTGTCTCACTTCCATCTTTCATTTTTCAACTAACCATGTCACACTTACTGTAACATTGGTATCATCATGTCCACCTGAGGACCTAGCTCAAGAATGGTAGAAGAATTTTTTGTCCTCATCCTTCTACTTGCCTCTCCACTCTGAATTTCCTCAGCTGAGTATTGTCTTTTGAACCATTTCTCTCATTCTGATTGTTCTGTCTGAAAATAATCCTTCTACTTTCCTCTCCACTCTGAATTTCCTCAGAACAACACAACTGACTTATTTTTTGAGATAAAAACTAAGTTTCAGCAAGGCACATTCTAGCGTGTGCCTCCATTTTTCACTTGGTTTCATAGGATTTGAATTCTTTTTATACTGGAACCTTGATTATAAATTCTGTAGTTTAGGTTTGGTCTACTAAAACAATTCCTCATTTAAGCCTCTTTGTAGATGAAACAGAAAATGTTTGTTGAACTCAACATAAAACAACCTCCATTAGTTGGCTGGGAAACTGCAATGGAAAACTCCAGGGCCTGTGAGCTCCCAAAATTCTGGAGTGGTTTCTTGCTTTTCTTATCCAGTGTTACAAAAATCATCACAAATACCTATGCAAAATCCAAATTCCCTCCCGACTTGCCCCAAAATTTCTGAAGTTATCCTGAAAGTGCTATAGGAATATATTAAACACCTTCCTTAGAAAATTCCTTTGTGTAAAACGGAAAAACTTTAGTTAAGACACCCATCTAGTAATTGGAAGATTTTAAAAAGCTAGAGATTCAATCATTTGTTCCAAAGATTTTGCATTCAGCATCAAAAGAAACTCCAGACCCTTTAACACATAGTCAAAATGTTTAAATATCTTTCTCACCCTGCAGGAATCAATATTTGATTGGGGATAATGCAAAGCCACCTGTAAGAAGTTACAAAAATTCATAGAGAACCATTCTTTTATTTCCTTATTCCTTCTGGTTCACTATTCTCCCTTACAAAAAAATTTGTGAAATCCACCACTTGCCAAATCTTTTCCTTAGAATTTTTCAATATTTTCAGCACTATCTGCTTTCCCACAATATCCTTCAAATTTGTTGAACACCCAGTTTTCCCCCTCCTACCCACCCCACTTTACCAACCTTTCTTCAATCTGATGAACCAGACTGTCTTTCTCAATGAACCTCTCAATAAGAATCTGGACAAAGCCACACAAGCCACAACTTATGAGATGCGGGATGTTTTATGCAGCACTGGAAAATTGAAAAACTTGTTAACCTTGGTTTCCCAGATATTTCTCCCCCAAAATAAAACTTGTGCAAAAATTTATAGTGTGGGGATGCACACTGATAATTCCTTTTATGAAATGAAATAAGAGTTGATAAACCTGGACCAGGCTGTTTGTCTTCCAATGGTCAGTTGTGTACGCAAATAACACCCAGTAGGGAATAATAACAATGAAATAGAATGAGAACAAACACAAGATTCTTTTCTACAGGATAGATGGAGCAGACTAAGTAGATTATTTAAGACACTTTCACACAATAGATAAATCCTACCAGAATGACTAGTTGACGTGAAGTAAATTAGTTCCTGAGGTTGAGAACCTACTTCAAAGCCGTGGTGGAAGGTGATCAGAATAAAAATTTTGTGAATTCAAGCCATTGATCAATCCTACCAAGTCAAGCCAAGGGTTCTATTTTTTATTTTACTGTTCATCAGGTTGGTTTGTCTTGATTTACTGCCGAGTATGAAGAAAGTGCAACAAACAGTAATAAAAAAGAAAACAGACAACAAAAGGAAAGAAACAGAAGCGGAAAAGGACAGCTAGCTAAGTAGGTGACAGGCGCAAGTGAAAGGCTTCTATATCTTCTCAGCCCATGCAAAATTTGAGAAATAGTCGGAAACAAATATCAATCCGCCCGCTCAACTCAACATCAGGCAGAATTTTAGTATCCAATTTATTTGATATTCTTTCCACTTCTGTGGTTCTTGCCGCCTTGTTAAGGGAGTCTTCCAGCATGTCCACCAAAGAAATGAGTTTAATATCAATTACTAGCTCATTCCAATCATTTTTCAGGCTTTTTAAATTGATTCTGATGTACTTAGCATGCGAATTGCAACCATACTTCTATTAAATATACTGGCGTTAGAAGCTGAGTTCTCCAGATTTTTCAGATAAGATGATGTATTCATTGGCCCTCAAGATGGCATGAAGATAAAGCAATGCATTCAGATTTGTTCAATGAGTAAGCTATGCTCCACCAGCGTTGGCTGGTCCAGTAGATTGGTGACTCCTTGAAGAGACATATGAAGCCAGTTTGAAATAATCTGGTGAGTGGATCATCTCCGCAGGTAGCATTGCTGTAAGCAGCCACTTGCATAGCTGTAGTCTTTGATCAAAACACTAGTTGATGGTAAATTGTTTTTAAAAGGTAACTCCATACGTGTTCTACTTCTTTCCAATGTTGGATACCCAGTTCTTCCAAGAATTGGGCAATATTAGAGACTGCAAATCTGATTTCTGGCCAAAAAAGGCGGCAATGAAGCTCAACTGACCAATTGGAGATCAGAAACTTTTTCCAAGTTTCTTAAAATATTAATTTTCCAACTCAGAGGGGGGTTTGAGGTGCAAGCCTGAAGTGCATGGATTTTTCAAGGGTTTTGCGTCAAGTAGTTCCATGTCTTCAAGTACCTTTTTGATATGATTTGGAAAAGAAAGATAAATGAAGTTTTTCCCTTTTTCAACTTTCATCCCAAGAAGAGTGTCTAATTCATGGGCCAAGGAGTCTTTAAAGTGGTTCAAGAATGTTTCCTTGAATTAATCAGCATTTCCAAAAACAAATAAATCATCAAAGTGGAAGAAAAGAGACGTGAAATTGTCACTATGGAGATAGAGACAAGGATTTCTGTCACTGTTTTGTACCAGTTGAGGCGTGCCTGCTTGAGGCGGTTGTGGAAAAAATAGGGTTGATACCCCCAAAGTTGTCCTCAAGTTCTGGAAGTTATTGGTCTAAGCGTCTGTAAGGACATTGGATGCAATGAGTTTAAGAATAGAGATAGTGATGATGAGATAAATTACATCCCTCAAATCCTTCTTATACCATTTCCTTGCGGTCTGGTGATATGAACTATATGATATGTATGGTAATCCAATATCCTCCCCCCCAACCTGGAGTTGAGATTGAGGTATTTTTGAGTCCTCCCTCTCAACCCTAACATAGGTACAACCACAAGCAGCAAGATAGATGAAAACATAACCCCAAGTACAGAACCCTAGCTCCACCTAACCCTACCCTGTACCACCCACCCCGTCCAAAACCCTCCCCTTTGATATCACGTACATCCGGTTTGTCCTTCTCATGGCAGGGACCTCTGCCGTGTCCTACTTGGAGCCCCCCGGGTTTATCCGTCCGTGTGCGCCTTTCACTCCTTTGATCCGTGAGTTGGCCCGTGCTTATGCCGCGTAAACCTCCGCCGCGCGTATAACCCCAAATTGCCCTGCCCTTGCCTTCCGCACTAGGCCCCCGCGAGCTTGGTTGGGCCAACTCCATCACTTGGTCCACTTTCCCTGGGCAGGTTGCGGCCCAGAGCCCCCCCCAGAGTAGGCCCAACCCGCACCTGGTGCCTAGCCCCGCAATCCCTGCTGCTGAGCCCTCAACCGCTGCTGCTGATCCCACAGAAGGCACTTCTGAGACCGGGCGCACCCCAAATGCTGAGCCAGACCTACCCAACTGCTGAGCGCGCAGCCCGCGAAACAGCTCCCAATCCAAGGTTATAAATAGGACACCACAATTTACAATGACTTTTTCAATTTCAAGTATTTTGAGGTTTGTTTTGAGCAAGTAGGAGTTTTGTAAAACACATCTTCAGCCAAGGGGAAATTCAGAAACGCACCCTTCACATTGAATTGAACAATTTTTAGATTTTTGTCAACCAAGTCAGTGACCAGATCTTGTAAGGAGGCAACTTTACCTTTTGGACTAAAGGTGTTGAAATAGGCAATGTTGTACCTCTGATTGAAGCCTTGAATGCACACCCTTGCCTTCAGAGTGGATTCTCTGGTATGAAGGTTGTTCTTACTACCAAAAGCCCAGTTAGTGTTAAGAGGGTTCACTACCTCAGATTCAGCTGCGTCTTCCCACACCCCCAAGTCCTCAATTGTATTGAGCTCCTTCTCAATAGAAGGAATCCAGTTTGGTTGATTGAGATACTGGAATATGTTCTCTAAGAATGACTCAGAGTAGTACCCATAATGCTCCGGTGCTTTGAGCTTGGAGAAATCCCTCAGTGTTGGTTTTATGGATTTCAGAACATTCAGGTCTGAAACATCAGAAATTGATGAACTGGGGTCTTCTGAGTTGCTCACAAGAGGTTTCTGCTCTTCAAAGTCTTCAGTGATAGGCTCTTCACAAGGAGAATTTCCCTCAGGTTCTGTGATGGTTGATACTGTTAGAATTGGAGCTTCATATATTTGACTTTCACTGGAGTTTAAAGTACTATTGATTGGATTGATTCAATATTATTATTGTTAACCTTAAAATACAAAAAAATTAGGTAAAATATAACTTGGCTGTGCTTTAGTATTGTGATTAACAGACTTTTTAGTCATAGCTATTAAATTGTTTAGTCATGGAATTTCACTTACCATGTCACTTAAACTGCTTATGTTAATTTTTCCTTATTCATTTTGTACCCAACCACTTGTTAGCCAAACATGTATTTAGTCTATATAAACCATGGTGCTCTCAAGTGGAATTCAAGCATCTGTTCAGCCAATTACATCAACCGGAGTGTCCTTTTCCTCCTGATCTCAGGTCCGTTATGCTTGACATTACAAGCTCCCTTCACTCATTCTTTAATCCTTTCATCTCACTAGAGCTTGAGCTCTCTTTATCTTTTACAGATACTTCTTCAATGGTGAAGCACTCATAAAGTCAAGTGGCTCCATCAGTTTCTTGATTTTTGAGGAAGTTCACATGCTTGGTTTTGGCTAGTTTTCCAGTTTTTGACAGAATCTTGTAGGATTGAAACCAAGGAGTGTATCCAATGAAAATTTCCTCTTCCCCTTTTTCCTCCAGCTTTGACCTGATCTTGTTGTCCTTCTGCAAATATAACACCTTGGACCTGATTGGTTTAAGATAATTTACAGGAAGTTTAGTCTTGTGCAGCATCTCCCAGGGAGTTTTTTGTGCCTTTTTGGACGGTATCTGGTTAAGCGCCCGGCAACAGCTTGGGATAACAACATTCCAGTAGTTTTTAGGTATGTTGGTTGAACTGAAGACAAGATCATAGGTACTCCATGATTTTAGCATTGGCTTGCTCTGCCTTTCTGTTGTTCTGAGAGTGATAAGGTTTGCTTACCAAGTGATGTATTGACTTCTCTCTGAAAAATGACTTGAGAGATTCATTTACAAACTCTCCCCCAACGTCTGAAACAATTTTGATGGGGTACCTTCCTTGCTTCTTTTCTTCATTCTCAATAACAAACTTGATGGTTTTGGCTGCGGCATCCTTTGACGTGAGTGGAAAAGATGTGAGATACCCAGATTTAATTTCCACTATGGTAAGAGAGTACCTCATTCCTCCCTTGCTGGTTGGATACAGGGGTCCCATCAGGTTGAGGTATGGTCAAAAACTTCAGCTGCTGGTACTTGGCTCTTATTGAAAGTTTCTTTGTCCATTTTACTCTTTTTGAATTCAAGACATTTGAAGAGCCTTTGCATGTCCTTCTTGATTGAGGATCCTAGATGCTTCCCCATTTGGTATAAACTAGCATTACCTAGCTTTAGATGCAGATTTTGCAATTCAGTTTGAGATAGAAAACAGGATGAGTCCTTGGTTTGCAAAGGTAGAGAATACAATTCAGCTCATTCATTGGCAAGGATCATGAAAACATTATTCTCAATGAAGCCTGTCAAAACTTGTGCTCCAGAACAAAAAAGATAGAAGTCCGGAGGTTCAAGTTTGGAGTTTACCTTGAGGCTGCATAATTTTGAGAGGAGAGCTCCAAGAAACACAAGATTTACTGTGGCTTCAGGGACCCACGCTGCTTTTCAAAATTTATTGTCTTTCCATTGCAACACAGCACAGCAGTACCAGTTCCTTGAATATTTAGCTCCTGGAAATTCTTGCCAGTCTTGATAGAAGCCTTACCAATATTCTTGTTTAGTGATACAAAGGTTCTTTCATTGTGATTCCATTGCAACACATTGCAAAACAGCACAGCAGTCCCAGTTCCTTCAATACTTAGCTCCTGGAACTTCTTGCCAGTCTTGATAGAAGCCTTCCCAACATTCTTGTTTAGTGATACAAAGGATCTTTCATTGTGAAACATATGGATTGAGCATCCACTATTGAGGATAAATTGGTCTTAGTGGAGATTTTCAATATTATTGAAGGCACAGACAAAAGAATAAAAGTGTGATTCAGGTTGTTGCTTCTTCTTGAAGTTGCGTCTAGCTTTATTGGGGGGTTGCTTTGGTCTTGAATCAGGAAATTCCATCCAACACAAAGAAGGAGAATGGGATTTGATGGTGGAATTAGGTTTTTTGTCTTTGCATTTAGGGAGATCAGTCTCTTGCTGATTTTTGAAATTGTACATGGCTGTGTTGGTGTCAGTGGTTCCTGCAGCTTGGGAATGGACTTCATTCTTGTTCTGGAACAAGTGATTCAGCACTAGCGTTACTGACAGGTTTCTCCCAGAGTGAATGATCTGAGATATAATTGACTTGAGAGACTCCAGTAACTTGAAGAAAATAAGATAGCTAAGTATTTCATTTGGAAAATAAATCCCAACCTTGTCTAGCTTCCCAGATGCGCTTTCATGGAGGTGAAAACCCATCAATGTTGTTCTGATCAAAAACTAGGTACAGGAAATTGAAGAACATACTGGCTTGGTTGGATGCCTGAATTGAAGAAAAGTTGTTTTTAGAAGCCAGCCAGATTAGTTTGGTTGAGTCCTCATTTTCCTGCGTGATTATGTTGGTGTGGGTTCTGGGTTCCAGTTTTGACATCAGTTAACCAGCCATTTCATCATAGTTGGGATTTTTGAAATAAGGGTTGTCTGAGTTGACCATATCCAAGATGCCTTGCATTTTGAAAAGTTGCTCCATCTTCTTTCTCCATATTGAATAATTGGTTTCCAAAAGAAGTGGGGTGGACTCCATCAAGGATTTGAGTGCAAGTGTCTTCAAATTGCCTTCTACTCCCGGTCCAGGTGAAGCAGTTGTCCTTGGAGCATTGGTTGAGCTTGATCAATCCATTTTTGGGCTTTTAACTTTATGAAAGGAAACAAGAGCTGATAAACATGGACTGGATTTTTTTATTCCAATGTTCAGTTGTGTAAGCAAGAAACACCTAGTAGAGAATAAGGAAAATGACAAAGAATGAGAAAAAACAAAATAGGCTTCTCTACAGGCTAGATGATGGCCTTGAGAAGACTAAGTAGAGTATTTAAGACACTGTTACACAATAGATTGATCCTACCAGAATGACTAGTTGACGTGAAGTAAATTATTTCCTGAGGTTGGGTTGGTGAATGAGTTGCAACCTCCCACAAATCTGTGGTTAAAGTTGATCAGAATAACAAGTTTATGAAGGAGAGCTGATGATAGATCCTACCAAGTCAATCCAAGGGTGTAATGTTGTAGTGTACTGGTTATCTGGTTGGTTTGTCTTGATTTAGTGCCAATTATGAAGAAAGTGAAACAAAAAGTAAGACAAAAGAAAACAGACAACAAAAGGAAAGAAACAGAAGCAGACAAAGACAGCTAGCTAAGTAGGTGACAGGCGCAAGTGACAGGCTTCTATATCTTCTCAGCCGGTGCACTGTTTGAGAAATAGTCAGAAAAAAATGTCAACACCTTTCCCAAGACTTTCAGACCAGCCTACTCAATACAAACAAGAATCTTTTTAAAGTTCTGAGCATCTTCCCACACAAAATGCAGAATCCTGGTTTTGAGAGGAAATATCCTGAATCCAACAATCCCCTCAATCATATCTGCTCCAGCGCTCTCCTCTGATCCATCATCTCTCATCCATTCATTCTTAACCGCTCCATCATCTCAATCATCACATCAGACTCATTCACCTCAATCATCACATCAGTCTCATTGGCTCTTATCCTCATCATTCAACCACATCATGATTACAATTCTCCCTCAATTAACTTCTCTCACCTTGTCAAGACTCTCCCCAACTCAAGCCTTGAAAGACAACAACAATCCTCACATCTCACAATCCAAGACTTACAAAGATCAGCCCCAACCTCAAACATCTCACTCAATTTCACTCATCTTTTTCTCATGTGAGGCTGCTTCAATCAAGAATCCGAGACATCCTACTGATTCATTTTATTTAGTCTCATGCTTTATCACTTAGTCACTTTTCCCGTCCTGCCCTCACGTTGTCATCTCTTTATCTTTTCTTTCTTATTACTTGAGCGCTCTACTTCTTCTGTGACCACACTGAGTGAGATTCTGCTCAACTTGTTTCCAGTCATTAATTTCATTTCTATGACAATTTTTAATCTTTCCCTTTCCATCTGTTGGTTCAGGTAATCAAGAATTCTTAAGCTTTTCACCTGGGTTCTCCATCAATCCTCCCCTGTGAGTTTTTGCAGTCCCTTCAATTCCCATGTTGTTGATGAAGATTGGCACCATCTTTGCAATGATTTCCTCTATTATTTGATAAAAGGATTTGAGATTGATATTACCAAAAACTGCGAACTGAAGACAACAAGCACAATCAAAAAAGAGATTTGAGGACACAAGAGATGGGGATCAATACCAACATCACGCCTTGAGGATCATGGTGAGAGTGGAAAAATTGGGTAGGACAGTCAGGACTGAGTAGAACAAGATGAGAAAAAGAGCACAAGCTGAAATGACAAGTCAGAGATACTGAAGAATGAGAAGAAAAAATTTGAGCTCATATCTCACCAGGCACACAAACAGTGCTTTCCAAAGAAATTTGGTCTTGAGGATCTCTGAGGATGTGATGTGGCATCAAAAGGGGAGGAAATAAATAGAAGAGAAGAGGGAATGAGAACAAGGAAATTGATGGGTGTTATGAAGTTGGTTGGGTTGAGTTTTTGGTCTTCAGGGTGAGTTTTTCCCTTTTCCCTGTTTTGCCCGCACCTTAATCTTTGGACAAGGTAATCCAGATACTCCAGAATTGATGTATCCACATCTAAAACTATCCCGCCTAAGCGTGGGCGTATAGGTGCAAACAGCTTAACAACCCTTCATGCCCAATGAGATATCACAAGAGAATAAGGGAGAGAGGAGAGAGATACTTTGATTATACAAGACCTTAGTTAAAGAATAAGCTAACATGTGAGATGATTTTACAAGAGTTATTCAAATTCTATTACCTTTGAGCTTGTCCCTCATCCCTTTAGTTTTTCAATTTAAATTCCCCGTCTTGGAGTTGGAACCAAAACCTTGAATTTTGTATTCTAGCCCACTATTATCAATGTTCAGCAGAATGGCTTCAATTTTCAATTTTAATATTTCATTCATCAGTGACTTGATCCAGGTGGCCTCATGGAACAAATCCACCAGTGCATTTAATTAAGCATCCGTCAAGGACAATGTGATGTTGAACTGTTTGAAACTTTTCCAGGAAGCCAGGCTCCAAAAAACAATGAAAACATGGACAGTTTGAAACTTGAAAGTATCTGGATCATTGGCCCAAGAAGCATCCAAGAATACTTGCAGGGGGTCTGATCCTGGATTACATGCAAGCTTGAGGTAATAGTGTCAAGTGAGCTTCAGATACTTCCAGGTCTTCTTTTATTTGTTCCAGTGAGGTATTCCAGGTTTTGGGGAAAAACAAGAAAAACTGGAAACCGCAAAGCTGATTTCAGGCCTGGCGCATCAGGCTATGTGATTTAGAATACCTCTTGCCAACTGGTAATTGATATTGAGAGTTTTTAAGGCCTCACTATTTTCATTGGAGGCAGGTTTGAGCTGAAGGTTGCAAGTGAGAGGAGTGATTCACCCTTTACAATTGGGCAGGCCTAGATCCTCTAGACAATGCTTAATATGATTTTTCTGGCTCAGAAGTATCTCACTGAGACTTACCTCAATTTTCATCCAAAGGATTGTGTTTGGGTCTTGGCACGTAGAACTTCTGAATTTGTCTATAAATTATTGTTAAAAGTCATTTCCTTCCTCAACCAAGATCAAATTATCAAAATGAAAGAAAATAAAAGACCTGCCATTTCCAGACAGGTACAAAAAGGGGTTGCATGCAGATTCTTGCAATCCTATCTTCTTGAACCACACTGTGAGTGTTTTGTACCTGATTTTGGTGGAATGGTTCAATCCATACAGCAATGTGTTCAGCTTGAGGATTTTTGATCCCCGCTTAGAGCCCTTTGTTGTTCAAATAATAACCTCCTCTTCAATTGGTGAGTGAAGGAAGGCACTTTTGACGTCAAATTGTAGCACCTTCTGGGATGTTATGAGAGAATACAGGAGCAGAAGTCAAAGCATAGAAGGTTTTCTAGTGGGAGTGAATTTTCCAAAGTATTTTCTTCAATCTATTTGAATAAAACATTGCAAACAGAGGCGTGCCATATATTTTACTGGGCAACCATGGCAGTTCTCCTTGAGCTTCTAGATCCAGACCATCCCAAGAGGGTTTAGTGGTTCTGGTCCAGTTTAATTTTCCCACATTTCTAGAGCCTCAATCAAAGACATTTCTGCATCCACGGCAGCAATACATTTGAAAAATTCCTCAAACACCAGCGCATCTTCAAAGTTTTTTGGTTGATAATAATGATTAAAGCCATATCTCTGAGGCAGTTTGATTGTAGATTGGTCTTGGGGACCTCTTGCGGGTCCAATCTCTGGCACTGGTTGTTGAGTTGAAAGCCCCTGAATTTGAGAATGTTTCTGAGTGTCTGGACTTTCCTCTTTGGATAAAGCAGGGTCTAAGGCTGAGCTCTCATCTGAATCTGAAGACATCAGGACTTCAGCTGCTTCCCTGTATTCTGTGAAGGCTGGAACGTCAAAGGTCTGAGAAAATTTGTTGGGAAGATTCACTTGAGGGTTTCAATCTGAATCACAGCAATCATTCCACAAATCATTGGTTGGGAAGGTTAAATTTGAATTCTGAGGAGGGGCCATCTTCAGAAATTTCACATGCTTTGTATGAAAAATAGAATTATTTTTGGTTAGAATGTGATAAAAAAAAAGCAAAGGATTGAAGCCTACTATTATCCCTTCATTTGACTTTTCATTGAACTTCTGTCCCTTCTCTTGTTGAGAAATGTGGTACATTCATGGGTTCCCCACTAGTCTCAGATAAGTTGCCGGCAAGGCATACCCGTTGTGGTGCCCAATTTGGGACACCTCTGGAACAGTACGGAAAAAGTAAAATTTTTTATGAACCTCTCTATAACCTCCATTTAGATCCAAAAAAAAAACTTTTTTGATTGTTGCTTTTTTCCGCTCTATCTGTGTCATCACTTGTATGTAGATTACAGGGACCCATGTCCCATAAAAGGAGGGACTCTCCCCTACCTTTTTCTAATCGTCCATGGAAGTGTGTGCATATGTCCCCCGGTTATCATTGAAATCTGATCCACATCCTCATCCTTGGTATATCTATGATTTCCCCCTGATCCATTGATCCTTTGTCTTTGTCCCTCTGTGGCCTGATCCTTATCACCAACCAATAGCCTTGCTAGTTGAAGAGAATTCTGTCCTTTGGAATTCTTCAGTGTTTTATACCACTCCTTGATCCCTTTCCCTGATCATACTGGTCTTGATCCCTCCTTGACCATCTTTCTGGTGCCAATAATGATTGATTGAAGAGGTCTTGTTAAGCTTAAGACCTGGAGTTTTATACCTCCATTTTTTTTTGGAGTTTCATTCTGCCAGCCTACTCTTGAGTTCCTTGAGAAGTTTTGATGTTATACTTGCTTCAAATCAGTTAATCTTTGCTTTTAGAGCTTCTCAAACATAGTTCTCTGTCTTTTACAGCCACCCTTGGTTATCTGGTACCCTTCAAGCGCTTGATTGCGGAGAGTTGGGCAGGTTCATTGAGAACATGGAGGTTGGTTGGGTTTGAGTTGATCATCCCCAATCATCTGCTGAAAACCAGAGTTATTAGCTTGTGGGCATTGTTTACATGCAAAATCTTTGTTCTTTGAACTTTAAACAAACTTTTGCTTCTTTTTTCCATGTTTTTCCCACATAATATTGGCTCAGATAGTGCTGTTCCATTGCTAAAAAACTACTATCATCTTTATCCTTTACTTATTGATTCCTCATTTACCAGGTTCTGGACCTTGATCTTGGTTACATTTAAACATTTAAAAAATTTTCTAACACTTAGGAGGGCTGCCTAAAAAGCACCTTTTCCCTCCACAGAACTGCCACGGCCTAGCACCATTTGCACCCTTAAACTTGGTCCCCCGGGCCAGGATTGAACCAGCAACCTTGGGATTTACAATCCCAACTTGAAGAATCAACTCTGAAAGCCAATCCAATAATTTTCTTTTTCTTCTTTTTTCTGTCATCATCCAGATCTGATTGGTGGAGGCAACTTTTTCCAGAAGTAAGTCCTCCCAATTGTGCACCACCTGGGCAGGATTATTGTTGTTCTTTGTGAAACTCTACCCTTTCCACGCTTGTGAGCCACCTTGGAACTTTGCTTTTTGGATCCCCTTAGGAACTCTGTCTTCAAAATGGAATCTGGTCCCTCCACCACTATTTGGGCCAATATTTTCAAGATTAAACCCCAGAACAAGAATCTAGGCTTCAATGGAAAGAATGTGGAGCAATTTTTGGACTCCTATGAAATGGCTGCTGAAGTGGATGGTGCAAGTGAACATGATATGGCCTATCAGTTACAATTTTTTATCTCCTCTGATGAAGTTATGGAAGTGATTGAATTGTTCAATGGATTCAAAACTCATTGCTGGGGGCTCTTGAAGGAGGATATGTTGGCTTTTTGGGGGAAAATAGATGTGACTAGGTTTACCTTACAGGACTTGGATGCTCTGCTTTCTCAATGGATCTCCAATGGTGGTGTCTCTTCAGCCTCTGATTAACAGTCTTTCAGAAATTATTGGGATCCTATTCAGTCTTATCTTATCAGGAAAAATCAAATTGACACTGTGGAAAAAATTCAAGTTTGGTTTTTTCAATCTTTTTTGCCGGGAATGCAGGAAAGGATTAGGGATGAATTGGTCAAGTCTGGATCCATGATCACTACTAGGGATAATTGATTCAAACTCCTTGTCTTTCTGGTACTTAGGAGTGTGGTGGAAAAATTCATGAACAGTCAAACTTCTTTAACTTTTGAAAATCCCAGGATCACAGAACCAGTCTATGCTCCTTCCTTCCAAGAATCCAACAAAATCATGAACAAGATGGAAGCAAATTGCAGACTTAAATCACGCCCTCAGGCCAATAAGGATTCTTCTACCATAGATGAGATTACAAAGCTTCTTCAGGCCTTTGAGATTAAAATAGATCAGAAAATATCCTCTTTAGCTACCCTAAACCTGCTAATTCCGTTCCTAAATCCACCTTAGTCTGCTATTACCGTCATAGAGAAGGCCATGGTACTGGGAGATGTACTGAACTCCAGAAGGACAAGGAGGAGAAATTAGTTGAGCAAAAGGGAAATAATTTATTTCTTCCTAATGGTGCTTTGATCCCTTTGGACTCATCTCATCCAATCCGTCATGTGGTGGCTTCTTACCAACCACCAACTCCCAAGAAGGCATCTCTGGTCTCCTTGTAATTTCAATCATCCTGTGGCACTCTTCAACCTTGGTAGCCTCCAGCTATCACTTGTTCCAGCTTCTGTGGTTCTTATCAATCTGATACAGCTAGGAGACGCCATGAGGATCCCAAACCTCACAAGTCTCCTTATTTTCCATCTTCAATCCTTTAAAAACATGTCAAATTTCAATCTTTGCCTGAGCCCCCTTCCTCTGATATGGAAGACATGGAAGTAGATTGGGAACCACTCATGGAAAGGTTCCAGAACCACTCTGATCCTTCTCCTCCTCTTCAATCTGGTCAACCCCCTCAATCCTCTGATCCTCTTCCAGTACCTGCCTCACCTGGTCTTCCTCCCTCCACCCAGCCCAAACTTTGGTATGAGAGGGGCATTTCCAAGGACTACCCTAATGCTGTGGAAGGAGTGTTAAAGAAAATTTATGATCTCAAAATCCCTGATCTTTCTGTGGCTGAACTGCTGTCTATCTCTCCATCTGTGGCTGAAGGCATAAATAAATGGGTTTCTTGTTGACGTGACAAAATTGGTCCGGACAAATTGAAGGTCTCTTCTGGCACATTGATGGAGGACTCTGGTGGAACAGATCCCCCTTCAGATGCCAATCTTTTTACTTCCATCTTGGATTTCTTCCCTGCTATCTTGGGGAATTGGCTAAAACAGTTTCTCTTCTTGTGGATTCAGGTTCTCAGCTCCACTTAATCTCAGATACTATGGCCTGCAAACTCAAGCTTAGCCCAAGGGTCAGCTTTACTTCTGCGTTTTATGGTATTGGGAATCAGTCATGTGAACTGGTGGGTATTGCTGAGGATGTTCCTGTTCAAATTGGTCAAAATATTGTTGGAACTTGTCACTTCTGGATCACTTGTTTGGAAGGTCCTATGATCATTTGCCGACTGTTCTTAATGGATTTTGGTGCTACCCTGATTTTTTCTGATCAAGTTGGGGATAGAATTCTTCTCCCTGATGCTGATGGCAGAAAAATTGAAGTTCTCCTTTGTTCCTTGGATTCTGGTTGTTGGGAACAAGATTTTCCTGGTTTTTCTCCCAAAACAGTTCTAAAGGGAAAGCAGAAGGACAACTCTAGTTCCTCTCAGCCTAATTTTCTATTGGATTAGTTGATCCTACTGATAGTTTTAGTTCCTCTCAGCCTCAGACTTCAACTTATGGATCAACTTCAACCTCAGAGGCATATTTGTTTTTTCCTCATCATCTCCTCCACATCCAAATAAGATCAAAATTCAAAAACATAAAAAATCCTAAAATTCCAAAAATATTTTTTCTCTCTCTGGGTCTTTTGTATCTTCTGATCCTTTTTCTCTTCAGCCTTATCAATTATTGTTGATTTCACTATTTGATTTCTTAGGACTAAAAACCAGCGGGCTGAAGACATGAATTTTAGAGATGATTAGACCAACTGATTCAAATGAGAATATAGATGACGAGGAAAATGAAAGGAACACCAACGGCTAGAACTATGATCTGGAAAAGGACAGCATGAGAGGCAGAGGAGAGGATGAGGCTAGAGGAGACAAGTAGATGACTGAAATGGATTGAAGTCAGAGTTGAGAGTTGTTAGTTGTGATAAATCTTGTCAATAGGTCTCTTACCAGACAAGAACACATGGACCGTACTTGGGGTAGCTGAGATGGTGGATCAAGAATTGAGGCAAGATGTGATTTAAGGGAAAAGAAAAAAGAAGGTAGAAAGGAACAGAAAAGGTAGAAAAGAAAGATAGACTAAAGAAAGAGAAAAAGAAAGATGAGGAGAAGAAAGAGGTCAATTCGAATAGTTGTTGTGAGAGGTTATTCGGGGAGAAGGGGGACTTTCAAGGATGGGAGAAGATGGACTAGACCCTGGAAGGATCTGGAGCTGGTAGACTCGAGTTTGAGAGAGGACAATCCTCAGAATAGAGTGTTCACACTCATCTTCAGGGTGCGCGGCATTTTGGAGGGTGCGCGGTTGTCAGAGAGAAGAGAGTCGTGAGGAGTGATTTCTCAACACTCCCCGTGGCTGGTAAGTGGGTTATCCGTGAAGTTATTTGTCTCAGGTAGTGAACATTGTTTTTTGTAATAGCTTAAGAGAAATGATAGAGGATGCCTTTGAGAGTGAATCGGCGACCATGGATGGACTAGGGATGAGTTCTAGTTTGAATTCTTGATTTGTGAAATCTTCGCAAAGACCTTTTGTTTTTATATCTATATGTTGTGACTTAGAGTGAGAGCCGAATTTTTTCATCTTATTTTCCAAGCCCTTGTTGTCTATATACAATGTGGGTTTAAACTTGCAGTTGTGGTAGATCTCATTGATGAGGTGTCTGATCCATTTTGTCTCAAGATAACAATCAAGCAGTGCATTCAGTTTGGATTCAGTGGAGGAATAGGTGATGTTCCGTTGTCTAGTTGAGTTCCAGATAACCGGGCTTCGATAGTGAAAGACGATGTATCTGGTTTGAGATTTTTGAAAAACTGGATTGTCTCCCCAAGTGGCATCACTGAAGCTGGAGAGGACTTCTTGCTTAGTATTGTATTTGATGGTGAGTTTGAGATTTTTGGTCATCTTGAGGTATTTCCATACTTTCCAAACCTCTCGCCAGTGACTCATACCGGGCTTGGTGTTGAACCTAGACAGACTAGATACGGAGAAAGAAATGTCTGGACGAGTGTATTGTGATAGGTGATTGAGAAGTCCGGTCGTAGATCTGTAATTAATATTTATTTGACAAAATTCTGCATGGTCGTCGTCGGAGGCAGGTTTGAGATGGAAATTTTGTGTTAGCGGTGATAATGTTTCTTTGCAGGATGACAGGCCGAGCTCTTCCAGTCCCCGGTCAATATGATTAGGTTGGCTCAGGAGAATTTGATCATCTTCAATCTCCATGAGCATTCCGAGTATTGTGTTGGGTGGATGAGAGGACAAGTTCTGGAATCGCTTGAGAAAGTTTGATTTGAAGAAATCAGAGTTGCCTGCATGGATTAAGTCGTCCACGTGGAAGTACAGAATTTCCTTTGTTTTGTTGTTAAGGTAAAGACAAGGATTGCTGGTCGACTCTTTGTACCCTTGAGACTTGATCCATAGCGTGAGGGTTTCATACCAATTGTTGGGAGACTGTTTGAGACCATACAGAGATTTTTTTAATTTTAAATAGGGAGATCTTCTACTTGATCCTTCTGGCGTTCTTATAATGACTGTCTCCTCCAAAGGAGCATGAAGAAATGCCCCCTTGACGTCAAATTGGGTGAGTTTCATTTTGTTTTTCAAGGCGTATACCAAAGCCAGTCGCAGAGATGCGATTTTTCCGGTTGGCGCCCAAGTTTTGTTGTAATCAACTCCCAATACTTGATCAAAGCCTTGAACACACAGCCGGCCCTTGTATTTGACAGGTTTGCCATGGCAATTCTCCTTCACTTTGAAGACCCAGGTTGTGTTTAGGATGTTGTTGGGATTTCCATAATATTCCTCCCAAACATCTTGCAGTTCTATGCCTTCTAGTTCAGTTTCTGTAGCTTCCTTCCATTTGGGCCACTCGGGGCACTTGCGCGCCGCCTTGTAGGAGGGAGGTTTGTAGTAATGGTGGAAGCCATATCGCTGGGGTTTTTTGATTTCGCGTCTAAGTCTTTGATATGCGGATATTTCAGGAGATTCTGCTGGAGTAGAGTGGCAAGGTGGGCTTGGGAGAGATGAATCTTAGGAGTCTGCGCCTTCGTTCTCCTCACAATCTGATTCTGAATCAGAGGAGTCTTCAGGAGAATTGCAAATAGTGTATTGTTTTTGAGCAGAAGAGAAGTTGGAGTTGTCAGATTCCAAGCTATTTTGAGAAAAAAGGTTGAGTCCGGGAGACTCAAGAAGAGTAAATTGAGAGACCGTATTCTTGAGGAACTGGACATGTTTGGTTTCAATAACAGCACCGGATAAGCTTAATACGAGATAAGAATGAAAGATTGGATTGAACCCAACTAAGATTCCTTCTAATCCTTTTTTGTTGAATTTCCTTCCTCTCTGCAGATGATTTCCCAAATAAATTACCGGTGATCCTACGGATTTCAAGTAGTTAGTAGGAATACTCTTATTGAACATGAGTTCCCAGGGGGATTGATTATTACCTTCCCTCGGGATTTGATTCAAAATGAAGCAGCAGCTTTGGATTATTATGTGCCAATAGTTCTTTGGAAGCATGGACGAGGAGAAGGTTTCTCGCGCGGATTTGACAATAGTTTGATTGGCTTGTTCTGACCGACCATTTTGTTGAAAATGGTAAGGTTCTGACGTGAGTAGTTTGATTTGTTTGGATTTGGCAAAGTCCTTCAAGGTTTTATTGGTGAATTCCGTGCCTTTAACCAAGAAGATTTCTGTCTGGTAGTAATTAAGTCATTTATATTCTGTTTCCAGGATATTGATTATGACGTTCCGGGTTTCATCTTTAGACAGGAGGGAAAATGCCGCAAGATAGCCAGAGAAGTTATCTACGAGAGTTAGAATGTAGCGGTGGCCCGCCTTGGATTGAGGGGTAATTTGTCCAATCAGGTCGAGGTGTATCCTTTTGAGCAGTCTCAATGACGGCGTTGAAGTTGCTGAGAAGGGAGATTTAGTGATTTTGCTTTTGACGCAACTCTCACACTGGAAGCTATCCAATTCTTCCTTAGAGAAGTGACCCTTGAGTATAGGCTTGATGGTGGAGATTGCAGCGTGACCGTACATTTTGTGAAGGTTGGAGAGGGATTGAGACTTGACAGTAGTTGAGCTTGTGGATTGATTCGTGAGATTAACTGAAAGATTGTTACCCGCGACTCGAGGTTTCTCAATTACAAAGATATTGTCGCAAATCAATCCTTTTAGGACCACCTTGTTGCCCCAAGATACCGTAAATTGATCTCGTTCTTGAAAAAGACTGCATCCTTTTTTTGCTAGAAGACCGGGGCTAATTAAATTAACTACTATGTCTGGGACATACATACACTCGTCTAAAGTTACAACCGAATTGTTCCATTCCAGTCGGACTGTACCAGTGCCTTGAATTTTAAGGTTAGCTTCTAGCTTTTCAGTCTTGATTTCCTCTGGGTTGTCCTGAAGATTGATAGATGTGAAGAATTTCAGATTGTTGAAGATATGAATATTTGCGCCAGAGTCCAATAAGATATTCAGGGTATTATTGGAGTTGATCCAGAGGGTGAGTAGGGAATGATAGTTGATGGTTGGGTTCTTTTTGGTTCTATTTTTCCATTCATTCTGCTGTTTGACCCACCATCCAGTGGCAATTTGGGGGTGGAGATGAAAGCAGGACGTCTCTGTATGTGGAGCATTTGGTTCGTGGTAGCCTTCTCTGCATCGCATTTGGGCATTTTTATCGTCTCTCTCTGTTCTGCCTTTGGTAGTAACTAGGGTAACATCCGGAGCTGATTTTGCCTATCTTCAGTTGGGCCTTTCGCTCATTATTATATTGATTAAGGTGGTTAAAGACCACTTCTACCGTTATCAGTTTCTCTACGTGCATAATTTGTTGCTTGAGGTTTTCCAGAATTGGGGGAAACTTGAATAGTATGGGGTAGGCAATTATATCTTTGGGTAATTCTATACCCACGTCTGCCATCCGCATAAGTGCCTTTCTGATATTGGTGATGAAGTTTTCTATTGCGTGTTTGTTGAAGGGAGCATTTAAAAATTGATTGAAGACTTGGGCTCTGTTTGCAGTTTTGGATGAAGCGAATCAACCAGTGATCTTGGCCCAGAGCAGCTTAGATGATGAGATGTTTGCTGAATTGATCACATTGGCATGAGTCACGCTGTCTAGTTTAGAAAGGATGATTGCTCAGATTTCTTGATCTTGTTTTATCATAAGTTTGCCGGAGTTCCTAGTTATGACGTCCTTAATTTCTTTGAGATCAAAGAGCATTAACATCTTGTCTTGCCAGATGGAATAATTGTCTTCGTTGAGAGGAGGAATGGCATTGACCAAGGCCTTGAGTGCAACTTGGTGAAAATAGTCATTGGCCCCAACTGGTTCGTTCATTTTTGATTAGCTTGAGTCCTTTGGCTTTGAACCTTGTTGATTTCACTATTTGATTTCTTAGGACTAAAAACCAGCGGGCTGAAGACATGAATTTTAGAGATGATTAGACCAACTGATTCAAATGAGAATATAGATGACGAGGAAAATGAAAGGAACACCAACGGCTAGAAGTATGATCAGGAACAGGACAGCGTGAGCGGCAGAGGAGAGGATGAGGCTAGAGGAGACGAGTAGATGACTGAAACGGATTGAAGTCAGAGTTGAGAGTTGTTAGTTGTGATAAATCATGCAGATAGGTCTCTTACCAGACAAGAACACATGGACCGTAATTGGGGTAGCTGAGATGGTGGATCAAGAATTGAGGCGAGATGTGATTTAAGGGAAAATAACAAAGAATGTAGAAAGGAACATAAAAGGTAGAAAAGAAAGATAGAATAAAGAAATAGAAAAAGAAAGATGAGGAGAAGAAAGAGGTTGATTCCAATAGTTGTTGTGAGAGGTTATTCGGGGAGAAGAGGGACTTTCAAGGATGGAAGAAGGTGGACTAGACCCTGGAAGGATCTGGAGCTGGTAGACTCGAGGTTGAGAGAGGACAATCCTCAGAATAGAGTGTTCACACTCATCTTCAGGGTGCGCGGCATTTTGGAGGGTGCGCGGTGGTTAGAGAGAAGAGAGTTGTGAGGAGTGATTTCTCAACAATTATCCTCTACTCTGGTTTTGAATCTCCACAATGAGTCTAAACTAGATCCCAATCTCCATTATTTTCTTGGTGGTTTTGGTATGAAGGAGTATGTTCTTAAGCAGAGGCAATGTGGGGAAGCAGTAAGTCCTCCCAATTGTGCACAATCAGGGGCCTCTACTACTGTCATTTTTGAAATTCTACCCTGTTCCACACATGTGAGCACTGCATTAGCTTTTGGATCCTCTTTTATGAAAAGGCACCTTTCAAGGACAAGGAGGAACATTGAACGTGGAAGATGTTGGAACTTGGCCTCAGTTTCTGTAGTCAGGTCTCACTGTTCAACGCTTGGAGGAAGAAAGGATTCCTATTTTTTGCCACCAAATATTAACAAGTTTCAAAAAAGGTTCAACCAGTCAACCAACCAATGCCTCTCAACCTCAAACCTCCTCTTATGCGCCCCCCTCTATCCCGAAATCCTTACTGTGTTTTAGCTGATCAGGTCAAGAAATTTCACTTTTGTGGAGGCAACTTGTTCCAGAAGTAAGTCCTCCCAATTGTGAACCACCAGGGGTCATCTGCTTCATTTTGTTGTAAAACTCTACTGTATGCCACATATGTGAGCACTTGGGAAGCCTTCTTCATTATTTTATTTCAGCCACTTCCAGGACCTTTTCTTTGGATGGATCAAGCTCCCTTTTCAATCATCCTCAAGATCAAACGGGCGTTTTTCTGTTTCAATTCCTCAGTTTCTTATTTTATATATATCATCAAAGATACTCAGATGCAGACTAGTGACAGTCTGTAAGTTGGAGAGAGATGTGGTTCCCAATCTGGGACACCTCTGGACCAGTACAGAAAAAGTAAAATTTTTTATGAACTTTTCTATGGTCTCCAGTTAGATCCAAAAAAAAAAAAACTTTTTTGATTGTTGCTTTTTTCCACTCTATCTGTGTCATCATTTGTAAATAGTCCCATAAAAGGAGGGGCTCTCCGCTACCTTTTTTTAATCATCCATGGGAGTGTGTGCATATGTCCCCCCCATTATCATTGAAATCTGATATCCTGGGTATATCTATGATTGCCCCCTGACCCATTGATCCTTATACTTTGCCCCTCTGCCGCCTAATCCTTATCACCAACCAATAGCCTTGCGGGTTGAAGAGAATTCTGTCAGTTGCAATTCTTGAGTGTTTTATACCACTCCTTGATCCCTTTCTCTGACCATACTGATCTTGATCCCTCCTTGATCATCTTTCTGGTGCAAATCACAATTGATTGAAGAGGTCTTATTAAGCTTAAGACTTGTAGTGTTATAACTCCTTTATTTTTTTTGGAGTTGCATTCTGCCAGCCTACTCATGAGTTCCTTGAGAATTGTTTAGGTTATCCTTGCTTCAAATTAGTTACTTTTTGCTTTTATAGCTTCTCAAACATAATGCTTTGTCTTTTACAGCCACCCTCAGTTATCTGGTACCCTTCAAGCGCTTCATTGTGGAGAGTTGGGCAGGTTCCTTGAGAAACTGGATGTTGGTTGGGTTTTAGTTGATCTTCCCCAATCATCTGATGACAACCAGAGTTATTAGCTTGTGGGCGTTGTTTACATCCAAAAGCTTTGTTCTTTGAACTTTAAACAAACTTTAGCTTCTTTTGTCCAAGTTTTTCCCATATAATATTGGCTCAGATACTGCTTTTCCATTGCTACAAAACTACTATCATCTTTATCCTTTACTACTTGATTCCTCATTTACCAGGTTCTGGACCTTGATCTTGGTTAAATTTAAATATTTTTATAACACTCAGGAGGGAAGCCTAAACAGAACCTTTTCCCTCCACAGAACTGCCGCAGCCTAGCACCGTTTGGAGTCTTCAACCATGTAACTTGACCCATGGAGATTCTGAATCATCACCTATGAAGATTTGGTTGAGCATGAGTGAGCTTGCTTCAATTAATTTTTGCCAGAGATTTGCTGGGAGTTGAGCATCTTTTAACATTTTCCTGTTCAATTTGACTATTTTTTTGTTTGCCCGCTCTGCCTTTCCTTTGTGTTCCAGATGATATGGCTCTGAAATCACTTGGCAGTGTGTAAAGAGATTTTGTGCTTGGTAAAATTCTCTGCAACAATATAAAATTCTCTGCAAAAATCTTGCTCAAAGTTCTGGAAAGCCCACAAGCCCTTGAGTCACACTCCTTTACCTCTGAAATTTCCAATCAAAATCCACTTCTCGACATGAGCTAGAAACCACTAAAGCTAACTGATCAGATTTGTAATCAATGGTTTTGTTTAAAACTATGAAGTTATTTAAGAAATTAGAAGAAATCAAAAAAAAATCTTCTGACAAACCAAAGAAGCATTCAAACCATCAAAGCTCACCACAAGGACTGACCTAAGTCTCTTAGGACCCATGACAAGACAGAAAATGAAAGAAAAGAGATAAAAGCAAGCAAAAAATGAAAGATGTAATGAAACAATGAACCAGTATATCCCTTAAGAGGTAACAGGGAGAAAAGAAAGATCAGAAAGTGTCAACATAAAAAAGCATAAAAGGAAAAAAACAACAAAAAGGAAAACAGTTTTTAATCATACCAAACTGGATATGGCTTTGCCTAAGATTCTTTGATTTGGTGGTATGTTATTGATAGGTTATAGAGAGGAATCTTTTATATCTACACTAAAGAAGATACAAGATAGAGTTGATTGGAAAGCTGGAGGATTGGTGCTGATTTTAGGTAAAGGGAATGAGATTTTTGTGATGGGATCAAGGAGTTAGAATGAAAGAAAAAGGATTAACAAAAGGAAAAGGTTGGGAATTCATGAAATTTCCAAGGAATTGTGTGCAGAGAAGGTGGGATTCAGAGATAGGTGAAATGATAAGTGAAAGGTGTTGTAACATTAAGGTTGATCTCAAGGTTAAGGCATTCATCAACTCAACACCCCCTGGAGTTTAGTTTGATTAGCCTAAACAGGTTGTTGGGAGAAGATCCAGAGATTTCCTGTAGCTACCTTCAGATAGGCAGTCTGCAAGGATCGCTTTGGAAGGGATCAGATTGGTTTTGATGTCTTTTTATTTCAAGTTCTTGCGGAGAAATTTAGCTTTAATGTTGAGATGTTTTTTTTTTGAGTGAGAACCCAAAAATTTTAATTTATCAATGATTCCAGAATTGTCAATGTGAAATATTGTTAGGTGAAGATTGATTATCCATAATTCCCCAATGAGATTTTTCATCAACAGATTCTCTTTAAAGGCATCTGAAATTGCATTCAGTTTGGATACTGTGGAGGACATTGCAATATTGCGCTGTTGGCCGCTATTCCAAGAGATAGGACATGAAAGCCACTCCACATTCAGATATTTGAGAGTGAAAATTGTCTCCCCAAGTAGCTTTGGAATAATATATCAGCTCT
Source organism: Puccinia polysora (assembly GCA_025617555.3). Classification (NCBI taxonomy): domain Eukaryota; kingdom Fungi; phylum Basidiomycota; class Pucciniomycetes; order Pucciniales; family Pucciniaceae; genus Puccinia; species Puccinia polysora. The sequence continues at coordinate 24,677,045 of CM062618.1, read as the reverse complement.
TGTCCATTCTTCTTGAAGGATAGTGTCAGATCAAGATGTAATTTCCCCCAGATGTATTTGAACAAGTGTATTACTTCTTTCCAGTGTTGGGGGCCAGTTTTATTATTAAAAAGGGACAGGATAGAAGCCACAGGTGTAAGGTTGGGACAATTACAGAATGAAAAGAAGTTGGGAATGCCAGTGAATCTTGTGTAGTTTATGCCTAGGTTGTTGAACTATTTTTTTGTTTTGTATTGGCTTGCCTCAGTCAGGCATAAACCTGGAGTTAAGGGAGTCAGTACAGAGTGGGCGTTGTGTAGGTTCATTTCTTCAATTTTCTTGTCAATCAGTTTCTTCTGATGGATTTTGATGGAGCTTTTTTTGATAGATATATCCATAACAAGTAATGTGTCTTGAAGATGAGCAGTTGACTTTGGGAATCTCTTGAGATTTTTTTTTTTCAAAAGAATCAAGTTCACCAACAACAATCAAGTTTTCAAAATGAAAAAAGGACATGGAGTCTTTATTTTAAAATACAAACCGGTCTGACTCCAAGGGTGTGAATTTTATCTCAAAAAATCCATTTGGTTAGAGTATTGTACCAGTTGGCAGGGTATTTCTTGAGGCCGTAGAGCAATTTGTTCAGTTTGAGGAAAGGGGTCTTTCTAGTGGAGTGTTTGGGAGTTTTAATGTGTATATCTTCTTTCAAGTAAGCATGTAGGATAGCGCCTTTGATGTAAAACTGTCCAGTTTTCAGGCATTTGTTGACGCAGAGAGTCAGTAAGGCTAGGAGAGAAGAAAAAAGTCCAGTGGGAGAAAAGGTTTAAAAGAAATTGACTTCATATATTTGTTGAAACCCCTGAATACATAATATAGCCTTTTTCTTTCCAGCAGCACTACTTGTGGCAGGTTTATCTTTCAACACCAGGGTTTTCTTTAGAAGTTTTTCAGGCGTGTAAGAGCAGTCTTCCCAAAAATCTTTTATTTCAATATTTTCATATTCTTCTGTGATAGCCTTGGAGAAGGAGCTTGTATCTTGACAGTAGTATGTGTATTTAACGGGTTGAATGTTTGAAAATCTAGGCCTGACGGAGTAGCTAGGGGGTGTTGAAGGACAGGAAGTAGGTGAAGAAGGTCTGTTTACAGAATCTTTGATAGCATCCATGGTTTGTTCAAAGAGGATATTATCTTCATTAGTCTTGGAAAGTGGTGAGAGTGTAGCTTCCAAGAAGTCAGCAAGTTCACACTGAGTGGTTTTCAAATATTTATTTTTGTTGTCTTTGGAAATTTCAATGAATTGCGCGGCTTGTTGGGGAACAAGGAAATTGTTTTAGTTAGAGGGATGGTCTTCATTTTTATTCTTTGGGTTGAAATCTAAGAAAGAGACGTGTTTCTTGTCTATGACCCTCCTGCTTTCCATCAGGACTTGAAAGGATAGTAGCTCTTCCTTGTACACAATCAGGATTACAGGAATCCCTTTTGGGGCCAATTTGGAACAAGGGAGACCCCAAGGCACTAGGAGAACAAGGTTTATGCCAATGGGTTTGTGAAATCTGAGAGGAATCTCTTTATTTTTGAACAACTTATAGGGAGCCCGATTGCTATTGTGGGAGTTTATTGGGTTGAAGGCAAGAGTGACATATTTTATAAGCAAATTCCAGAGATTGAGGTTAATCCCAGAGTCATGGATAGTGCTTCTGAGAAATTCTTTAACTGGCCAGTTGAATCTCTTGGCAAGGCCATTCTGTTAAGGCCTGTAAGGATCTGATTTTGCAGTTCAAACAAATTTTGATTGCAAAAATCAATCAGTGGGCAATTTTTGAACTTAGTCCCCTGGTCAGAATGGATAAATTTTTGGAAAATACCCAAACCTCTTGGCTTCCATGTTGATCACATGGATCAGGGTCTTGGGAATGTCACTTTTTTTCTTAATGAGTATTGCTAAGAAATATCTTGAGTGGCTATTGACCACAGTGAGGATGAAGCAATGGCAACAGATTGAAAAGGTGATGGGACCAATAGTGTCCATGTGAATTTCCTGGAAAGGCTTCTTGGCTTTTCCAGGCAATTTTTTGAATCTGGACCTAGTAAGTTTTCTGAGAGCATGGGACTTACATGGCGCTTCTGCTTTTGCTGGTAGATTCAGTTTATTTTGAAGTTGGCTATAGCTCAAATTTCACAGAAATTTATGGAGGAAATCAGAGGTTGTTAGGAAGGAATAAGTCTGCATTTCAATTACATTGATAACAGGCAGGTTTTTTTGGTAGAAGCCATTGTACAAGATTCCATTATTGTTGAGAATTTGGAAAATATTATTATAGAGATTGATGTGGAGGCCATCTAACAGAAGACATCTAAATGATAGAATATTAACAGAGAGATCCGGGACAAGGAGAAAATTAGAAAGCTCCAAGTTTCCATTTTTAAGTTTGATAACTGCTGTTCAAATGCCTTCAATATTCAGGCTTTCATGAGGGGAGCCAGTTTTCAAGTGTTCTATTTGTTCATACGACAAGGAGACAAAATATTTTGGGATTTGAAATCATGTGAGAAGAGGAACCAGAGTTGAGCACAAAGAGTGTGAGAGGAGCTTCTGTGAGTTGATGGTAGAACCAACTGATGGTATTTTAATTTCCATTGCATTGTCTGTGGTAGTTGTCCTTGAGTTCAGGATGTAGAGCCCAACAGTTAGCAGGATAATGATAGGAGTTGGGGTTATGTTTTCCGCCAGTGCAATTAGGGATGGAATTGAGATTGGAATTTCTGTTGGTAGTGATTAATGCAGATGGTAGAATGTTGGTGTCCTCCTTAGGCTGATAGTTATTTAAATATATTCTGAAGTGTTGGAAGACTTTCTCAGGGTTGATGAAGTCTTTATTATGGGTGATTTGATCTTTAATTTTTCTCAAAGAAGGTGGGAGATTGTTAATTAACATGTAGGCAGGGATTTCTTGGGGCAGGTCAATCCCAACTTTGTGTAATTTCCTAATGGCAATTTTAGCAGAGGTGATGAATCCTAGTCCGTCCTTGGGATTGAAGGTAAGATTTTGAATGTTTTCAAATACCCGTGATCTATTGGATTACTCAGAAGAGGCAAAAGAATGAAGAGTGGATTTCCAAATGAGTTTTGCATCTTTCTAATTTTCAATGGTGATAATGTTGGTGTGTACAAAGGCTTCTAATTTGGAAGTGATAATATATCTTAAGTAAATGTTTTTGGTCTCAGAGATAACTCCATCATTGGAAAATATTTCTCTTCTGATTCCTTGTATATTGAGAATGTTTTCAATTCTTGTTCTCCAAAGAGAGAAATTGTTGTGGTTCAAAAGTGGGATGCATTCAATGGGAGTTTTAAGGATGGTATGTTGAAGTTGGTCATTCATGATTTGGGAAGTATTATCAGAAGTTCTGTATTCTTACTTTTAATTGTGATGAGATTTGGAATTAATATTTTCTGTTTAAAACTATGAAATTATTTAGGAAATTAGAAGACATCAAAAAAAAATCCTCCAAGAAACCAAAGAAGAATTAAAACCAGAAAAGCTCACCACCAGGACTGAGGCAAGTATCTTAGGACCCATGAAAAGACAGAAAAGGAAAGAAAATAGATAAACACAAGCAACAACTGAAAGATGTAATGGACCAATGAACCAGTATCTCCCTTAGGGAATAATAGGGAGAACAGACATATCAGAAGGTGTGGGCATAACAAAGCATAAAGGGATAAAAACAATAAAAAGGAAAAAGTTTATTAATCATACCAAACTGTATGTGGCTTGGCCTAAGATTCTTGGTTTTGGTGGTAGGTCATTAAGAGGGTATAGAGAGGGATCTTGTAGATTGAAACTAAAGGAGATACAAGATAGAGTTGATTGGAAATCTGGAGGATTGATGGTGATTTTTGGTAAAGGAAATGGTTCTTTGGTGATGGGATCAAGGAGTTAAAATGAAAGAAAAAGGATGAACAGAAGGGAAAGTTTTGGAATTCAGGAAATGTCCATGGACTTGTGTGCCAAGAAGGCAAGTTTCAGAAATAGGTGAAAGGATGAGTGAAAGGTGTTTTGCAATCAAGGTTGACCCCAAGGTCAAGGCGTTAATCAACTTAAAGCTAACTTGCAATGAAATAATAGTAAATAAACCAGATGAACTCCCAGAAAAGCTCTGCACTTAAACTAATTCCCTAAATATGGCCTCCATGAACTCTTGCTGGTTATTACACTCTGAAGTAACAGAAGAAAACAATCAAGCTATAATTTGCTGCCAAAATCTCTGATAATGATGATGTGACCTGAAAAAATGGAGAACTCTGATGATCATAAACTACTCCTGCTTCTTTCCATTGATACAAAAAAATAAAAGCTTCTTTATATATACAACAAATAAAAAAGAAAATTAAACAAATAAAGAAAGATCCTTTTCCCACCACCTCTGTTCAATTGGCACTAATCCTCCTTACTAATAGTCCAATCCTTAGCTGATCTGATGACCTTAAGTAGATTTGATGATCCTGTTGCCAACATCCCCTAAAAGCTGAGTCATGCTAATGCATAACTAACAACATATCCTTTTTGATCTTCCCCAGCAGATCACTCCCAATCCTGCATGTGGCATAACTAAAAATCCCCAACAATCCACATGCTGCCGCTCAGCTATAGAATTCATTTCCCCACAGTTCTCTGCAATCTCAGTGCATATCCCATAACTAGCCTAATCCGTACTACTTTGCCTCAATCACTTGCTTCAGCATTAGTAAAACCACAGCCGCAGAGGGAAAGTTATGTCCAACCGCACAAGGTCTGCAAAAGTCAAAAGCTCAGGCCCATTCCTGTCATTTTTCCCGCAAAAAGCAGGGGCTGCACAAAATAAAAGGCCTTAGCTAATGCACTCTGGAATAGGAAGTCCTCCAATGTCATCCTCTGAGCCTATTTTCCTGCGGACTTCCAACCACAGCTGTGCAGCTCCAAGTTTAATGACCAGTGGTGAGCCTACTTGCATCCATGTCTATAAATAACCACCACATGGGAAGCACTGGCTGCTGCCCATACAAGACCTTGAAAGGCAAATAAACGGTCCACCTTTTGACCAATATCTGATCTGAAAACAGCACAACTGGCAAGGTATGCTCCCACTTGTTCCCATTACTTCCGCATATCTTGACCATTGCATGCTTGATTGGCTGATGCCCCCATTCTATTTCCCCCACTCCCTCTGGATAATATTCCATAACTTTCACAAAATTTGTGCCACAAAATTCAACCAGCCTCCAAAAATCACCCCAAAATTCTGCCCCACCATCCACTGTGATGAGCTGAAAACACCCAAAAAGAGCAAAAAAATCCTCCTCCAAAAAACAGCCCCACCTTCTCCAACAACAGGTTAACCAATGAATGCTCCTCAACCAACCCCAACAATTTGCCCCAAGCCACAAGCAGATACAGGAACTTTCCTGCCTCAATATGAACCACTTCCAGTGAGAACCTCCCAAAAAGGGCATCCTCACTGGTTATAATACCCACCTCCTTTTATAATCTGGTACTCTGCTACTGACAAGCTTGGAAACTGGGCACCTAATCGTGACTGTTTGCCCCAGACCATGCCACCAGAGCCTGGTCTTGAATCTCCTCTGCGTCTCCATCTCTCCCCAATGGCCTAAGTCATTGTGAAGACTCCGCATCAAATCTTCCTGATCCTCCCAGCTTCTGACCACAAACAAGGGTATTTGAAGTGCCATTTTCCAAAACTGCCTTTCCTGGCAAAAGAAAAGCCACACCTTCTGCCAAACCCATCTAACCTCTGTTGCCAACAAACCTTCAGGAAAAAGAAGCATCCAAAGAAACTTTTCAAATTCCTGAAAACTTCCACACTTTTTCAGGGGAATTTTGCCAACCTTGGCAGCCATTGCTTCTACCTTTGTGGAGACTCCTTTGGGATTGGGTAAACCTTAGCAAATAGCTTGCTGGCAGTCACTTGAGGGGGAATTTAGCATTACAACTTCAAATAAGATAGAGGAATACTAAGGGTGGTTTTGAATTGCCTTCCCCTCTGAGTACTATAGTAATCTCACAACAATAAAAGAAAAGAGAAAAGGTGGCTGATTTTCAAATATAGTTGCTACTATAGTAGTCTCTATCAGACCTAGGATCAATGAATTCAAGCTTGATAAGGAAGAAATGGTAGAACAGATAGGTGACCTGGTGGATGGAAGCAGAGTGAGGGAAGAATCCTTTCTCTAGTCTTATCCTTTATAAATTTTTTTTTGTATTTATTTTATTTTTTACTGATTGATTCTCCTTTGGTGATACAGGTGATGATTTGAATGAAGGTTGAAATGGTTGGGCCTATATTTGATGACTGATGGTGATGTTTGATGATGATGATGATTGATGAAGTGGGTGATGATGATGGATGAGGTAGGTGATGATGACAACTGATGATGGTCAAGGTAGGTGGTGATGATGAGGGATGATGATGGATGAGGTAGGTGATGCTGATGAATGATGATGGTCAAGTTAGGTGATGATGATGATGGTAAGTGATGATGATTATTGATGATGGTCAAGGAAGGTGATGATGATGATGGATGATGATGATGACCAATGATGATGATGTTAAGGGATAATGATTATGACTGATTATGATGATGGTAAGTGATGATGAGGATGGATGATGATGTTGATGGTAGGTGATGATGATCATGAATGATGAAGATGATGGTAGGTGATGATGATGACTGATCATGATGATGGTAGGTGATGATGTTCAGGTTAGGGGCACATGTTGGTGATGTTCAGAGGTATGGGGTAGGAGTAAATAATGGTGGTGGTGGATGGTCAAAAGTATGGGTTACTGGGTTGGGTCATGGTCAAAACTATTTGCTGATGATGGTGGAGGATCCAGGGTAATGGTGGTGGTTGATGATGATGATGATGGTGATGGTGATGGTGATGGTATGGGATATGAGGTTGGTGATGATGATAGTATGGGTTATGGGATAATGGTTGAGAGTAGTAAAAGTATGGTTTAAGGGTTCCTAGGAGGCATGGTGATCCCCTGGAGGGGAGGATGGGGGGAATTGATGATGGGACCTGGATGGGGGAGAGAGGCCCTCTATTTATAGAAAATACTTCCCTCAGGGCTGCCCTTGAGAGTCTCCCTGGTACAGTGAATACAATTCATGAGGCATTTTTGCTGGTCAGAGGAGGAGGCTGTGCAGGATCTACATGCAGGTAAACCCTTGCATGCATTGCTGTGCTGCATAGATACAGGTGCCCCCTGCATAGATTACTTCTGCATAGTGGTGGTTGGTCATTTGTTTGGTCCTTCATGCATTGACTTGCATATATTTCTTCTATATACAGCCTTTTGTTTGGTGCTGCATGCAGGGTCTTGCATATATTAATTATGTATACTGCTGCAGGTTTTTTTGGTGCTGCATGAAGGGTCTTGCATATATTAATTATGTATACTTCTGCAGGTTTTTTGGTGCTGCATGCAGGGTCTTGCATATATTAATTACGTATACTTCTGTAGGTTTGTTTGGTGCTGCATGCAGGGTCTTGCATATATTAATTATGCATACTGCTGCAGGTTTGTTTGGTGCTGCATGCAGGGTATTGCATATACTAATTGTGTGTGGTTGTTGCTGTATGTGGTATGTAATTGGAGGCATCCAGGGTATTTCCATGACTCTCCCTGGTCTGTGACACCTGGTAGGGGTATGGGTAGGCCAGGGTTGATTTGGGCTGTATCTTCTAAACCATGAGAGATAGAGGGGTACTTTGGCTGAGTGAATAGGGGTTATTTTAGGTGTAGAATCCATTTTTGAGGTCTGTTTGATGATTGTAGCTGTCATTTTACTAGAAAAGTAAGTCTGATGGCTATAGGTTATGTTTTGGAGCACCACACCGTCAGAAGCTTTTTCTCCACTTCCAAATTCCCTTCTGCCGCGGGCTGGACCTCCAGATACCAAGAAAGTGTATCTGGAATTGTAAAAACATTCCCCAGAACATGCCTGACTTTGAAATTGAACAACTGCAAGTATGCAATGCACCGTGTCACATAAGAATTAGGAAATGATGTGGAATTAATGTTTCTAGCCAGTGCCTCTTCATCCAGCAGGAGTTCAAAAGATACCCCCCACAGCACATGCTTTAATCTCCACACCATCCTTTTCACCCCACACAACTCAAACATGGACTGTGAGTACCAAGATTCTACCTCCAAAGCGTTTACTGACTCATAGAGTACTGGCCTGCCTTTCCCTTCATATTCTTTGGTCAGCACACCGCCCACACCAAACTGGCTGGAGTCCACCGCAAGCCGGAACCCTCCATTTTTGTAGTCAAGGTCCTTCAAAATTATTTGTCGCCCAACAATCTCCTTCATCTCCCGCAATGTGTGATTGCATTCCATTTTCCACACCCACTCCACATCCTTCCTAATCAGTTTCTGCGACAGGCTAGCTATCTCTGCAAAAGGCTCAATGAAGATCCATACCCATTCACAAACAACTAAAAAGTGGTAAACATGAGTAGAATTTTGCGGAGTATGTCATTCCTTCTCTACTCTGAATTTCCTCAGGTGAGTATTCTTGTCCTTATAACTTTTCTTCTTTGAATTCTCTACGTGAATCTCATCCTTCTACTTGTTTCTCTACTCTGAATTTCCTCAGCTCAACAGGTTATGAGTCAGAGTCGCCAGATAAACCTGCCCACAAAGCAAATCACCTATTTTAGAAGGATCCAGCACAGATTGTGTCAAAAGAAACAACTAAACATGGAAGACCGACATAATGGTCAACCAGTCCTCAAAACTCCTTCCTCTCTTCCTCCCAGCTCACCTGGATCAGACTTGAACTATCTCTACTGGTCCATGGTCCTACAAATCCACTTTTGAGCAACTGAGGTAGGATACTTACTTACCAAAGACACTTCCAAACCCAACCCAGAAACATGGAATAAGGATAACTTAGCAGTATGTTCAGTCATATCAAGAACAATTAACCCCTTAAACTTTCAATTCATATGAAAACATGAAGAAAGTTCCATAGGCATATGGAATGCTCTACAGGATGCACACCAAGATAATTTGTCCAGCGGACAAATGTACTGGTTAAGAAAATTACTTCTGAAAAAACTTAACAATAAGGAAATGACTACTCATCTCTCAGAAATAACCTTGTACGGTGAAAAACTTGCTTCCTTGATTACAACCAAAAACCAAATTACCGCCAATGACCTTCAATCTACCGCCATTCTACTGTCACTTCCAGACGACTGGTTAGGATGCATCTTGAGCATGATGAATGAGGAATCAGTCCCATCATCTGAGCTCATTAATTCTCTCAAGAAGGAGCACTTAAGAAGACAAACCAGAAACAAAAATATCTTCAAGCTGCAAACTTGGCAAAGCAAACATCATCAAACTATCACAAGTCACTAAATTGACAAGACGATAACACACAGAACCAACCAAAAATATATTACTATACCAATTGTAAGACCAAGGGACATTCTTTCTTGAGATGCCCAGAGGTTCTGGAGGCTCTTGCTATCTCAAAAAGAAAAAAGAAGTGAAACTGAACCAAACCAACAACCTCAAAAAATCACAAAGCAAACATTACAAAAGCAGATCTGAACACCAACACAAATGAAGAGGATGACTTATCTGATTTGGAAATTGTCATCTATGCTGGATATTCTTCCTGGAACCTTGCCCAAGCAAATACATACCCATCCAGAAATGTTGAGTTCAACCTTGACTCCAGATGTTTGCTTTCTATGACACCTCACTCATGGAAACTTGACTCTCAAAAATCAAAGTTGATCTCCATCCAACTAGCCAATGGATCATCTATTACCTTGACCAAAGAAGAATCCATGTCCCTACCAGTGGGTAAGATCAAGGCTTTTCTGGTTCCTAACCTACATGAACCTCTTATGTCAATATTGAGTATCTGAGACGCAGGCTATCAAGTTGTTTTCACCTCCACAGGATGCAAGATTTGCCAACAAGAACATTTGGACAAGGATTTACCAACCACTCTCCAGGGATGTTAAAAAGGCAAACTCTACTATCTCCCACGCAAATTTGTGAGCCACAGGAAGAGAGCCCTTTCAACCTGTTTCAACCTTCCTGATGACAGTCTCTATGGTTACCACTGCAGGTTTTCTCACCTTAATTTGAAGTTGCTTAGAAAACTGCTCAAGTCCGTTGGGATAACTCCAGAACCCAACAACAAACGTGCACCACCTGCATTCAATCCAAGATGTTGGGGAACCCTTTCCATTCAAGACTAAGCTATCTATCCAACAACCCTGGCAAAATAATACCCTCAGATCTCTGCAGTTTTGAAGTGAACTCAAGAGAAGGATTTAAGTACTTCATTACTTTCATTGACAACTGCTCCAAAGCTCTTATTGCCTATCCTCCACAGTCCAAATCAGACGGCCCCACCTCAATCAAATCCTTCATTTCATTCTTTGAGGCTCATTTCCGCCACCCGGTTCTGTCCCTGGGCACCAAAAACAGCGGGGAATACATAAACACCAGGCTGCAAGAATTTCTTTTATCCAAGGGTATCCGTCACAAACCCCGCCCTCCTCACTCCCCTCAGTTGAACGGAGTTGCTGAGCGTTCAAACCTGACCATCCTTAACCTAATAAAATGCTCTTTTTCTTCCTCACATATGCCAAAGTCATAATGGGCTGATGCCCTGCACCACTCCCTTTTTGCTTTCAATTCTTACCCCTGCAAAACACCACTTGGATTCGTGTCACCAAACCCCATTGTTCAACACAGCAATATCTCCTCCTCCTATCTTCATCCTTTCTGTTTCCTTTTATGGTACAAATTACCCAAGCCTAACCAATCCAAGCTTGACCCAATGGGTTGTAAGGAAGTTCTTCTGTCTTATCTCTTGGACGGAAATGGTTACCTACTTCTGGACATCAAGATTTGCAAGGTCATCAAATCCAGGGACATCATTTTCAACAATGCCTATTTCCCTTATGCTGGACCCCATCAATCCCCCTTTGCAACCTCTCCTCCTGCTCTCATTGAGTTTTCCTGGCTGGTTGATTCCCAAGCTCCCAAATCTCTTCCAGGATCCGGTGTTATGCCCTCTCCAATCAGAAACTCCAGTCCTGCCGCCCTGCCTGTCAGCCTCCTGGATTCCAAGACCCTTGCTATCTTTTAGCTACCAGAGGTGATAGAGTAAATAAGAAATATATTATTTAATAAATGCAGCAAAAATTCCATAGAATATTTGGATTAAGCTTATTACAAGTTTAAGTGGTTTGGTTATTGTTTATTGTTTTAAATCAATATGAATAAATTGATTATTAAATATTTTTATAGAAGGGAAACAATTATATTGGGGATCTTTAACACCTCTCTTCAGGGATTTCAGTATTAAAACATTTAGTCCTGGTTACTTTAGGCTCTTTAGTTTAAAGAATATTTTACCCAAAGATAATATGTATATAAAATACACAGTGGAGCGGTAGGGCCTTGTAGCCAGAAACCACAACAGAGAAAGGATAATAAAACTTACTGGTATATTATTAAATCCTTACGGTATCTGTTTGAGACATGTACTGATGGTTTAAACCTGTATACTGGGGTTATAAGGTTGTTCAGCAGTTTTTATTGATAAAAAGAGGTTGAGGACAGATATTACTGATCAGAAATTTCCATAAATCACTTACTTATCTCTTATAAGTAATTGATTACCTTGGGAAGGTGTCTGGATATGAATATAACTGGGTCTCTGCCCATCAATATCCTCCAAAGAGCTCTTTATTTATAGCTTTTAGAGTCTCAATATTGTCCTTCTGAGGGTTGAAGGTGCTCAAAGGGACGGACACTAAGGCTAGCAGGGTAACCAGGGGTAGCCTGTCATTTGTTCTTGGTGCTATAGCACGGGTAGCATCTAATTCCACAGAGTCTGGGAATTATTCCACTTTATAATAGACATTAGGACGTGTGAATAACACTAATCTGTCCTATTTATGTATTATTTAATTAATTATCCTTAGTAAATGTTCCCAGTAATTTAATAATTATAGAAATAGACATTTCTACGGACATCTTGATGTCAGGTAAGTTCTGATTATGTGTTATATAACTGGAGTAAAAGTCATAATATTGATTTTACTCCTTATTTTCGAGTTCCAGTTGATTTACTAAAAAACATAAGTCATGTGAATTCATGTAATATTTTTACATCATTAGTTTCCTTAGTATGTCAAGAAGATATTGATTTCTAGCAATTCTCATAAAAGTATATTAAAGTATTTTAATATATTTTTAGAAGTTGTCATTGTCTTATTTTCAAAATTCTTTGTACTTTGAATTATATTAAATAAAAAATACGTATAAGGATTATGTATGTATTTTTATATAATATTATGTATTTTTAGACTGTCTACTATCCACGGGAACATTTATTGCATATGTAGAAAGTTCCTGTGTAGGTTGTAGCATGTTTACGTGGTACCTGACCCTCTCAGGCCGCCTGTCACTCTGTCAACCCGTAGTCCCGCGGCTGCGTACTTGTCAGAGGCCCGGGGCTGCGTACACAACCTTGACGGAGTCACAAGGCTGTATCTCAGCCGCGCGCGGGTGCATTGGCTGCCGCGGCTGCATGCGGGAATTGTGACAAAACACATTTCCGCCCATAACTCCTAAAATATACAAAACAACTCAATTCTGACTGAATTTTAGGTGTGAAACCTATACATGACAATGTGTGTGAAATATTTAATTGACCAAAAAGCCAAATAATGGAGCCTTAGTATTTTTGTTTTTCTTTCCTTAATTATTTAAAAATATAAGGAGTTGGATTTCAAGGGTGGGGTCAGTGAGTGACCCTACGTAATTTTGGGTGGGGAACCCATTTCTGTAATAATATTTAGGGTTTTCCTACTCCTTCTTAAGTTAATTTTATTATCATTATTTTTATGTTATTTTTTTACTTTTTCAGCTTGCTCTGCAATAGTAGCAAGATGAAACTGCCTCCTCCCTCCCCCCCCTCCAATCTTCTGACCCCTGCCCTCCCGGCCTATCCTCTTCTCTCCTCTCCTCCTGCACCCCTCCCAGAAAGTTCTCCCTCACCCACTGTTCATTTCAAACCTGATTCTTCTGTTCCGCGCTCCAGATCCTCTTCAACTTCCAACAGCTTGATTTTCCCACCCCCTCTCTCTTCCTCTTCCGTCCCATTCTCTCTTCCCTCCCCTCCCCATCTATCCTCTTCATCATCTTCCTTTTCCTCTCCATCAGTCTCCCCCTCTCTCCCCCCACTACCTCCTCTCTCTGCTCCAATTGCCCCACGATCATCACTTTCTCCTCACCTCCATTGAGGCCTTCTCCCCCCCCTTTATGAGGCTCCTCCAGAATCTCCCGTGCTCCCTCTTGTTTCTGCAACTACTCTTGCTCTGCCTTGATTAAGGACAATATCCTGGCACCAAAGACCTGGAAGCAATTGATGAAAAACCTGCATTGCTCCCATTTTTTACTCTTGGCTCATGAGGAGATCTCATCTTTACGCAGAATGAACGCCTGGGTCCTGGTTCCTCCCCCAAAGGGTTGGAAGATCATTCAATGCAAATGGATTTTCAAGGTGAAACAAAAGGCTGAAGGTTTGATCATCAAGCTCAAGGCCCACCTTGTTGCCATGGGTTTCACCCAAGTCCATGGGTATGATTTTTCCAAAGTCTTTGCTCCAACTCTTTGCCTTGAGACACTCTGACTTCTTCTCAGCCTCCTTGACAACAAAGGGTGGGTCAGCCCTCAAGTGGATTTCAAAACCATGTTTCTCAATGGAAATCTCAAGGAACCAATCTACATGTCTCAACCGTCGGGTTTCAAAGACCCATTACACCTGGATTGGGTTTTCAAAGTTTCAAGAGCAATGTATAGTTTAAAACAATCCTCTTGGCAATGGAATGTTGAGCTCAACTACGCCCTCATCTCCCTTGGTCTCACCAGATCATATTATGACTCTTCTCTATATTTCCAGCTACGCGGTGGTATACTTGTAGGTGCTGTCATGGCTCATGTGGATGATCTTTCCATTGTGGGGACTCCGGATTGTGTCTCCCCATTCATTGCAGACATTGGGGGGCGTTTCACAATTGGATCTGATGAGGATCTTTCACTCTTCCTTTCCATATCCATCCAGGAAGACCGCAAATCTGGAAAATTTTCCATCAAGCAGGAGCACTATATCAGCTCCGTCGCTTCCACATTTCTCCCACCAATTGCTTCCCCTGTCATCTCCCCCATGAGTTTGACCTTCAAGTCTTTAGTGAAATTCAAGGTCAATGTTCCGCCTTCCCCCCCCCCCAATACAACCAACTCATTGGCTCCCTTCTCTGGATTTCTCAGTGCACTCTCCTGGACGTTATGTTTGCAGTGAAAAAACTTTTGCAGTTCCTTCAGGATCTCTCCATTGACCACTGGGAGGCGGCTGTCTGCATCCTTTGATATCTTTTTGCCACCAAGAATATGAGTCTAACTCTTGGTGGCTCCCAATTAACTCTTGCTGTTTTTGCAGAATCGGAATAGGCTGAGGATCATGACAAACTTTGCTCCGTTTTGGGTTATGTTTTCCGGGTAGGAGCCGGCTCTGTTTCCTGGAGGTCCAAAAAACAACCAACGGTTTTGCTGTTGAGCTTGGGGGAAGAGTATAAAGCTCTCTTGGACTGTTGCAAGGAAGGACTATGGCTGAAAAACGTAATGGTTGAACTCTGCATCCGCAATTCCAGTCCAGTTTTGCTCTATGTCAACAAAAAAGGCGCCAAGGCCTTGTTGAAGAACCCTGAGCACCATTCCCGCACAAAAAATATTGAGGCGCGTCATCATTTCATCCGGCAATGTGTGGCTTGAGGGGTCTTCACGGTCCATCATGTGGGAACCAAGAAGATGATTGCGGATATGCTAACCAAACCTCTGTCTTGAGTCCTCCTCAAAACACATCAAGCTCTGTTTGGTCTCACTGCGGGTGGTTAGCAAGGGGGGGGTGTTGGGATTATGGCTCTTTCAGCTTAAATCCAATGTAGTTTATTCTCAGTTCCTTTATCCTTTTATACCTGTCCTGAATAATTCTTTATTTTATTCTTCTATATTCTCTACTTTCCTCTATCTCTTTCATCCTACAACCTATATACTCTCAGTCTGATCTCTTTCATTTTCATCTTAGTGTGCAACTCTCATAACTCCTCCCTACTCAGTCTGTTTTTACTCATTTTCACACACGCGCGCTTTGTTTTCAACTCTCAGATTTCCACTAATCATGTCACACTTCTTGTGAAATTTCTATCACTATGTCCACCTGAGGACAGAGCTTGAGACTGGTAGAAGGATCTTCTCTCCTCATCCTTCTACTTGTTTCTCTACTCTGAATTTCCTCAGGTGAGTATTCTTGTCATTATAAATTTTCTTCTTTGACTGCTCTACGTGAATCTCATCCTTCTACTTGTTTCTCTACTCTGAATTTTCTCAGCTCAAAACCTAAAACTTCTACCCCTGCGTTGAGAGAACCAAAATTTGCCTCTTCTCTGGGTTTTGGGTTTTCCTCCTTATTCCCTGCAGACTACTTGAAGACCACATCAATCTCCTCAGCCATTACTGGTGAGATTGCCGCTATTTCATTCAAATTTAGGGAAAACAGGTGTTTGGTTCTGAAAATTGTCCTTGCTACTTCTCTGGCCCTCCTGCAGGACTCCCCGGCTTTGACTACAACTGCCTCTTCCGGTGCTTTTGCAGGTGTAGAACCATCAAGGTCCATTTTCCTTTCATTGGAGAAAACAGCTCTAAACTCCATCAAAACTTTGGGGGGCTCCCAAGTTAAACAAGAAGCGTATCCTGCTGAAGTTCTAGCTTCCTTCTTCTCTGCTTCTGCCACTAAAGCCAGATCTTGTGGCAAAGGTTGATCCTGCATATCATTTATAGTTTCTCCTGATGTGTAAAAACAATCCCTTCCATCCATCTTAAATATCTTTCTCTGTATGTCTGCACTCATATCTTTAAACAACCTTTTGAGATGGCTGTCTTCCCAGAAGTAATAGAATTGGAAGAGGCAAGGCTTCCCTTCTTTTCTTGGTAGCGCCCTTGATAGCCCCTGAGTTGTTGAATGTGATGTTGTTTTTGGAGGTTCCAGGACTGTTGCGGCTGGCTTTCCTATAGCTGTCTGCCAGAAAAGACACATTCTGTTAAAAAAGTCTGTCATTTCAGCAGTTTCCTTTGGTGTTACTGGCCCTTTTACCCCATTCACCTGTAAATCCCTCTTCTCTGAACCCTTTGGTTATTCCTCCACAAGTTATTCTAATTCCAAATTTCCTGCAACTGCCACACAGATTTCCTTCATGTCCAGGAGTAGGGTTACCCCTCTGTCCCATGAACTACAAATTAATCCTCTGTCATAAATCTTTCTGTGGACCCTTCCCCGCAACTTGGAGCTAAGACCCCACATAAAAGTCCTCTTGACAGAGCCAGTGTTAAAATAATTAATCTTTTAACTTCAAAAATGTTTCAAAGAAAAACCAGAAGGCTGAAACAAGGTTTTAGAAGCTGAACAACAACTGAGAAGGATATTTGATGAGAACCACACCCTACCAGGCTTAAGTAAAAATGAAAAAAAGTTGGACTTGACACCAGAGACTGTTTTAAGGGTGAAAATAGACAACAAATCCTCTCAAAACACTCTCCAAGAAAAAAAGACTTGAAAAAAGACAGCTGAGTGAAATAATCAAAAGTTTAATCACAGCTCAGGAGTGGGGGAGAGGTACTGGTTGCACCAAATTAGTTGAGTCCTGGAATCAGATACCTTTGAGTATCCTGGTCAACCTTGGTTTTTAAATTTCTTGCTTCAGTGATGCCAGTCAAAGGTTGTGTTGGTGATGAGAATGGTTGTCCCCCACTAGTTGTTCATTTTTTTATCCTTGTTGAGGAGAGTAGACACGCGCATTACAAGATACAAGATGAATATGCAACAGGACCTTGTAGCCGCGCGCGCATGCAGAGATGGAAGCAAATGACACAGTATGATAAAATAAAATAAAAAGATAACAAAGATAAAAAAATAAAAAATAAACATAAATATAAGAATAAAATAAAAGTGCAGTGATGAAAATAAAAAATAGGATATAAATTTGAATTGGATCTCAAAACCCCTCCATCATTCAGTGCAACCTCCCTTGAAAACATTTTGCCTTCAACAGCTCCAAGGCTTTTCTGTTTGAGGCCTTTGTGAGAGTGCCTGCAACCATTGAGTTGGTGGTGATGAGGTCTACACAAATCTTCTTTTCTGATGACTGATCATGTAGCCATTTCCCGTTCATTTCTATATATTTGGTTTTTGAGTTCAACCCAGAATGTTGGATTTTATCAACCAGTCCCTTATTTTCCGCATGAAAGCTGAAAGGGAGAAGCTTAAAATTCTTCCATAGGTCCTGAATGGTCAGTCAAAGCATTCAGCATGGCTTCAGTCAAGGAAAGCGTGATATTCCCTTTCTTTCTGCTATTCCACGCAATAGGAGAGGATTAACAAAAGATGATGTAGCCAGTCTGATGTTTCCAGCTGCATGGATTTTTGGCCCAGGTGAAGTTAGTGCAAACCTCCAAGGAGAAAAATTCCTTTTTTTTGGGCTGCAGGGTCAGAGAAAAGGAGGAAGTTAACGCTAGGTATTTCCAGACATGAATCACCGGTTTCCAGTGAGTTAGACCAGGGCTTTGATTGAACCGGGACAGAATTGAGGAGGCTGCAGAGATGTCTGGAGGGGTTTTACAGGAGAGATAGTTCAGAAACCCAGTGAACTTCCTGAAATTCACCCCAAGTTTTGCAAGTTCAATTTGGTCAATCTGGAGGCAGGAGACAGCTGAATTCCTGGTTTAACAGGGGTTTGAACAGGTTTAGAGTTTTTCAGATTGAGATTTTCAAGTGTCTTTTGAATAATTTTGTTTTGATTAAGAGCTATCCCATTGTTAACCTGAGTGAACTCCATCCCTAGGATTGTATCAGGTGGGTGTGCCGAATAATGTGGAAATCAATTGAGAAACCTTTCTTTGAACCAGTCCACTTCCGGAGTCACAATAAGATCATCAATGTGAAAGAATAGGAAGGAGTTCCAAGCTGAGTGAGTGTATAAGCAGGGATGAGCATTGGATTGAGTGTAGCCAATCTCTTCTAGCCAAGTATTCAGAGTCTCTTACCAATTTGATGGAGCCTGATGCAGTCCATAGAGAGATTTTTTTTAATTTCAGAAACTTGGATGAGCGTGGGCTCTTTTTTGGTTTGAGAATGAAAATTTCATTTTCCAGAAGAGAAAAAAGAAAATCTTCCTTAACATCAAATTGCCAAATTTCAAGCTTATGATCCAGCCCTCTTAGAAGAAGAAGAATTAGTGTTTCAAACTTCCCCGTGGGCGCTTATGTATTTCCTATTTCTAGTCCAGGTGTCTGTTGATTTCCCATGATGCAGAGTTGAGAATTTTGTTTTTTTGGTGACAGACTTGTCCCTGTTTTTACTCTGTCTACCCACATTGTCCTGAGGAAGTGATCAGGTTCAATTTCAGTTTCTTCCCAAACATCTTGGGATTCTATCTCTCTTAACTCAATAGATATCTGTCTCAAAAAATTAGAACTGTTGTCCATTGAAACTGAGGCATAGGAGTACTTAGCCAGTTTGACCAATGGGTTCTGTTTGCGTAGGTTGTACCTGGGAAGTGTCAGCGTCAGAGAATGTTCTGAGATCTCAGCAGTTTGGTAAATTTCAACCATTGGAGTAACCTCCTTGGCAGCGTAGTCAACCAGATCATTTGTGGGGTTTACGGGAAGTGTATCAGAATCAACTACAATAGCTTGATCAGACTTTTCAGGGTCCTCCAAACCACTGTCCATGCACCAGTTGCCTATTTTTATGGAATTCTCAAAACCTTTTTAGGTTGGCATCAAAATACAGAAGTTTAATGTGCTTAGTGTTGACTATCTTGTTGTCTGCTGTTATAACCTTGTAAGAAAATAAATATTTTTTGTAACCAATCAGTTGAACCATCAAAAAGTTGTAGATGAATGGGGCGTGTGACCAAACTGTCACAATTGAAATGAAAAAAGGAAACAAAGGAAATGCCAGACAAAATAAAAAGAGGTAGGAGAGTCAAAGACAAAATGATCCAGAATTCAGAATTCTGACACTAACTACCTTCAAGTTCAGTTATTGCAGTTAACAATGTTTTAAACATTTATGAACTAAGTTATCCCTTTGTTCTCTGGCTTTTTTTCCACCCTAGCACAGTCATCACACATCTGTTTTGGGTAATATTCCCCTTTTTTCTTTTTTACCAAGTTCCCAAAGTCCCAGGTGCATGGATTAAAAATTCAATTCCCTGAACAGAGGGTTTAAAGATCAATAGATGCTTACTGTTTCCCATCTTTTTACATAATTGATACTTTATTTACTAATCAATCCACTTTTAAACCAATCCAAACCAACTCCTTTAATTTTCTATCCCCGCATATTTATGGATCATAGCTGCACCATCATGAAGAATTTATTTATTCTATCCTATCACCTTCAGTAGCTCAAGGATTTCTAGGTTCTTTGCATCCGCTAGGCTGAAAAAATACCTCAACCAATTTTTGGTTAATGCAGCCAAATAGCCTTGAATTTAAAAAAAATTGGTAGCCTTCCCCCTGGAGCATTCATTTTGTTTTTAATATCACTCAAAGTATTGGTAAAACTCCTTTGGGGATATCACCTGCAAGAAAACAGATTTTTGGGCAGTTGGGAGGCAAATTGAATTTAGCTTTGCTTTTTAGCTCCCAGGGAAGAAATTATCTAACATTCAGTACACTGAATTCACCCATAGGGAAAAAACTTTCATTGGCTTGGTGTACCTTATTGCGGGAGTTAAATGGAAAAAATAAACCCAATTTACCTCCCAAACTTCCAAAAATGGATATTTGCAGCGTGGTTTTCCAAACCTTTCCTATACCCATCAGACTCACTTTTCTAGCATTAAGAAAACTCAAAACCTCCAATTAAACTCAGAAATAGATTTTGAATCAACAATAACCTAGATTGCCTCGTCCAAAGTAACAGCTATCTTCCATGGATTGGAAGATACAGCCCATGAAACCTTCAAATGTGGCAAACCTATAAACAACATTGTCACAGATCTGTGGAATTTATAAGAAATACATTGAAAAAGTACATACCAGTAAGAGCTCATTTTTGTTGGACTGGAAGCCAGACCATTCAACAAGGTATTGAAGTTTTCCTTTGAATAACCTGGAATCCAGAATACGGCTTACTTCCCACTCTTGATGATTGAGGACAGTGACCGGTTTGGGAGGGGGATGAGTCTTGCCCGGGTATAGGACTCAAGCTGGCTCTAGGAGTTACACATGAAAGACCGGGTGGATAACTTTCCATTTTTCAGGTAAGGTAATTTTAAAGGCGTTAGGGGAGATGAATTATTCTACTTTAAAGGGGCCAAGCTTTCTTTCAGAGAGTTTGCGGGTTGGGCAGGTACTGCGAATATTGTGAGCGTTGAGCCACACTTGATCTCCTACTGCAAAGGTTGGAGCCGTAGTGCTAGATTGGTCTGCTTGCTCCTCATAGTGTTGGTTTGCTTCTTCAAGGTTGGTTCAAAGTTGCAATTGAAGGGATTGAATTTGTTCAAGGTAATCGGTAGCAGGTTGAGAAGGTGCTACGTGAAGGGAAGAGAAAGTTGGGTTTCTACCATAAAGAGTTTGGAAGGCAACTGTTTGGTGGAGGAATGAGTGGAGTTTTTGTAGGCAAACTTGGCTAGTGGGAGCCATTGCAACCAGTCGTCTTGTTGATAGGAAACATACATTCAAAGATATTGTTCAAGAATTTGATTAACTTGCTTGGTTTGCCGGTCCGTTTCCGGGTGGTATGCCGTTGATAAATTGCTAGTGATCTTCAAATGTTGGCATAGCAATTTCCAGAAGCTCAAGACAAACAGAGATCCACAATCACTAACTATATTATCAGGGAGACCATGTTTCAAGCATACATATTCTATGAACAAGTTAGCTAAGTCTTCTGAAGAGGCCATCACATTACTGCGCAGAAATAAAGCCATCTTTGAGAAGTGATCTACTACTACTAGAATAGCATCATATCCACTAGAAGAAGGTAATTGAGAGATGAAATCAATAGAAAGCAAGTGCCAAGGATGAGGCGGAATTGGAATTTGCTGGAGCAGCCCATACTTCCGGTGTTTTGAGGACTTGTTACAATTGCAATCATAGCACGGGCTAACATAGTCTTTTACTTCTTTGGTCATACCAGGCCAGTATAAGTCTTGTGCGATCAATTGGTAGTTTTTATCCTGCCCATGATGACCAGCAAGCGGGAATTGTGCTGTGACCCAAAGATATCTAACTAAATGCAAGAATTATCTGGTACTACTATACGATTATCATAGACTAAGAATTCATTATCATCAATACTGTAACTACTATCTAATAAGTTTGCACTTTTTCAAAGTTCAATGCACTTGGGGTTGTTGCATTGAGCTTGTTGGAGTTCGGAAGCCAAATCCTGTAAGTGGGCAATGTTTGAACTGAGTTGGGCACATTGGTTTGAGAAGATTGTCATAATGTTTTCAGGGTTGTTTTTGGCAAAGGTGCTCCCCACCCCCCCCCCCTGGGTAAACATTTTCCCAACGTCATAAAGCATCAGGGACTACTGCTTGTTTCCCAGGGAGGTACATGATTGTAAAGTGGAACTTGGAGAGGTATTTGGCCAATCGTGCCTGTCTACGTGTGAGGACTTTTTAGCTCATGAAATACTTTGAAGAATTATGATCAGTTAAAACCTCAAAGGATTCTCTAAGGCTCAAAAGTTATGAACGCCATTTCTTTAAGCATTATGATAGAGATCTTATATGGATTGCACTAGAAACTGGAAACTAAAGAACAAGCTTTAATCAACATCTTATCATGAGAGGCAATAGGATGTATAAATACTAACATCAGACCAGGAGTATATTAGCATTAGTGGACATGTACATGAGGATTGAAGAAGCAGGGCGTAGATAGTTGGGTGAGGCTGAGAGACAAGGGTTTTAGTAAGCATGACCAGTATACTATGTGAGAAGGGTTAGTTCAGAAAATCACCGGGCACACGGACTATAGTTGAGGTATGGAAGGTGTAGGAGTTCTGATGTGTTGACAAGGGTTACCGGTATGATAAAGATATGAGATGAAAGGAAAATGAGAAATAGGAGACTGGAGAGTTGCGAGAAGACTGGAGAGTTGTGAGTGAGAGTTGAGGTGAGAGTAGGTTGTGAGGTTTGAGAGGGATTGCTGAGAGTAGTTGCGATGATCAAAGATTAATCTATCCTTGAGTGCTCCCTTGATACTCTCTCTTCTCATACTACTTGGATGGTGATAGCTCCAATTAGAGTATCCACATCCTTATGGGTTCAGTCGCCTCCCGTGCGCTCTACTATCCTCCTGTGTCATTTTCTTAACACCCCTCCATGCCCAATGAGATGAAAGAACAAACTACTTAACAGTCAGAACATACTACTTAGGACTAATTGAATGAGAACAAGAGAAAAAGAAACGGGACAAGAGTCCAATGCTCTGAACTGAGGCAGCTTTAGTTAGAGGGTCTGCTATCATGTCTGTAGATTTTACTAATGTTAGTTCAATGTTATTTGCCTTGAGTTCATCTCTCATACCCTTGGTTTTTAGGTCTAAGTGTTGGGTCTTGGAGTTGGAGCCAAACTTCCTGATCTTGTCTTCTAGGCCGCTATTGTCTATATTTAATGGGACAGTCCTGATGAGTTGTCCGAAGATGTCATTTAAAAGCGCCTTAATCCAAGTCGCCTCATGGTATGATTCCACTAGGGCATTAAGTTCGGCGTCGGTCGACGACCAAGTAATGTTTCTTTGCTTGCAGCTGTTCCATGAGACTAGAATGCGGAATACAATGCAAAGGTAACCTGTTTGAGACTTTTGGGTGTTTGGATTGTCCGCCCAGGATGCATCCAAGTATACTTGTAACAGTTCGTCCTGCGAATGACACGTGAGCTGTAGACAGAGATCTCTGGTTGTTTTGAGATACTTCCAGGTCTTCTTGAGTTCGTTCCAATGGGTGAGTCCCGGTTTGGCATTGAATCTTGCGAGACTTGAGACCGCGAAGCTTATGTCGGGTCTTGTATAGCACGCTATATGGTTGATGATCCCAATAGCCAACCTTTAGTTTATGTTTAATGTCTTGAATTCTTGATGATCTTCGTCCGTTGCAGGCTTCAGTTGTAGGTTTTGAGTGAGTGGAGTAGTTGTGTCCTTGCAGTCGCATAGTCCCAGTTCTTCTAGGCCACATTGAATATGGTTCGGTTGGCTGAGGAGTATCCTATCCGATTCCACCTGGATTTTCATGCCAAGAAGCATATCTGGGTTTCTGCTTTCTGATCCGTTGAATTTGTTAAGAAATTTTTGTTCAAATCCTTGTCCATCTCCTACTAGAATCAGGTCGTCTACGTGGAAGAAAAGTCTTGACTTGCCGTCTTCTGAGAGATAAAGACATGGATTGCATTGAGATTCGTGAAAGCCTATCTCCTCGAACCACGCCGTAAGAGTCTCATACCAATTTTTAGGCGATTGTTTCAACCCGTATAACAATTTTTTTAGTTTGAGAAATCGGCATTTGCGGTTTGATCCCTTTGGGGTTTGAATGATAACCTCCTCTTCTATTTTAGAGCGCAGGAAAGCACTCTTAACATAGAATTGCCGAACCTTTTGAGACAATCTTAGCGCGTATACAAGTAACATGCGGAGGGTCAAGGGTTTGCCTGTTGGAGCAAATGTCTCGAAGTAATCAGAACCTTCTATCTGATTGAACCCCTGGACGCACAGTCTTGCTTTGTATTTGATGGGGTCGCCGTGGCAATTCTCCTTGAGTTTGTACGTCCAGACAGTTCAAAGTGGGTTTATTGGTTCCGGTCCATCGTAATCTTCCCAGACCTCCGTTGATTCAATTGATCCTAGTTCAGTGTCCATAGCTGTGATCCATTTTTCTCCTTCTTCACACGCTATAGCATCTTTGTAGGATTTCGGCTTATAGTAGTGGAAAAAGCCGTATTGTTGCAGGGGTCATAGGGTTGAACGTGCCCGTAATGTCCTTGATGGTGGGTCTGTTGGTACCTCATTTACTGGGGTTAACGGTTCTCGTTGGTTGTTTATTGGGTGATTCTCTGGTGGACTGGTCGAATTTAGATGAGGATTAGCGTTTTCTTCCTCAGATGATTCCAAGTCTGGGTTGGAATGATCCTCGGATTCTGAGGAGGATGAATCTTCCACTGTATCGCGATATCTGGTGTACGTGGGTATGTTCTTTGATGGAGGTTGATTGCTGACAGTATTCGGTTCTCCTTCTCCCCGATTGTCTTTACATTATTTGTCCTCCGAGAGAAGGAGGTTTGAGATTTGAGGGTTTGCCATTTTCAGGAATTTGACATGCTTAGTATGACTAATAGAAAAAGATTTAGTTAGGATTCGATAGGAGCAAAGAAGCAGATTAAAGCCTACAAAGATACCCTCGTCTCCTTTTTCATTAAACTTTCTCCCTTTTTCCCGCCGCGACAGAAGATAGACACAGGAGCTACCTATTGGCTTCACGTATTTTGGCGGTAGTTGTTGACCGTGTACTTGAGTCCAGGGAGACTCCTTGTGTCCATCTCTGTGGATCTGATTCAACATGAGGCAGCTTGCTTTAACTACCTCACGCCACAGATTTGCTGGCATTTGAGCGTCCTTGAGAATGGTTCTGGTTGACTCTATAATCGTCCTGTTGGCCCATTCCGCCCTTCCGTTGTGTTTGGGGTGGTATGGTTCGGAGATAATTTGACAAATATGATTTTTCTCATAGAAGGTCTTTAGCTTCTGATTCACAAATTCTGAGCCCCCATCCAAGCATACCTCCGATGGGTAGTAACCTCTCTTCCAATGTTCCTTCTCTATTATATCTATTAAAATGTCTGAAGTCTCATCTTTTGATCCCATCGGGAAGGCTCCTATGTATCCAGAGGCATTGTTGACTAGGGTTAAGATGTATCTGTGTCCTCCCGTTGACTGGGGTTTGAGAGGACCCATTAGATCTATATGAATCCGTTTGAATACTTTGTTTGCCTGTTTTGATGTTTCTTTAAAGGGCGTCTTGGTTATTTTGTTTTTGATACAATGTATGCACTCAAATCTCTGTTTTACTTCCGTAGGAATGTGTCTGGTGACTTTCTCCAGTTGAGTTATTGAGGCGTGTCCATGGTTACGATGAATTTGCATTAGATCATCTTCGTGCTTGTAGGCCAGGTTTGCGGTGTTCATGTTGAGTTGGAAGAATTTTGGGGTTTCCAGCGTGTATAGACTGTTGATTATTTTACCACCGAACAAGCGTTGTTTGCCCTTCGAGATAGAAAACCCGTCTTTTTCTCCCTTCAATGTACATCCGGCTAAGTTAAGTGCCCCTGCACTCAGGAGATTGATGGTCAAACCCGGGACGCAATACACGTTAGATAGTTCTAGAGTAAAATCGCCCCACATAAAGATAGCAGTCCCTTTCCCTTTTATTTCTAACTCAGCTCCTTCTTTTCCGGTTTTAATGTTGTCTTCTTGGCACGGAGACATCTGTTTGAAGTATCTGCTGTTGTTGATCATGTGGAGAGATGCTCCGCTATCAAGTATAAATCTAGACTTTGGGTCGCCGTGATTGATCCATTCCGTCAATAGCGCCAGGTAGTGTGCTGAAGCAGTCGATTTGTTTTTCCAATTCTTCCATCTCTGTTGATCCTCTTTCCACCAATCTGGAGCCAGCTCGGGGTGGAGATGCCAGCATTTGTCCGACGAGTGAAGTTTTTCTTGTTTGGGATTATGCCATCCCTCGGAGCATCTTTGTTTTTCTCTATTGAGGGTGGATCCAGTTGAGGTTGAAGGTTTGGTGTTTTTCAATGCTATTTCTGACCTGTCGTTAAGTGTGTCTCTAGAGCCTTGGGCCTTTGATTCATTGTTGAGTTGTGTGAGATGGTTGAGTACGTATTCTACCGATAGCTCCTTGTCTGTGTGCATTATTTGCCCCTTGAAGTCTTTCATGTTCTCGGGGAATTTGAAGAGAATCAAATAGGCTAGGATGTTGTTGGGTAGAGTGATTCCTACTTCCAACATCTTCTTTAGGCATACCTTGATTCTTGTGATGAATTCTTCAATTTCGTCCAGCTTGAACTTGATGTATAGGAAATTGTTAAATATTCTAGCCCTATTTGACGCTTGAGATGATGCATACTTTTTGATTATGGCCTTCCAGAGAAGTTTTGCCGAGTTTTTGTTAGAAGGCGTTACTACGTTATCATGAGTTGAGGGTTCTAGTCGTGATATTATGAGTAGTTTGATCTCATCATTAACATCCACGTCTAGAATCAAAGCTTCATTGTTTATGGCTTTTGCACATCCTCTTACGTCCAATATTGCGTCCATTTTGTCTTTCCATACTCCGTAATTATCCTCGCTTAGTCTTGGAATGGTATCCATGGCAGTCTTGAGCATGGCTTGACGAAATCCTTCTAAGGCCGCCATTTTCCAGTTTCTATCGTACAGTTCTTTTCGTGAGGTGGGAGAGCCTTCTACCTTTTGGCTTTTAACCAAAATAGAGATCTTATATGGATTGCACTAGAAACTGGAAACTAAAGAACAAGCTTTAATCAACATCTTATCATGAGAGGCAATAGGATGTATAAATACTAACATCAGACCAGGAGTATATTAGCATTAGTGGACATGGACATGAGGATTGAAGAAGCAGGGCGTAGATAGTTGGGTGAGGCTGAGAGACAAGGGTTTTAGTAAGCATGACCAGTATACTATGTGAGAAGGGTTAGTTCAGAATCTCACCGGGAACACGGACTATAGTTGAGGTATGGAAGGTGTAGGAGTTCTTATGTGTTGACAAGGGTGACCGGTATGATAAAGATATGAGATGAAAGGAAAATGAGAAATAGGAGACTGGAGAGTTGCGAGAAGACTGGAGAGTTGTGAGTGAGAGTTGAGGTGAGAGTAGGTTGTGAGGTTTGAGAGGGATTGCTGAGAGTAGTTGCAATGATCAAAGATTAATCTATCCTCGAGTGCTCCCTAGATACTCTCTCTTCTCATACTACTTGGATGGTGATAGCTCCAATTAGAGTATCCACATCCTTATGGTTTCAGTCGCCTCCCGTGCGCTCTACTATCCTCCTGTGTCATTTGCTTAACACATTAAACAATTGCAAGAATTTCCTTGTCATGAATCTCATAGTTAATTCCTGAAGCGAGAAACTTGCAAGACTCAAAAGCTAGAGGGTGAATGAGGGAAGTGGAGGAAGAGAACTGCAAGATTACTCCTGTGATTGCATAGTTGCTTGCGTCTGTTTTGACAATAGTGTGAGCCAGTTTGTTGAAGTGAGCAAGTATTTGAGCAGTGGTGAACGCTTTCTTCAGAGCTTCAAACTCCAAAGCAGCTTGTTTGTTAAAAACAAAAGGAGTGTCCTTTTGAAGAAGGTTAGTAAGATTCACGGTTTTCTCAGCCTAACACTCAATGAACCTCCTATAAAAATTACTGAAACCAAGGAAAAATGGAAGGGTTTTAACGGAAGAAGGTGGGGGCCAGTCCAATATGCATTTGCTCTTGGCTGGGTCCATTGATAGTCCTTGCTGCAAGACTACAACACCTAGAAACCAAAGGGAAGAGGAATGGAATTTGCACTTAGAGACTTTTGCAAACAGGTCATTCTTGCAAAGTTGCTGCAGCACCTCTTGCACATGTGCAATGTGATCTTCAAGGTTCCTTGAGTAGACTTGTATATCATCTAGATATACCACAAGGTATTTACCTATGAGATGGGAGAAAATGTTGTTGACAAAATGTTGAAAAGTGGAAGGAGCATTACAGAGGCCAAAAGGCATGAAGGTATACTCATAACTGCCAAACCGGGCTCTCATTGCGGTCAAATACTCATGACCTTTCATAATGCGAATTAGGTTATAGGCACCTTGAAGGTCTAACTTTGAGAAATAAGCAGCTCCATGGAAGAGGGTGAGGAGATGTGACATTGGCGGTACTGGATAGGCATTTTTCTTGGTTACCTGGTTCAGTTTCCTGTAGTCAACATAAAGGCGAAGTCCACCATTTTTTTTGGAACAAATAGGACAGTTGAACCGGTATTCAAATTGCTTGGTTGAAGAAATTGTTTTGCTACATTTTCCGCAATGTAGTCTTGAAGCGCAATTGGTTCTTGCGTCAAGAGAGAGTAAACTGGTCCAGGTGCCGGAGGTGGGCCAGTAAGTTCAATCTTGTGATTGTAAGAATGGGATGGAGGCAGTTTATCCAGTCTTGCAGCTGAGAAGACGTCAGAAAATTCATGATAAACTGAAGTTAAAGACTCTCAAATGATTTCTAAATATTCAATCTTGTCATCTTTGAGCACTGGATTTGAGGTGCTTGCATTGTGCAAGAGGATTAGGGAGCTCAAGATACACCGTTTGGTTGTTGTCTGTTTCTCTTAAAAGGAACAGCAAAGAGGTAAGATGGATAGGTAAGCAATGACTCCTAAATCTTAAGAGGGAACTTGGGAATGGAGGTCAGGATATTGCAAATCTCTTGGCGGAAAAGTGTCATCCAACTCAATGACAGTATCAGGTATGCTGTTTAATTCCTGTTTGATGGAAAGGTTAGCGTTCTGGGGGTGCAAGGTTCAAAGGTTAATTACTCCCTCTTTCCAATTCACATCCGGATTCCAGTAAACTAGAAAATCATGGTCTAGAATGGTATCATCCATTCTGGGTATAGCCAAGACAAATAAATCCCATTTGAAGCTGGGGAAATTGGAGAATGCAAAGGTCCATTATGCCTTTTGGGAGAACCAATAAGAAGGTTCAGTCGCACTACTTAATAAATAGATAGGAAATTTATCTATCTCGGAATGCATAAGATTTTTGGAAGTGGCAAAAGCGTCACTGATGAAGGAAACATTAGTGCCAGAGTCAAGTAAGACTCCATAAGGGGTGTTATTGGAATGGAATATGATAAATCTCAAACTAGGAGCACCTAGTGACTTGCAAGTGCAAAGATTTACTCGCGGTGATTTACATAATGTGTAGCTTTCCTTGCGAGTATCAGAAAAACTACAAGCTAATTTTTTGACTGCTTGGCCGCTTCATGCGCTAACCGCTTTGCACAACTGTTGACATCATGTTTTTATCCACAATACATACACAGCCCATTCTTCTCCCTCCATAGCTGTTCCTTGTTCCATAGCATCACAGTTTCTTTTTCCAACAACTTTGGAGTTTCGGTGACGGTTTTCCCTTTTGATTTTGAGTTCAAAGTTGGGGTTTGTTTGGATGGTTTTGGGCTCCTCGCGTTTTGCTTTGATTAGTTTTCCACCCTTGGAGCCGAGGTGGAAGGTCCATGGTTATTTTGCCAAGAGCAATTCTTTTCGTGATAGCCATTATCAAGCTCAATCACTCAATTGATTAGCTTCTGAAGCAAGGTTGTCTTATGACCCCCAACTGCAATTGGTTCAATTAAGCGTGCCAGTAGAACCTTTAGGAAATGGAATAGAAGAGCAGCCTTGTTTGACTGGATGCAACACTGCAAGGTTTGGAAGTGAGAAATATAAACAGAAGCTCTACTATTTTCCTTCATAACTAGACTATTAAATTTGCATTTGGCATTTGGAACTTCATTGGGGTCGCCAAACAGGGTGAAAAGTTGTTTCTCAAACCTGTCCCAGTTGTTGAGAATACACGTGGGACTGTCGCTGGACAAAAGTTTGAGTTACGGTTCAAACCACTGCAAGGCTCTACCTCCTAAGAAGGATGAAGCATACATAACTTTATACCTATCGGAAGGGAAATCGTTGGATTCGTTTGAAAAGATGATTTTACAAGACTGTAGGTAGGATCTAAGCTAATGAGGGTGTTCTCCCGTAAAGTGATTGGGTTGCTTCATGCCCGGGGTGCGAAATCTATGAGTACTCGGACTAGATTGCAGGGAACCATGAGTGAGGGCCTGGATCAATGTTGAAAGCAGGGTTGAAGCATTGGGCTTGAGAGCAGTAGGGCGAACCCCTGGTCTACCACAAGTCAAGGTTTCATTGGAATAATGGTCGGATTCTGAAAATTCTGCAAGAGGGTGCGTCGGAACATCCCATGGAGGAGTCCAAGGATCATCGAGGGGTTCAACAGATGGCAATTTAGAAGGAGGAACGGGATCTAAGGATTGTTGGGCCCAAGGAGCGCTGGTTCTCCCTACCAGTGGATATCATCATTGTAAGGGGCGAGGGAAGCATTCCCGGTTGAGCGAGTACGTGACATCAAGAAGAAGAAGTCTACTATAGGTTGGCCAGCTACAATAGATGAGTTGAGTTAGTTAATTTAATGTCACACAATAATGCAATCTTGATCTAGTCTGCACTTCAAGGTCCCCAGTGGCTCCATCTGGAAGTAAAGGTAGGTATTCATAAATGTTTGCAGAAATACTTCCTTGTAAATTATCACATTCCACTTTTTTGAACAAGTGACTACTTCTGAACAGGAAACAAAAAATGCACAAAGAGAAGCTGAAGCATCAGCAAGAAGAGAAAAATAAATATTCCAACACAGAAAGAACAAAGGGGTTACTGGCAAGTCTGTCTCCTCAAAAAAAAGCAAATGGAATCGCATGGTGCAGATGCAAATAAGTTGGCAGCCTCAGGAGTGACCTCTGTGGGCATTGCCTTGGGAAAAAAATTGGATATGGAAGATGAACATTGGTGTATCTAAATGTGCTTGAACAAACAAAATGACTGATAATTGGTTTAAATTCCTTTGAAAAGAGATACTAGCAAACCTGCTTGAATCAAGAAGAGAGACTAGCAATACTTGTGAGTGAAGCAGGACAATGTTCTTAGAATCCTTCACATTTACAAAATGTTTTTTTATAGTGGCTTCATCTGAATTTTCCACATCTGAGGCATTGACAAAAACCATACTGAAAAAAATTTCAAAAGTTGTGTGGAAATTATTTGTGACATCCAACCTCTTGCAGGCATTTTGATTTGACTGATTAAAATTGTCAAATTAGGCATTGAAGAAAACCCACCACAATGTTCCAAAACACTATCAGGGGAAAAAAAGAAAAAACATGACACACTTGAAGCTGCTGGTTAAATTGGAGAATCAAGCTTTGGGAGACAATCTGTGGATGTTCTCATGACACAGATTCTAGGTGGTCAAGTTAATTTCATAGTTGTGTTTAATCTCAAACATTGAGTTGAAATTATAACTGAAAGGTTTTTTCCACAGCTTAAAACACATGCTTGCCATCCAGTGGTGACACAGATTGTAAGTTATTTCAGAAATGTAAAAAACTTAAGAAATTTAATTGGAAATTCTTTTTAACATTATTTTTAGGTTTAGGCCCTGAGAGTAAAATTTCACCATACACCAACCCTGTCACCTCAACCAGAATTTAGAAATAAAGATAATGTATACAGTGCAACTAGTTAAGCTCCTGTCACCTCACCAAACAAACAACCAAATATACATACAGGAGGCTGTGCAGAAGTATACAGGAATATTATAGGCAGCAGGAAGTGAAACCAGTCTCAACCAGAACAAAAAAAAACAGGGTAATATACATACAGGAGGATTTGCGGAAGTGTAGAGGAACAGTGTAGGCAGGAGGAAGTGAAATCAGTCTCAACCAAAAACAAAAAAAAATCAAATACACATAAAGAAGGCTCTGCAGAAGCATAAAGGAACAGTATAGGCAGGATGAAATGGAACCAGTCTCAACCAGAACCAATCATGTTGGATGTTGGTTTCTCTGATTGTTGCCTCATTCTTATAATTCCTTTTATTTCTTCTGTTCATATTGAGATAACCCAATAATTTGGTGTGATTATTTCTGTCATTTGCAATATTGTATGAGTAAAGCACCCTTCTCCTCACTTAATATTACATTTCAGCTAACATTCCTAGCCAGCATGTCCTTTATTGAATTATTTATTCTTGTTTACTGGCTTGCTCCATATTTCCTCACGTTTTCACTTACTCATATAGTTTCTGCAATGGTTGATTAGTGATCACTGTCCATTATTATTATTTTCTTAGGCCCCCTTGAAGGGTCTCTCTAAATTTATGCTTTCTGTGAGAGGATCTCTAGTTTTATATTTACATGCATCTTTTGCGGGAAATTGAAATTCTACCCATCCCTTTTGATTCTATTGGATGAAGAACCACTTATAGTGGCTGGTTCCATCCTTGTAATACAGGTTGTAGCTTTTATTGAGGTATTCCATTGAGAAGTTGAATTGCTCCTATTAATATTTTCTTATGCCCTTTGTAGGCTTAGTATCCACTCTCCACTACTTCCAAACTTCAGTCTTAGAACTGTTCCTGCCTTATTGATCCTCCATTGGCTTTTCTACATTATTTTCTCAATTCTCCATCCTCATCCTTTGAGACTTCCAAGATTCTCTTAGATTAAGAAAACCATCACCATAAAGTAATTTATGTAGTCAGAAGCGTGTGATACCAAACAATCCACCAGTCAAAGTAACACAGGCGCATCCAGCAATATATGCAGCCAGCCACAACCATGTAGTGCTAAACAGACCCAGAACCATGCAGCAAGTTGTGTAGTCAGAAGAATGTGATACCAAAAAACCAACTAGAACAACTTCACCCTAGGGCTACCCAGCAATTTATGAAGGCATCCAAGAACATGTAGTACCAAACAACCAACCAGTACAAGTCCACCACAGGAAACCCAGAAATATATGTATTCATTAAGAACCATGCAGCACCAAACAAATAACCAGAAGTGCATAGAAATACATGAGGGTAGATGCAAGTAGCACCAAACAAACTACCATTGTTGTACATCAATACATGTAGTAAGGATCAAATAGCACCAAACCAACCACAAGTACTACACAGAAATTTTTTTTTTCTGCACTACACAATAATTTCTTCTGGCTGTGAATGCATGAAATCCCTGGTACAACCTTTTTCCAACCGGCATAAATGCCTCATGTAACTGTGCAACATTTTTCCAACCAGCAGAAATTCACCATCAAACTGTATCTCACTGTTCCTCACCAGAGCAGGGAGAACCCTCAAGGGAAGCAATGAGAACCCCCTGAGGTAGGATTTGTATATTTAAGGAGGGCCTCTCTGCCCTATCCAAGATGTATCATCATTCCATCTGGCCCATTATCCCACATCATCAGCGCCTCTTGCCCCATCCTAAAAATTACCCACCCAGATAAATATCATCAGTGAACAAATTATAAAGTTAAACAGAAATTAGGAGCTATTTATAAACCATTTTTAACCAATTAAACCAACCAACAGGTTCTTGAATAAAGTTTCACCTGTGACCTCAATATTCATCACCAAATGAAAGAAGAACCACCCATCAATTGATAAATAACCCTTACAAATAAAGAGAGCACAACCAAAAGAAACTACCAACCTTTCCCCTAACCACCCCCCTGCGGGTAAACCCATCTTTGGTTCCAGCCCTGAACCATTCCTCTGATAAACCCTTGGACTCTTTAATATTGGGATATTGGTTAAGATCAAAAATATATGATCATCCAGTTACCAATCATCCAATACATCTTGTCCATTCTTCAACAAATCCTACAAATAAAAGTTAAAAATTTATGTAGGTCTGATTTGAGACGTATTTCAACTCTCAAAGAAAGCAGCCATTAAATTAAATAAATTATTGTGCAGAATTGCTAATTACTAGAATGGGCGGCAATTCAAAATTACCTTAGTCATGCTAATACTCTAAAGGAGTAGAAGTATACTTGGTTCCCCTGCAAGGACTGCAAGAAAGCTATTTTCTAAATTATTTATATTATCCCACAGCATTCTCTACGTCAGGAAGCAATTTAACCTTGTGAGGTATATCACCATGTTGGCTTGTCACTGTTGAAATATTTCCATCAGAAATACTGAAAACCCAATCCTAGCTCTTGACCATGCACATAAGAAAGTGCAGACTGAAAGCTACAAATGGCATAGACCAGGCACAAAGTAAGGAAAAGAAAATCCTGCTGGAAATTTTTTCTAATGGTTCCATGAGCTCTTACACTCTTCTTATGACCCAGTCCTGGAAGTTCATACTCCGGAAAACAACAAATATCTCATTGGCTTCAGACCGCTAACAGAACTCAATGTCTGAGTACAATCCACTAAGGCGCATACACCACAGCTTTAAAAGCCACTGCTAGTATGTGACTCATGAGCCTTGTCATCCCTCATCATTCTACCAATCATTTTTCTAGATTCTCATCTTAGTCAAAACTCTCTTTCATTAAATTCTCACTCCTTAGACTACCTTGGTACTACAATTTCCACATCCTCTTTAATCATCAGTCTTTATTGAAAGCATTTGTAACAGCAAAAACTTACCAATTTTTTTCACATTTCTTCAGCACAAACAAGAAGCACCTATTCACTCTCCTTGTGAATGTTTTTTACCTTTGATTTTTTCAGCGCTTCACGCCATCCTATTTTCTTTAAATTCTCTTTCCTTCATACTTTAACTTCCTTTTCCTTCAAAAACCTTTTATCTTAGCTAAGACCCTTTGTATCATTTCTGTTCATCTGCCCCATGCGCCTTTTTCTCAATGTGTAGCTCTTAGTTCATTTTTGAATATAACTCCTACAGATTAAAAATCAAAGGAAAGGACCAAACTCAATTAACCTTTTCAAGCAAACTACAAGCAAAGGAGATTCGGCAATCAAGAAAGACTTTTAAATCATCCCCAGCCTCAAGCGCTCAAACAGTTTTCCCATTTGGAACCTTTGAATGAGCAGCTTCCTCCAAGCCAAGAAAATTTGGGAAATCAGAACCAACAAAAATCTTAAGCCAACCAGTAACAAAAGCAAGGATTGACTGTGTGAGGCCACAGATGCCATCATATCTTGCCTCAGCAACAGGTTCCACAAAATTTTTGTTGACTCCAAGTAAATCTCCAGCTCACACAAACTCTGGTCAATAATCAATGATGAGTATGGGAAGGTGAACCCGCAAGCTATTGATTGAGTTATCAGGCAATGGAACTCCATAAAGTTCAATGGGACCTTTGTTCAATTTTTAGACCAGATTGAGAGCTCTCTTCATGCAGTTGGAAGGAATAGGGCACATTCAGGCCAAACAAGCTGCCTCTGCTTCCTTCCTTGCCAGAATAGACAGCTGGAAACCAGGACTCACCAACCTGCTGTAGAGACTCCTGTGGGGTTATATAAATTAAGTCAAAAATATATTTTTGGCAGTCCTTGAAGGATAATTTAGTATTTATTCTACTCATTTAGAGAATTTGTAAGAATAATAGTGGTTTTGAAT
Source organism: Puccinia polysora (assembly GCA_025617555.3). NCBI lineage: Eukaryota > Fungi > Basidiomycota > Pucciniomycetes > Pucciniales > Pucciniaceae > Puccinia > Puccinia polysora. The sequence goes on along the minus strand of CM062618.1, from coordinate 24,641,653 downwards.
TGCCTTCCCTTCTGGTACTATAGTATTTCTGCACAATATTTTATTTTAATTTATGGCTGGTTTCTTTGAGTGATGAAAGAAGTCTCAGATAATACCTAGATCAATTTTAAATGTTATTGGTAGGATTTTTTGAAGGATGGAAAAGAAGTATTGAATTATTGGTTAGTATTTAATCAGATATATATTTGATCTTAAACAATATCTCAATATTGAAGGTTTTGAGGGTTTTTAAAAGGGATGGTTCAGGTGATGACCCAAGGATGGGTTTACCCACAAGGGGCTGGGTAGAGGAAATGTTGGTAGTTGCTTTTTTTTCTCTATTTCTTTTTTTTGTTTATTTATTGATTGATGGATGTTTTTTCATTAATTTGGTGCTGAATTTTGAAATCACAGAATAGCCCTTATCCAAGCACCTGATGGGCTGGTTTAATTGTTTAAAGATGGGCTATAACTTGGCCTCTGATTTCCTGTTTCTTTATAATTGGTTCACTGATACTATTTATCTGGGTATGTAACACAGATGACTAATGATAAATTGGGGTGAGCTGGATGGGCAGAGGGCATGAGATGTGAGGAGAGCTGGTGATAAAACATGGATAGGGCAGAGAGGCCCTCCTTAAATAGAAAATTCCTGCTACTGGAGGTTGCCAAGGCTTCCCCTGGGGGTTCTCCCTGTTCTGGTGAGGAACAGTTTGATACAGTTAAATGTGGCATTTCTGCTGGTTGAAAAGCTTGTAAAGTCACCTCAGAAATTTATTCTGATTTGAAAAAAGGTTTTACAGGTGTTTCATGCATTTAAAGCCTTGCATAAACTGCTGTGAAGTGCAGATAAGATGTATTGATGCGCTGTACTGTTGGTTTTTTTGGTGCAACTTGATTATACCCACATGTATTGCTGTTCAATACTGGTGGTTTGTTTGGTTCTACTTGAGACTGGTTTGACTTCCTCCTGCATATATTTCTCCTGCATACTTCTGCACAGCCTCCTGTATGTATATTCTTCCTATATTCATTCTGCACAGAATCTTGTATGTTTATTTGCTTCATGTTTGTTTGGTTCTGCTTCAGAATGGTTTGACTTCCTCCTGCCTATATTGCTGCTGTATACTTCTGCGCAGCCTCTTGTATGTGTATTTGCATGTTTTTTTTGTGTAGGTGAGCCAACCTGACATTCTGCACTCCCTCCTGTATCTTCCTTTCTGTATTATGGATGACGTGACAGGATCTAAATGATGGGACAGCCTCCTGTATCTGTATTTCTGTATTCCGGCTTAGTTCACAGGATCTGAATGGTTGAACTGAATCCTGTATCTGTATTTCTTTATTCTGGCTGAGGTGACTGGATCTGGAATGGTTGCACTGTCTCTTGAATCTGTGTTTCTTTATTCTAGATGAGGTTTCAGGATCTGACTGGTTGCACTGCCTCTTGCATCTGTATTGCTGTATCCTGGCTGGGGTACAGTATTGGTGTATGGTCATGGTGTTGAGAGTAATCTGCCACGGGTATGTAATTGGGGGTTTACTAGGTATGCCTTATGTTTCCACAGATATGTGACCTCTGGTTGGGTATTAGTTTTGCCACAGTTGAAGGTTTCTTTGGATTTATCTTCCCATTGATGAGAGGTAGGGGCTTATTTTGTCCAAGTGAAAACAGGTTATTTGTAATGTAGAATCCATTTCAGAGGTTAATTTGAGGTTTTGAGCTGTTTTCATACTACAAAAGTGAGTCTGATTGCTATAGAACAGGTTAGGTCTTACACACTGCTCAGAGTCAACCAATCAGCAAGATTTTTCCCGCAAGAAATTCTGTGAAAAATAAAAGAATTTTACAAATATGATGATGAACTTCCAGAAAATAGCAATTCGGCCCTCACCTTTCACAGCCACGGCAATAAGAGGAACAAGCCTCCACCATTCTGCAATAACAGTAACCAAAAAACTGAAATTATCACTCACTCAAAAGACCATTGTTTGGAATTTTATCCAGAACTCAGGCCAACAAGGGGAAAGAAACCCCAGAACAACTTTCACCATGTACCAATTCAACAAAGCATCAATAGTCAATCCAACTCAACCAGTGAAGAGGTCCCCATATACAGCTTTGCAAGCCTTGCATTTGCCGCCTTCACCACAACTATGAATGAATCAACCGCATTCATTCTTGATAGTGGTGCCATCAATCTTATGTTCAATGATACTTCCTACTTCCAAAAACTCTCCAGATGTGCAATCCCTATTTGCATTGGCAAAGAAAATGCTCAGATTCTAGCAAAGGGAATGCAAATGGTTTGAATTTCTTTTACTCCCAGCAATCACATCAACCTCCCAAAGTCTCTTTTTTTCCGAAGATTACCCTCAACCTCATATCATTGGGGAAAATTTTGACCTCCAAGGCCTTCATAAAAGTGAGTGGCAATGGATACAAGATATCCTTCAAAAACAGACTGAAGATTTGTTTCTCAATCAATAATGGCTTTTTTGAAATCAATCCACTAGGTCCAACCAACATCAGTGCCATGGCCTTTAAAAACACTCTTGAAACCTCCAGTATCTCGCATAGTTGTCTGCAACATGCCAGTCACAAGAGGATCAATAAAGCCCCATGACAGACCCAGGAAATTATCCACTCATTCTTCACCTGCATGAGAGGAAACATGAACTTTCTTCCTTTCCTTAGTCACTTCAATAAGACATCAATCAAATTTTAAGTAATACATTCTGACATCTTTGGTCCTGTATCAACTTCAACCAACAATGGCACCAGGTACTTTCTCACCCTTGTTGATCAAGCAAAAGGCCTGTGGGAATATTGAACCACCATGGTTTCATGTTTCCTTTTTAATCCATTTCTTTGATCTATCTTCTTTTCTTATTTTGTTTTATGTCTTGTTTCATTTCTGTTTTCATCTCCTTTTATCTCTATCACAAGCACTTCATCTAGTTCATTTGCGTGTGCAATTTTTATTTCAATCACACCCTTTGCGCTTAAAACTCTATGATGGATCTTATGCATTTTCATTATATCCTAAAATCAATCCACATATACACAACTCAGAGAGAGTCTTCTCTTCTTTTTTTCTCCTGGCCTATTCCAATCAGAAGGTTTTTGGCCACCATGGACAACATATAATAATTTGGTGCAATGACCTGCTACCTTCTCTGTAGCTTGATTCTCTGTCTAATCTCTTTTTCTCTTTCATCCTTACTCTTGAAATTGTATGATTTCTTTCTTAGATCATATGTGTATGGTGGTTGTCTCCTGAATCTATAATCTCAAAGTTCCTCACAGTCTTTTTATTTACATCAGCTTGGGTATGGTTATCTTTAACTCTGGTTGTTTTATCTTGATTGTTGCCTAAAAATCCTGTTTATTTTTCTGTTTTTAAATTATTAATCCTCTGATAGTTAAAGGTATCAATTCAACACAATTGAAAGTCAAAAAGTAATCAACCAGAAAATCAACAATGATGGACTAACTCACAGCCACTATTCTCAAAACCACCATAGAGGCCATTCCACTCTTAACTCCAGATAATTTTTTGATCTGGAAAAATAAAATTGTGAATATAATGGACTTACAGGAAGATCTCTACTCCAAGCTCAAAAAGCAAAAAAGAGACGCCAATGGTAATCTGATTGGGCTCAACCATAGCAAGAATGTTAGAATCCAGACTATTTTGATCTCCAAACTTGAAATAACTGTTCAAGCCTATATTAGCACACCCAATAACAAGAAGGATGCCCATCAATTTTGGGCAGACATTAAAAAATATTTTGCCTCAAATCATGTGTCCAATTGAGCTAGGATCTTAAAGGAGTTTCTGCGCACTCCTTTCAAATTTGCAAAAATTCCTGGATTTATCACCCATACAAAAACTTCTCTATCTATAACTCACGTACAATGCATATTTTCCTCAGAAAAATGGGTTGGCAGAACAATTCAATTGTCTAATTCTGGAATCTCTTAGGAAAGTTCCTTTTGACTCCCAACTTAATCAACGCCATTGGAATGTAATCATTAAGTCTTGCGCATTAGCACTCAATCAGATTTGAGCTCAAAAATCAAAAAAATTGCCTGACAAATTGTTTAAGGGGAAGATGCTGAATATCAACTATTTTCATCCCTTAGGAAATCCTGTTAGTTATATTCTCATGAATAGACCTTCATTCTCAAAACTGGAACCTTGTGTCCAATTTGGAAGAATGATAGAATTAAACAAAAAAATCTTATTGTACAAACTTTTAACAGCCAACAATAAAGTAATCAACACAAAACACATAACTCTGCTTGATTTTGACTCTAATTTCAAGAAATTCAACAATGATGTAGATGTTGGAGATTGGTGTGTAGAATTTTACGGGATGGGGGAGTCTTTTGATGAAACAGGTATGGATTCAAATTCTCATTCTGAATCTCCCAGTGAAGGTTCATCCACCAAAAATGTCAGTGCATCATCACCTCCTGTGGAATCTACAAACACCAATGAGGGCAACCAGGCTCGAACTTCTTGAACGTATGCCTTGCGCAAGAAAATATCTTCAATCAAACCTCCTAAATACTCCTATGTATCCATCAAAAAGAATGAAGGGTTTGACTACTTTCACAAAAGGCAAACTGAAATCAACAAAATTGAGACTCAAGAGGTTTGGGAGGATGCTGATATTGAACCAGATTCCTATCTCAGAACAATGTGGCTTGAAAAAATTAAGCCAGAAACCAGTCTTTCTCCAGAAAAACAGAAATCATGACTGTGCATCATGGGGAATCTTCAAACTCATTGTGTAGACTTTGGAGACACCTATGCTCCCACATGGAAGTTCACAACTCTTCTTCTTCTTCTGTTAAGCGGCCTGGATCTTAATCTAAAAATCAGACAGTTTGAGGTTAAGGTGGCCTTTCTGCTTTCTCCAATGGATGAAGATATATATATTCTCAAGCCTAAGGAATGTGCAAGTTTGCCTATATTTTGGAAGCTCAAGAAGTCGGTTTATGGGCCCCAAAAAGCTCCTTCAAACTGGTATAAAACTCTCACCGGATGGCTGGAAGACATTGGCTACTGTCCATCCAATGCTGATCCCTGTCTCTACACTCACAAGGAACAATTCTTGTCCATTTTGTTTCACTTTGATGATCTAATTGTCTGTGGAGAAGCCAAATGGTTTATACAAAAATTCCTGGAGAAATTTCCACATTCCTCAGCACCCAATCCAGATACTATCCTTGGAATGGAATTTTCCAAAACAGAAAACTTTATCACTCTAAATCAAACTAAACTTTTTCAAAAAAAGTTATTGTAAATTAAGCTATCCAGGGGAAAACCAGTTATTACACCTCTCAATCCTGGGATTCTACTAGTACCAGCTTCCCATACGGAAATTTTGGAATTTAAAAAACTAGGGATAAATTACAGGAAGTATACAGGTATACTTAACTATCTCACGTACCGCACTAGACAAGACATAGCCGCGGAATCCTCAATTTTATCTCAATTCAACCAAAATACGGGTTTGTCTCACTGAAAGGAGGTCCTTCACATTTGGAAATATCTTGCAGGGACATCTTCCTACTCTCTCACCCTGAAGCCTAATGCCTCTGCACAAAATTTGCTACAAGTCTATACCAACTCAAACTGGGAAGATGATCCTCACAGTCAGAAATCTCAAACTGATTTCATCATCTTCCCAAAATTGACTCCTATTGCTTGGAAAATTCAAAAACAGTCCAACATCACGTTCTCTGTCAGCTTGCTAATTGGAAAGAGCAAACTTTCAAAGCAGATTTAAAAAAAAGAAATAAAATAATAAAATTAGGAGGAGTGAGAAATCCATGAATATTATTACAGAAATGGATTCCCCACCTAAAATTGAGTAGGGTCACTGTCTTACCCAACCCTTGAATTCTAACTCCTTACATTTTTTAATAATTATTAAACAAAATGACCAACAGACCAGGACACCACCATGGCACCTTTTGGCCATTTTAACATTTCACACATTATTACATGTATAGGTTTCACACCTAAAATTCAGTCAGAATTGAGGTGTTGTGTATATTTTAGGAGTTACAGGAGGATTTGTGTTGTGTCACAATTCCCGCGCGCAGCCCCGCATTCATACAGTAAGGGTACACATGCCTGACACTCAATATGTAGGCCCATGTCAAAAGGTGCGCATGCAAAATGACTGACCAACCGCAGGCAACAGATTCCCGCACGCAGCTGTCAAGCCTGGGCGCCTCAACAAAATTGTACTAAGCCTGACAGCCAGGTACCGCAGGAATGGGCTACAATCTGCATGCATACATCATGTGTATGTAACAACTTGACTGCCGGACAGAGGGATGTCTGAAACCTAAGAATATTGAATAAAAAATATGAAAACAAAAATATAAAGCAAATAAATTGTGGGAAACAATAATTAAGGTTGTCATGTAAATGAGATTGCCAAATCTTTATGAACCACAAAACACAACAAGGAGTTCACCTAAAAATTATTAAAAATTCCCAAAATGTGCAGAAGATGCCTTAAAATCTACTAATACCCACTTCCACCCATGTCACTCAAAAGAAGGTAATACAAAATAAGAAAATGTGTCTGAATCATAAAAATAACAAATTAACATTTAAACACCTTCTGACAATTATTTCACAAAGAAATATGACATAGACAAGGCTAGCAGATTGACAGCACCAGAACTACGTGCCAAACTTGCCCTGACCCCCCTGTTAGCCTCAGCGTCCAAGCACAACCCCCTCTACGTGCCCTGAGAAGGTCTTTTCACCCCAAAAAGGTATATAAAGAAACTTTTTTTAAGTGATTTAATCCAGAGAAATTTTTAAGTATCAATCCAGACCCCTTGCCATCCATGATCAAGTGTTTATTCAAGATAAAAAAGTGATATATGGCTATAGTCTGATATTATTATCAATAATTCTGGCCCCAACATTGATTCTGTGAAGAATATCAGCAAATAACCCCAATAATTGTCCTGAGACCCTTTCATACCGTGAATCTCTGCAAGCCTCCTGGAGTAAGTACTTAAACTAGTAAGTTTTTTCCTCCTTGCAACCCAGGCATAAGTGCTGTAAGACAGCCAGTCCACCCATCCCCTTGAGTTAGTCTTTGTGAGAAATCATTCAAGACCTCATTATACCAAGGTCTTTACATGGTTCAAAACAACCCCATGAAGAGAGTTTGTTATTCAATAAAGATCTTCAGTTTTCACAAACTGTGGCCCCTCTTAAAATATATATTTAAACAAAATTTAATCCAACCAAACCAACAAAACTTTGAACTTGCTTTTAAACCAATTATTAAAGCATTTTACCATAATTTTCTTGGAAATATTATTCCAACACCAATTTCACTTTCTGTAGCTACAGGACAGCAAAGTTCCTGGAATCAGGAAGCTGACAACTGGGGGTCTGGCCGGGAAATATCCCTGAATAATTAATTTTTTAATTAATTTATTTCTTTGGACCAGACATTCTACGTAAAAATAAGTAAAAATACTTATTATCCTTACTTTTTGATTATTGTTTCTCCAGTGGACCTTAAAACCATTGGAGAATCAATCAATTATTATTTGAAACTTCTTAAACAAAAAAAAGAAGAAAGACTCCATAATTTTGTGCCTTTTATCATAACTCCTGAGCAACCACAACCCAGATCACTTCATTATAAACAACAAGCTATTAAGGCAAAGGAATTGGAGCTTGGAAGACATATCAATTTTAATTCTTTACTCAGGCAACACACGGCCTGAAAGAAATATCAAAGGCAAATTTATTTCTTTAGTAAGAATAAAGAAAGTGAGCTTGAAATATTCTTTTTATTTTTTTTAAAAAAAAATATGTAACAATAAAATTTGAAAAAAAATCAAAGTTTGATAAAAATTAATGAAAATTATAATAAAACCAAAAATTATTAATTTTAATTTTCATCTTAAAACTAGTGGAAAGAACCTTTCCCCTAGAAGACTTTATTGAGCAGGACCTGTTGGAAAACAGTTCCCACCATGGTTCTTTGGATTTAAGCCAAGACTTGATTGGTACCCACAAAGATCCCCCTGGATTACCCCCCAAGGACTCTTTTAACCCCAGCCAAGCTTTATTACTGTTGAATTTAAGCTTAAGTAAGCCTTAATTTATTCAAAAATAAATATATAAAAGATATTTTGCATTTTTTTTTTACCTTTTCAAAGTCTTTTCGATGAAAAATTACATCTTTTTGCATTATGTTGTAAAACAGACCCCACACCCGCGCAACAGGACAAGCCCTGTCCTATGGACCTCTTCCCGGAGGAATGCGCGCCCGTACAAGTGCCCGTAGCGAGCACAATGAGGGGACTTGAACCCGCGACACAAGTGTTGCAAGAACCACCAGCACCCGCGCCCTCAAACTCGACCAACAAATCGTTGGAGATGATTCCCTCTCCCCTACAGTTGTCCCACACAGTTACCCCTCCTCCTACGCCTCCCACTCCAGAACTAGTCAAAGAGTTCAAAATCAAAGAGTTGGTGAAGGAACACGTGAGTCATTGGGAGGCTTCCAAGCTAACCCACAAACAGGAGGATTCAGCAGCTATGAGAAAGGCCATATCACAGGCCAAGTCCTCTCAAATAGCCCTGCAGAAATTAATCCCCAGGGCAGAAGTGGAGAAATACGTGGAGAAATGGAACCCCTGGGACTAATCAGCCAAATTAAGGGGAAAAGACCTCAAAAAGTTGAGGTCTTCACATCATCAAAGAATGAGAAACCCAAAAGATTGGAACAAAATCATATCTCTAGCCTAGGAATGGAAGAAAATCTATCACAACTAGGATCTGATGATATTACACAATTGTTTAACAAATTTTTTGATGATTTATTTTACAACTTTCAAATCTTGAGCAGCAACTTGGATAATATTCATAAACAGCTTGATAACGTCCTCCTGAATACTAACGTAATGATCCAAGGTCAAGCTGACCATATGAAAACTAATGAGTCTGAAACTAAGGTATTAAAAAACAAAATTGAGTCAAACAAAGTCAGTATACTACAACAATTGCAAATCAATGAGTTAGAAAATAATAAGTTAAAGGATATTATCAGTGCGGACAAAATATACTTGATCAAGCACATCAATACCACTTACGCCTCTGGACAAGAAGAGATCCTCTTTTCCATTGAGCAGCTCAAAGGAGAAGTGAAAAACAAAACTGATACCCCTTCTGCTCACCTTGTTGATAAAATTGACTATTGAGTAACAAGTTGGATCTGGAACTAAGAATGATCAAGAATGACTTAAGGGACCTCAAATTCAATTCAACTGCTCACCCTAGGATCCATTTGGAAGAGGTAAAGCCTACTAGGATTCCTCTTAATGTTGGAACTATAAGGAATGAATCCTACCAACCCAGTCCAACTCCTGAAGTGGAGAAAGCTCTGAAACTCTTACCTCCTGTAGCTGAATGTCCCAAATTCTCAGGTGAAGGGGAATATAAACATATCAGTTTCATAAAATTCATTGATTACACCCTTGCCTCCTATGATTTACCGGAAACCATAGCAGTGGTAAGACTGCCCAGGCTATTTGAAGGAGTAGCCTTGGATTGGTTCATCAACAAAAGAGGAGAAGTAGGCCCTCAGGCTTGGGATTCTTGGAAAGTCCTTATCAAAGAACAATTTGGTACCAGGATATGGAAAAGAAAAATAATGAAAACCTTTTAGACTCACTTTTTGACCCTGCTAAGGACAAACCTCACAAGTGGTGTTTGGAAAAAATGAAGCGGTTAGATTGCTTCTACTCTGAAGCTGATGAAGAGGAAGTCAGTGAAAGACTCCTAAGCCTATGTACCGGACAACTTAATCACAGTGTAAGGTGTAGAATGTCTATGGATGCTGATCTCTCCACCCTTATTGGTATCTTGGAGGAAACTGTTGACATGAATGGTCTTGACAAAAGGACCAATAGACCCAGGGAACTTGCCCGCAAGGTTAGAGAAGAGTATAATCCAAATACTAAGGACTCCACCAATCCCCAATTAGAAATCAAGAAGACTTCTGAGACCAAATAAAAGGTATTCTGGAACTGTAACCAAACTGGACATGTAAGACCTGACCTTTCCCAGCCAAGAAGAAAGATCAATCTCATTGAAGGAGGAGATGAGTATAATGAACTCAACCTCCAACTGGATGACACTGATTGATCATTATCTGAGTATGAATTAATTATTACTAACCGCATCAATGTCATTGAAGGAGACATAGGAAACTCCCTTGAAATCAATTCAGTCAACAGGGATTCCAATCTACCACAACAATGGACTCCCAACATAAAAATCCAACATGTTTCTGAAGCCAAGACTCTGACTCTGAAACCCTCTATTGGAAAAAGCTACACCACTGGCAAAACTTGTTATGCTACTGGACTAATCCAAGGTTCTCCTGTGAAGTTACTCCAAGATAGTGGAGCCTTCTGCTCCTGTGTTGGGTCAAGTTACTTAGAGAACCAAGTACCCAACTGGAAAGAATACTTGCTACCAGTTCCACAAGCTAATTTCAGCGGTTGCAAGTCCTCCCTTAATGCCATTAGAGTATGGTCTGCAGATCTCATTCTGCCCCATCCCAAAGGCACCCTGAGACTCAAGTTTGAGTTTGTAGTGCTCCAGAATGGAATGTGTGATTTCTTCATTTTAGGAAATGATTCTCTTTGCCTGTATGGTATAGATGTATTCCAAAGTAAAGAAAGATACTTTACTATAGGAGGCAATTGGAACAAGAATTTTCAAATATGCCATGTTAATGCTCAAACTACTGACTCCACTTATCAGAAACACCTGGAAACCTTTAACCAGTAATAATTATCCCAAGCTTCCCTAAATGACCAACTAAGTGAAGATCAAAAATGTGATATCCTTCAGGTCTGCTTTGAGAATCAGAATGATTTCTGCACTAAGGACCACCCTATTGGTAACATCAAAGAACATGATATGATCCTTATCTTAACTATCAAACCCCCTTACCCTCCCAACCTGAGAAGACCTGCTTATCCTTCCAGTCCAAAAGCAAAAATAGCCTCAGAAACTCACATCCAAGAAACCCAGACCTTGTCAAACGGTGGTATGTGACACCATAATAACTGCAAAGTGGACTGGCTTTCATCCAGTCTCATAGCATTTTGGTTAGGCCTTGCCTCTCAGTTGGTTTGCAGTTGTGCGAGGTATAACAGTAGACTGGATGAACCTGTTGCGGGTTCAATTTGCGATCAGGAAAAGTTTTGGGAATGGCTTGCTCCTGTGACAATTGTCGGGTTTTCCGCCTGTCAACAGCAAGACTCCCGAGTCTTGGTGGCTCCTTATGGCTTTCAGGAGTGTTTCTGAATATGGCTCCATGTTGCAAGGTCATGGGTTAGTGCCACCAGCCATACACACTTTGGGACAAAGTGCCCTTAAACCCGGGGGTACTGTCACACGGTGGTATGTGAAACCATTATAACTGTGAAGTGGACTGGCTTTCATCCAGTCTCATAGCCTTTTGGTTAGGCCTTGCCTCTCAGTTGTTTCGCAGTTGTGCAAGGTATGACAGACCTGCATTTGTCAGACCATTCACCATTAAGAAAATCTGTGGAAAGAATGCTGTAATTCTCAGTAATGAACCTTCCAGAAAGCACCCAGTCTTCCAAGTAAGTCTTGTCAAACACTACCATCCTTGAGAAGGAGAACAAACTCTGTCACCAGCAATTCCTATTGCAGATGAAACTGAGAAAGACAAAGGAAAAATAAGCAAAATCCCTAAAGACAAGAAAGAAAGGATAAACGGGAAAGATGTCAGACTCTATCTAGTCAGATACAAAGGAGAATCCTCTGAAAAAAGATGAATGGTTACCTGAAAACAAAATTCCAGATGGACCTATCCACTTAAAAAATTACAGAGCCAATAAAAGACATTGAGCCCCAATTTTGTTTTCAGATATAGACATATCTTGGAGTGAGGGAATGTCAGCTTGCTCCTTGGACAGAGCAAACTTTCAAAGCAGATTTAAAAACAGAAATAAAATAACAAAATTAGAAGGAGTGAGAAATCCATGAATATTAATACAGAAATGGATTTACCACCCAAAATTGAGTAGGGTCAATCACTGAACCCACCCTTGAATTCTAACTCCTTACATTTATTAATAATTATTAAACAAAATGAACTACAGACCAGGACACCACCATGGCACCTTTTGGCCATTTTAACATTTCACACATTATGCCATTTATAGGTTTAACCCCTAAAATTCAGTCAGAATTGAGGTGTTGTGTATATTTTAGGAGTTACAGGAGGATTTGTGTTGTGTCACAATTCCCGCGGGCAGCCCTGCATTCATACACTAAGGGTAAACACGCCTGACACTCAATATGTAGGCCCATGTCAAAAGGCCCGCATGCAAAATGACTGACCAACCGCAGGCAACAGATTCCCGCACGCAGCTGTCAAGCCTGGGCGCGTCAATAAAATTGTACTAAGCCTGACAGCCAGGTACCGCAGGAAAGGTCTAAAACCTGAATGCATACATAATGTATATGTAACAACTTGACTGCCGGACAGAGGGATTTCTGAAACCTAAGAATATTGAATAAAAAATATGAAAATCAAAATATAAAGCAAATAAATTGTTGGAAAAAATAATGAAGGTTCTCACGTAAATTAGATTGCCAAATCTTTATGAACCACAAAACACAAAAAGGAGTTCAACTAAAAATTTTGAAAATTCCCAACATGTGCAGAAGATGCCGTAAAATCTACAATAACCCACTTCCACCCATGTCACTCAAAAGAAGTTAATACAAAATAAGAAAATGTGTCTGAATCATAAAAATAACAAATTAACATTTAAACACCTTCTGACAATTATTTCACAAAGAAATATGACATAGAAAAGGCTAGAAGATTGACAGCACCAGAAATACGTGCCAAACTAGCCCTTACCAGCCTGCTAGCCTCAGCATCCAAGCACAATTCTCTCTACGTGCCCTGAGAATGTCTTATTACCCAAAAAGGTATACAAACAAACTTTTTTTAAGTGATTTAATCAAGATTAATTTTTAAGTATCAATCCAGACCCCTTGCAATCTGTGATCAAGTGTTCATTCAAGATAAACAAGTGATATATGGCTATAGTCTGATAGTATTATTAATAATTCTGGCCCCAACATTGATTCTGTGAAGAATATTAGCAAATAACCCCAATGATTGTCCTGAGACCCTTTCATACCGTGAATCTCTGCAAGCCTCCTGGAGTAAGTAATTAAACTAGTAATTTGTCTCCTCCTTGCAACCCAGGCATAGGTGCTGTAAGACAGCCAGTCCACCCATCCCCTTGAGTTAGTCTTTGTGAGAAATCATTTAAGACCTCATTATACCAAGGTCTTTACACGGTTCAAAAGAGCCCCTTGAAGAGAGGTTGTTATTCAATAAAGATCCCCAGTTTGCACAAACTGTGGCCCCTCTTAAAATATATATTTAAACAAAATTTAATCCAACCAAACCAATCAAACTTTGCACTTGCTTTTAAACCAATTATTAAAGCATTTTACCTTAATTTTATTGGAATTATTATTCCAACACCAATATCACTTTCTGTAGCTAAAGGAAGGCAAAGTTCCTGGCATCAGGAAGCTGACACTATCCTCTGCAGAAGCCAAATTAAAAATGCTAATCAATGGGGCACAGGAATCGCTTTGGATTGAGTCCATTGTGAATTACCTTTGGAAATTTTCTCACATTCAGCCTTCAAACTTCTACACGGAGAATAAAGGTCTGGTCAATGAAATCAAGCACTTTGGCTCTAATTCCAAGACCAAGTACATTGACATGAAAATAAAGTGGTTGCAGGACCAATCAAACTCAGAAAATATTCAAGTTAATCTCATTTTCACCAGTGCAATGGTTGCCAATTCACTCACAAAGGCGGAAAATAGACAGGCTCATGATCTTCTAACCTCCATGTGCTTTTAGCTTACATTGCACTGAATTATTGGGGGGTGTTGGAATATTGAACCTTCATGGTTTCATGTTTCCTTTTTACTCCATTTTTTTGAACTATGTTATTTTCTTGTTTTGTTTTATGTCTTGTTTAATTTCTGTTTTCATCTCCTTTTATCTCTATCACACGCGCTTCATCTATTTCATTTTTGTGTGAACTTTTTATCTCAATCACACACTTTGGGCTTGCATTGCTATGATGGATCTTATGCATATTCATTATATTCTAAACTCAATACACATAATACTACTCAGAGAGAGTCTTCTCTTTTTCTTCTCCTGGCCAAACCTTCTTTATAATTTCTTCTGTCTATCCTCAAGTTCTTTCATCAACACTAAAGAAACAAGGACTATTCAAATCAGAAGGTTTTTGGCCAATGTGGAAAAAATATTAAAATTCCGTGCAATGACCTGCTACCTTCTCTGTAACTTGATTCTCTGTCTAATCTCTTTGTTTTTGTCATCCTTACTCTTGAAGTTGTATAATTTCTTTCTTAGCTTTTATGTGCATGGTAGTTGTTTCCTGAATCTATAATCTCAAAGTGCCTCAGAGTCTTCTCATTTACATCAGTTTGGGTATGGTTATCTTGAACTCTGGTTGTTTTATCTTGATTTTTGTCTAACCATCCTGTTTAATTTTCTGGTTTTAAATTATTGATCCTTTGATAGTCAAAGGTATCAATTCAACACTAATCTCAATCAGCCTGTTGAAGCAGAAGAGCAAGGTGATGGATAACGGATAATTTCTTTATGGCAAAAAACTAATAACAAAGAAAAGATTAAAAAAATATGTCAAAGGAATGATTGAGTTATAAAGAGAAGTTCCTGGATCTCTTCGTCTTTCACACTCACCACCAGAACAGAGCCAGAGATTAGATTATAGACCCAGACAGAACAATAAGAAAATGGTATGTATGAGAAAGATCGCAAGATAAAAGTCGTAGGTGACAGAATGATATGATCCAGTATTCCCCTTGAGAAACGCGTCGGAAAGGAAGCAAAGTGAGTATATAGGACCAGAGAAACAAAATGGACAGAGATGATAGGAAACAAAGAACAGAAAGAGAAGAGGAATGAGGGTGTTCAAGCAGTTAATCATACCAAACTGAATACTGGAGGAGGTTAAGGTACTTTGGTAGGCGGAGTGGCAGTTGAAGTTGAGAGAGTTTGTCGGCCGGGGTAATGAGTTTGAATGTGAGGTCGAGAGAGGTAATGAGAAGGGACGGCGAGAAGAGAAGCGTAGAGTCGGGAGAGAGAGATGCAGGATGAGTACGATGGGTCATTTGAGGAAGGAAGAGTGAGATGATGATGATGGTGGCAAGAGATTCCTGTGACAGTTTGTCGCGGGGAGGCATGTTGCGTGAAGCTCCGTGACTACGACAGGTACACAGATGAAAACTCAACACCCCCCGGAGTTTGGTGGGATTAACTGAAACAGGTCTTCAGGAGTAGATCCAGGGATTTTTGATTGCTTGCTTTGGACAAACAGTCCGCAGACATTTTGGTCGAGGGAACAAGTACAACTTTGATCTCCTGGTTCTTCAGGCTCTCACGTAGGACTTTTGCTTTGATGTCAAGATGTTTAGTCTTGGAGTGTGAACCAAAGTTTTTTAGCTTGTCAAGAAGACCGGAATTGTCTATGTTAAAAATAGAGGGATAGAGCTCAAAATTCCACAGTTCGCTGATAAGATGCTTCATCCAGAGATTTTCCTGATATGCATCCGCAAGAGCATTCATTTCAGATTCTGTGGAGGAAAGAGCAATGTTACGTTGCTGACCACTATTCCAGGAAAGAGGACACGACTTCCAGAGACACAGATAACCGGTTTGAGACTTCCTAGAATTGTGGTCGTCTCCCCAGGTGGCGTCGGAGTAGTAAATGATTTCTTTATGGTTGTCTTTGGAGGGTGATAACTTAAGGTTGAGGTGGGAGGTACCATTGAGGTATTTGAAGCAATGAAGGACCTCTTTCCATTGTTGTATGCCCGGGTTGTTATTGAATCGAGAAAGGATAGAAACAGCAGGTGCCAGGTCAGGTCGTGTTCGACAGGCTAGGAAGTTGAGTATGCCAGTAAAGCGCCTGTAATTGACTCCTAGTCTCTTGAACTCGTCTATTTCGTCGGAATTGGGGTTCACGAGACAGATACCAGGTGTTAGGGGAGTTAACACGGATCTCGAGTTGTTGAGGTTCAGCTCCTTGAGTGTTTTATCCACAAGTTTATTTTGGTTAAGTTTGATGGAGACGTCGTCGATAATTATGTCCATCCCAAGAATAGTATCTGGATAGTGGGCGGTAGAATTGGGAAAGCGATTCAGAAAATTTTTTTTGAATAAATCCACGTCTCCGACTACAATCAAGTCATCGACATGGAAGAAGACAAAGGTTTGTGACTCTTTATTCATGAATAAACACGGATCGGAGTCGGAAGGACTGAATTGGATTTCTTTGAGCAATTTAGTAAGTTTTTTGTACCAGTTGATAGGGGATTGTCTCAGACCGTATAGGGATTTTTTAAGTTTTAGGAAGGCGGATTTTCTTGAGGAGTGTCTAGGAGTTTTTATATAGATATTTTCTTTCAACGGTGCATGTAGAAAAGCACCCTTCACATCAAATTGTCTGATTTTTAGGGATTTATCAGCGCACAGGGTCAGAAGAGCTAAGAGGGAAGAAAATCTTCCGGTGGGGGCATAGGTTTCGAAGAAGTCGACGCCATACTTCTGTTGAAAGCCTTGAATGCATAGTCTAGCCTTCTTTCTTTCGGGAGAACTAGAGGTGGCAGGTTTTGTTTTTAGCACGAGCACGGTGTTCAGGTAATTATCGGGAGTGAATGAGCAGTCCTCCCACACATCTTGGTTTTCGATGTTATCGAATTCTTCTCTTATGGTGTCGGAGAAGGTATTATCATCCAGAGTGAGGTAAGAATATTTAATAGGTTTGATATTGGAGGATCTTGGTTGGAGGAAGTATGTGTTGGAGGAGGATTTGACGATTGGAGGCTCGTTGTCTTGATCTTCATCTTGTTCATCTGGTTCGTCATTAACATTGTTAGAAGACAGAGCGTCAGAACAAGAGTGGAAGTCAGGATCTATCGATTCCTCCAATTTGTCCGATATCTCTTCCTCGGGAACAGTTTCTGTAGTTTTTGGAAGGTCAGGATGGGTGTTAGGGGGAGAAAATTCTTCAAAATCGTCGTAGATTGATGAGGGTTCAGGATTTTTGTTTTTTGGGTTGTAATCAAGGAATGTGATGTGTCTCGAGTCAATGATCCTACCGCTTTCCAAGAGGATTCTGTAGGATTGCAGTTCTTCATTGTATCCAATTAGGGTTCCCGGAATACCTTTTGGAGCCAGTTTAGAGCGCGGCATTCCAGGAGGGGCTAAGACTATCAGATTTATACCAATGGGCTTAAAAAAATTTAAGGGTAACTCTTTATTTTTGAAAATTTTATACGGAGAAGGATTGCTTTTGTGAGACAGTATCTGGTTGAGTGCAAGGGTGACGGACTTTATCACCTCATGCCACAGGTGTTTATTGATACCAGAGTCCTCCAGAGTGCTTCTAAGGGACTCAATGATGGTGCGATTGAACCGTTTGGCGAGACCGTTTTGTTCGGGCGTATAGGGGTCGGAATGTCTTAACGATATGAGATTCTTTTCACAGAATTCTTTCATATTCTGATTCACGAACTCAGTGCCTCTGTCGGAGTGGATGAATTGAGGGAAATAACCGAATCGCTTAGCCTCCATACTGATGATGTGAATCAAAGTATGAGGTATGTTGCTTTTATGTTTAACAGGTATGGCCAAGCAGAATCGGGAGCAACTGTCAACCACTGTAAGGAAGTATCTGTGGCCGGCCACGGAGCTGATTATAGGACCAACAGAGTCCAGGTGGATTTCTTGGAAGGGTCTTTCGGCTTTCGTATGGGAATGTTTGAAGCTTGCTCGAGTAATTTTGCTGACCGCGCAGGATTTACAAGGTGAATCAGATTTCACCGGTAGATTCAGTTTGTTGCGCAATCGGCTATAGCTCATGTGTCCTAACGATTTGTGAAGGAATTCCGAGTAAGATAATAAAGAAAATTTTTCCATTTCAAAGGCATTTACAATGGGCAGGTTGTTTTGGTAAAAGCCAGTATACAAGATTTCTTCGTTGTCACTTATTTGGAAGTCATTCTTGTTAAAGTTAATGGACAGGCCATCTAACATCACACATCTGGCGGAAAGTAGATTAACGGAGATATCAGGCACGAATAGGGCATTGGTAAGAGTTAGCTTTCCATTTCTCAGCTTGATTACGGCCGTTCTGATTCCTTCTATCTTCAGTCTTTCATCTTTTGAGCCCGTTCTAATACTCCCTATTTCTTCAGTGGTAAGTGAGGTGAAATGCGAAGGATCGGATATCATGTGAGCAGAAGAACCAGTGTCTAAGACTAAAACAATGGCGGGGCAGACAGAGGCTTGGTGATAGAAACAACTAACGGTTGTCGACATGCCATTACGTTTTTTGTGGTATTCTTCACGCAGTTCAGGGTGAAGTGCCCAACAGTTGGACGGTGAATGGAAAGAGTTGGGATTGTGTTTGCCGTTTGTGCATCTGGGAATGGCGTTACTGTCCTGATTTCTCCCGGTGGTGACAAGCGCGGACGGAAGGGAGTTGTATTCCTCAAACTTAGGTTTCTGATTATTGAGGTGTATTCTGACATGATCGAGGACTCTCTCGGGGTTGATGGAATCTTTATTATGAGTGATTTGATCTTTAATGGTACTCATATTGGGAGGAAGTTTATGGAGAAGCATATATGCCAAAATGTCTTGAGGAATATCTATCCCGACTTTGTGTAGTCTCCTTATGGCAATTTTGGCGGCAGTAATAAATCCAGGCCCGTCCTTGGGGTTGAAAGAGAGATTTTGGAGGTTTTCAAACACGCGAGATCTGTTGGAGGCTTCGGAGGATGCAAAAAAGTTGAGGATAGCTTTCCAGATGCTTTTCGCGTCTTTCTCATTTTCTATAGTAATAATATTGGCATGTACTGAGGCGTCTAGTTTAGAGGTGATAATGGATCAAAGGTAGATATTGTTCATTTCGGACAAGGCTCCATTCTCCGAGATGAATTCGTTTCTGAGTCCTTGGATGTCTAGCATATTTTCTATTCTTGTTCTCCATAGTGAGAAATTGTCGTGGGTCAACAGAGGAATTGATTCGATAGCTGTTTTTAAAATGGTTTGTTGTAATTGGTCTATCATGGTGTGTGGATTGGGTGATGAGTTATCCGGATTCAACTGTTAATCGTGATGGGATAACGGATAATTTCTTTATGGCAAAAAACTAATAACAAAGAAAAGATTAAAAAAATATGTCAAAGGAATGATTGAGTTATAAAGAGAAGTTCCTGGATCTCTTCGTCTTTCACACTCACCACCAGAACAGAGCCAGAGATTAGATTATAGACCCAGACAGAACAATAAGAAAATGGTATGTATGAGAAAGATTGCAAGATAAAAGTTGTAGGTGACAGAATGATATGATCCAGTATTCCCCTTGAGAAACGCGTCGGAAAGGAAGTAAAGTGAGTATATAGGACCAGAGAAACAAAATGGACAGAGATGATAGGAAACAAAGAACAGAAAGAGAAGAGGAATGAGGGTGTTCAAGCAGTTAATCATACCAAACTGAATACTGGAGGAGGTTAAGGTACTTTGGTAGGCGGAGTGGCAGTTGAAGTTGAGAGAGTTTGTCGGCCAGGGTAATGGGTTTGAATGTGAGGTCGAGAGAGGTAATGAGAAGGGACGGCGAGAAGAGAAGCGTAGAGTCGGGAGAGAGAGATGGAGGATGAGTACGATGGGTCATTTGAGGAAGGAAGAGTGAGATGATGATGATGGTGGCAAGAGATTCCTGTGACAGTTTGTCGCGGGGAGGCATGTTGCGTGAAGCTCCGTGACTACGACAGGTACACAGATGAAAACTCAACACAAGGCCACTGATGCAATCAAAATTTAAAATTGCTTCTTTGAGAACCAAACCAGCAACCAAATTAGGAAGCTCATCATAAAAGGAGGGGAACAATTTATGGGTCCAAGTCTCATACAGTTCCTCTCTGAAAGTGGAACTCGACACAAAATATTTCCTGCTTATATATATCACTCCCCAGCACAATGGGTTTGCTGATTGAGCCAATCAAACTTTCATCAACAAAAACCAATGCCTTCTCCTACAGGAAAACCTCTCAAAAAAAGGTCGTTTTATGAAGTGATCACTGCAGTAGTCACCACTAATTGAGCTTCCTTCCCTGGCCAAATCCAACCAATCCCCCATAAAACTCATGCTTGATAACAATCAAAACCTTTCAATACTGCAACCTTTTGGATGCAAGGCATGGGCCCTTATCCCATTTCCACTCCCTCAACAGAAATTTGAAGCAGTGGCCTGGGAGGGAGTGCTACTTGGTTATGAAAACAACTTCAGTAGCTACTGAATTTATTGCCTCAGTGCGGGACAAATCTTTGAAAGCAAGCATTTTAGGGTTGATTAGCATAGGTTTCCCATTGCCATAGACCTCACAAATGGCCATAATCACAGTTGCATACCTCTCCCAGAATTTGATAGTGAACTTGTGCTTCCCTTCTTTGAGAAATTCATTGACTTGGGAGAGACAGATGAGGTTGGGCCACCTTTAAATCAAGGCAATGGAGAGGATTTGTTTTCAACTGATTTTCAACCCAAAGCCAATGCTTTTTTTTTATCCTTGCCTCCCCTGGCTCCATTAGTTTTGACAACTTGGAAGGTGATAGTAAAGGGACTGCAACACCCAACTCTGATCAACTGCTCCATATCCAAGGACAGCATCCTCAACTATCTGTGACACTCTAAATTTATGACCACATTAGAAACGGGGATAGTAGATCCGCACAATTGTAGGCAAGAAATATCCTCCAAATTTCCCAAAGAATGTACCAATGCTGAAAAAATTGAGCTTGACAACATGAAGAAGCATGGAGTCAGGAACAGGCGTCCAATCCAGAGGGATGACCATCCAATACGCTCAATCTGGGCATACCCTTCCAAAGTTGGTTCAGAAAATCAGATCATCAAAAAAAAGGGTTGAATCTGCACTCATGGTTTCCAACAAACCCATGGCTTAATTTTTGATGAAATTTATGCCCCAAATGGCAAGGAATCATCACTCATATTTCTGATCTCACGTGCCATGAGGAGCAACCTCAAGATACACCAACTCAACGTTTGAAGCACCTTCATCTGCACGCTTCAAGAGAATGCGGTTCTCATGTGAACTTTAGAGTGTTGGAAACTTTTTTATTACATTCAATTGTGTGTATAGGCTTAAATTCCCTTGTAGTAATAAGTTCTTTGAAATGGAAACATGATTCAGGACCAGTTATTTATTAGGGGATGGTTACAAAAGAACGAAGGAGACAATTTTTGAGGAGAAGTCACCTGCTGGCTAAACTCAGAAATTAGAGTCTTCTGCAATCAAGCACACAATTAGGAGATTCACTTGAACATGTATAGCCACCTTTGAATTTTGAGACAATGGAATGAACATGAGTAATGAACAGGAATATGGCACAGATTCAATGAGGCTCATTGGGGATGGAAAGATGGATGACTGAAGAAGGAAATAAGAAGAAGACATACCTTTTCTATACCACCTCCAGGCTCCTCCTGAATATTGGTGAGGCAGAAGACTGAATTGGTTGTTGAGTTGAGGATTGATACCTGGACCAAGAGACCTGTGGGACAGGCTAGGCTTTGGATTTCAAGAATACCTTGGGAAAAGGGTTGAGAGCTGGGAGTGGAGAGAGATGGTGAGGGAGCCTCCTTGCAGGAGGTCCAAGGAGGGACTTCAGCTAATTTGTTTGGGCTAGGGCGCTTGTGGGCAACAACAGTAGTTTGGTGCAGCAATCATGGGTGTGGTGCGCCCACGCTGACACTCCTCCTTGACTTGGACGCAGGCATGTGCAGCTGCTTCCTAGCTTGGATTACTTTGACATAGCCAGGGGATTTTGTCAGTACATGGGCTATCATCTGGTTGGAAAGGCAATGCCAAAAAGTCAGTTTCGACTTTTCTACAAGGTTGCAAATGTACTGATAATTTATTATGATTTTTTGCAAGTTGGGATTGAGTTGAGCCTCCCTACTGATAAATTTTGCGCCTTTTTTATTGTGCATGATGGTGGGTTTGGGGATGGAGATCCCTAGACCAGTAAGTTGTACCAAAATCCATTGGAGTTCCTTGGTGCACAATTTCATTGAGATGAATTCAGCCTCCTTTGTTGATTGCACTACTACAGTCTGTTTCTTTGCCACCCAGATCATGGGATTCCCATAGAGGGTAATTGTGTACCTGGAAGTTGACTTCCTTTCAATTCTCTTGGTGCCTTAATCTGCATCTTCCCACCACCCCAGGACATCCTTGTGTTCCAGACTCTTTTGAAACAGTACCCCAAGCAAGGTTGTCCCTTTGAGATAGCACAGCAAGTGCTTCACCATGTTCCAGTGTGCCTGAGTTGGGAGATTGGAAACCCTGGATAGGTTGCTGACCGTGTTTGAAATGTCGGGCCAAGTGTTGATAGAAAGGTGAATGAGCATCCCTACGTCCTTCTGCATGGTCTTCACATCAAACAGAGGTGAGGGCATGAGCATTTTGTGGTGAAGGTTTTGTGGGCTTAGAGCTTTTACAGGATTTGCAGAGTCCATGGCAAAGTCTTTGAGGGTTTTTTTTTCAGAAATCGCGCTGATAAAGCAGTGTTGCTCCATCTGGCCTCCAGTCCAGGGTGTAGCCAAGGTGTTGGGACAGTTTCTCTTGACTCTTGATAGAGTAGTGCTTAGTCCTTTGTCCACTTGAATATTGAGGAACACCAAACAATCATGGTTGAAAAACAACAATCTGTTGCCTACGGAAGGTGACATCCCTATGGTCAGCTTGCTACTATTGCAGAGCAAGCTGCAAAGGTAACAAAAATAACATGAAATATAAATATTACATTTTAATTAAGAAGGATTAAGAAATAAATAAATACAATTGCAGAAATGGATTTCCCACCTAAAATTAGGTAGGGTCACTCACTGACCCCACCCTTGAAATCAAACTCCTTATTTTTTTAATAATTTAAAATGGAAAATGAAAAAAATACCACCGCACCCCTATGGGACCTTTTTGGCCAATTAAATATTTCACACATATTTTCACGAATAGGTTTCATGCCTAAATTCATTCAAAATTGAGGTGTATTGTATATTTTAGGAGTTAAACACAGAAATGTGTTGTGTCACTACTCCTGCACGCAGCCACGGCAACCAATACACCCGCGCGTGGCTGAGCAGCAGAAATTCCACCCTGTCAGCATACCCTGACAAGCTGCGTACGCAGCCCCAGGCGTCTGACAAGCATGCAGACCCGGGACTACGGGCTAACAGAGTGACAGGTGGCCTTAGAAGCTCAGGTACCACATTAATGTGCTACAACCTAGACGGGGAAATTCCACATATGTCATAAATGTCCCTGTGAATATTAGATATTCTAAAAATACATAAAAGTATATAAAAATACTCAAATAACCTTTATGCACATTTTTTATAAAATATAATTAAAAATACCAAAAGTTTCAAAAATAAGATAACTACTATTGGTAAAAATATATTAAAATACTTTAATAAAAAATTGTTAGAACTTCAAGAAATTAGGATTTTTTTACATACTAACAAAACTGATGATTTAGAAATATTAAATGAATTCTCATAACCTATATTTTTAATTAATTATTTCAAGTAAATCAACAGGATTCTGAAAATAAGGAGTAAAATCAATATTATTTTTTTAGTCCAATCAGTTAATACAGAATGAGAACCCATTTGAAATAGGATCATCCGTAGAAATTTCTATTAAGAGAATCATTAACATCCTGGGAATATTTACTAAAGATAATTACTTAAATAATAGATAATATGGATAAATTAGTGTTCCAAATATCAATTAAAAAGGTAGAGTAATTCCCAAAACCTGTGGAATTAGATGCTATCCGTGCTACAGCACCAAGGAAACATGACAGGCTACCATTGTTTACCCTTTTAGTCTTAGCATCTGTCCTTTTGAGACCCTGTATCCCTCAGAAGGACAATATTCACCATGAAAAAAATGGTGGCGCCTGCTGGCAGGTGTAGCAAGTGGGTTTGTGATTGAAACCTGTTTTGACTTTGTTGAGGTTTTGGAGTCAAACATCAAATTGATTTCTGGATGAACTCAGAAGATTCATGCAGAATATTTATGCAATTCATAGATTGAATTGAAATTCATTACATCAAAGGAAGTATTGAGAATTCTTCATTTAAATGTAAGACCATACTTTGATTGAACAACTTTTCAGCGGTTATGATTGGTATTGTACATCATGGGCCATGATTTCCAATGGTACAAAGTTCCAAAAAGAGAAGAATCAAATTTTTAGATAATGATCATTTCAAATAAATGATGCAAACACAGATTTCCAATTTGCGGTTAGGATTGATGCTTCAGTTTTGTGAGATTAAATCTGATTTCTACTTTTGAATTCTGTACCTTATAGACATGTTTTGAATAGATATGTGACACAATACCAATGCCTCTGATTTCATCTTTGACCAATATCTAGTACAATAAAAAATTAGTCCATGTGTCTTTTTATATTTCCTCCTGTTTTTTAAGGAATCACCAGTCAGAAAAATAAATAATGACAGTCCTTCAGAAATTAGTATTTTTGATATCAACTTACCAAAGAGTTAATTGCCACAACACAATAAACATCCTTGGAAGTTTGTGTTTTTTTTGCTTCATAAGCCATGCTTGCCACAAAACCTAATATGTTATCTTGATGTATCACAGATATTGATCCACCTTCTCAATAAACCATTTTAGAATTGAGATAATTGAGGCCAAGGTAGGGATTTCTTGAAGTATCAATTTTTTCCAAAGGAGAAAAAGTTTCAACAATGAGGAAATATTGTGCACAGTTTTTTTCATGAAAGATGGACAATACCTTCCCCATCTCACAAGGGCCTTGATTTGATGTTGATGAAAAGGAAATCTGAGAATTACTTTTATTGTAGAAACGGGGTGTTATGTGATGACCATGGAAGAGCATTGATTTGCAAGGCAACCACCCCAGCTGGTCCCATGGCAAGACATTGTATGTTGAGTTTTTTTCAATGAATTGTTTTAATTTTTCTTCTTCCAAAACATTCATGTCTTTTTTAGCCCTTGAAACATCACCTGTATTGGAAGGATAGAACAAACTTTTCAGATCTGGGAGTTGGTCGGAATTGATCCCCAAAACATTCCAGCTGGATCCAATTTGGTCAACCAAGCCTTGAAGTTTGGCCCTTTCAAGGAATCCATTCAAGAGGGACTTATCAAGGAAACCTTAAAATTTTAAAAAAAATCAATTCAAAGTTTGCCACCAAGAATCTACTTTTCAGAAATCTGTGTAACTTACGTGTATTTTTATTTTTTTTAACTAATTTCAAGATTTGATTCAGCCTTTCTCCTGACCAACATGAAAATATAGAGGGAGGACCATAGAGCTTGATCATCTTAGTCATATGCTGAGAAAAATGGATTGTTGGGTTGGGTTTGATTTCAGATCCCCAATGCAGCAATAATTCCTCCCAGTAAGCCAGAATTAATTCATCCAATTGGCACAACTGGTAATCTTTAAGTTGATGAGACATTACCAAGTTGATGATACCAATAAGTTTGGAAGTAGTGGAGGTAATCTTTTGCTCCCCCAGGCTGCTGGCCGAGTTCCAATTCCATTCTGGAATCAAAACAAGCACTACATGAATGGTTTACAAAACCAACCATTTAGCAGCCTTAGGAGTACCAGCAGCAGGCAAACCAATTTTTCTGGGAAACCTAGTAATCCAAGATGGAAATTTGATTGAATTGGTACCCTTTTGAAGACTTCTGAGCTCTTGAGTTGTAAGGCACAATTCATTTGATGCAAAACTTGTCTCTTCTATCAATGGGCCTGCTTCATGTGGATTGCTTTGATCTTCAAAAGAGTGGTAGGAGCTTTCCTGAAGGGAGCTTTGCTTGCTCTTCCCAGATTCATTTTGGCTTCCTGATTTGCTTCCAATAGATCAAATGGGATTTTTTCCTGGTGAGGTATCTTTTTGCTTTCCTTTGTCCTTTGATTGAGGCCCAGATTTGCATGAGCTGCTTGTGGATTCATTCCCAAGAAGCCTTGGAGAACGTCTTAAAGTTGGTTGAAGATGTTCAGATTCAGAATTTTCCCAACTTCTTGAGGAGCTGGGAGGATGGAGCCCTGGGATTTTCTGGACTAAAACAATGGGCACAGAAGTTCTATGCTGAATATTTGATGAGCCTTCTTGCTTTTGATTTGCCCAATTTTGAAACTTTTCAATTGGATTGTGAGAAATATCTTCAAGGTTTTTTGAGGAGCTATCTAGGAATGTTTGAACTCTCCTCCTGGTGACTCTTTTGGTGTTTTTGGGTGATAAATAGCGCTTTTGTTTGGATCCAGATTTGAGGCTGCTGACCTGACTAATTGTTACACTTCTTGGGTAAGTTTTTTTCCTCCTTTCCAAATTTTGAAGACTTTTTCCAGCCTTGATTATTCCAAGGTAGGTGATGCTGTAATCCCTTAGCATTCCCAAGATGAAGTTATGCATTGGATCAATTTTTGTCATGTTTGTTGGTGCCCAGTATGGCAGATTTTGGAAAATTGTGTAGCCGGCACCATTTAGCTTGAGAATGTTGGTTTTCTCATTGAATGATTGTGCATTATTCCAATTTTTTGCCCATTTGATGTCATCTTCATTATTTTTTGATGGCCAAGTCTCCTTATTGATGTTCTGGATATCATTCAGCTTGAGGTTACAGTGGGCAAAGAAGATTGGTGCTGAGTGGGATGCAAATCCACCCATTTTACGTAAGGCAGGAGTATCACCAATTAGTTTTAATATGACAGCACATATTACTCTTTCATCTTGATATTTGTTAGTTTTTTTGAAGAATACTCCTTTCCAAATATCCAGTAGCTCAGAGAAAAGAGGCTTGAGTAGATTATTCAGTTGAAATGAGGTGCATTCCTTGGGTGTTGATGTGAAGCCATACACAAAAATATTGTGTGGCTTGTAATGCACACTAGGTGGAAGATTAAAACATATTAAGAATATTATTCCAAGAGAGATGCTTTTCCCACTGGTCTTGATTCCATGGTGATTCATCCAATCAATTTAAATTCCAAAGACAAGGTTCCCTGTTTCTGCTGTGTAAATCTGATTGGTTTGATCCTTGAATCCTTTCCACATAGTTACATCCCAAATATCACAAAGTTTAGTAGGATTGTTGGCTTGATGCTCTTGAGGTGCACTGATTAATTCTTCAAACCAAGGGAGCAGCAATTGCCTGGCAATCCACCTCTTGAGAAATTGGTACCCAAACTGCTTCAGAGGATAGAATTTAGATTTGTTCTTTTCTTGTTTCCAAATTGTTGATCCACATGTAACAGGCTCCCCAGCTATTGAATTAACTATATTATGGAATACTGGATAATGCCTGTGTTGTTCAATTTCTTCATCAGTTTGGGCTTCTGAAGAACAAAGTACTTCATTCAAAGGATAAAGTTGGTAACAATTTTCACAACAGACATTTTCCACTAGATCATTTGTAATTAAAAAAATTTTTTTCAATGTTGAAAGACTTTTGGGTATTTCTGCTGAATAGTTGGGCTGGCCACTGAGAATTGAGTTCATGCGCATTTTCTCATGTTCCATCTTGATGTATTTCTGACATGCATGGTCACCAATGTTGTCCTCAATACTTTTATGAAGGATTTGGAGTGATGAGATTAGGGCACTTGGAGTGTGATATAGAAATTGAAGAGGTTTTATATCAGATGTATTGTAAATTTCCATATTTGCTGGTGGGGAGTATTGTTGTATTTCACCATAGCAAGGATCCCTTTCAGGGTTTGGCTGTGCATTGGAATCTTCAATTGATGGCTTGAATGTGAAAAATGATAGGATAAATAAGAAATTGCATGCCAATTGAAGTATACATCAAGGAATTTACTCTTGTGCAAGATTTTCACTTACAGCCCTGATGTTTGCTTCTAGCGTTTCCCTGGTGGAGTTTCTTCTGGTAGTGGATTGAAAAATTTTTGGTTTCTTTGGGGTTTATGTTTTTCAACAATAACAATTCATCAGTGACCTTGATAATATTGATAAAATGCAGGAAAAATTCAGTCACATACATTTTTAGAATCATTTGATTGCATGATATGGGTTTGATGTGCTTTTTTGGACCTTCCAACAGCATTTTATATATTCCTGCCATGTTCAAAAGTGCTTTGAGAACATTTAGGACATTGGCATATACAAATGTTTCCAACTCTGGTAGTGTTCTCCATAGTTTTAATTGATTTGGATGTTGTGGTAATCAGATTTTTGGAGGTTTTCTGAGATTTATTATATCAAAGGGAAATAGAAATGAATCCAAATGGAACTTTTGATTTGATCTTATACCTCCTGGTGAGCTTAAGTATTCCAAAAAAAAAAGCTTCTATTTTGAATATTCATATTCACTTCAATGGGCAAGGCATGGAACAGTAGATTTTGCATTTTGAAAAAGCTTTCAAACTAATACATCATATCAACTGCTCATGGTTAGCCCACCTAAAATACTGTGTTTTGATTCAAACGCAAGTTCAATTGCCTTGATTGAACGTCACATATTCTATCTTCAAATTAATTATCTTATTACAAAACCATGATTTCAAATCATCTTCTTGTGTTACGAAATCTTAATGATGCACCATTTTACGAGGAAAATCCATATGCCTAAAGTTAGTGGGATTTTCTTAAATTACACAATTCACATCTAGGAATGTGTATTTTATATATATTTCTTTCTTAAAAAGATATTTTGGAATGTTTAACAAGTAGGTGATCTCAAATTGACTGCTGAACAGTGGAAAAAAATGTACTCAGGATATTATGATTGAAAAAAGATATCATGTAGCTTTCCAAAAGTGTCAGCCTGCTACTTAGCACAGAGCAACCTGACAAAGCAGCAACAATAATAATATTAACAAAATAAAGATAAATGAATAAATAAAATTATTATAAAAATGAAGGAGTAGGAAATCCATAAATATTATTGCAGAAATGGATTCCCCACCCAAAATAAGGTAGGGTCACTCACTGACCCCACCCTTGAATTCGTACTCCTTATATTCTTTAATTAATTTAATACAAAATGGTAAATGACCACGGCACCAGTATGGCACCTTTTAGCCATTTTAATATTTCACATGATATGTCATGTATAGGTTTCACACCTAAATTTCAGTCGAAATCCAGGTGTTGTGTGTAGTTTAGGAGTTACACGGGAAATTGTGTTTTGTCACAATTCCCGCACGCAGCCCCGCGTCCCTAGCGCTGGTCTCCTGCGTACACAAACTCCCGCACGCAGCCCAGCGTTGGACTCCCGCGTACGCCAACTCCCGCACACAGCCCCGCGTCCCTAGCGCTGGTCTCCCGCGTACGCAAACTCCCGCACGCAGCTCCGCGTCCCTACAGCGTCGGACTCCCGCGTACGCCAACTCCCGCACGCAGCCCCGCGTCCCTACAGCGCTGAATTCCCGCACGCAGCCCCGCGTCCCTACAGCGCTGGTCTCCCGCGTACGCAAACTCCCGCACGCAGCTCCGCGTCCCTACAGCGTTGGACTCCCGCGTACGCCAACTCCCGCACGCAGCCCCGCGTCCCTACAGCGCTGAACTCCCGCGCGCATCTGAGCAGCGGATCAGTCCCCGCGCGCATTTGAATGGACTGATCCCCGCGCCTCCTATGACATCCAGGTACCGCTCAGAGAAGCTACAACATAGTAGGATCTACACTACATATGTAAAGCTAACACACGAGCATAGATTATGGTTCAAAAACCTTAAAAATCAATTGAAATTAGTTAATAACTAATTTTTAGTATTTTTTATTAATTAAATAAAGATCCAAACTCACCACGAAGTAAGTTGATCAGAACCTTCAAAGACCACGAAACTACATAAGGAGTGGTCGTAAAAATTATTAAAAATTACATACAGGATCAGCAGAGGATGGAGAATCAATAAAAATCTACGTCTGCTCACTTTGGACCAGTACTTACTGTACAAATTGAGGATCAGTGCAGGATCAGCAAAATAAATAATCTATTGATTAACAGATCCTGCAGCTAAAAAGGAGCTGTTCCTTGACAGATCTAAGGCCAGCAGGCTAACAGCACCTTGAGGACGTGCCAATTTTGCCCTGATTGCCCCCCTAGCCTCAGCCCATGGCTAGTACCCCTTCTAGAGGTCCTCAAGCACCCAAAAAGGAATATTTAAACAGGCTCTTTTGCCCTTCTGTTTCCAAATCAGTTAATCAGTTATCAGGAATTATTTATTATCAATCAGACACGGTGTCATTGTTAATCAACTGCTTATATGAAGATAAGCAAGTGATTTATGACTTAGTCTGTAGTAGTATTATTTACCTTTATTAACCAATCAACCATTGAAGTTTAGTCAGGCAATCAACCCCATCTGCTCTGAAACCCTTCCAATTACTCCAGGATTTTCGTGGTCAAGTACTCAGAGTGAGTGTTTCCCTTCCTGTCTAGGCCACGTGTGCTGTTAAGCCTGGCCATTAGTGGAATAAGTCCTTTCTAAGGCACCCATATTTATTCCAAGGTTCTTAAACTGCCTAAGGAGGCCCCTTGAAGAGAGGTTGCTAGTCTGTAAAGATCCCCAGTAGTATAATACTGTGGCCCCTCTTTATATTTTATATTTAAAATATTTATAACCAAACCAAATAAACCTTGCACTTGCTCTTACCATACCATTATTGGAGCTTTAAAGTGTTTATTCTTTGGAATATTATTGCTCCAAGTTCTTTTATCACTCCCTGTAGCTAAAGGACTGCAAGGTTCCTGGTATCAGAGAGCTGACAAAAAGGTGGTGCATCAAAAAAAAATTACTCAGGATTTTTCAATGAGATTGTGTATGCTGTGCATGTTGGTTTTCTTCACTCTTACTTTAATATCTGTTTGGATGTAACAACTTCTTAGAGATTTATTTATTTGAAAATTTCAACAGATTAAGAGTGTAACCTACATTCTTAACCTCTTCAAGTCAGGGTGACCCCACATCATTGGATTTTGTACATTCAGTAAATCTAGCTTTAAATATAATTACAAGTTTCAGGTTGACAAAACAAGAATGGGATGAAAATAAAAATACATGTAGTACTCAAGAAAAATTTCACCAAGGCCAATGTTGCATCCAAACATTCTCCTCCATATTTTTTAAAATACTGATATAGAAATTTCACTATTTGGAATATATTTACAATGTTTGTGTGGTTTCCATTAAGCTAGAGGGCTTGGAAACTTGGGTTCTGAGATATGAAACTGCCTCTGTGAGATCAACGTCTGGAATTAAACCCAAGGCTCTTTTTTCAACTGGAGTTATATCCTTCAGAGCTTCCTCACTTAACCAGTTTGGAGGTACTGAAGTAGGAAGTGTTGGTGGGTCATCACCGCTTGGTGAATTATTTGGTTTAGCAAGTTGAATAATTTTCAATCGTCTATCCCTCTTGATGCGCGGGTTTTTGGCCAGTTGAATGTATGCTTCATCCATGTAGTGATATATTTGGGATACATTTTGAGCCCTCCAAACATTTGCATGATTGAATAATTCCTCATCTTCACCCTCAACATCAGATATGAATCCACTGTCCAAGAAAAGAGCAGAAGTTTCTGGGAACATGTCCATCATTTCCAGCTTAACTGCCATGTTCTTTCAAATTTCTTTTTTGTTATTCTGTATTTCAAAACATGATAAGCAGTTAGTCATTGATCATGAAGAGAAAATTTAAGAACATTGATTTGACACACTTTCTTCTTGTTGAGACTTTGAGATGCAGAAACATTAGATTTTCTGCTGCTGGAGCCTCCTTCTGCCTTGTGCTCCTTCTTCCAAATAGCCTTCTTTTAGAAAAGCCAATGATTTATTATGACCACTCTGTTGGCTGGGGTGTTGTCATTCTCATTTATTGAATAGGAAGCAGTCCCCCTGCATTTGTGACACATCTCACATGCTCTGATGATTATTGCAGTCAGATAGGAATTCCAGCAGGATTTTGCATTCTGTTACCAGTGATAGCTGCATCTGGGAATATTGGAATTTTGGATCAAGGCCCTGGCGTGGGCTATCCACCTCTCATCATGAGACTGTATTTGGCCCAAAGCAGTGGTTTCCAGGGATCAAGATGTTGAAGTAATATTTTGTTGTAATTGACGCAAGGCATCCTTCTTTACAAGTTTCAGCTCCTTTTCTCAAAGTTTTGAGTTGGAGCTGTACTGATTTTGCGGGCCAATGTTTGATGCTATGGCATCATCAATGGATGCCTTCTTTGTTGCCATGTAATTTTTGAGGGATGCTAGTTCACCACTAGTTGGAGGATTATGAAGTTTGTTGTTGTTGGAATCCATTCCAAGAATTGATTTTGTCCAATCAAGCAAGGACTTGGAAATACCACTTGAAGAAGCAGGGATGCCAAGTTTGTGTGCATGGCGAGAGAGAGAATATTGTTCTTGGGCCAAATGTTTTTTCTTCTTTTGGTTTTGGTGGGATTGAGAGAGTTGTTGTGCAATCATGCAGTAGGATGGGGCAGCAGAGTCTTCAAAATCTTCATCTTCCTCAACACCAGGCATATTGACTTGGTCATCTGGAAGGGGAACTCTTGATGGCTCAGGGGTGGGTGATGTTGGGTTAGCTGGGGTTTCTGCATTTTAGTAACAAAAAATGGACACCATGATTTAGCAATGAGGTTGTATTATTGTCATGAAGATCTTATACTGGGGGGATTAGTTCTTACCAGGTTCCATGTCTAATTTTCCAACTTAGTAACCAGATGAGAATGTTTATGATTTTGTGATTTTGTATTGATTTTTCACAAAATGATAAATAGGAAGTCAGATTTCCTTTTATTTACCGTTGGAAAATTTTCAGAAATCAAGATATTATATATCATTATTCCCCTTTGATCTCAAATTTTTCTTCCAAGTGGGCAAAGTGTATGGACATAAGTATACTTGGAGATTTTAATGGAATCTTCTTCAACAAGGGAAGATCTCAATTATAAATCAATTCATGATGGACATAGAAAAGAGACTCAGTGGCTGCCATCTTACCCAAAAAGTGTGATCATTTTTTTATGCATCATTCATAAAAATATATAGGGATTATGCAGTCAAATTTGAAGTATTCATTCTGGGCATTTCTTAAGATAATAAATAGGAAGAACTTCCCATTGCATTTCATAATTTTAATTATTGCAAAAAATTTCCACAGAAAGCAATCTTGACCATTATATTTTTCCAAAAAATTCCTCCTCCTCATATCTATGGAATTGACCAATAATTATTGAATGAGAAAATGAGCTCAAGAATTCCAGCCACCATGAGGAAGAGCTGGAGTTGAAATATACCAAGATCCAATTTTCCATAATATGAACTTCAGACTACTCCTTGCCAATCTCATTGATTTGGTGGAAGTGCTAATTGAATGATATGTCACTTAGACATGGATAATACTGGCACAGGTCCAATAGCATTTTGCATTGCTGTGTTTTTATTATAAGATTCTTGAAATCCCCTATTATGCAAAAATGCAATGCTGGGTACCACACAGATGCAGGTTTACTTCATGGATTGATATTCGGTGGGAATTGATTGTTGAGAGTTCAATTTTGGAAACTGAATGATAAAGAAATATGATGAATCAGGTGTCAGATTTTGCATGGTGCAAATTCTTGGAAATGAGGATTATAATTTGCCTCTTTCCTGAATTGATTTTGAATAAATCTGACCAGATCAAGTTAGATAAATAATAAAGGGAAAGAAGAACAATGCATGGTTTACAATTTCATTCTTTTAAAAATGGTGTGATATGAATTCCTGCTACGTCTTGTGAAGAAGGAAGAGTGCTGTGTAATTACTGGCTCTCCTTCCACCAGTAATTAGGATCAATGACATAACTAACATTTCTCAATCATCATTCCAAAAGAATATACAAGAATTCAACATGCCTGGATCAATTAGCTCAAAAGAATGAACAAAAATGTAACAGGGGTGCATAATATCATGGAGAGATTACATTGTGCAGGATTCACCTCATTGATTTGTTGGAATAGGCAGGTGTCTATCACCAAAGTGTCTGCTTCACCACACCAAATGAATATGATACATGTCCAGTGAGGTGGACAACTTATCATAAGTTGTCCACCTCCCTGGACCTGTGTGCATACAGGAATCAGATTTCAAGGGAAAATCTTCTGGGAATGCTGGGGAGGTGGACAACTTGTGATAAGTCATCCACTTCCCTTCAACTACATGGTAGCAGGATATTGAATATGCCAAAAGATTGATTATTTCTTGGAAAGTGGACGACTTAGAACAAGTTGTCCACCTGCCCGGCTTTCCCACGTTATTTTCCCTTGACATCTGATTCCTGTATGCACACAGGTCCAGGGAGGTGGACAACTTATCATAAGTTGTCCACCTCCCTGGACATTACCTATACATTTACCATGCAGTAAAGCCACTTCTAATTTGATGGGAAGGTGGACAACTTACCATAAGTTGTCCATCAATCCAAATTCATACTATTTTGCATTCCAACCAGTAAAAATGTTTTACAACTCATGCACACTTTGACATCATTTCATGAAATAACTGGTAAGCATTTTGGCACAAAGAGGTGATTTTTGAATTATTTACATTGAAGGACATGTTCAACCATATCTGGATTTTTAACCACGTGATCTAGTCAAAATTTCAAAAGGAGGACAATTTTGGAGTTGAACAGAGGCACTGGCGACCATTTCTTTGGGAAGTAATGAACAAGCAAAATTAGTAGGTTGTTCTGTTGATTAGATAGCCACTGGAAGGAATTTAGTTGTATGTGCAAAACAAGATCAACCTGACTGAAAACTTTGGGCTGCCAACTGCTGTTAAATCTGCTATTGAGGGGTGGCTCCTCCTGGTGAGGTGGTGCACTTAGCTCAAGTGGACCACTTTACCAGGAAAAACTGGATAGCATTGTTGGTGAGTTGCTTTGAATGATGAATTCTTTTTCAATTAATGGTCATTGACTTTCTGAAGATCTGTCTTGGAATTTTGTGCATTAAAATGATTTTACCTTGTTCCCTCCCTGCCTCTGTCAACATATAAAAATTGGTGATATGGTAAGGCACTTAGTCTTACTGTGCCATCCTCTGAGAAAAGTTAGAAGTCATTGTTATGCAACAAAATAAGGTTTTGTTCCCATTCATGCTTGAGGAAAAATTAAATTGTGAAGAGTTTGAACTTGCAAGAAATTTATATTGAGTAGTATTGCAACTGAATTGCATGTGCAAGAAATACATGATATTTTCTTGATTCTTTCCAAAACATGAGTATTTTTTGGGATAAAATACAATGATTCCAAACCCTAATTGCACTTTCCAAAAAAAGAAATTTGTACCCAGTCTCTAACTACATGGAAAATCTCTCAACTTAGTAACTTTTTCCAATTGGTCATGCTTCAGAATGTTTTTGTTTCTCTAAAATAAAAAGGGCCCCAAAAAAGATGTATTGTCCTGTAATTTGACAAGAATTTAAAAACAAATGTTTTACACCAAAAGTTTTGAATGAATCATTAGACAGAATAATAAAATCCATCTCAATTGAACTAGCAAAAGAACAATTTAAATCAATCCCATGCCATGGTGGTCTCAATCCTAGTCTGAAAACAAATCTCTGGTAATGAGCCAAATCTCCGTTGCCCCAACGATTTCTGCCTGTAACCCTTTTATCTTTTTGGTTATATTATCTGGTTTGTTCTGGCTCTCTTGGTCCCTGTTTCCCAAAATTGGGTTGTAGAACTTCAAGTGATTATTTTGGAAGCTCAACTTGATTCAACCATACAAACCCTTGCAGAATATTGTATGCTAAATTAGCATATAAAAAGGATGTATCTAGGTGTGGAAATGAAACATTGATATAAATTTGGAATTTAATTCATGGTCATCATCCTTCCATTTTCAATAAAATCACGCGCTTGGGGCTAAGAATTGCCCTGAATCATTAAAAATTAATACAGAAAGTGGGAAAACCTGTCTCCACTCTTGAGAAAATTTGAATGACCAATTTGTCCCCCCACCATCTTTGTTAGGCCTTTTCATGAAGTTTACCATGTATTCTAGGCTATTTTGCTTTTATTTTCCTGTTCTGCAAGCCATCAAGGGGAAATTTGGACTGGTAAAAACCTTTCAAATAAACTTAAATCAGCATGGCTTATTCAAATGGTTCCAAAAAACCATAGATTTGCATCTTTTTATTGTTGTAAACATTTTTGAGTGGTAGTGGGGGATCCCAAGGAACATAGATGATAAGCATGAATGAATTTTCTAGATAAAAGAAGAAAAAACAGGTTTTGCATGACATATGACTATGATTTGCACTGAAAATCATCAGTCATGTTCCAATAAAGAGCTCAAAACATCCCACAAGAGTTTGGGTCATGGCATACAGAACTGATCAACCTCTCAAAAGGTTCAACTGCAGTGGCTGAATTCAACTTTCTGGGGTCACTGAAAGTGCCTGCAAATTATCTTGCGTTTCTAAATTTGTGCATTTCTTCAAGTGGTCATGACCTGCTTGGTTTGAAATTACAAATAATTCACTTCATCTGGTTTGGATTGTCTATCTTTTTGAGGCCATTCTCAACTGATAAGCATGAGGAGATCTTTTGTGTTGTTGTGAGAGACAGTCCATTTTGACATTCTCATGAGCTTCTGGTGGAGTAAAATTACTATCATCCAGTGCTGTACCTAGGAAATTCATAGAATACCAAGCAGGGGTGGAGGTGAAGGATGAGGGCGATTATAAATTCCATGGTTTTTGTGAGTTATGGAAGATTCACTAGATTAAAAAATGACTGAAAGAAATCATTGGTTTTAAAACTACAGATTGCCACCCATTATTATTTCCTGAAACACCCAGAGATGCACCAAAAAACATCAATACCCATATGATCAACAGGGATGGTGGCCTAGGGAGGTGGACAACTTAGCCTAAGTCGTCCACCTCCCAATGAATATTTGCCAATTTCCCCACATGAGCTTGGTCTCAGTCCATAGTGTGGGGAAGTGAACAATTTTGCATAACTAGTTCAGCATGTTTACTTCTGGGAAAAACTTTCTGGTACTGAAATGCCCATGCTGGAAAATATCCTCATCCAAGAGGATGAATGAAAACATGGACACATTTAAAAGAAAATGGGTAGAGGTACAGTTTTTTCTGATCCTTGCATGTCCCTGAAAATATTTTCTTCACCTTGCTTAGTCATTGAACCCATCCTGAAAAAATGATGGTAGGAACAAGGCTCCAAGAATTAAATGTGGTGAAAAATGTTCTTCAGTGGATAAACACTGAAATATTTCTGTCCCAGGTAAATATCTTGGGGATGATTGGGTATGCTGGCTTATCACTTATACATTTTGAGAGTTCATTGTGACATGGATTTAAAAATACCCTAAAGTTATTAATGGTAATTATTTTTTAAGATAAAATTGATTTTCTGTCACAGTGGCAGTTTTGGTGGACACATGAATGAATCAGCACATTTGAAAATCACAGAGAAAAATTGATTGTTCTCACCCTGCAGAATCACACACATACTCATTTTCTGAAACACCCAGAAATGATAAAAAAACATAACATCATTTGTCACATTATAAAGTGTGTGATGGCTCAGGGATGTGGACAACTTTGCCTAAGTTGATCACCTCCCTGAGCCATCATGATCCAATTTCCAAAAAATGGTTGGCTCTTGGTAATTGGTATGGCAAAGTGGACAAGTTATGCTAATTTGTCCACCATGTTTGTTCCAGTAACTAGTTGTTACTGAAATGCGCATGTTGGCACATACCTTTCATCCAAAAAGATAAATTAAATGGAAATATTAGAAAAAAATTTGGTATAAATAAATGATTTTGTGGCTATTGCATGGCCCTGAATATATTTTATTGATCTTTCTCATTGGTTGAAGAAACTTCCCATGACCCAAAATATTCCATATTTCTCATGTCCCAAAGGTCCCAGATATGTTGGTAATTGTTGATAAATTACATCCACCTGGTCACAGTGGGAAGTGACCATGTCTATACTTAAAGAAAAAGCTTTCCAGCATGAGGGCTAAGAGGATCAATGCTGGCCACCATGTCATGTAGTTTTGTGGCCACCCACAACCACCACCAACTGTTTGTCTGAAGGGAAATGGTGCACTTAGGCTAAGTGCACCATGTCCCCAGAGTTTTATGTTCATAAATCACTATCATGCAATAGAAGAGTTTCTCCAGTTATTTCAATGAATATACATCATAACATGAATTATAAATACCACAATGTTTATCCTCAAGAGCAATTGAATTAATTCTAAAACAATTTGAAATTGTTGTTCCATACATTACAACCCCACCTTGATCAATAGACCAACAGCTTAAATCTAATGGTAAATTGATCCATTCCATTACTGTTTATGAATCTTGTAATCAGGCAGATTCTCAGGGACCAACAACTATGAAAAATTTCATGTGGGTTTTATTCTGAACATTTAGAGTCAAAAAATATAAGGATGCTGGGTTCATTTGAAATATTCAAATAATCAAATTTTGGAAACTTGTTGCACTTATTCATTTAGAGTTTAAAAACAGTGAAATAACCATTTGAGAACATTTTCTTTAGAAAAAATTATTTTAAAAAAATCTTTTCTGTAGTGAAATAAAAATCAAAATTATAAATTAATTTCGTGGTATTTAAGTACCTAAATATAAAAATTATTGCCTAATTTTAATTTTACTTTCAGATAAATAGGAAATTTTTTGATTTATTAGATATCTCCTTCAAAGTTGAAAGTATTTTTTTAAATCTTTTTTGAAGTGTAATTGATGGAGGATCATATATAGAAATTTTACTTATTGAATATGAAAGCTATTGCTCTATTCTTTTTCTATATTTTGGAATTCTACTAAGATATTTTTAAATTATTGACAAGAAATACCTGAAATAATTTTTTCCAAATTCAAATATATTCTCTGGATCTGCCTATCTGATATTGAATAGATGAATGTCATGTATCTTGGTTAGATGAATATTTATTGTTAAATTTATGGATATTTCTTATGTAAGAATTATCCACAACTGTTGTTTTGCATTATCATTATATTTTAAAAAATATATATGGCATGGTATTTCCATGCCAAGCTTTTTATCTCCAATGGCCTAAACCCAATATCATGGGTTCTAACCTTCCCATAAGGCAAAAACCCATGGGCGCTTGCCCTGGGCTCCCCATGGAAATGGCCCCAAACGGCTCCAAAAGCTCCAGGCCCCGGGGATGCCAAAATCGGGCCTGGAGCAATCGCAATGGCATCAGTCGTTTGCTTCCATCCTCACAGACGCAAACAACCAATGGTTGTTGAATTAGCGACAGGGTCGCCAAACGCGACCCTGTCGCGGTCTTGCAGGTTGCCAGGGGCCTGGGAGTGGTCTGTGCACCTCAATGGTCCCTGGCCCCCTGCTGGTTGCTAGCGAACGCCCCAGCGCTTGCGTCAGCAAACCCGTAAGCAATTCGCAAGCGAATTGCAAACTTGCTGAAGCAATTGCATCAGCAAGCTTTGCTCGTCAAATTGCAAGCAAAATGACAAGCGCTGGCCAATTGATGTGCGGTATAGAGGCCCTTTCAACCATCAACCAAGCACAGTCAAACCACCATCCCCAAGCAATCCAAACGAGTCCACCCAGGCAAGTTTCCAGCCTATTTTTCACTGATTGAACATTGTCTGAACACATAGACTGATTTTTTTTGTGCTATAATTGTATCTGAAACCCTCCAATAACCTCTCAAGATTCCAATCATCATACAATCCTAGAATCAACCTGTTCATAAAAAAGAAACATTCCATCCAACTCCTTCAATTAACCATTGACTGAAAGGCCTCCCCTCCACCTCTGACACATCATCACTGCATTTCATTTGTAAGAACTTGTGCTCCTATTTCAATCTCTTGAATCCTTCATCTTTATCAATCCAACCCTGACTTCCCTCTTTCTCTTCTTCACCATTCTTTTTTCTTCTTCTTCCAATCATAGCACGTGTCTTCACCAAATTAACTCAATTTTTATCATCCCATATCAGCATCAACACATCCATTCTTGTATTCATCATTAATGTAAGCAGCAATGAAGAAATGAACTCATCATCCACTGATTGTTGATTGATTCCTTCTTGTCCT
Source organism: Puccinia polysora (assembly GCA_025617555.3). Taxonomy (NCBI): domain Eukaryota; kingdom Fungi; phylum Basidiomycota; class Pucciniomycetes; order Pucciniales; family Pucciniaceae; genus Puccinia; species Puccinia polysora. Next base: position 24,601,241 of record CM062618.1, on the reverse strand, counting down.
TGACCCCATCTGTAAACCATTCAACATGTTGTCATCATCATCTTTCAAAGTTTACCATGGATCAAGTCAACTCCAATGCCTTCACCCAACCTCAAGCTCACCTGTGGCCGTCAAAAATAAATAATGAGGATGATTGTTTGAAAGTGGTTAAACTTAGCAACATGTATGGTTCTTTAATCATCATAAAAGGGTTCATATTATTGACTTTAACCCTTTTCTTTTATTTTAATCCGTGTCACTTGTATTCCTGTTGGTGCTTTGGAGACAATGTTTGTAGTGATAATGAGCCCTTGAATCTAAAGCATCATCAGGAATCAAGCCAAGATTTTTCTGTTCATGGGCCACCACCACAACCCTTAATTCCATCCATCCCATCCTTATCCAGAGAAAATTAAAAGCATCAAAAAGATAAGCGTGATTATGGCAATAAGGAGTGTGTATCTGAGTCAATCTACTTACACACCCTGAAGAATGGTCTAAGTCCATGCCAAGTAGTAGTACCACAAGTAAGACTCCCAGTAAATCTACAAGTGGTTTGCAACAGAAAGTACCAACCCTATTTGGTGCTCAAGTATCATTCATTGCAGAAAAGACCATATACATGGCTGGCAACTCAATTTTCAGAGATGGTACAAGATCTCTATGTGATGGCAAACAACTGACAGAACCTGAAAAAAACCAACAAAAACACTAAAACAGGATCTATGTTTGGAATTGGCTTTTGTCAGGGCACTGACCAAGGATATTCTGCAGGTAATTGGGAATCACCACAAACTTGCTAATCATGTCTTTGTTGACTGATTACCATCCAACTATATTTCTAAATAGGAATATATGCAAGGAGACAGGATATAAACCCAGACAAAATAGCAAATGATGATCTGTTGTGGTCTAAGCTTCCAGTACATAACCAACTGATTTTCAATAGAATACAATTTTTATCCAACACTGCTCATGTGAAGAACAAGAAAGTCTCAGAGGAGTTCAAAATTCCAAACTGGACATCTCCAGAGTGGAATGACCAAAGGGATTCTTTTCTTCATGCTTCTAATGTCATTGTCACTTGTGATGACTTTTCAAATGTTCCTCATACAGATCAGGATGACTTGAATGGTTATACTTATGGTTTGTTCTCTTATATTGAAAAACCCACTGGAACCCCAATCCCTCCTCCCTCCAAAGAAACAGGCCATGGTCTGTCCTTCCCAACTCTTGGTTTCATAATTGATTATGCAAAAGCTGGGGGAATGATAGAAATTTTATGGCAGACTTCTGTTTTTCCTCATCAAACTACTTTTCCTCCGCCCAGCCTTCAAACAACTGAAAATCATACTCATTTTGGTTGCTCCTTCCAAATTAAAAAAAATAGCCAGGACTGCTCTTAAACTTTGAAATTGTTCTCCTTCTGAAATTGTAACTAGAGTAAATGGAAAGAAGGCTAGATATGGTTAGACATGTGCTTCAATGTATATAATTCAAATATAACCTCCTTGTGCCAAAACACTTACCAGTTCATTCATGAACTGATGTCAAAGTGTTCATGACTTGTACAACATTTGTACTTGTTGATTTGTAAGATGGGATCACTCGGGGGAGGTGGACAACTTAGAATAAGTTGTCCACCTCCCCAGCCTCTCCACTGGGATTTCACATGCTATGTGATTCCTGTATGCACACATGTCCAGTGAGGTGGACGACTTATGATAAGTTGTGCACCTCCCTGGACATGTGTGCATACAGGAATCACATGGCATCTGAAATCAAAGTGGAGAGGCTGGGGAGGTGGAAAACTTATGCTAAGTTTTCCACTGTCCCAGCAATCATCAATTGATTTGCATATTCAAAATCATGTTACACATCATTGAAGGGAAGTGGACAACTTAGCACAAGTCGTCCACCTCCCCATCTTTCCCACATGATTTTCCCATGTGACATGTTTTATGTCCAGGGAGGTGGTCCACTTATCATAAGTCGTCCACCTCCCTTGAAATGACATTTATATGAATATGTGATATGCAGGAGAGGGGAAACTTTGAGAATTCCACATTCTATTTACACAAATTGTACTATGTAGATTCTAACTAATGAGCAACTGTCATTCATATTACACACATGTAACATGTGACTAGGTTTTTTAGGTTATATAAGCCACAGCTCCTTCACCAAGAGGTTTCAGTTCATTCTGATCTTAACCTCATTTTCCCCATCAGATTTCAATGGCATCATCTCCAGCTTCTTCACCTTGGAAACTTTCTTTATTATACCATGGCTGATTTCCCAGGTAAGCATTCAAATTCCCTGGGTCCCTTGTGGTCTAATACTTATTTGAACTGGCATGATCAATTTTTAGAACAACGTGCTCTTAATCAATTGACTGCACTCCTTAATGAGGAATATGTTGAAAGATTCCATAAACAATTATTGCATTCAATGCTTGAGTTTTATCAGAAAAATTACAATGGAAAGGTGGAAACAATGAGGTTAAAAACCTCCAGAGATCTTGTTCTGCTTGAGCCTTCAACTGAAGAAAAACAAAAGCCAACAATAGCTGATAGTTTGACTGTCCAATCAAATCACAACATACCATTGGTGAATGATGAAACACAATCTTCACAAGATCATCCTGCCCCCCAGCTTACAGTGGTTCCAGCAGAGCTCCCAGCCAACCAAACAAGTGAGTTGAGAGAATCATTTGATGCAACAAAGTTTTTATCAACAATTATCCAAATATGCAAAGCTGATACATTCCCATATCTCCAGGTGAACCTGAAACATTAACTGAAGCTGTACCTGTGGAGGATCCAGTTCAAGAAGCTGCGGTTATTGCCCCTGATATTGCCCCCGTCCAGGCCTCTGACAATACCCCAGTGCTGCACCCAGAAACACCAGCTGAAGGACCCTGGATTGCTCCAGGAACCAGGGAATCTGCCGGGATGGTTGCCCAAGCTGCTCAACAAGCAGCTAGACAATCCCAATCAAGGCCAACCTCTAGCTCTCAAGCATCCTCTGACTCCTCTGATTCCAACACAGAATTCAATTGCTAAAGTGATGGCCAACCAGATCAACCGGAAGTCATTGTTATTGAACCATCACCCAGGAGTCCCACACCTGCACCCACCCTAGTCCCAACATCCCCTGAGCTGGTCAATTTCCTATTTTGAAGGCTATGCTGGATAATCAACCCAAAATTGACTTCCAAATTAATCTTCCCTTTCTGAATCAGAGTGGCCCATCTTCAACACTCCAAAAACGGAATGCATCTGATCCGGGACTCATTACTGGGGATATGGAACAGAGAACTTCAAGGCCAAGGATTGAGAACCCTTCATTGACCCAGTCATCTCAGGCTGGAGGCCAAGCTAGTAGCCAAACTGAAACCCAGTCCCAAATTATTGGGCTAACATCAAATCCTGTCTCCAATCAGCCTGGTCAGTGGAATTATTTTGTGATGAAATGAAAATCTTGGCAGCTATATCTATTGCATTGTCTACAACTTTTCGTTGGCTTGACTAAGGAAGACCCGTTGAGGTTGTCATACTGGGAAGAATTAAAGGACAATGCAACACCTTTGACCTATTGCAAAATTATCAGAAGTACCCAGTTTCTAATTACCAATACCCTTAACCTCTTTGGCCAAAGGATCCTGTAAAACCACCCAAGTCATCAACAATCTTAAAATCATTGGATCTCTGTTTGACACAGTGCAAAGAGGGTAAATTTTCATGATGCTGTCTTCCACTCCTATGAAAATAAACTGATTCTTACTTTTTGATTTATCAGAAAAGATTTTGCTGGGAAAAGATGATGATGTTTTTGTTGGAAGCACCTTCCTAAACACAAACTCCCTCTCTTGTTCCAAGAAGACAGTGCAGCTCAATATGCATCCCCTCTCTGAGATCCTAACTTATACCAGAGAGCCAATACGTGGGGCATACATGAAACTGAAGCACACCTTGAATGACATCATAGGTGTAGTCTCACGCAAAATATCAAAAAATATCCTCTTCTCAATGGAAGGTATTGATGGGACTTCAGATGAAGCTTAACTCAAAGCACAAAGTTACTTTGCCAACCTGCAAGCAGCTGTAATCAATGATTCCACCTTTGCTCAAAACAAGAGGTCAAGTGCTAACCAGGAAGCCAAGATGAATGCTGGAAGAGGTGTCCTTAATACTTTGTTTGAATATGTTGTCTCCTTAGTCGCTGGGCTCATCAACTTACGGCTTGATGAAAAAGAAGATAATCAGCAGCCTTTTATGTCAAAAAACCTGGCAGAGAAGAAGAATTGATGGGCAAACAATTCTCTAGCATGTGTTTCACACATGTTAGTTTTTGGTCTTGCTGCTATATGGGTATGTACAGGAAATCAACAAGTCATTCCCAAGTGGAAGTCTGGCATGCTCCTTCAATTTGGCAGTCTTTTGCTTGAGTCAAGGTTGAAGGCTGGCTTGCCTGCTGATCCACTCTGGGGCCAACTTGGTAACACAAGGGCATATATTCTTACTGCCTTGCGTGATATGGGCTTTAGTAAAGACCAAAAAATAAACTGGAGAGATGTAATTAGAATTTTTACTGAAAGACTATCTTATGAAAAATTGGCTGAGGTCCTTCTGGATTATATTGTGCTGGTTACTGACTATGATATGGGTAGCCACTTTAATACTGCCTGGGCTGTTGAAAAAACTACCTCTTGTAATTTGGTTGAAGTTACCTCAGAACCCCAAGCTTCCCACAGTTAATTCCGTTGACTTTTTAGGAAATTAGACTGTTAGTTTTTCCCAATGGATAATTCTTGTTTTCAATTTTTTTTCTGATCTTGGGATAATCAAATTCTTTACTTGGAAACATGGTTCCTTTGGATGATTGAATGCTTCATGATCATACTGCCCTTGAAACTTATTGACTAAGTTGCTGATTTTAAATTGGAAAAAGATTAAGTGTAGCCCTTTAATTTCAAACCAAAAGCTACATTTTTGGAAAATAATGAGATTATTTGTTCATTAAATAATTATTTCCATCATCTCCTTCAAAGCATAACAATTGTGAAAAAGTCTTTAAAATTTTTCTTTAAATCAACAATAGCTGAGTTTTTGTTTACAAATTAATTTGATATTGTGATTTTATGGGAGTCAACAACAACTCAATGAAGAATTGCATTATGTTGCATATTGAAAACACCATCAATGGAACATTGAATTGATCAAATATTTTGGGCCTTCAATATTAAAATATCATGTTTGTTTTGCCCCAAAAGCATTGATGCTGTCTGTTGCTCAAACACTCATACAAAGGTGATGGAATGCAACTCAAAGCAAGTAGGCATGGCACCCTGCTTAAAAATTGTTGGATATCTCCAAAACTGCTGTTCAATTTTATTATTGGTTTCTTGAAGGAAATAAAAAAAATCAAGGGATCATATCATGGCTGGTTTGAGTGTACATAATATTAATCAAATAAATAAATATATCCAAAACCATGCAAATATCTCTCTTTCCTAATTTTAAGTTTAGCTGTGATTTATGTTTGGTTATCAACATCAGTGATTCACAATACCTTCATTTATGAACCAATCATTCATTTCTTAAGAAATGAATCAACCAAGGAAACTTCATTCCAATTTCAATATGATCTCCAAACCCATAGATCCAATAATATTCAACATTTCTGCTTCAAAATGCCACAGGAATTTCTTAAAATACGTCAAATCATTACAAAAGTAATACAGTATGTAATACTCTTCAATTACTGTATTTAATGCATAAAATGCTTAGCACCAATGAAGATCTCCATAAAATCAATGCATAGGTTTTTTATATATGCAATATTCAATTTGAAGTCGTGCAATACTATAATTCCTTTTCATTTCCTATAAATATCAAACCAAAATTGATTTGTACCCAACTTATCAAACCAACTCATACCTCACAGAAAACACATTTCCAATCCACCAATTGCTTTCAATACCCCTGAAACCTCAAGCAAAGAAAATGGTTCTATTATCCCATCAAAAAAAAGAATGGTTGGAAGAAACACACCAACATATTGATCATGAGCTCAAGGAAAAAATTGAGCCATGTCCTGAAATTTGGGCACCAAGTGAAATCTGGATGCATGAAGAGCAGAATGAAAGAGTTTGGGTTTGCAGACTTCAAAGAATAATTGACAGGGAAGCCTTAGAATTGCATATTCCAGAACAATTAATACCAAATGTCTGGCACCTTTGGATGGAGAGGCGTGAATTCCTCGGAAGGTGTAAGTACTTTTGCTTCAAAAATCATATCATATTTATCATTAATTTCTATTTCTTTTACAGCTGTTCCATTGGTGGTCAATAGAAGTTCAATTCCAATGGACTTTTAGATGTTTCTCATCAATGATTACCAGTAATTTTCACAATTATTGGATTCTCTACTTGATCTTTCATGAAAATTCCACCTCTTTTCAATTATAAAACAAGTGTTGAAGAGAACAGAGAATAATAAGTGCCTTATCTCAAATTCAATGCTAGAAAAAGCCTTTTTATTCAATGAGAAAAGAAAAACTCATCTTTTTTTCATGAAAAAATCAATAATACATGGAAGTTTTTCAACTATGGAGTGTCTGACCTTTTGATAATCTTTAAATTTTCAAGTACAATGCATGTTTTGATATGTGGCAAAATCCAATCAGATTTATTTTCCATTGGTTTCCTTAAAATGAATTATTTTATCCTATGAAAATCCATGGATTTTTCCAAGGAATGGGGTTTGCTACCTCAAAGGTATCAAATCAAAGTATTTTTGGATGAGATCACCTGATTTTAAACTCAAAAGAATCTTGAAAAATTCACTATGACTTAAAATGAAAGAACCAATTTTTCATAAGCAGCTCTCTTTGTAAAGAAATTCAATCATATTTGGCCTAAAAAAAAAATAAAAGTTGAAAAATAAAGCTTGATTTGCGTTTCAAGGAACTTGAACTCTTTTTGTGAAATATTGTCCTCTCATGAACTCCAACCCACCCATGAAGGTAAACCCAAGTGGAAATGTGGTAAGATTTTTTTTTATTTATGCAGTCAGGTTTGATACATCTCAAGAGATTTCAGTTTAATCTTCCAAAGTCATGTTTAACCAAATAAGATGAAATGGTTTCAATACATGAAAGGAATTAAGAACATGATTTTTATCAAAAAATTAAATTCTATCTAGTTTCAATTGCAAACATTTTATCTAAAATGTGGTAAATCATCAAGAAATGAATTTTTCATACCATTTTTGCTTTAAGAATATTACCTTGGCCCTCTTTTCAGTTAGGGAGAATTTAAGCTATCAAAATTTCAGATGAATCCTTCTAAATTTGCATTCAAAACCAAAAATATTCAGTTATGAAGAAAAGTTTTAATATTTTCTTTACCTGTAGCAGATATCAAAACAGATTCACAATCAGATTTTACTGCAAGTTGGATCAAAATTGCACCTCTCAATTGTATTAGAGGAACCATTTTTTTTCAATCATTTTCATACTAATTCACAATTGAAATTTGACTCCCCTTGTAAAAAATGATAAAAGAATTTCATCGATTTCAATACTAAACCTGGGTAAAATTGATCCTCTTGAACATACCGTGGATTTGAAAAATGGAGGTGAAATTTGCAACAACTTCAGTGCTCATCCCAGTAATTTGAGAAAATTTCTATTCTTAATAATAGGTTTCTTCTTGATTTTAAATAAATGTACCAAGGAAATACTTGGTTTGCAACAGCAAGCTTTTGAATTTCATTGTAAAATCTATAAAATCATTTCAACTGTAAAACTTAATAATAATTCTCAATCTATTTTTGGATTAATTCTTTTCCCTGTTTAAGGGAACTGAATGATTATTATTCCTGAAATTATTTAAAATGATAAAAAATAATCATCTCAATCAAGATCCATGGTAAAGCAAAACATGAATAAAAAATATGGTCATCTTTATCAAAATCCAAGTTGTAGTTCCCAAACATTTCTTCCTTCTGACAATATTTTTTTTTTCATTGCACAATGTAGAATTTGGCTCACATGCTTGAAATGAGTTATAGAGTAGATGCATATCCAATTTGAGATATTCAATTTGTACATGAACCCTTTATAATCTCTCTAAATTCATCATATTCAATAGCCAATAACTTCAGATTCAATTGCCTGCAAATTCTCTCCCTCCATAAAATCTACACTTCAAACAACCCCAAAACCTTTTCAAGTGCTAGTTGAAGACTTCCCTATATTATAAAATGGATTGTAGACCTCCTCATAGTTCAAAATCCATCAAAACTTGCACATTAAACAAGGAAGTAGCAGAACATTTGCAAAATTCCAATGACCCCATAAGTCTATGCCTACGTGACTATGTAAAGACTATTTTAAACATGAAATCTTGAGGAGACAGGGTTCTGCCCCTGCCAACTGAAGATCAAGTACAAGTTTTAAACTCCAAAAGCATCAATACAATTTACCCAAACAACAAATTTTTCAACATGGAAACAACCAATGAAAACCTCTATGGAGGGAAGAAGAGCATTCCTGGAAATTTCAAAGAGCAATGCCAGAAAGAATTAGAAAGCTATGGCATACATGTTCCAATTTTCCAATGGGACCATCATAATTCAACAAAGTGGGACCAAATATTGTCAGAAGTGATAATAAAACATTGGTTGAATGCTAAGGACAATGATGCATTTACAAATTATCCACTTGATATTGAGTTTTGCAAGAAGGACGAACTCTTTGGCTCACTGGAACATTGGCTACGTGGGCAGAAGGATAATTACATGAAGCCTAGGACACGTAACAAGAAGCCTAGGTCTAGAGTTCAACACAGAGTAAGCTTAAGATTTCTCTCCATTTTCTAAATCCTCTTGGCTAAAATTTTGGTGTTGAATCTGCAAGATATACAGAAACCGCTTGGCCACTGCAGAGCGCCATATGGGAAAGGATTTGGCAAAATGCCTTCTCCCTAGTAAGGAATGCTGCTCAGATAAAGAAGAAGACAATGAGGGGAAATATCACTCTGTCCAAGTGTATAGGAGAAGCAAAATTTATTCACAATTTCTTCATAATCTTGATAACAATGTGAGGTTCTTGAAAAACTCTTTATTTCAATTCCACAACCAACTCTTGTAACAGTATAGTCTGAGTGTAAAATTGAGATAAAGGACATAGTCGAGTGTAAGTTATAAGAATGAGAAATTGAGACACCACAGAGAGGAAAGAGAGGACCGTAGGAAAAGAAAGGAGAGACACAATGGATTACCTGAGTCAAAGTCACTACTAGCTGTCTTGGTGCGGAGCTTTTGGTGGAGGTTTGGGTCATAGACGCTCCTCCTGGAGTGAGCTACGTTGCCAAGGTTGGGTTGTGTGAGGCACTGCGTTCGGCTGCATTTGGTACGGATGGGATGGTGAGAACAAAGGGCGGAAGGGAGTTGAGTCGGCGGTGAGGTGGATCAAGGGGTGTGGTTCAGGTTGAGACGGCCAGGCTTCAGTTCCCAGTGTTTCTTGTTGTACGGGCCTGAGGATGCGCCAGGAGCGCCCGCGATTACGGTTCGGGGTCCCCGCGACGGAAACTGCGCGGCGCCGCTGGATCTTCAGTTAACAAACAACACTCTCAACTATTTATCTGAGATGAAAGGTGAACTTCAAGCTAAAAAACAAGTAGAATATGGAAGAACTTATGATGAAATAGTCCCAAATTATCAGATGAAACCATGTGAATCCCTCCCTTATAATTTTTTCTGCCCTCTATTTCTTTCCACATTAAATTGGACAGAGAAATCGGTTTTGGAGATGAAGAAAGTAGAGGATAAACTAGAAATATTAGCAAAATCACTTGAAACCCCACGTTGGTTTGAATAAATTAACTTCCAAGTAGTTCTATATTTCCTCTATTGTCACCCAGAAAACAATATCAAAAGCTCTAAATTTTAGAACATTTTTATTTATTAATTAATTCCTGCTAAATAAAAAAAATCAATATCACTATATTAATTCTTTTGAGCTTCCAATATTATAAGAAATATTTAAAACAAAGTTTCTGCAAAAAGACATTAGAGAAATGAAATCATTCAAGGCAATGGTTTTATTTTTTTAAATTCATTCTTTTTGTAAAATAAAATGTGAAACTCCTCAATTATTTAAATTTCAAATTGATTTATTTGAAATGTATAACTGAACTCAATATCTATGTGGTACAATATTTCCTAGATTTTCAAATCTTCAGTTAAAATTTAGAGTGATATTTCAATTTCCTACATAAAATTGAGATTTATTACATTTAACAAGAATAAAAAGAAGATATTAAAAACTGAATTTAATCCTTTCAAAAAATACAATTTTTTTCAATCACAAAGTAACAAAAAAAAGGACCCTCAAACCTCTTGTAATGATCTAATAGGAAATAGAAAGAAAAAAAGCATCAAAATCTTGACTTATCCAACCCAGGTAGTAACTTTTATGTGTCAGGTGTGAAACCGCACTGCTTCACTCCTCTATATCACTTTAAATAAAATTTAATTTGCCCACAATTCTCAATCTTCTGTATTCCATGCATGCACTTGAATTACTTGGAATCCTCAAGAATTGATACAAAAAACTTTTCTCAGGTTCCAACTCATGTTAGAAACAGAGTTTTCTCAGAGTCAAAACCAATTCAAAACAAATTTAAGGTGCTACACCTTCCGGCAGGTGCAGCCTTTTTTTCATGGTGATTGTGACCCAGAAAGCTATAAATAAGGAGCTCTTTTGAGGATATTGATACCCAGAGACCCAGTTATATTTATATCCAGAAACTGTGCCAAGGTAATCAAATACTTATAAGATATAAGTAAGTGATTTATGGCTTTATTCTGATTAATTATATTGGTAACCAACCCTTTTATCAATTCAAACTTCTGAAGAACCTTTTTAACCCCAGTAATAAGTTTAACCCATCAGTAAATGTCACAAACAGGTACCCAAAGGATTTAATAATATACCATTGATTCTTTTTATTCTTTTTCTGTTGTGGAAGGTTGGCTATAAGGCACTCTTACACCACCATATATTTTATATATATATTATCTTTGGGCAATATATCTCTTAAGAATATAAATTATAGGTTCCAAAGTAACCACATAGACATGTTTCATAGTGAATTCCCTGAAGAGAGGTGCTGAAGATCCCCAATATTATCCCAAACAGGTTCCCAAAGAATTCAATAATATACCTGTTAGTCTTTTTATACTGTTTGTGTTGTGGAAGCTTGGCTACAAGGCCCTGTCACACCACCATATATTTTATATATATATTATCTTTGGTCAATATATCTTTAAGAATATAAATTAAAGGTTCCAAATTAACCAGGTCTAAGTTTTTTCAAAGTGAATTCCCTGAAGAGAGGTGTTAAAGATCCCAAATATTATTGTGGCCCCTCTATTCATTTATTTAATTATCAATTCATTAATATTTGTTAAGATTTAAGAGATTTTATTTGAAAACTAAGAAGCAGCAGGCTAGATTTTACGGTCAGAGTCATAATAGAAAAGAGATTAAATAGAAGAAGACAAAGACAAACAACAGGTAATGTGGACAAAAGGGACTTAGCAGGCTGGAAGAAGCAGACTCAAGACACAGGAGAGGGATAAGGGCTGGTTTGACAGAGGTTTTATCACATTGACAGTTGATCATAGAGTTGATTTGTAAATCATCTTACCAGGAAATTAATTGCAGCAAGTACTGACTGAGAATCAATTGGAGTGTTGGATGATTGAGTAGGCAAGATTGAAAAGTAGGCAACTTGAAGGAGGTATAGATTCAAATGATGAGAAAAAGAAGAAACAGACAAAGAGGAAAAAAAAGTATCAAAAAGCAAAAGAGAAGAGAATAGAAATCAAACGCAAGAAGGAAGAACTCTCCCCCTCTCCGCAAGTCCATCTCCAGAGAACAGCAGAAGACCCCTGGGATGGATCTCTTGGGGTTAGGTTTCAGAGCGCAGTAGTCAAAGAGAGAGTAGTTGTCCTTCAGGTGGGGGATTGAGTGACATTCCTAACACTCCTTGTGTCTGGTAGGATGGAGCAGATCTTGAGACTGAGACATGGTAGAGCCAAAGATGAATCTTTGTAGAAGACGTTGTGGTGTTGTATTTATAACCTTGGATTGAGAGCTGCGTTGTGGGATGCGCGCTAAGCAGTTGGGTAGGTCGGGCTCAGCATTTGGGGTGCCTGCGGTCTCAGCAGTGCCTGCTGCAGGCTCAGCAGCAGCGGATGAGGGCTCAGCGGCAGGGATAGCGGGGCTCGGCACAAGGTGCAGTTCAGGCCTACCCTGGGGGATTCTGGGCTGCAACCCGCCCAGGGAAAGCGGACCAAGTGATGGAGCCAGCCAAACCAAGCTTGCTGGTGGCTAGTCCAGAAGGCAAGGGCAGGGCGGTCAGGGGTTATACACGCTGGGGAGGTTTGCGCGGGCATAAGCGCGGGCCACCTCATGGATTGCGGGATCCAAGTTTTGCGGGGGCATAAGCATGGGCTGAATCTCAGATTGCGGGATCTGCAGATGCACCTGGATGGATAAAACCCGCGGGGCTCCAAGAAGGGCGCGGCAGAGGGCTGCGCTATGAGCAGGACAAACCAGACATACATGATATTGAAGGGGTGGGTTTTGGAAGGGGTGGGTGGTACGGGGTAGGGTAAGGGTGGAGATAGGGTTCTGTACTTGGGGTCATATTTCATCTATCTTGTTGCTTGTGGTTGTACCTAGGTTAGGGTTGAGAGGGAGGACTCAAAAATACCTCACTCCCAACTCTGGGTTGGGTCATATCATATATGGTGTGTATCATCATCACCCTCTCTATTTTCTGAAAACTCATTGCATCTAATCCCCTTACAGAAGCTTAGACCAATAACTTCCAGAACCTGAGGACAACTTAGAGAGGTGACACCACTCTTCTTTCCCCATCTGGGGGTCTGTCCGGGAAAATTTTTTTGTCTAGGTCTCTCAAAGCTAGCGGGTGCAATGTTGCCAACAACTAATCCAGGATCAAATGTCTCACTTGGGTTCCCTCTCCATTTGGGAGCTGGTGGGACAACACCTCCACCACCATCAACTAGTCGGTCCAGCAGTTTTGCTCCTCGTCAGTTGGAGCCTTTGGAGGTTGCTGAGGTTCCAGGAGGGGTATGGCTTAGGCCGCAGAACTTCCCTCATCTCTGGTTCAACACCGCAGATATTGGGCGCTTTCTGGCAAGGTTTGAGGATATCAGGGACCCCAAACACGCAATGGGCAAGCATAAAGTCCGTAAGGTTGTTCTCTTTATCACGGACAAGAATAAACTCCGGGATGTGGAGGATATGTCTGGCTAAGAGGCTCAAGACTGGGAAAGGCTCCAGAACAAGATGATGGCAAGGTGGGGGAAGCATGAGCCCCGCTGCCGGGAGAAGGACTTTGAAGGGGCGGTTGCGGAGGGGATTTGGCAAGATGGGGTGCAGACATGGAGTGATTTGTCCAAATACAAATCTATGTTTGACCACATCTAAAGCTACCTAGAGAAGAACCAGGTGGTAGCGGGTCAAACAGGGGAAATGAAGCCGGCGTTACTAGGCGGGCCAGTGTATAAGTCAATGCTTTCATAACCGACTCAGGATAGATTTTCCAATCAATGGATTGATGCTCCATTTCCATTTGATCCCAATCTACAAAAAGCAAAAGCAAGTTGGATGGCTGGATTGCATTGAGGATTCCAAGATTTGTTCTGGAAGATGTGGTGGTCTTCAATCATCTCCAAAAGTTTCATGAATGAAGGCAAAAAAGTTTTGAATAGTTGCTGGAAGAATTATTTGGGGATGAAATGAAGCTTTTGCCTTTCATACATAGGGTTTTTGAGGGCGTGTATGCTTGGAACCATGTATTGCTTTTCCAACAGAGAATTCAAAGCAAACCAGATTGATTCCAAATTGGAGTCTGAATCAGAGTCTGAATGGGATTCAACGAGTAGGAAAATTCAGTCAGCTTTTTTGTGTTTTCAACTTTGTGGCGGGAAGTTTGATTGGACATTTTGAGAAAGGTGGTGATGTGATGTGGGGTGATGTGATTTGGGGTGATGAGATGATTATTGGATTTGATTTGTGTGAAGATGGAGATGTGAAAATCAATAGAGATGTGAAACAATGGAGATGAGATGTGTGTGATGTGAGATATAGATGACTGAAAAAGCCAGAACCAGGCTGATATTTCACGCAAGGAAGAAAAAGATCAGAAACGGATAAAACAATAGAATGAAAGAAAAAAAAATGACCAACAGAAGACTTCTGCAGATGATGTAGCAGAAGCAACAGGCGCAGACTGGTTAAGATGAGAAGACAAGGATGGAGACTACAAGAATCAAAGGAGCGGTTAGATATGCGTTGAGGAGATTCATGTGAGTTGCAATTCTATTTACTAGTAATGGCCTGAAGCATGGATGGTCCAGCAATGACAATTGGAAAAGATCTGAAGAACGCCTTGAACGAGCTGTTGGAAACATATCAGTTAAGTCATAACCAATAAGTCAAATGAATATCTCACTCTTGTCAAGCTGGCTGCTGATGCCTGAATTCTTGAGGTAGTCTTGGCTGGGACCGTAGAAGAGGGCTTGAGGATGTTCTGGTTGGTTTTTGGTTGATAATAGCTTTGTCGATGGTTGTCTGTCATTGATGGATGAATCCAGAGACAAGAGTCCCGCGCACTCCAAGAATGGAGAGTGGGCGCTCTGAGCAACCAGCCACAGCATACAACCAGCAGAAAGAACAGAATAACCAACCAACGAGAAGAAGTTAGACATAGAAAAATAGACAAAACAAGAAAGAACATTGGACGCACGGGAGACAGTCCAAAAGGGAAACAGAGGAGCCATAGGCTAAATTGAAACAGTAAGTACATTAACTAAGGAACAAAAGAAAAGATTGGGAATCAGATTCAACACTCCCCCTCAACTTAGAGGTTAGTGAAAGGAAGAGAAGAAATAATTCACAAGTCTTAGGTTGGAGCTTATGTTGGCTGCTTTTGTTAAGGCATTGGCTGTCATGGAATGGGAAGGGATGAGCATCACGTCAATCAAGTCGTTTTCGTAGTCTTCTCGTAGACTCTTCATTTTGATGTTGATGTGCTTGGCCTTGGAGTTTATGCCAAATTTCTTGACTTTATCGTCCAGGCCTTTGTTTTCAATCAGATGCAGCGGACACTTGAAATTGTTGCAATAGATTTTGGTGATCAGCTGATGTAACCATCTCCCTTCCAGATGACAGCTGGATAGAGCCACACATTCGGATTTGGTTGAAGAGTGTGTGATACAACTTTGTCAAAGACTTTTCCAATATAGTGGACTCCCCTTGAAGGAAAAGGCCATGCCACTCTGGGAGATTCTGCTGTGGGGGTTGTCTCCCCAGGTTGCGTCGCTATAACATATGAGACGGTTTGAAATAGATCGAGGACCCAGAGTGAGACTCATGTCTTTTGTTGCTGATAGGTAACGCCAGACGTGTATGACTTCCATCCAGTGGGTGTAGCCGGGTTTTTCAGAGAAGCGTGCTAGACTTGACACAGCATAGCTGATTTTGGGTCTGGCCAGCCCAGCAATGAAGTTGAGACGTCTGATTGGAGATCAATAGTTTACTCCAAGAGATAAGAAATTTTTATGATCTTCCTTGTTTGCAGGGGATAGATGGAGTCCAGTTGTTCTGGGGGTGGACACAGGCTTGCATTCATTTAGTTTCAATTCAGACAGGCCTTTTTCGATGTGGAGAGGCAATCTGAGGTGCAGAAGATCATTCTCTTGAGTGACTTTCATGCCTAATAACGTATTTGGAGGATGAGCCAATGAGTTTTTGAACCTTTCTAGAAATTTTTCTCTAAACTGGGACGTGTTCCCGGCCACAATGAGGTCATCTACATGGAAGAAGAGAGCAGACAAGTTGTGGTTGTGGAGAAACAGACAGGGGTCACATGAAGACTTAGAGAATCCTTGTTCTTCAATCCAGGATGTTAGATTTTTGTACCAGTTTTTTGGTGCTTGCTTGAGTCCATATAAAGATTTTTTTAATTTGATAAACTTCCCTTTTCTTCCCGATCCGGGAGGATTGAAGATGTAAACGTCTTCGTCTAAGTAAGCATGGAGAAAGGCCCCTTTTACATCCAGTTGAAGGAGTTTGAGTTTTTTATCCATGGCGAAATTCAGTAGGGCTTGTAGGGACGCTATTCTTCCGGTTGGAGCGTAAGTTTCAAAGTAGTCAAGACCGTTTTTTTGGTTAAATCCCTGAACACACAGGCGGGTCTTGTAAGTAGGGGGCTTGCCATGAGCTTTCTCTTTAACCATAAACACTGGCACAGTTTTGAGGGGGTTAGAGACTTGATCCTTGTCCACTTCTTCCCACACTCCTTCATCCTTGATTGATTGGAGCTCCTTCATTGTCGGAGTCTTCCAGGCCAGGATAGTGAGAGCTTCTTCAATTGAGTTTGGAAGTTTTTCAACATGATAGCCATATTGATTGGGTTTCTTAAGAGTTTCTCAATTTCTCAGTGAAGGTCTCAGACTGGTTGATACCGCTTCTTCAACTGTAGCATTGTCATTGGTTGAGTCAGAGTTTTCTTCTTCTTTGACTGAGTCGTAGGAAATTGGACTTGGAGAATCTCTTTCTGATGGAATTTCGACAGGGTTATTGGTCCTTAAGTTTGTCGGGTTATTGTTCATGTTCGGGGCAATATCCAAGGCATTGTCTTGTAAGTTAAATTTAGAGTGGGAAGATTTGGAGAATTTGACGTGTTTAGTGTCTATGATCTTCCCTGAGCTGGAGAGAATTTTGTAGGATAGCAGGGTTGTGTTGAAACCAAGGAGAGCCCCAATATCACCTTTTTCATCCAATGTGGATTTGATTTGGAGATCACTCAGCCAATAGGTTAATTGGGA
Source organism: Puccinia polysora (assembly GCA_025617555.3). NCBI lineage: Eukaryota > Fungi > Basidiomycota > Pucciniomycetes > Pucciniales > Pucciniaceae > Puccinia > Puccinia polysora. The sequence goes on along the minus strand of CM062618.1, from coordinate 24,584,322 downwards.
ACCTATTGGCTTGAGATAGTTGACTGGGAGTTCCTTTCCATGCATAAGAAACCAAGGAGACTTACCTCCCCTCTCTTTGGGGATCTGGTTGAGTAGGACGCAGCAACCCTTGATGACTTCTTGCCAGTAGGACTTGGGGATTTGTGTTTCGGAGAAAATTGATCTGGTCAACTCCATGACCGTACGATTTGCTCTTTCCACACGACCATTTTGCTGGGAGTGATAGGGTTTGGAAATGATCTGATTGATGTGTTTCTCTCTGTAAAACGTTGCCAGTTTGTTGTTGAAAAATTCGCCACCTCCATCAGAACAGACTTCAGAAGGGTATCGTTGCTTTTTCCTGTGTTTGTTTTCCAAAATGAAAATTAGAGTGCTTGCGGTTTCATCTTTTGATTGCAGTTTAAAGCAGGAGGTGTAACCAGAGAAAGAATCCACAAGATTGAGCACAAATCTATATCCTCCCTTGGCTGTGGGATTGAAAGGACCCATGAGATCAACGTGGATTTGGTCAAGAACCTTATTGGCTGGTTTTTGAACCTGAGAGAATGAAGACTTGGTTATCTTACTCTTGTCGCAGTCGAGGCACTCAAAAGTGTGCTTATTTTCAGCAGAGATGGACTTGTTGAGGAATTTCTCCATTCGTCCAAGGCTGGCATGACCTATAGTTTTGTGCAGTTCAGGCAGATTGTTGCTGGAGTACAGAACCAGGTTGTTTTTTCTGGCCATGTCTATCACAAAGAGCTTGTTGACTATTCTCCCTGTGAGTATTGTCTTGCCATTAAGAGTGAGAGAGAACGAGCAGGGTGAACTAGAAGAGTTGACTCTTAAGCTTGTGCCTTTCTCCGCTAGAGCTCCAAGCAAGATTAAATTGACTTTTGCGTCCGGTACCCACGCCGAGTTGCTGAGAAGGAAGTTTGAGTTAAGGGAGGGTATGAGTGCGCTACCTATTCCTTTAATTTCAATGTCGGCATTTTTCTTCCCGGTTTGAATGCTGCCGCTTTTGCGGGAGATGGAGATTGACTGAAATAGCGACCTATTGACTAGCATGTTGATTGAGCACCCTGAATCAAGAATGAATCGGTTTGGAGGGGTTTTGTTTGGATTGGTCAAGTTCATTCCACAGAAGAACAAATAATAGTGCGCCTCTTCTTCTGTCTTTTTCTTCCCCTTTTTACCTCGGAGGTGTGTGGGCTTCATTTCAGGAAACTCAGCCCAGCAGGAGTTAGCCGGATGAATGGTGACGGCGGGGTTATGTTTCCCATTTTCGCACCTAAACCCATTGTAAAGTGCCGTGTTGACCAGTTTGTTTTGAGATTCCTGAGCAGTAATTTCATTTTTGTGCTGCGTCAGATGATCCAAGACAATTTCAATTTTCATGTCGGCCCTCGAGTGCTTGATCTGAGTTTTCATGTTCTGCATCAATGCCGGAAACTTGAACAATACCAAGTATGCTATGATGTCCGTCGGCAGCTCTATTCCGACCTTGGTTAATTTCTTTAGATAGGTCTTGACTGTAGTGACAAAATTTTTGATGTTGGAAGACATTTAGAGGTGGAGAAACCCGTTGAATACCCTGGCTCTTTTTGCCGATTGGGATGACGCAAAATGTGATTGCGTTGCCAGCCAGATGAGTTTGGCGTTGTCTTCATTGTGGTTGTTGACAATGTTGTTGTATGTGTTAGTATCCAGTTTGGCAATTAGGTACGCGACCATTTCTTGGTTTGTTTCCTTGTCTAGTTCCGCTGATTCATCTGAAGAGTTCATTAGCTTGAAAATTCCACGTAGTTTGAATAGGTTTTCTGTTTTCTTCCGCCACATGCTGTAATTATCCTCATTTAGGAGTGGAGTTGATTCAATGAGGACTTACATGGCTTGAGCTTTGAAGTTGGTGCAATCTCCCCCTGGTCCTGGCGTTGAAGAAGCCATTTTGGCTTTTAACCGTGTGAGATATAGATGACTGAAAAAGCCAGAACCAGGCTGATATTTCACGCAAGGAAGAAAAAGATCAGAGATGGATAAAACAATAGAATGAAAGAAACAAAAATGACCAACAGAAGACTTCTGCAGATGATGTAGCAGAAGCAACAGGCGCAGACTGGTTAAGATGAGGAGACAAGGATGGAGACTACAAGAATCAAAGGAGCGGTTAGATATGCGTTGAGGAGATTCATGTCAGTTGCAATTCTATTTACTAGTAATGGCCTGAAGCACGGATGGTCCAGCAATGACAATTGGAAAAGATTGGAAGAGCTCCTTGAACAAGCTGTTGGAAACATATCAGTTAAGTCATAACCAATAAGTTGAATGAATATCTCACTCTTGTTGAGCTGGCTGCTGATGCCGGAATTCTTGAGGTAGTCTTGGCTGGGACCGTAGAAGAGGGCTTGAGGATGTTCTGGTTGGTTGTTGGTTGATAATAGCTTTGTTGATGGTTGTCTGTTGTTGATGGATGAATCCAGAGACAAGAGTCGCGCTCACTCCAAGAATGGAGAGTGGGAGCTCTGAGCAACCAGCCGCAGCATACAACCAGCAGACAGAACAGAATAACCAACCAACGAGAAGAAGTTAGACATATAAAAATAGACAAAACAAGAAAGAACATTGGACACAGGGGAGACAGTCCAAAAGGGAAACAGAGGAGCCATAGGCTGAATTGACACAGTAAGTACATTAACTAAGGAACAAAAGAAAAGATTGGGAATCAGATTCAACATGTGATGCAATGGAGATGCAACCAGTATGGATTTGCTGATGTGTATGGGTTTTTTAGATGTGATGGATGGTGGATGGACGATGATGCATAAATGGTGGGTTTCATGGCGGCTTTTATGTTTTAAATCCACCATTTTGATGAAACCCGCCATTTTGAAATACACCAGTTAAGGGGTATGTGCATTTCAGAACCAAAAATAGCGGGTTTATAATGGCAGGTTTGAAAACTTTAATTCACCCTCATCAAGAAAAAAAAAAGAAATCAAAAGTAAAATAAAAGGGTACAAATTTCCAATGAGAAATCAAATCTTTTGGTTTTGAAGGAATTTTTCAAGGTAAAAGGATAACTCCAAAATATGTAAAAGGAATATTTGAAGGCTCTGTGAATTTTGGTTGAACTTTCTGATAGCTGAAAAGCCCCCAAAAATAATTAAAATGGCCAAAATAAGGATCCCAAAACCATAGAAAAACTGGTTTTGACATAATTCTTTAATTTTTTGATTCCATTTTTGAAGGGATTCTAATGCCTGCAACATTACCAATGATTTTGTTTAGTTTTTTTCAAATCAAAGCTAGGGAATTGACTGCGGCTTTGGAATTTAAAAAAAATGAATTCTTGAAATGGCTGTGAACTAAAGTATTTATCTGTGTAGCAGAAAAGGCAGGCAATGGCAGGAAGAAGTATAATTCCATGAGATAAATTATTGGGGGCATGAGAAAATCAATGCTCTATGAAATGATTTTAAATTAAAATAAGAAAAATTAAAATAAAATAATATCAAAAACATAAATATATAACATTATGATTTTTTTTGATTAGGATATATCTGAGTTAGCCAATTGTTTCACCCCAAATTGGCCATTTCAAAACCACCATTAATAAATCAAAAAAACATTTATTTCACATAAGGAGTGTCAGAGATACCTGGAAATAAGTGTTTTTTTTTGAATATACTATATAATTCTTCATCCTTTCAATTTCTCATTTATCACACCCCCCATCCTCCCTCAATTCTCATTGATTCCCTTGGTCCAATACATGAACTCCTGCCCCAATTCCCATCCAATTGATCCCTTCCAAGCCTCACATTCACCCCTCACTTAGTCTTGAGTTATCTTAGCTTCAGAATTTCACCATCTGACACCCACCATATTTTTGCTTATGAATTCTGCTCAGTATTTTGTTCAGTGGAAGGTGATTTGTGATTTGGGGTTGGAGATTTTTTTGATTTAAGCCCACTTTGCAATGATAGAACAGAGGGCTTGAAGCAATTGGGTCAATGATGGAAAGGAATGCTGGATTAGTATTAGTATTAAAAAGCCTCTTCTTACTGGAAAAAGCCTGTTCAACGGCTGGAAAGACGTGGCCAGGATCATAAGGCTGCTTGAGGACAAAATTGAGGAGAATAAAAACAAATCAAGAAGGCAGCAGTAAGATTAAGAATGTGAATCTTGTGAGGAAACTGTTGGGTATGGTTGCCCTTGCCTGTCTTGGATTTTTTTTCAAGGGGTTCTGGGTACAATAAATGATCTCTTTGGTAGCATTCACATTTTTTTATATTAATCTTTCTCTGTAGGTGTAAGGGAATAAAGATTCAAATTTGAGATGTTGTGTGTGAATTTCATGTTCTGTCTGATTCAACAGTGGGACAAGGTAGAGACTACTGTGGGATTATATGAATAATTTAGCAAATAGCTTTCTAGAAGTCCTTGAAGGGGAATTTAGTATTAATTTTAGTCCTTTAGAGTATTAGTAAGAATAAGAGTTGTTTTGAATTGCCTGCCCTTCTAGTACTATAATAAGTCTGCAGAATATTTTATTGAAATTAATGGCTTTTTTCTTTCAGAATTGATATAGTTCTCTTGATCAGACCTAGATCAATCATTTAACTGTTATTGGTAGGTTTTGTTGAAGAATGGACTGGATTTATTGGGTTATTGGTTAGTGGTTGATAAGATATGCAAGTTCTTAACCAATCCCCAAATTTTCAAGAGTTCAAGGGGTTTTTTCAAAGGGGTGTTTCAGGAGAGGACCCAAGGATGGGATTACCCACAGGGGGCTGGGTAGAGGAAGAAAGGTTTTTTGTCCCTTTTGTTTTTCTCTGTCCTTGTAAGGGTAACTATTAGGTGATGGGTGTTTTCCTTTAATTTGGTGCTGAATAGCTCAGTTCACAGAAGATCCCTTATTCAAAGCACTTAATGGGGTGGTTTGAAAGGTTGATGAGGTAAAAATTGGTTTTTGATTTCTTTTTTTATTGTTACACTGGCAATCTCTTTTTTTATATATATGTCAGCTCTCTGATAACAGGAACCTTTCAGTCCTTTAGCTACAGAGAGTGATAAAAATACTGGAATAATAATAATAATAATTATTATTCCAAAAATAAACACTTAGAAGCTCAAATAAATTATATAATAAGAGAAGTTGCAAGGTTTAATTGGTTTGGTAATAAATGGTTTTCAATATAATATACAAGAGAGGCCACAGTATTATACTACTGGGGATCTTTAAAGGCTAGCAAACTCTCTTCAAGGGGCCTCCTTAGGCAGTTTAAGAACCTTGGAATGAAGATGGGTGCCTTAGAAAGGACTTATTCCACTAATGGCCAGGCTTAACAGCACAAATGGCCAAGACAGGAAGGGAAACACTCACTCTGAGCACTTTAAAACTAAAATCCTGAAATAATTGGAAGGGTTTCAGAGCAGATGGGGTGGATTGCTTGACTAGACTTCAAGGGTTGATTGTTTAATAAGAATAAATAATACTACTACAGAATAAGTAATAAATCACTTGCTTATCTTCTTATAAGAACTTGATCAACAATCACACAGTGTCTAATTGATAATAATAATTCCTTGTAAACTGATCAACTCATTGGATCCAAAGAGGTCTGTATAAATACCTTTTTGGGGTGATTTTGAGCTTCACAAGGCACGTAGAGAGGGTTCTGCTCGTGGGCTGAGGCTGGAAAGCCAGTCAGGGCAAGATCGGCACGTCCACTTGGTGCTGTCAATCAGCTTTCCTTAGATCTGCTGGAATTTTGTACTATTTTAGCCACAGGATCTGTTGATCTGTTATGGCTTAAATTTGATCATTCTTTAATCATCCTTCATTTGTACTATTGGTATTTCCTTAAAGCGGGCAGATGTGGATGTTTACTGATTTTCCATTATCTGCTAATCAGGTAGATAATTTTTAATAATTTTCATGAACACTCCTTGTAGTGTTTTGTGGTCTTTAAAGATCAGAGTCAGTGATTTACGTGGTAATCCTTGATCTTTGATTTATTATTGAAAAAGGTTCTAAACTTAATTTTTATTAATTTTAATTAAGTTTTGATATTTTTAGACTATTACTAATACATATGTCAACTTGTTACATATGCTACGCAACTCTAACTAGGTTGTAGCTCTTCTGAGCGGTAACTGGTTGTCAGATTAGTTACAACGGATCCAGACGCGGGAATCAGTCAGTAAAGATGCGCGCGGGGTAGGATCCGCTGCGTGCGTGGCAGAATTAGCTGCGCGCGGGTCTCTAGTACGCGGGAATCTGCTACTACGAGTATGTAGGCATATGTAATGATGCAGGGCTGCGCGCGGGAATTGTGACCTAAAACATTTCCCCGTGTAACTCCTAAAATATACACAACACCTCAATTCTGAGTAAATTTTAGGTGTAAACCCTATACGTGACAACACGTGTGAAATCTTAGAATCGCCAAAAGGTGCCATACTGGTGTTTTAATTTTTAGTACTTTTCTTTTTAATTATTTTAAGAATGTAAGGACTTGGAATTCAAGGGTGGGGTCAGTGATTGACCCTACCCAATTTCAGGTGAGGAATCCATTTCTTTCATAATATTTATCTATTTCTCACTCCTTAATTTTTTTAATTGAGATATTCTTATTTTTCATAGATTTGTGTTGCTATTTGACAGGTTGCTCTGTACATAGTAGCAAGCTGACAATATATGTGTAGTACCAAAGATGGTTGGTTAGTAATTTGTTGATGAGATGTTGATGAGTGGTGTGGGATGGATGATAGTGTGTGGGGGTGATGGGGGGTACAAACTGGATAGGGCAGAGAGGCCCTCCTGAAATAGAAAAATCATGCCCCCAGCAGTGCTCAAGGCTTCCCCTGAGGTTCTCCCTTTCCTGGTGGGGAACAGTGGGATACAGGTACAAGAGGCATGTCTGCTGGTTGGGAAAATCCAATACAGTTAGATGAGCCTTTTGTTCTGTTTGAAAAAAGCTTGTACAGTTACATGAGGAATTTGTCCTGTTTAAAAAGAGGTTTTCAAGGGTTTTCATGCATGCACAGCCGTGCATAAATTTCTGTGTAGTTCTGAGTTGAGTTTGTGCTGTGGTGAACTTTCACTGGTGGTTTGTTTGGTTCTTCATGGTCCTAGCTGCCTGTATATATTTCTTGGTAGCTCTTTGATGCCTTGTACCGGTGGTTCTTTTGTTAAAAATGGTTCAGAATTCCTGAAAATATTTCTGGTTAGTCCTGTGATGACTTGTACTTCTTGGTGTTTGGTTACACATTTTCAAGACTGCATTCATATATTGCTGGCTAGTCCTGTGGTGTCTTTCACTTCTTGTTGCTTTTTTACACATTTTTCAGACTGCCTGCATATTATTCTGGGTATTAATGTGGTTTTTTGTACTACAAGATCCTGCCTTGCTTCATAAATTGTTGGTTCAAGTTTGGTTGAGGGTGTTGTGGTTAGATTTTACTTGTATGTGTTTTAGAGATTCCAATTATACCCATATGGCCTTTCACTGGTTTGTGATACCTGGGTTTAATATGAGCTGGCCACAATTGATTTTGGCTGTGTCTTCTAAGCCATGAGAGATAGAGGGGTAGGTTGGCTAGGTGACTATGGGTTATTTTTTGTGTAGAATTCATTTCTAAGGTTAATTTTATGATTTTGATTATATTTATACTATAAAATTGATTCTGATTGCTACAGGTAAGGTTTGGTCTCACACAACAAGCTATGCTTAGTATTGCTTCTGTTCTTGTGCACTTTGCTTCTCTAAGCATCTGATAAAGCAATTTTCAGATTTCTTGCTTCACTCCAACAAATTTGGCTGATTTTGAGGGTTGGTAGATTGAACATTATCCATGATTTACTTTTTACCACCACCAGAAGCATCACCAGCCCAACCCCGGTAGAGATCCTGGGATTGTGTTTGAAACTTTGTCCTCCTTATCCTACCAAGTCCTTTTTGACCAAATCCAATGGATGTATATGGTGGTGGTGGTTTTGGAGCATGAAGATCCTCATGAATTTTGAAAGCCAGGTTTAATCAGACAGGTGAAGAATAAGAAATTGGGATTGGTAGGAATGAGCCAGAAGCTTTGAGAAATTTTATGACTGAAAATCTGCCATTGAATCAATATATGAATTCAGGAATACTTGAAAGAAGGGTGATTCCAGGATTAGTAAGCAACAGGGAGATGGGGTTTACCTTATTTTTGATGGAGGATGCTTTTGTATATTGATGATGTGAAGTGTTTTTTTTTGAATGATGGATTATTTGAATGAATTGAAGGCTTGATAATTTAAAAATGCCATTTCTATCAAACCTCAAATTTTGAAATAGACAAGTTTGGGGGTAGGTGTATCTCAGAAAACTGAAATTAAAAATGTTGGTTTTGGCCCAAAGAAATGGCAGGTCTCTGATGGTGGGTTTTCTAACCATGATACATTGTATTTGTTCTTCCAGATTTTTGCAATTTGCATCAAATTCCCTCACTATCAATTTAAATCCTTCCAGATATTCATAATTTATTAAAATATGAATACTTTGAATCAAATGAAGTGGTGTGAACAAGCCTCTCCAGAGATTTCCTTGCACCTTGCTATCCATGTCCTCTTTAGTTTTCCATTCAATCCATCTTCTTTCCAAAGCTCTTCATGAGCCCTCTTGCATTTAATCTGCAACAAAACCTTTGATAAATCTCTAGTCAACTTTCTTCCATCAATTTTGACCAGCACCACAATTTGCACACGGGTTCCTTCACCTTGAACTTCCATTCCCTCTCCTCCCCTTTCATATCACCCATCCTTTTCCTCCTGTTCCATTATGTTTACTCCCTTTTTTCTATTAAATTCCCCTTATCTTTTTTCCTCTGTGATTGCCTTGCTTTGATCTTCCCCTCACTCCTTGGTCTCCCCTTGGTCCATCTGAAATTTGGTTGGTGTTTCAAAGTATGGTTATGGTGAAATTGGTGTATTGGTTGTTTCATTTTGAAATTGGGGCAATACTAAAAGGTCAAAATCCCTATCCAATTATTTTATTTTCTATCTATTTAAAATTTACCCAACCTTTCTCACTTGGGTTTTGCACTCCAAAAAATTTGATCTCTGGTACTGTTGGGATGTGGTAATTAACACATGGCACAGATATAAAACTTTGACCTTCACTTTTCAACATTTCTGGGATATTGGAAACTGTTTAGCTATTTAAGTTTATCAAACAAGCCACCTTAAAAATATAGCACTTCATGCACTTTTTTTGAATTCCACAAGGGGAGGTGCTTGGGACACAATTTTTGTTGCACCAAATAAGATTGTTGCAGTGGAAAGACAAGGATGACAACATAATCAATTCAAATTAATTTAAACTTCATAAAATTTATAAGGGGATACCAAAAGGTAACCAAATCAATGAGAATTCACAAGGACACTTTGAGGAGCTTTGAGCTTTATACCCAGAAAGCTTTCTGCTCTACATTTAATGTTTATTATCTTCATAACTCTGAAATATCCTTTTTGTCAGTACCATCTACCTCAGTCTATAGGCGTGACACAAATAAAGCACAAAATCAATGGTGACTTTGGGTTAATTCTTTTGCATTGCATAAAAACCTTCAAATCCTGGTGAATTAGTCTATGTTTTCCAATCTTTGCTGCTAACTTTCTCCTGGTCAACCATCCATTCAATATCTTCTCTTCTACCCCTTTGAATATCTAGCCCTTGGACTTCCATTCTCTGTCACACAACTGAAATAGATTGAACCCTTGCCTCAAGAGCAACATAAACTGTATATTTCAGCCAATGGAATACCTCCTTCCTTTCATAACTAAATCCATTAATTTTAATTTTCTTCACATTTTTCTCATTCCGTGTTTCATCTATCATGGTCATGTACTCTCACATTTCATTGTCTTGAACCTGTGCTATGAACTGGGAAACAATTGTACATTCTTTTTCAATTTCCCACTCTGTTCATGTCATTCATTGAATCATTTCTCTCTAGATTTAAATTAATTTACATCAGGTTTTGTCTAGTCACCATTTCTTAAACTGAGATTAAAATCCCCCCTGCCTGAATATTGTTTCCTCAGAGCTAATTTCATACATTCTTGCATTTGCCAAGAGTATTAATCACATCTGAATTTGCCTTTTTTTCCTTCCATTCAAACAATTCATCCTTCTTGCTGTTTGTGAGCTAATCAAAAATCTGCTTTCACTTTGGAGTTAGCCTTGCAATCTCACACTCCTATCTTGAACTCAGCCTCTTTCATCTGCGCTCACATTCATCCCAAGATTCAATATAGTACGTGGTGTGGTTTTGTGACACATTGGTATGCATCAAGATAGATTTGGGCTAGGCAGATCATAGCTGGGATCAGTCAAAGTTGATTGTAGATAAGCTGAAGGAGGAAGGGTAGTTTGGAGGGAGTCATTGGTCAAAATTCTCTTTTTTCATCTTTTCCAATTTGGGGTTTTTATATATAAGGTGATTTTAATATGTAGGGGAAGATAAGATTGTCAAATTGAATCAGAACAATTCTCAGAAAAAATAAATAAAAATGAAAATAGAATAGAAAAGAAGATGTGGAAAGTATTTCTTTGAAGAGAGAGAGTTTCAGATTAGTCTTTCTAATGATTATTAGAAAAGTTTGGGTAAAGCAAGATTCAGGGAGTAGAATAAATGCCAGAATGGAGCAGGATATTTCCAGATCTTTTGCCCTATCCACAATTTGTTTCCACAGCAATTTTTTTTGAGATTATTGAAGTTAGGATGTAAATATTCTCATTTTTTTTTCAAATTAAGAAATTTTCCCTTAGTGTAAATTTTGGTTCCCTGATACCAGGAACATTGCATTAGCTATATAAAGTGATATTTTTTCTGGAATAATAACAATTCCAAGAAAGCATTTAAAATTTTTAAATAATAAAAATATGGTAAAATGAAGTGCAAGGTTTGTTTTGCTTTGTTGAAAAAGTTGTTTAATATGTTTTTTAGAGGGGCCAAAGCTTATAACAAACTGGTGATTATTTGTCAGCTTGCTACTATGTACAGAGAAAAACTGTCAAATGGTAACACAAAACTATGAGAAATAATAATATCTCAATTAAAAAAAAAAGGAGAAAGAAATGCATAAATATGATTACAGCAATGGATTCCTCACCCAAAATTGGGTAGGGTCACTCACTGATCCCACCCTGAAATTCCAAGTCCTTATATTTTTTAAATAATTAAAAAGAAAAGTACTAAAAACTACAACACCAGTATGGCACTTTTTGGCCATTCTCAAATTTCACAGGTACTGTAACGTATAGGGTTTACACCTAAAATTCACTCAGAATTGAGTTGTTGTGTATAATTTAGGATTTACATGCGGAAATGTGTTATGTCACAATTCCCGCACGCAGCCCCACATCATTATATATCCCTACGTACTAGTAGCAGCAGGTTACCGCGTACTAGAGACCGGCGCGCAGCTGATTCTGCCACGCACGCAGCGGATCCTACCCCGCGTGCATCTGTACTGACTGATCCCCGCATCTGGATCAATCGTGACTAATCTGACAACCAGGTACCACTCAGAAGAGCTACAACCTAGTTAGGGTTGCCTAGTATATGTAACAAACGGACATATGCATTACGACTGATCTAAAAAGATCAAAACTTAAATAAAATTAATGAAAATTAAGTTTAAAACATGTTTTAATAATAAATCAAAGATGAAGGATTATCATGTAAATCACTGATCCTGAGCTTTGAGGACCACGAAACACTACAAGGAGTGTTCATAAAAATTATTGAAAATTATCTACATGATCAGCAGATGATGGAAAATCAGTACGCATCCACATCTGCACGCTTTAAAGCAATATCAATAGTACAAATGAAGGATGAGTACAGAATGATCAAATTTACGCCATAAAAAATTAACAGATCCTGTGGCTAATATAGTCCAGAAATCCAGAAGATCTAAGGACAGCTGATTGACAGCAACAAGTGGACGTGATAATCCTGCCCTGACTGGCTTGCCAGCCTAAGCCCACTAGCAGAACCCTCTCTATGTGCCCTGAGAAGATCAAAATCACCCCAAAAAGGTATTTATACAGACCTCTTTGGATCCATTATTCCATCATCAGTTAACAGGAATTATTTATTATCAATTAGACACCGTGTGATTGTTGATCAAATGATTATATGAAGATAAGCAAGTGATTTATGACTTAGTCTGTAGTAGTATTATTTACCCTTATTAACCAATCAACCATTGAAGTTTAGTCAAGAAATCTACCCCATCTTCTCTGAAACCCTTCCAATTTTTCCAGAATTTTTGGGGTAAAGTGCTCAGAGTGAGTGTTACCCTTCCTTTCTTGGCCATTTGAGCTGTTGAGCCCGGCCATTAGTGGAATAAGTCCTTTCTAAGGAACCCATCTTTATTCCAAAGTTCTTAAACTGCCTAAGGAGGCCCCTTGAAGAAAGGTTGCTAGTCTGTAAAGATCCCCATTAGTTTAATACTGTGGCCCCTCTTTTATATTATATTGAAAACCATTTACTGCCAAACCAATTAAACCTTGAAACTGCTCTTATTAAATTGTTCATTTGCGCTTCTAAGTGTTTATTATTGGAATAATAATTATTATTATCATTCCAGCATTTTTATCACTCTCTGTAGCTAAAGGACTGCAAGGTTCCTGGTATCAGAGAGCTGACATTATTGAATTGACACAAACTCTCTTGAGGGGGTCACTTTGGAAAGTATAAGATCCTAGACAATGGAACCCTTGAGAATTCCTTCATAGGCTTAACTTCCAAGGAAAAAATGTTGTTTCCTGGGCTTAAAAGCACACAAAATAGGGAAAGGATGCAAAGAACATTTTGAAGTAACTCTTCAAAAAGGGTACTGCAGGCTAATGACCAGAGTGTCACAGGAAAGATCATTGGGGGACACGTCCAAGTTTACGCAACCTTGGAGACAGATTCATAATATTATAATATTTGACAATATTTAACAGAATACAAGGCATTGGATTTCACGGGTGGGGTCAGTTAGTGGCCCCAGCCTATTTTGTGTGAGGAATTCAAATCTTTAATAAAATTTGGGATTTCTCAATCCTTCTGTAATTTACAATTTATTTTGTTTTTATTGTACTTTGATGTTTTTCTCTGAAAAAGTAGCAAGCAAAAAGTCAAACTTGAGGATGGGTAATATCATACTGACATCCAACCCAGTCTAATCCTCATTTCAATCTACTAGCCAAGGAACTTAGACCTCAGGGACTCCGGAGAATTATCTCAGTATATCTCCAGCATCTATATATACTCAGGATCATCATACCTTAGATATCTACATATGTTCTAAACTCATACACCATACAGAAAGAATCCATAGGCTTGCACATACTTAATCTCCCAGTTCTACATATTCTATAAAACTATCAAATGTTTATCCCATATTATATCATGCTTTATCCTTTTGAATCCTTATGTAAACCCTGTTTCAGATTGTATTACATACTCTCTATACTTAGTAAAAAGTTTCATGACTGCCATGTACACTTTACATCCTTAAATGTAAAAATTTGCAACTCAGAAAGCACAGAACTGTTCCCTTGCCCCATTTTAGTATGCAGCCTATCCAAATGTAGCAAACCTAACTCACTAGTCCTCCCTGTTACCTTGAATGCCCTTGTAATTTCACATGTAGTCCAAGCCCGAACCTTCTATACATCTGTTTTATTTCCTGCCCTTTGTCTATTTAAACTTGTCAGCTCTCTGATACCAGGAACCTTGCAGTTCTTTAGCTACAAAGAGTGATAAAAATACTGAAATAATGATAATAATAATTATTCCAAAAATAAACGCTTAGAGGCTCAAATAAATAATAAAATAAGAGCAGTTGCAAGGTTTAATTGGTTTTGAAATAAATCGTTTTCAAATTTATATAAAACTGGGGGTCTTTACAGACAAAGCAACCTCTCTTCAAGGCGCCTCCTTAGGCAGTTTAAGAACCTTGGAATGAATATGGGTGCCTTAGAAAGGTATTATTTCACTAATGGCCAGACATAACAGCACAATGGCCTAGACAGGAAGGGAAACACTCACTCTGAGCACTTTATTACTAAATCCTGCAATAATAGGAAGGGTTTCAGAGCAGATGGTGTGGATTGCCTTACTAAACTTCAAGGGTTGATTGGCTTTTAGGAAATGAATAAGAATACTACAGACTTGGTCATAAATCACTTTCTTAGACCCTTCATAAGCACTTTACTAACAATGACACGGTGTCTGATTGATAATAATAATTCCTGGTAAACTGATGATGGAATAATGGATCCAAAGAGGTCTGTATAAATACCTTTTTGGGGTGATTTTGAGCTTCTCAGGGTGTGTAGAGCAAGTTCTGCCCATGGGCCAAGGCTGGCAAGCCAGAGCAAGATTTGCACGTCCACTTGGTGCTGTTAATGATCTGACCTTAGATCTGCTGGATTTCTGTACTATTTTAGCCACAGGACCTGTTAATCTATTATGGCGTAAATTGGATTGTTCTGCTCTCATCCTTCATTTGTACTATTAGTCTTCCTTTAAAGTGATCAGATGTGGATATTTATGATTTCCCATCATCTGCTGATCATGTAGATCATTTTTAATAATTTTTATGAACACTCCTTGTAGTGTTTTGTGGTCTTCAAAGATCAGAGTCAATGATTTATGTGGTAATCCTTGATCTTTTAATTTATTATTGAAAAAATGTTCTAAACTTAATTTTTATTAATTTTTATTAAGTTTTGATTTTTTTATATTATTACTAATGCATATGTCAACTTGTTACATATGCCAGGCATCCCTAATTAGGTTGTAGCTCTTATGAGCGGTACCTGGTTGTCAGATTAGTCACGACGGATCCAGACGCGGGGATCAGTCAGTTCAGATGCGCGCAGGGTGGGATCCGCTGCGTGCGTGGAAGAATTATCTGCGCGTAGGTCTCTAGTACGCGGGAAACTGCTACTATAAGTACGTAGGGGTATGTAATGATGCAGGGCTGCGCGCGGGAATTGTGACATAACACATTTCCGCGTGTAACTCCTAAAATATGCACATGCAACACCTCAATTCTGAGTGAATTTTGGGTGTAAACCCTGTACGTGACAACACGTGTGAAATGTTAAAATGGCAAAAAGGTGCCATACTGGTGTCTTAATTTTTAGTACTTTTCTTTTTAATTATTTTAAAAATGTAAGGACTTGGAATTCAAGGGTGGGGTCAGTGAGTGACCCTACCTCATTTTGCGTGAGGAATCCATTTCTCCAATGATATTTATGGCTTTCTCACTCCTTCTTTTGTAAATTTAGATATTCTTATTTTTTATTGTTTTTTGTTGCTATGACAGGTTGCTCTGTACATAGTAGCAAGCTGACAAAACTGGACTCCTCTTCCTCCTTCCTGAATTTTCTCCAAGAAATCAGTTTATGAATTCTTACTAGTACATCCATTCCAGGAAGTTTTGGCCAAGCGCTTTAATCTTAATCTATCAATTGCTCTTCTACTTGTAGCATTCTTCCTTGGTGTTGCTCCCAAGGCTACTGTTAGTGGAGTGCCCTTTTGAAAATACCTGCTTGCCCGCCAGAAGCCCTTGTGAAATAAGACTGGTATCTTTCAAAAATACCAACTCATTCACTCAAAATCCTTATTCTTATTGATTGGACATCAAATCTTGCTATTGAATTTGTGGAAATTATTTTTTTCTTATTTTTTTTATCCCCCATCATGGATTTAAATTTATATTAGATTCCTAGCCGCCTTATCTTCCTTTTTATTTCAAAAGTACTCATCTTCCCTTCAAATAACTGCCGCACTTCTTCCTTAGAAAACTTTTAATTATTTTTTACTTCAAATAAACAGATCAAAAGTGAACCAGGAAACAAAAACAGCAGTAAAAGTTGATAGGATCCTTCTGAGTATGAGCAATTGAGAAGAGTAAGTGACAAATCTTACCCTGAAGGAAAATTAAGAAAGAAAGGAACACATGTTTCTCACCAGCCTCAGACACCCATCATGTAGCGGGAAAAGTTCAAAGTTTTACAAGGGAAATACATCATGGTTACATGCTGAAGGAAGTAATATTGGGGATCTTTAACACCTCTCTTCAGGGATTTCAGTATGAAACACGTAGTCCTGGTTACTTTGGGCTCTTTAGTTTAAAGAATATTTTACCCAAAGATAATATGTATTTAAAATACACAGTGGAGTGGCAGGGCCTTGTAGCCAAGCTACCAAGACAGAGAAAGGATAATAAAATTTACTGGTATATTATTAAATCCTTTGGGTATCTGTTTGAGACGTGTATTGATGGGTTAAACCTGTATACTGGGGTTATAAGGTTTTTCAGAAGTTTTAATTGATAAAAAAGAGGTTGAGGACGGATATTACTGATCAGAAATTTCCATAAATCACTTAATTATCTCTTATAAGTACTTTATTACCTTGGCAGGGTGTCTGGATATGAATATAACTGGGTCTCTGCCCATCAATATCCTCAAAAGAGCTCTTTATTTATAGCTTTCGGAGTCCCAATATTGTCCTTCTGAGGGTTGAAGGTGCTCAAAGGGACAGAAAATAAGGCTAGCAGGGTAATTAGGGGTAGCCTGTCATGTGTTCTTGGTGCTATAGCACGGATAGCATCTAATTCCACAGGGTATGGGAATTATTCCACTTTATAATAGACATTAGGACGTGTGAATAACACTAATCTGTCCTATTTATGTATTATTTAATTAATGATCCTTAGTAAATGTTCCCAGTATTTTAATAATTATATAAATAGACATTTCTACAGACATCTTGATGTCAGGTAAGTTCTCATTATGTATTATATAAATGGAGTAAAAGTCATAATGTTGATTTTACTCCTTATTTTTGAGTCCTAGTTGACTTACTATGATAATTACTTAAAAAAATATGTCATGTGAATTTATGTAATATTTTTACATCGTTAGTTTCCTTAGTATCTAACGAAAATGTTGCCGTCTAGCAATTATCATAAACGTATATTAAAGTATTTTAAAATATTTTTAGAAGTTGTCATTGTCTTATTTTCGACATTCTTGGTACTTTGAATTATATTAAATAAAAAATAGGTATAAGGGTTATTTATGTATTTTTATATAATATTATGTATTTTTGAACTGTCTATTATCCACGGGAACATTTATTACATATGTAGAAAGTTCCTGTGTAGGCTTTAGCATGTTTACAGGGTACCTGAGCCTCTCAGGCCGCCTGTCAATCTGTCAACCCATAGTCCCCTGGCTGTGTACTTGTCAGAGGCCCGGTGCTGCGTACACAACCTTGACGGAGTGACAAAGCTGTATCTCAGCCGCGTGCGGGTGCATTGGCTGCCGCGGCTGCGTGCGGGAATTGTGACAAAACACATTTCCGCCCATAACTCCTAAAATATACACAACACCTCAATTCTGAATGAATTTTAGGTGTGAAACCTATACGTGACAATGTGTGTGAAATATTTCATTGGCCAAAAAGCTCAATAATGGAGCCGTAGTATTTTGGTTTTTCTTTCCTTAATTATTTAAAAATATAAGGAGCTGGATTTCAAGGGTGGGGTCAGTGAGTGACCCTACCTAATTTTGGGTGGAGAACCTATTTCTGTAATGATACTCAAGGTTTTCTTACTTCTTCTTAGGTTAATTGTATTATTATTATTTTCATGTTATTTTTGTTACTTTTTCAGCTTTCTCTGCAATTATTGCAAGCTGACACCACCTCACCAGTATGGCACCTTTTGGCCATTCTAATATTTTACATACAATGCCATGTATATGTTTCACAGCTAAAATTTATTCAGAATTTAGTTGTTGTTTATATTTTAGGAGTTACAGGGGGATTTGTTTTATGTCACAATTCCTGCGCGCAGCCCTGCATTCATATATCAAGGGTACACACGCCTGACAGTCAGTATGTAGGCGCATTCCAAGAAACCCGCATGCAAAAATGACTGCTGACCGCGGATGATGGATGCAAGCATGCAGCTGTCAAGCCTGTAAGCATCAACATCAAATGTACTAATTCTAACAGCCAGGTACCAAAGGAACATGCTAAAACTTGCATGCATACATCATGCATATGTAAAAGGTTAACTGAAAGATGAGGAGATGTTTGAAACTTAAGAAAATTCAATAAAAATATGAAAATCAAAACATTAAAGAAAAGAAATTGTGAGAAAAATAATGAAGGTTGTCACATAAATGGAATTTCCAAATCTTTATGAACCACAAAACACATCAAGAATTCTACCAAAAAATTATTAAAAATTACCAACATGTGCAGACGATAGCTTAGAATCTACAAATACCAATTTCCACCCCTGCCATTCTAAAGAAAGTAATACAAAATAAGGAAATATTTCTGAATCATGAAGATAACAAATTAACATTTAAATACCTTCTGACAATTATTTCAAATTGAAATATGACACAGGCAAGGCTGACCAGCTGAAAGAACCAAGAATAAGTCCCAAGATAGCCCTAGCTAGCCTTTCAGCCTCAGAACACAAGCAAAACCATCCCTCCATGCCACAAGAAGATATTATTACCCTAGGAAGGAATATAAACAGCTGCTTTTAGATGTTTTAAACATCAGAAATTTTTAAGTGATCAATCCAGACCCCTTTCCATCCCTGATCAAGTGTTTATACAAGATAAAAAAGTGATTTTTGGCCTCATTGTGATGTTATAATTTTTAACTCCAAACCTATTGTTCATTCCATTGAAGAATATCATAAATATCCCCAACAATTATCCTGAGACCCTTTCAACCGTGAATTTCTGAGATTTTCTTGGACTTTCTGCTTAAATGAGGAATTTTTCTCCTCCTTGCCTACAGGTGTAAGTGCTGTGAGTCAGCCAGTTCACCCAATCCCCTTCAATAAAACCCTTTAAGTAATCACTTAGGACGTCATTTTACCAAGGTGTTTACATGGTTCAAAAGAACCCCTTGAAGAGAGGTTTTTATCCAATAAAGATCCCACTGTTTGCATAAACCGTGGGCCCTCTTGAAAAAGATATTTAATTTAATTTAATTCAACCAAACCACTCAAACTTTGCACTTTCTTCTCAATCAAAAATTTGAGCATTTTACGTAATTTTCTTGGAATTATTATTATGCCAACACTGATAAAATTAGAATTGGGTAACAAGACCAGGCTGAAATGCATTTCAACAAAATTGTAAAGATAAGTGTGAAATCTTGACAAAGATATGAAAAACAAAACAACCAACAAGATAGCACTGGCGGAGAGTCTGATGAGATTAGGAATTGAGATTTGAGTTGAAACTTGAGAAATAAAGGCCAGTGCAACGAGTGACTACGCCAGTTGAGATGTTGCAATAGATGAGAGAAGGTGCCTTGAATCAATATTGAATAGAATTGTGTGATTGTGATGAGCAAGAAGTTGAGACTGGTTGCTCTGAACCTCTTACTGATTAAGCTGGCTGCCTGACTTGAACGCGTGATTGAAGGCAATTGTTGGTTTTGGTGTTTGATGTGTTGTTTGGGAATATTGAGTCATTTGGGTTGATTGGCTTGAGATTTGAATTTTAGCAGTTTGAGTTGGTTGGATTTGGAATGAGCCCGTCGTCAGTGTCAAGGTGAGAGCGGAGTCAAGACTTGAGGGTGATGACTGGAAGTAGAGTATCTACAGTCACCCCGACTACAGCAGATCAAGTGCTTTGAGATGCTATGGGCGGTTGCAGAGCAGATAAATGAAAATAAGAATAAAAGAATGAAATTATAGAAAAAAAAAGGAAAAACATGAAAAAAGACAAAGAAAAGCATGAAATGTTCAGAGCAACACAACAGCTAGGGACCAGAATTCAACAAAAACCAATATCTCTTGCTGTAGCTAAAGGAGGGCAAAGTTCCTGGTATCAGTTAGCTGACAACTGGTGGTCTGGCCAAAAATATCCCTGAATAATTAATTTTTGATTAATTTATTTCTTGGGACCAGATAATCTATGTAAACAGAAGTAAACCTACTTATTCTTTTTTATTGTTATTCTTCCAGTGGATCTTAAGACAAATGGAGAATTAATAAATTATTATCTTAAGCTTCTTAAACAGAAAAAATCAGAGAGACTCCATAATTTTGTACCTGTTATCATAACTCCTGAGCAACAACTAGCAAAATTGAATCATTATAAACAAAAAGTTTTCAAAGACCAAGAATTGGAACCTGAAAGACTTATTAACTTGAATTCTTTACTCAGGCAACATGGAGCCTGGAAGAAGTATCAGAGAAAACTTTATTTTTTTAAAAAAAATAAAGAAATCAAGCTCAATATATTCCTTTATATTTTTTTTTGAAAAATTTGGAAAAAATTGAAAATTAATAAAAAATTAATAAAAATAAACAGAATTATAATAAACAAAAAAAATCATTAATCTTAATTTTTAACCTTATAGCAGTGGAAAAGACCTTTTCCCTTGCAGATTTTATTGGACAAGACCTGTTGGAAAACAGCTCTCACCATGGATCTTTGGACTTAAGCCAAGGCCTCATTTATGAAATTCCAATAAAATAATCAAAATTCAAGCTGACCATCTGAGAGCTAATGAGTCTGAAATCAAATAATTAAGGGATATCATTGATTTAAACAAATAATCTTTAATGAATCATAACAGAACCACATGTTCTTCCAGAAAGGAAGAGATACTCCTTCTCCTTGACCAACACAAATGAGAAATAAGAAACAAAACTGATACCCCTTCTGCTAACCTTGTTAATAAGAGTAATTTATTAAGCAACAAAATGGATTTGGAACTAGGTATGATTAAGAAAGATTTAAGATACCTTAAAGTTAAATAAATGTCTCCTCCACTAGTCAATGTAGAACAATCAAAACCTACCAGGACAAGTATCACTCTTAACATCTATCTTGATTCTGGAATGAACAGGAATGAGTCTTACTGGTGTGGTGAACCATTTGGGACACCTTGGGAAAAGAATTCAAAACAATTTGGATCCTCCACTCCAACCCTTCCTGTCCTAGTGGTGTAGCTCCTCCTCTTCCTTGCCTTGCTCATCATCCTCATTGCTCGCATCAATCCTCATCCTCATCGCTCGCGTCGCTCCTCATCCTCATCGCTCGCGTGTCTCCTCATCCTTGTTGCTTGCATCCTTCTCATCCTCATTGTGTTGCTCCTCATTGCTCGCGTCGCTCCTCATCCTCATCACTTGCATCCTTCTCATCCTCATTGCCTCGCTCCTCCTCATCCTCATTGCTTGCATCCTTGATTGCTTCCTCACTTTCATCGCGAACATCAGTTGTTCATCATGACCCTCCCCATCGCTTGTCCATGGGCAAATCATAGCCTTCCCTCTCATCATCAATTCATCCATCATGGCATCCTCATCATCACCACCATCACCACTTGTGAGCAAGGATCATTGATCACATCAACCCCATTGCTCATCATCAAAACCATCCAGAAATTATGAGCATCATCATTATTGCTCTCACCAACTCCATAATCATTGGGATCACCCTCTCCTACTAGATTGGACAATTGGCAGCGACCGTTGTGGTGAACCATTTGGGACATCTTGAAAAAAAAAAAACTTTTCCTTATCCCCGCTCGTCACTCATCCTTATCTGCGCCCGCCGCGTGTTGCTTGTCTTTATCAGCACCTGCTGCGCGTTTCTTGTCCTTATCCGCGCCTGCCGCGCGTTGCTTTTCCTTATTCGCGCCCTCCGCGCGTTTCTCATCCTTATCCGCGCCCGCTGCGCATCGCTCATCCATACCCTATCAAACCCGTCCCAACCGCGCCTCCAAGAGCTTGTCCAATCTTCGGACCCATAAATCACCCACCTCACTCAATCTATCAGTTGTCAATCTCAAGCCTGTCAGGATTTACTCAATCGCCTTGAGACAATCTCCTATCTGCCCATCCGCAATCTCACAAACTTCATCTGTCACCCTTCCTGGGACTCTCCCACCTTCTTCGGCCTTTGGACTAGGGGTGGAGAGTGTCAACTACCGCCCGCGGACATCTGCGGCGGTCCAGTTCATTTTCCTTTCCCACCCCGTCCCCCTCTGGACAAGGGGTGGGTGATTCTGGTGTTGTCGCGCGCGCCCATCCACAGACAGACCCGAGAGATGGTGAAGGGATGAGAAGGATTTCCACCGGTGCGTGATCAAATTTTTCCGGTCACCTGATTTTCTTTTTTCCGTTCTATTTGTATAATACGTTGTACATAGTCTAACAAGCCTCCTGCCCATATAAGGAGGGGGAGCATCAAATGATTGGGCAGGGAAGGAGCAGAATCCTATCATCACATCAGATATCTTTGAATACCCCTTGATCCTTGAGACTCCATACTGAAACCCTCAATCCTTGATCCTTATCACCAACCAATAGCTTTGCTGGTTGAAGAATAATTTTTCTAATCAAATTCTTGAGTGTGTTACACCACTCCTGAGCCCCTTATCCGACCATACTGGCCCTGATCACCCTTTGATTATCTTTGTGGAACCAGTCACGTTTGACTGAACAGGTTTGATTAAGCTTAAAACCGGGAGTTTTAAACCTCCCTTCCCTTCTTTTGAAGTTGAATTCCGCCACACTACTCTTGAGTCCCTTGAGAAGTGTTGGGTTATTCTTGTTTGAATCAGTTATTGTTTTTGCTTCTAGAGCTTCTTCAAACAATTAGCTTTGTCTTTTGCAGCCACCCACAGTTATCTTGTACCCTTCAAGCGCTTGATTGCGGAGAGTTGGGCAGGTTCATTGAGAACCTGGAGGTTGTTTTGGATTGAGTTGATCTTTCCCAAGCTCCTGCTGACGACCAGAGCTATTAGCTTGTGGTTGTTGTCACTTACAATTGCCTTGTCTTGTTGAACTCTGAACAATTCTTGACTCCTTCTATTCAAGTGTTCCCTGACATCATCTTGCCTCAGATAGTGTTGTCTCCCAGCTACCGGCCACTTCAATCTTTATCCTCTTACTTTTGGTTCCCCGTTTACCAGGTTCTGGACTTTGATCTTGGTTACATTTAAATATTTTTGTAACACTCAGGAGGCCAGCCTAAAAAAGCACCTATCCCCTCCACAGAACTGCCAATGCCCTGCGCCATTTGGAGTCTTACATTTTGTCCCCCGGGCCAGGATCAAACCAGCAACCCTGGGATTTACAGTCCCAAAATTGTGGAATCAACTCCAATCTTGTTCTCCTTTTTCTGTTTTTATATTTTTTGGTGTTTCTTTTATCATATAGATCCAATCTGTGGAGGCAACTTGTTCCAGAAGTAAGTCCTCCCAATTGTGCACCATTAAGGCGTTTGATCCTAGTCATTTTTTGAAAACCCTACCCTTGTCACACTCTTGAGCCACTTTGGAAATCTGTTCTTTGGATCCCTTAGGAAATCTTTTGGCAAAATGGAACCTATCAGTACCTCTTCTACCCCTGTTCTGGCCAAGATAATCAAGATCAAACCTCAGAACAAGAACTTATGGTTTAACGGTACGAATGTTGAACGGTTCCTGGATTCCTACAAGATGGCTGCTGAAGTGGATGGTGCCAGCAAATACAACATGGCTTATCAACTGCAATTCTTTATCTCCTCTGATGAAGTCATGGAAGTGATTGAATCATTTGATGGATTTGAATCCCATGACTGGGTACTTTTTAAGGAGGCAATGATTGCCTACTGGGGCAAATTGATATAGCTAGGTTCACTCTACAAGATCTGGATGCCCTAGTCTCTCAATGGATCTCAAATGGTGGTATCTCCTCAGCCTCTGACTATGAATTTTTCAGAAAATCTTGGGATCCTATCCAGTCCTATCTTATCCAAA
Source organism: Puccinia polysora (assembly GCA_025617555.3). Taxonomy (NCBI): domain Eukaryota; kingdom Fungi; phylum Basidiomycota; class Pucciniomycetes; order Pucciniales; family Pucciniaceae; genus Puccinia; species Puccinia polysora. The sequence continues at coordinate 24,560,484 of CM062618.1, read as the reverse complement.
ACAATCACATTGATACGTTGGACAAAATTTGAGTGCGATTTTTCAAGTCTTTCTCTCCAGGAGTGCAGGAAAGAATTAAGGACGAATTGGTGAAATCTGGATCCATGATCACCACAAGAGATAATTGGTTCAAGCTCCCTGCTTTCATGGTTCTTAGGAATACTGTGGATAAAGTGATTAAAGGTCAAACAGCTCTCACCTTTGAAAAACCTAAAATCACTGAACCAGTCCTTGCCCCCTCTTTTCAAGCATCTAAAGAAATCATGAATAAGATGGAAGCCAATTGCAGACCTAAACCAGATCCTCAGACCCACTGGGAAACATCCACTATTGATGAGATCACCAAACTCCTGCAAGCTTTTGAGAATAAAATGGATCAGAAACTCTCCTCTCTGGTTGTCCCCAAAACCTCCAACTCTGTTCCTAGGTCAACCATAGTTTGCTATTATTGCCACAAAGCAGGTCATGGAACTGGTCGCTGTCCTGAACTCCAGAAGGACAAGGTGGAAATGTTGGTGGAACAGAAAGGGAGTAACTTTTTTCTTCCTAATGGTGCACTTATCCCTTTTGATTCATATTGTCCAATTTGTCATGTGGTGGCCTCTTTCCAGCCTTCTGCTCCCAAGAAGGCATCCTTGGCCTATTTGGATTTTCAATCTGCTTGTGGAACCCTTAAACCTTGGTATCCTCCTGCTGTCTCTTCTTCCACCTTTTCTGGAACCTATCAATCTGATCCAGCTAGGAAAAGACATGAAGAACCCAGACCTCATAAAGCTCCTCCTGTTCCATCTTGAATTCTTCCAAAACTGGTCAAAAGTTGATCTTCACTGGAGCCTCCTTCCTCTGAGATAGAAGACATGGAAGTAGAAAAGGAACCCCTCATGGATAGTTCCCCAAATACTCTGATCCTGCTCCTTTGCCATCCAAATCACCTTCACCAACTGATCCAGTTATAGTTCCACCCTCACCTGAACTTCCTCTTCCAACTCAACCCAAGGTTCAATTTGAAAGGGGAATTTCCAAAGACCACCCCAACGCTGTGGAAGGGGTATTAAAGAAAATCTCTGATCTTAAAATCCCTGATCTAACCTTGGCTGAACTCCTTTCCATCTCACCATCTGTGGCTGAAGGCATGAAGAAATGGGTTTCTCGGCAACATGTGGAGATTGGTCCCAACAAATTTAAAGTTTCCTCTGGAACCTTGATAGAAGACTCTGGTGGAACAGATCCTCCTTCTGATTCAAATCTTTCTTCCTGTCCTCTTGAATTTTTACCATGCTCTCTGGGTGACTCATCCAAAACGGTTTCTCTACTTGTTGATTCTGGGTCCCAACTAAACTTAATTTTGGATGCAATGGCCTGCAAGCTCAATCTCAATCCAAGGGTCAGCTTCAACTCTGCGGTTTATGGAATTGGGAATCAATCTTGTGAGTTGGTGGGTATTGCTGAGGATGTGCCAGTTCTGGTTGGTCAAAATATTGTTGGAACCTGTCACTTTTGGATCACGCGTCTGGAAGGTCCTATGATTTTGGGTTGTCCTTTCTTAATAGACTTTGGAGCCACCCTGATGTTTTCCAATCAAGTTGGGGAGAGAATTCTTCTTCCTGATGCTGAGGGTAGGAAGATTGAAGTTACTCTCTGTTCTTTGGATTCTGGTTGTTGGGAAAGAGATTTCCCTGGTTTTTTACCTAAATCGGTTCTGAAGGGGAAGCAGAAGGATTCTTCTAACTCCTCTCATTTTTAGGCAGAATAGTTTGTAATACTAATAGTTGTAGTTCTTCTAAGCCTTGGACTTCAACTACAGGGCCAACTTTTATCTCTGAGGCATATTTTTCATCCTTTTCATCTCTTTCTTCTTTTTCTTCTGATCTTGAAAATAACAAAAACCAAAAAACATGTTAAAAGACAAAATTCAAAAAATATTTCTCCTCTCTCTGGTTCTGTTGTTTCTTCTTTTCCTTGAACTCTTATCACTGATCAATCTCCCTCTAGCCCTGGTTTGATTCTCCGCAATGAGTATAAACTAGATCCTGATCTCAATTCTTTTCTTAATGGTTTTGGTATGGAGGAGTATGGGCTCCAGTGGAGGCACTTGGGGGTAAAAGTAAGTCCTCCCAATTGTGCACCATGAGGGCATTCTTCTACCATAGTTTTTGAAACTCTACCTTGTGCCACACATGTGAGAAAAGCGTTATGTTTTGGATCCTCTTTTATGGAAAAGGCACCTTTTGAAAATTTTATGGAACATCAAAACTTGGAGAATGTTGGAATCTGGTCTCAATTGTTGTACTCAGGTCTCACTGGTGAATGCTTGGAAGAAACAAGAACTTCTCTCTTTTGCCACCAAGTATAAGCCAGTTGCAAAAAAGGTCCAGCCTGTCAACCAACCCATGCCTCTCAATCTCAATCCTCCTCTCATGCGTCCCCCTCTATCTTGTGATCCTTATTGTGGTCTAACTCACTCCCTTATTGGCCCCTTTGTACCTTGTTTTTGTTTCACAGAAGAAAAATTGCAGGTGGTCAACTTTGGTCCAGATGGATGGGTTTTAGCTGATGAGTTAAATTTGATCAAAAATATCTTATCTCTAAGGGAAAAATCTATTGCATTCTGTGAAGAAGAGAGATGTCTCTTGAAAGAATCCTATGGTCTCCCTTATATCATCCCTGTAGTTGAACAAAATCCTTGGCAAAGGAAAAAGATCCCTATTCCTGCTGCAAAAGTCAATGAATTCATCAATTTGGTCCGCAAACGAGTCCGTACGGGTCTATATGAACAGTCAAACTCCAGTTACTCTAGCCCTGTTTTCTGTGTTCTAAAGAGGAATGGTAAACTTAGAGTTGTTCATGATCTCCAACCTCTCAATAAGGTTACTATTATGGACTCTGGTGTTCCTCCTGCCACTGAAGAATTTGTTTAATCCTTCTCTGGGAGAGCCTGTTATGGTCTAGGAGACATCATGGGGGGTTAAGACAAACAATCTTTGCATCCTATTTCTTTGCCGCTCACTAATTTTGATACTCCTCTTGGTTGATTTCAACTGACTCAATTGCCTCAAGGTGCCACCAACTCGGTTGCAGTCTATCAGGCTCAGATGATGTGGATCCTCCAGGACAAAATCCCGGATCATGTGGGTATCTTTATTTATGATGGTGGGATTAAAGATCCAGTTTCTGACTATGATAATGAGATCTTACCTTGGCACTCAGGAATTCAATGATTTATCTGGGAGTAGGCTACTATCTTGGAAAGGATTTTTTTTTGAATCAAGGAATCTGGCCTTACTGTCTCCGGATCAAAACTTCCTGCCTGTGTCCCTGCCTTGGAAATTGTTGGTCATATAGTCTGCAAGGAAGGAAGAAGGAAGGCACCCTCTGAAGTCAACAAAATCATCTCCCGGCCCACTCCAATAAATCCAACAGAATTTAGAGGTTTGCTATGACTTGTAACTTATGTCAGGATCATCATTCCCTCTCTATCCAAAATTTGTGCACCCTTGTGTTGTCTAACCAGAAAGGAAGCTGAATGGATTTGGACCCAAGATTGCAAACAATCATTCCAGTTGCTCAAAACTATTTTTGACAATGACATAGTTTTGAAAAAGATCTCTTATGGGCCTGGAGCAGGCAAAATAAAATTGGCTGTAAACTCTAGTTATCAATCTGTTGGACTTCTCTTACTCAGGAGGATGAAAATGGTTTGGACCGCCCTGTTCTTTATGAATCTTTGCTATTTTTGGATGTGGAATCTAGATACTCTCAGCCCAAACTGGAACTCTGTGGTGTGGCCAGAATGCTGAAGAAACTCCAAACAGTACTCTGGGGACAACATTTCAAATTGCAAGTTGAGGCTTGATCCATTGTGGAAATGATCAATGCTCCCAGTCTTCCCAATGCTCCAATGACTCACTGGGTAGCTTTTATCCATTTTTTCTCTTTTGATATTGTCCATAGGCCTGGGAAATATTTTACTATGCCTGATGGTTTATCTAGAAGACCGGTTGGAGACAATGAATCGGATGTTGGAATGGATTCCAATGAGGAAGAACCCTTGGTCTGCCCTGTTTTTTATTTCTCCTCCAAAGATTACTCTGGTTTCCAACAACGTTTCTGGCTTAAGTTAGAGCAGTACCTTTCAACTATCCAAAGACCCCCTGATCTCTCTGCCAAAGAATTTTGATCCCTTAAAGGAAAGTCTTCTAGTTTCTTTGTCCAAGGTTCTAGGCTTATGAAAAGAGGAACTACTTGTGAGCTTGTTGTGGTTAATATCCAGGCTAAGCAAGATTTGATCCTTGAAAGTCTCCATAAGGGCCTTGGTCATTGTGGGGAAACCAAAACTTATCAACAATTATCCAAACAATTCTGGTGGCCATCTCTGAAGAAATCTGTCTCTCAATGGTGCAAGAGTTGTGAACTTTTTCAAAAATGTGATCTTAGGCGTCCAGCAGAAATTTTCTATCCTACAGGGGAGTCCACTGTCTTTGTAAGGGTTGCTATGGATGTGGTTCATATCAAGGAAGGTGGTGCTAAGTACCTCATTGTGGCTAGAGATGATTTTTCTGGATGGGTTGAAGCTAGATTCCTTGAGAACCTTAGTTCTGAAGCTGTGGCAGCTTTCCTTCATGAGAATTGGACGATGTGTTACGGTTTGGCTTGATCTTATTCTACTGATGGTGGCTCGGAATTTGGTGGAAACCTGGCTGAAATGATCCAATTGCTCCCTGGGCATCATAGAGTTACTACTCCCTATTATCCTGCAGGAAAAGGCATGGTGGAGAGAGGCCATGCTCCCTTGAAGGCTTCTCTGGTTAAACTGGCTGGTGAGAGTGGCAAGAATTGTTGGAAGTTTCTCCCCTTGGTCCTCTTCTCTGATTGAATTTCCACCAAGCAAACCACTGGCTATTCTCCTTATGAAATCATCTTTGGTCAGAGGGCTGTTCTTCCTCTTGATCCTGAAATGGAGTCTTTCTTGGGCATCTCTTGGGAACAAGTTTCTTTGACTACTGACCTATTAGTTGCCAGATCAAAGCAACTGGAGCGGAGTGAAGATATTTGTAACAAAGCTTATCAGAAGATGATGGAAACAAGAGAAAAATCAGTTCAGTGTTGGGAAAATAAACATCTAAATCAAATAAGGGATCCTTTAAACCCTGGTGATCTGGTATTGGCTTATAATTGATCTTTAGAGACTCAGTGGGGAAAACTTTTTTCAAATTGTTGGAATGCTCCTTATAGAGTTGTTTGTCAAGTTAGAGGTGGATCTTATGTTTTGGAAGAACTGGATGGTACTCAGTTGGCTAGAAGGTTCTCTTCTGATCAAGTTAAGAGATTTTATTGTCGTGGGGGCAGTTTGGGTTCAAAGTAAGTCCTCCCAATTGTGCACTTCCAGGGTCTTCTGCTGCGTTTTGTTGTAAAAACTCTACTCTATGCCACATACGTGAGCACCTGGGACATTGTTTCTTCTCCATATTTAAGCTCTTTTGGATGGATCAAGATGGGTTCCAACATTTTTTTTAGAGGATCAAGAAACGGCCAATTATTTTCTTTTTCATGTTTTCAAAATTATGGTGCAGACTAGGGACAGTCTGTGAGTTGGGGAGAGATGTGGTGAACCATTCGGGACACCTTGAAAAAAAAAAAGACTTTTTCTTATCCCCCCTCTTTGCTCATCCTTATCCGCGCCCGCCGCGCGTTGCTTGTCCTTATCCGCGCCTGCCGCGTGTTGCTCATCCATACCTTATCAAACCTGTCCCAACCGCGCCTCCAAGGGCTTTTCCAATCTTTGGACCCATAAATCTCCCACCTCACTCAATCTATCAGTCATCAATCTCAAGCCTGTCAGGATTTACTCAATTGCCTCAAGCCAATCTCCTATCTGCCCATCCGCAATCTCACAAACTTCATCTGTCACCCTTCCTGGGACTCTCACACCTTCTTCCGCCTTTGGAATAGGGGTGGAGAGTGTCAACTACCACCCGCAGACATCTGCGGCGGTCCAGTTCATTTTCCTTTCCCACCCCGTCCCCCTTTGGACAAGGGGTGGGTGATTCTGGTGTTGTCGCGCGCGCCCATCCATGGACAGACGCAAGAGATGGTGAAGGGATGAGAAGGATTTCCACCAGTGCGTGATCAAATTTTTCCGGTCACCTGATTTTCTTTTTTCCGTTCTATTTGTATAATCCGTTGAACATAGTCTAACAAGCCTCCTGCCCATATAAGGAGGGGGAGAATCAAATGATATGGCAGGGAAGGAGCAGAATCCTATCATCACATCAGATATCTTTGAATACCCCTTGATCCTTGAGCCTCCATACTGAAACCCTTGATCCTTGATCCTTATCATCAACCAATAGCTTTGCTGGTTGAAGAAGAATTTTTCTAATCAAATTCTTGAGTGCGTTACACCACTCCTGAGCCCCTTATCCAACCATACTGGCCCTGATCACCCTTTGATTATCTTTATGGAACCAGTCACGTTTGACTGAAGAGGTTCGATTAAGCTTAAAACCTGGAGTGTTAAACCTCCCTTCCCTTCTTTTGAATTTGAATTCCGCCACACTAATCTTGAGTCCCTTGGGAAGTGTTAGGTCATTCTTGCTTGAATCAGTTATTGTTTTTGCTTCAAGAGCTTCTTCAAACAATTAGCTTTGTCTTGTGCATCCACCCACAGTTATCTGGTACCCTTCAAGCGCTTGATTGCGGAGAGATGGGCAGGTTAATTGAGAACCTGGAGGTTGTTTGGGATTGAGTTGATCTTTCCAAAGCTCCTGCCGACGACCAGAGCTTTTAGCTTGTGGGTGTTGTCACTTACAATTGCCTTGTCTTGTTGAACTCTGAACAATTCTTGACTACTTCTATTCAAGTGTTCCCTGAAATCATCTTGCCTCAGATAGTGTTGTCTCCCAGCCACCGGCCACTACAATCTTTATCCTCTTACTTTTGGTTCCCATTTACCAGGTTCTGGACTTTGATCTAGGTTACATTGAAATATTTTTGTAACACTCAGGAGGGCAGCCTAAAAACGCACGTATCCCCTCCAAAGAACTGCCAAAGCCCTGCGCCATATGGAGTCTTAAACCGTCCTCCTTTCTTCATTTATTTGGATGGGAAGGGGTGTTGCGTTGTTACTAGGTGTGGGAACGTCCGCACGGACATTTGCTAGCGACAGGCTGGGGTGAGAATCTCTCACCCCAGTCTGGAAGATTGGCAGAAGGGAACCAGGCCTCCCCAAGCTTGAAGATTCCATTGTAAAAAAAAAAAATCCACTTTCATTTGTGTTATCCAATTGTAAATAGTTACAGGGCTCTCTAGCCTATAAAAGGATGGGCTCTCCCCTGCTTTTTTCCATTGTCAATTCTTGCCACTAATAAGAATTATGAGCTTCTGATCCAAGAGCTCCTTCCTTTGTGAAATTGATCACTTATCCAGATACATCTTTTCATTATCCCTTGATCCTTATCCCTTACCCTTGACTTTTTTAAGTCCAAACTCTGATCTGCCCTTCTGTGGCCCTGTTCTTTATCACCAACCACAGGCTTGCTTGTTGAAGAAGAATTCATTAAATTGACTTCTTGAGTGTGTTATACCACTCTTGATCATTTTTCTGACCATTATTTGGTCTTGATCATTCATTTGATTGCCTTTATGGACCAGTCATGTTTGACTAAGAGGTTTTATTAAGTTTAAACCTGGAGGGTTAAACCTCCCTTTAATTATTCAAGTTGCATTCTGCCACACGATTCTTGAATCCTTGAGAAGTATTGGGTTACTCTTAGTCCAATATTTTTATGTTTTTTTCAGTGATCCATAAACATATTGCATTGTCTTGTGCATCCACCCACAGTTATCTGGTACCCTTCAAGCGCTTGATTGCGGAGATTTGGGCAGGTTCATTGAGAACCTGGAGGTTGATTTGGTTTGAGTTGATTGCTCCCAAGAACCTGCTGACGACCAGAGTTATTAGCGTGTGGGCGCCTTTACTTACCACTGCTTTGTTCTATTGGACTTTGAGCAAACTTTAACTTATTTTGTTCAAATTATTTCTCCTCATCATCTTGGTTCAGGTAGTGCTGCTTCCCCCCTCAGCTATTGTTGCTATTGACTTATCCATATCCCATTTGATTCCTCATTAACAAAGGTTACTGGACCTTGATCCTGGTTACATTTAAATATTTTTGTAACACTCAGGAGGGCAGCCTAAAAAAGCACCTATCCCCTCCACAGAACTTCCAATGCCCTGCGCCGTTTGGAGTCTTACACCGGCAAAGTATTACCCCTGAAGTAGAAAAAGCTCTGAAGCTCCTTCCCCCTGAAACTGAATGGCCTTAATTCTCTGGTGAAGGAGAACAAAACCACATCAGCTTCATTAAATTTATTGACTATACCCTTGCCTCTTATGAACTACCTGATACTATAGCAGTAGTGAGACTACCCAGGCTGTTTGAAGGAGTAGCACTGGATTGTTTTATCAAAAAAAGAGGAGAATTAGTATCCCAAACTTGGAACAGTTGGAAATGTCTCATCAAAGAACAGTTTGGTACTAGAATCTGGAAAAGTAAAATGATGAAAATCTTTGAGAACCCTTTTTTTGACCCTTTAAAGGACAAACCCCACAAGTATTGTTTGGAACAAAAGAAGAGGCAAGATTGTTTATATCCTGAAGCTGACAAAGAAGAAAACAATGAATGGCTCCTCAACCTATTTAATGGACACCTTAATCACAATTTGAGGTGTAGAATGTTGGTGGATGCTGATCTCTCCACTCTCATTGGTATTCTGGAAGAAACCATTGATATGAATGGTCTTGATAAAAGAAAGAATAGACCTTTGGAACCCGCTCCCAAGATTTGAGAAGAATACAATCCCAAAACCAAAGACTTTACTACTCCCCAATTAGAAGTTACAAATACTTCTGAGACTAAGGAAAAGGTATTCTGGAATTGTAACCAAACTGGACTTGTGATACCTGACTGCCCCCATCCAAGGAGGAAAAACACTCTCATTGAAGGGGAAGAGGATGATAATGAACCTGACCCTCAACTTGATGACACTGATGGATCCCTCTCTGAAAGTGAATGAACTATCAATAACCCTATCAATGTCATTGAAGGAAGTATAGAATCTTCCTTAGACATTCACTCTGTTCATGAAGATTCTAATTTACCTCAGAGGTGGAATCCCAGTAAGAAAATTCATCATGTTTCTGAAGCCAAAACCTTGACTCTCAAATCCTCTTCCAGTAAAAGTTACACTTATGGTAAAACCTGATATGCTACTGGTTTGATCCAAGGTTCTCCTGTGAAGTTACTCTTAGACAGTGGAGCCTTTTCCTCTTGTGTTAGTTCAACTTATTTGGAACATAAAGATCCAAATTGGAGATTGAACTTTCTACCAATACCTCAGGCTAAGTTCAGCGGTTGTAAATCTTCCCTAAATTTTTTGTCCTCTGATATTGTTCTCCCCCACGCAAAAGGCTCAATCAAACTGAAAATTGAATTTTTAGTGCTCCGGAATGGAGTGTGTGATTAATTTCACCAAGGCCAAATTGGAGTCTCTGGCTGGCCAGTGACTTCATGTCACCATCCAGTCCCATTTTCTGGCCAATTGAATTTATTCTTTAGTTCATCTCAGTTTAAATCAAAAAGAAAACATGATTCACATTGTATTCACCATGGTAGAAAATGAATGCCACTTGTAATTCCCCAAGGGAAAATCCTGAATTCACTTGGATATTCACATTGATTCAACCATGAATCACTTGAAATTCCCTATGAAATAAAAATTCCCAATTAAAGATTGTATATTTTGATATCCTGGCTTCAATTTCAGTGATCAATATTTTTCACAATGCAATAACAGCTTCATTCTGATTAATTTCAGTATTCATAAAAAAAATTATTTGACAGTTTATTTCATCACTTTTATGTAAAACTACCAAGTCTATATTACAAATTTCATTTGTGTTATTCCAGTCATTCATATGTGTTCCAAATCTGGTTTCATTACTGAAAAATCAGCTCCAAATCAATTTTAATTTATCCTTCATGACACTTATATGGATAGAAAATAATATTTAAGTTCCAAATTTTAATAGGGGTTTTATTAAAAACATACTAATTTTATACCACTCAGGAATTTCAATCAGAAATAATATGAATGATGTAAAGTCTGAAATGAGAAAATATATGAGGTATTATATTTCCAAATCATATGCCATAGAATTGAATTAGAAAGCCACAATAATGATGGGTGATATTTCTGAATGATAATGAATCTGGTTTTGTGGAAATTTGAATTTGAAGCTCCCTTTGAAAGATTTAATAGAATATGAGGAAAGATCTTCTGACACTAAGAGCAGCGGATCAAGGATTAAGATGGGGGCACTCCAGTTCAGATTGAGAAAGAACTGATGATGAATTTCACTTCATCAGACACTGACTTAAATAGAGTAAGTACAATATGGCCAACTAGTGGTTAAGCACAAAGAAATAACAATGAATATGGATAATTCAATATTGGACCATAGAGTCCACACAACGTTTAGGGCAACATAGGCAGACTGAGATTAGAGAATATAAATCTGAGACTAGTATGGTTGCACTCATGATTTTGGGCAACATAAATATCAGACTAAAATTCTAACACACCCCCTTGCCTAAAGCTTGAGGGAAATAAAACAAAAAACACTTGCACATCTATTAAATCCAACATGACTTCTCAGAATGAAGAGATTATTGAACGCTTCAATAAAGGCCTATCCCATTAGAAAGGAACAAAATCTTGTGATTTTTGAACTAAAATTGAACTTAAAATAGAGCCTATTGTATCAAAAAGTAACACAAAAATTCCTATCATAATTTTCAAACCCCAGTTTATTCTGAACAACAACTACTTAAAAAGGTTTGCTCACAAAGGAGCAATAGTGACAGAAGACTTATAAGGTAGCTACCAGACCCAGGATGGAGTTAGGTAAGATGAGGTTAAGGCAAGAACAAGCCAAGTGGAGTCAGTACAGGATCAGCAACAAGGACATGGTAGATAGCAACTTAATTGGAGCAATGGTAGATTTGAGGGAAGCAACAGAAAATTTGCAATTGCGCAACAGGAGGAAAACTAACGGTATGACAATTGAATTCAAGAGTGCATCGGCAAGGTTGCGGAGTCTGATGTGAGTTGGCCAAGCAAATGGAACAGTAAAAAGACAAGCAACCAAGCCATAGCAAAGATGGCGAAGGCATTGCGGCGGGCTAAGACAATAAAAAAATGGGCTGGTGCAAGTTTGAAGCCAAAAAATTCAAGATGGAGTGACCAAGATGATGGATGGTAGCAATCAAACTGAGTGGGTGGTTGAGGAAATACATATCAAGTTGACCAAGCGGAGGGATGTGAGATGATGCATTAAGCTAAAAGAATAAAACAAGAGTGATCCAGAAAAGAAGATCAAAGTTGCATGGAGATGATGACCAAGAGATTGGTTGTTAGAAGGAATGCAACTTGCATCGCAAGAACGGGTTGCTGACTGAGATCAAAGGCTAGATATAAGTTGAGCAAATGCGACGTCAACCTGGAATGGCAAACAAGATAGTAAGACAATTTCAACAAAGATGGGAACCCAATTTGATGGCACAGAGGAGACTAAATGAGAGCAATTGGCCAAACACAATCATTTTCAGCTCTCTGATACCAGGAACCTTGCAGTCCTTTAGCTACAGAGAGTGATAAAAATCCTGGAATAATAGTAATAATTATTATTCCAATGATAAACACTTAGAAGCTCAAATCAATGATATGATAAGATCAGTTTCAAGGTTTAATTGGTTAGGTAATAAATGGTTTTCAATATAATATAAAAGAGGGGCCACATTATTATACTACTGGGGATCTTTAAAGACTAGCAACCTCTCTTCAAGGGGCCTCCTTAGGCAGTTTAAGAACCTTGGAATAAAGATGGGTGCCTTAGAAAGGAATTATTCCACTAATCGCCGGGCTTAACAGCACAAATGGCCAAGACAGGAAGGGTAACACTCACTCTGAGCACTTTACCACAAGAATCCTGGAATAATTGGAAGGGTTCCAGAGCAGATGGGGTAGATTGCTTCACTAAACTTCAATGGTTGATTGGTTAATAAGGGTAAATAATACTACTACAGATTATGTCATAAATCACTTGCTTATCTTAATAGAAGCACTTGATCAACAATGAAACAGTGTCTGATTGATAATAAATAATTCATGGTAACTATGATGGAATAATGGATCCAAAGAGGTCTGTATAAATATCTTTTTGGGTGATTTTGAGCTTCTCAGGGCAGGTATAGAGGGTTCTGCTCGTGGGCTGAGGCTTGTAATCAGGTCAGGGCAAAATTGGCACGTCCACTTGGTGCTTTCAATTGGCTGTCCTTAGATCTGCTGGATTTCTGTACTATTTTAGCCACAGGATCTATTAATCTGTTATGGCCTAAATTTGATCATTCTGTACTCATCCTTCATTTTTCCTATTGATATTGCTTTAAAGCGGGAGGATTTGGATGTTTAGGGATTGTCCATTATCTGCTGATCATGTAGATAATTGTTAAAAATTTTTATGAACACTCCTTGTAGTGTTTTGTGGTCTTCAAAGATCAGGGTCAGTGATTTATGTAATAATCCTTGATCTTTGATTTATTATTAAAAAAATGTTTTAAACTTAATTTTCATTAATTTTATTTAAGTTTTGATCTTTTTAGATCATTATTAATACATATGTCAGTTTTTTACATATACTAGGCAACCCTAACTAGGTTGTAGCTCTTCTGAGCAGTACCTGGTTGTCAGATTAGTCACAACTCATCCAGACGCGGGGATCAGTTAGTACAGATGCGCGCGGGGTAGGATCCACTGCGCGCGTGGCAGAGTCAGCTGCGCGCGGTTCTCTAGTACGCAGGAATCTGCTACTACTAGTACGTAGGGATATGTAATGATGCGGGGCTGTGCGCGGGAATTGTGACATAACACATTTCCGCGGTAACTCCTAAAATATACACAACACCTCAATTCTGAGTGAATTTTAGGTGTAAACCCTATACATAAAAATACGTGTGAGATATTAGAATGGCCAAAAGTGTCATACTGGTGTCGTAATTTTTGGTACTTTTCTTTTTAATTATTTTGAAAACATAAGGACTTCGAATTAAAGGGTGGGGTCAGTGAGTGAACCTACCTAATTTTGGGTGAGAAATCAATTTAGGTAATAATATTCATGGATTATTCACTCCTTATTTTGTTAATTGAGATATTTTTATTTTTCATAGTTTTGTGCTGCTATTGAAAGTTTGCTCTGTAAATAGTAGCATGCTGACATTCCTTCATTCCAAGATATGTCTATATCTGAAAAAAAAATTTTGGGTTAATGCCTCCTGCTGGCTCTGTAGTTCCTGAGGTGTATAGGTCTGTCAGGGATATTATTTTCATGCAACCATTCATCTTTATCAGCTGATTCTCCCTTGTATCTAACCAGGTAGAGTCTGATGTCTTTTCCATTGATCCTATCTTTTTTATCTTTAAGGATCTTGCTAATTTCCTTTGTCCTTTTCAGGCTCTTCTGTAACAGGTATTGCAAATGAAGGAGTATTTTCTCCATTCCTTGGGTGGTAGGGTTTGATGAGAATTACTTTGAAGACAGGATGCTTTCTAGAAAGCTCATCACTGAGGATTACTTCCACAGCATTTTTACCATGAATTTTATTAATGGTGAAAGGTCCAACAAAAGATGTTATAAGCTTTCTATTTCCAGCTAAGTTGAGAAAGTTGGTGGTAGAGATCAAGACTTGATCACCAATCTTGAAATCAGGTTCCTTATGGGTTTTATCCCACCTTTGCTGGTTATACTCCACAGCATCCTGGACATACTTAAAAGCATGTTTGTTGGCTACATCTATCATTATTTTGAAATCAAGTGATGAAGGGTGAATATTGGTTAGCTGGTGGTTAAGGTTGTCCTTGGGTAATTCAGGAATCCATCCTCTTTCCAGTATGTAAGGTGCTTCCTTAGTGGTAGAGTGCTTGCTACTGTTGAAGGCCATCTCCAGTGCAGGTAAAAGGCTAACCCAATTGTGGAAATAACTGTCTGAATTCTTGTATTCTAGTCCAAAGCCACAGAATCTCCTGAGCATGTCTTCCAGGGTCTGAATCATCCTTTCAGCTAAGCCATCCATCTGAGGGTGATAGGCTGTAGAGAAAGCTAAGGTGGTTCCAAGCATATCATGAATATTTCTCCAGAACTCAGAGGTGAATTTAGGATATTTGTCACTGATAATAATCTTGGGAACCCCAACATCAGCAATGAGTCTGTTCCAAAATAATAGGGCAACTTCCATAGCAGTGTCTTCCTTGTGATTAGGTAGGAACTTTGCTTTCTTGGAGAACCTATCCACAATGACTAAGAATGAGTTGTAGGAATAAGATCCTCCTGGTGGTAGTCCAGTTACAAAGTCCATATTGATGATCTCCCATCTATTCTTGGGTTCAGAAATATTTTGCAGTAGACCAAACCTTTTCCCAGTGATCCTGTTGGACTTCTGACAAGTTTCACAATTGGTAACATACTGTATAGTGGAGTCTCTCCAATTAACCCACCAAGCAGTTTGTTTAACCTTATCTAAGGTTCTATCAGCAGATAAATGACCAGATGACCAGTTATCATGGCACTCAGCCAGAACATATTTTATATGATCATCCTTAGTTAAGACTATAACACTTAAATATTGATGCCTATAGTATACCAGACCATCCCATATGGTGATCCTTCCGGCTTTTTATGGTTTCAAAAGAGGTTCAGGTAGGCTATTGATCAATTCAGATGGTGGAGAAGTACTCTCCATAATAGAAATCAGAGTTTTCATTCCAGAACTGTAAGATTCTTTGATTGAGTTGAACAATGATTCATTCAGTTCACAAATGTGAATTCCCATTAAAGGAGCTTCAATGTTCAATTTGTTAATGTTAAGGATAGGGAAGATATCATTATAATCTGGATCATAAGCACGGTTATTTGGGTCATTGGGTAAAGCATTCCTGCTCAGATTATAAGCATTCTGGTGTTTAGTCCCAGCTTGATGAACTATGGTCATCTGACCTCTGTACTGTTGTATAGCTATCTGCCATCTTGACATGTGCCTACTAGGGGTCTTCATGTTCATTAATGTCCTGACAACATTACAGTCATTAATCACAGTGAAATTGGTGCCTTCCAGGTTATAATGGAGTTTCTCTAGAGCCCATACTAAGGCAAGACATTCAATTTGACTTGCCCCGTACCATTTCTCAGTGTCTGTAATCTGTCTGGATATGAAGATTATAGGTTTTTTGACTGGTTTGTCATCCTCTTTGACTTCTAGGTGTAAAGCAGCTCCTAGCCCTTCCATGCTGGCATCTATGTAGAGTTTGAAAGGTTTAGAATAATTGGGCTGGATCAGTACTGGAGCTGAAGTCATTGCCATTTTGAGTTCCTCACACTTCTTGACTCTGTCATGATTCATTTCAAACATGGTGGTGTTGTTTCAGATCTCATACAGAAATTTGGTTAGAAGAGCAAACTTTGGTAAGTACTTCCCTATAGTAGCTGCAGAAGCTGATAAAGGATAGGAGTTTAGTTTTATTCTGAGGCATGGGCCTATTCATTACTTCTGCTATCTTGTTTTGGTCAGCAGCTAAGTTTAGTCCAGAGACAATTTGTCCTAAGGCCTTGAGATCTCTGTAGCCAAAGTTACAATTTTTCATTGATACTTTTAATCCCATGGCAGAGATGGTTTTGAGGACTAGCCTTAATTTCTCCATGTGAGTATCCCAATGATCAGAGTAAATGATAACATCATCAATGTATACCATCATCCATCCCTGTCTGATGAATAATCCTAAGACAATATCCATCATCGTTTGAAATGGAGAGGGAGCATTTTTGATACCAAAAGGCATCCTAAGATACTCATAAATTCCCAAATAACAGATAATTCTCATGAATTTTGGACTATCAGGGCTGACAGGTATTTGGTGAAAACCTTTCAGCATGTCCATGGTAGTGATGTAATTAGCCTTGGACAGGTTAGGCAGAGCATGGTCAATCCTTGGAATTGGATAATAATCAGCTTGGGTGTAGTTGTTTAGCATTCTAAAATCTCCAACCATTCTTGACTTATCATTGTTCCAAGCTATAATTACTGGGGTAGTGATATCCACTTGTTCATTGTGGCCTACTTTCCTGAAGACTTGTAAATCAACCAACTCTTGAACATGTCTTTACAGAGCAGCTCTGGATTTTGGACTAGAAGGGTAAGCAGGTCTCCTGAGGTTAGGTGGGTAAGGAGGCTTAATAGTTAGGGTTAGGATCATATCATGTCCTTTGATGTTACCAATAGGGTGATCCTTGGTACAGAAAGCATTCTGATTTTCAAAGCATACTTGTAGGATATCCCAATTCTGTTCTTCATTGAGAAGGGAATTCAAAGCAGCTTGAGAGAAGTATTCCTGATTTAAACTCTCTAAGTGTTTTTCATAATATGAATCAGAAGTTTGAGCATTTACGTGGCATATTTGGAACTTATTATTCCAGTCTCCACCCATAGTGAAGTATCTACCCTTGCTTTGGAATACATCTATACCATATAAGAAAAGAGAATCCTTTCCAAGGATAAAATAATCACATACTCTGTTTTGGAGCACTACAAATTCAATGTTCAGTTTGAGTGATACTTTAGAGTGAGGGAGTATGATATCAGAAGACCATACTCCAACAGCATTGAGAGCAGAATTAAAACTGCTGAACTTAGCCTGAGGTACTGGTAGTAAGTTCAATTTCCAGTTTGGGTCTTGTTTCTCCAGATAAATTGAACCAACACAAGAGCAAAAGGCTCCACTGTCTAGAAGTAACTTAACAGGGGAACCTTGGATTAAACCAGTAGCATAGCATGTTTTGCCTGAAGTGTAACTTTTACCGGAAGAATGTTTCAGATTCAAGGCCTTAGCCTTGGAGATATGATGAATCTTCATGTTGGGATTCCATTTTTGAGGTAAGTTAGAATCCTCATTGACGGAATTTATATCCAGAGTAGACTCAATACTACCTTCAATAACATTGATGGGGTTAGTGATCATTAGATCACAATCAGAGAGTGATCCATCATTATCATCAAGGTGAGGGTCAGGATTTTCATAATCTTCTCCTTCAATAAGATTAATCCTATTCCTAGGTAGAGGAAAATCAGGTTTTACGTGTCCTGTTTGGTTACAGTTCCAACATACTTTTTCCTTTGATTGTGAAGTCTTCTTGAAACCCAAGGTAGATGGATTAGTAGCAGGGGATTCTTTATTTTTGGCATTATATTCTTCCCTTTTCCTAGTATTTTTTTCCTTGGGGAGTCTATTGACCCTTTTCTCAAGACCATTCATATCAATAGTTTCTTCCAATAAACCTATTAAGGTGGAAAGATCTGAATCCATAGGCATCCTGCAACTTACACTGTGGTTGATTTTTCCAGGAAATAAGTTGAGGAGTCTTTCATTGACTTCTTCTCTATCAGCATCAGGGTAGAAACAGTCTAACCTCCTTTTCTGGTCTAAGCACCACTTATGAGTTTTGTCTTTGGATGGATAAAACTGGGAAGTTTCAAAAGTTTTCATCATTTTTCTTTTCCAAATCCTGGTACCAAATTGTACCTTGATCATTTCTTTGCAATAATTCAAGGATAAAGATCCAACTTCTTCTCTTTTATTGATAAACCAATCAAGAGCTACTCCTTCAAATAGTCTGGGAAACCTTACAACCGCTATTGCATCAGGGAGCTTGTAAGAAGAAAGAGTATAGTCAATAAATTTAATGAAAGTGACATGGTTGTATTCTCCTTCTCCAGAGAATTTAGGCCATTCAGTGATTGGTGGAAGTAAATTCAAAGCCAACTCCATTTCAGGAGTGGGACTGGGTCTGAAAGACTCATTCATATTTATCCTGGTTCTGGGAGGAACACTAGGAGTACTGTTGAACCTGGCAGGTCTAGTTTCTTCTAGATCAATGACCGGAGAGTTAGTAGAATTGATCTTAAGATCTCTGAGATTATTCTTAATCATACCTAACTCCAGATCAAGTTTATTGCTTAATAATTCAATTTTATCAATCAGATGAGCTGAAGGAGTAGGACTGGTCTTCCTAACTTCTTCCTTAAGCTGGTCTATGGTTGCAAGAATATCTTCCTGAAAGATTGATTGGTTATCATCAGTATGTTTCATCAGGTCCAACTTACTAGCTTTTACACTATCCTTGATTTGTTGTATTTCTAACTCATCAATTCTCATAATCTGAGACTGAGTGTCAATCACTCTGAAAATACTTGAACTCAATTTTTCCAATTGTTGATAAACTTTGTCAAAGAATTGGCTAATAATTTTAAAACTGTGAGACACATTTACAGAAAAGCTATTGAGAGCTTGTACATCTGATTGTGGTACACCTTTTTCCACTTCTGAGCTAGGGATATTATGCTGCCCCAATCCTTTGGGTTCCTTAACTTCTGATGGGCTGAGGACCTCTTATTTTTGAGGTCCTTTTGCTTTAAGGAAGCTAACTGATCCCAAGGATTCCAGTTCTGCACGTAGCCTTCTACTTCTTTCTTTGGGATCAACCTTTTCAGAGAAATCTGAGATTTCATTGCCAGAGAAATAGCTTTTCTCATACCTGGTTGATCCTCCTGGGTCTGAGCCAACTTTAATTGTTCCCAATAGATTACGTGCTCTTTCACTAACACTTTGACTCCTTCCTCCTTGGTTGAGTCCAGCTTGGGTGGCGTAGGAGGACCTGTACCCTCCTGGGATAACATGGTGCGCAACAGAAGTTTCTCCAACAGTTTGTTGGTCAAATTGGTGGCTGCGGTGGTTGCTGTTGTTGTCCCCCGTGACGCTATGGTCACGGGTTTGAGTCCCCTCATTGCGCTTGCGACTGGAGTCCTTGCCCGCGCGGGTTCCTCTGGCCAGAGATCTATACAACTGGGCTCTACCTGTTGCGCGGGTTTTGAGCCTATTTTGATACAAAGCACCAAAAAAAATGTTGTCAAAACTTTTGAAAAGGCCTTTTAAAAATATAAAAATGATATTTTTTGTGTTTTTTATATTTGTAATAATTCTTTTATATATATATTAACTTACTTAAAGTTAAATTCAGAGGTACCAACACTTGGTTGGGATCACAACTGTCCTTGGTGGGTATTTCAATGGGGTCTGAGTGAGTTCCAATCAGATCCTGGGGTAAGTCCAAGGGTACACTGTCTGGGACGTCCTCTAGGAGGTCCTGGTCAATGAGAACACCAAAAACAAAATCCACTGAGAGGGATACAAACAAAAATATAAGTTTAATATTTTTTGTATTTTTACGTGTTAAAATGATATTTTTAGAAATAAATAATCACTTTTATTAATTTTGGATTTTTATTTATATTCAGGATTATTTAGTTTATAAATAGAAAGCTTCCTTTTATAAATCTTCCACTCCTTATGTTGCCTCAATGAAGAATTGTAATTGATAATTCTTTCAATCTCAAGTTATTTTTCCTTTGTAACCTGCTTTTTATGATAAAGCAATTTCTCCTGTTTTGCTCAGGAGTTATAATAACAGGGACAAAGTTATGGAGTTTTTCTTCTTTTTTCTTTTTAAGAAGGTTCAAATAATAATTGATCAATTCTCCGTTGGTCTTAATATCCACTAATAAACAAATGATCAAAAATATATGTTATAAGTATGTTAACTTATTTTTTTTAAAAAAAATATATAGAATGGTCCAAGGAATAAATAATTAAAAATTGATTATTGAAGGATATTTCCTGGCCAGACCCCCAGTTTCCAGCTGTCTGATACCAGGAACCTTGCAGTCCTTTAGCTAAAGAGAGTGATAAAAATACTGGAATGATAATAATAATTATTATTCCAATAATAAACACTTAGAAGCTCAAATAAATTATATAATTAGAGAAGTTGCAAGGTTGAATTGGTTTGGTAATAAATGGTTTTCAAAATAATACCAAAGAGGGGCCACAGTATTATACTACTGGGGATCTTTACAGACTAGCAACCTCTCTTCAAGGGGCCTCCTTAGGCAGTTTAAGAACCTTGGAATAAAGATGGGTGCCTTAGAAAGGACTTATTCCACTAATGGCCAGGCTTAACAGCACAAATGGCCAAGACAGGAAGGGTAACACTCACTCTGAGCACTTTACCACAAGAATCCTGGAATAATTGGAAGGGTTTCAGAGCAGATGGGGTAGATTGCTTGACCAAACTTCAATGGTTGATTGGTCAATAAGGTTAAATAATACTACTACAGACTAAGTCATAAATCACTTGCTTATCTTCATATAAGCACTTGATCAAAAATGACACGGTGTCTGATTGATAATAAATAATTCCTGGTAACTATGATGGAATAATGGATCCAAAGAGGTCTGTATAAATACCTTTTTGGGTGATTTTGAGCTTCTCAGGGCACTTAGAGAGGGTTCTGCTTGTGGGATGAGGCTGGCAAGCCGGTCAGGGCAAAATTGGCAAGTCGACTTGGTGCTGTCAATCACCTTTCCTTAGATCTTCTGGATTTCTGTACTATTTTAGCCACACAATCTGTTAATCTGTTATGGTGTAAATTTGATCATTCTGTACTCAGCCTTCATTTGTACTATTGATATTGCTTTAAAGCGGGCAGATGTGGATGTTTGCTGATTTTCCATCACCTGCTAATCATGTAGATAATTTTTAATAGTTTTCATGTGTAGTGTTTTGTGGTCTTCAAAGATCAGGTTCAGTGATTTACGTGATAATCCTTGATCTTTGATTTATTATTAAAAAAATGTTTTAAACTTAATTTTCATTAATTTTATTTAAGTTTTGAGCTTTTTAGATCATTAGTAATGCATATGTCAGTTTGTTACATATACTAGGCAACCCTAACTAGGTTGTAGCTCTTCTGAGCAGTACCTGGTTGTCAGATTATTCACAACTGATCCAGACGCGGGGATCAGTTAGTACAGATGCGCGCGGGGTAGGATCCCCTGCCTGCGTGGCAGAATCAGCTGCGCGCGGGTTTCTAGTACGCGGGAAACTGCTACTATAAGTACCTAGGGATATGTAATGATGCAGGGCTGCGCGCGGGAATTGTGACATAACACATTTCAGCGTGTAACTCCTAAAATATACACAACACCTCAATTCTGAGTGAATTTTAGGTATAAACCCTATACGTGACAATACGTGTGAAATATATGAATGGCCAAAAAGTGCCATACTGGTGTTGTAATTTTTAGTACTTTTCTTTTTAATTCTTTTAAAAATATAAGGACTTGGAATTTAAGGGTGGGGTCAGTGAGTGACCCTACCTAAGTTTGGGTGAGGAATTCATTTTTGTAAAAATATTTATGGATGTCTCACTCCTTATTTTTTTAATTGAGATCTTCTTATTTTTCATAGTTTTTTGTTGATATTGACAGGTTGCTCTGTACATAGTAGCAAGCTGACAATCATGAATTTCAGGAAGAGAGGAGCAACACCAATTTTAATAGAGAAAAAAATTGCAGGATGTCATGCTCAAAGACAATAGGAAATAGGGATGAGATTGCAAGTGGAAATTAAAAAAGGAAACCAATGGTGGATCAAGAGTGGAAAGGGAAGAGTGAGTGAAATTGAGAAAATTCAATCATTATCACAAGAGGATGATTTAAAGAAAGCAAACAAGACAGTAGGAATGGTGGATGTTCAGATAATAAAGCATCCGACAGCAATTGTAGATGAATTGGTGTAAGAGCAATCAAGCAATTGCAATCAAGATCACAGTAGGAGTGAAGCTGGTTGAGATGGAGGCTAATAGACAGCAAGGGAGATTGCAAAACAATGCTGTCAGGAGCACGCTAGAGAAGGCAATTGGGATTGTGTCTTGCTGACGAGACCAAGGACAGACAATTTTCTGAATCTAACTATGTAAAGAACCATGTAAAAGAAGATTGAAAGTGTTAAGACTAAGAATGCAAGGAGGGTGATCAGGAGAGCACTTTGGCTTTTAACCGTGTTGAAATTTAAGTTCAAAGTTCCAGTAGAGAAATGATGGATGGATAGGGTGTAGGGAGTTGGTTATAAATCCAACAAGAGAAGCAAGATTGAGGAATGAATTTTGAACCAAGAAAGGTTGAAGAAGGCGGAGGAAGTGATGGATGAGAGGCAGCAACAGCGTCACAAGAAAGGTGCCGATGGGCAAGGTTTACGCGGAGATATTGAATAGCAACTGAGATCTCAAGTGAGGTTGAAAAGGAATTGAGTTTCAAGGAAGATGGGACACAGAGAATGATTGCACCAAATTCCTCCTGTTTGGATGCATGCATCCAAATGCTAACATTTTTGTGTCACTTCTGTTCATTGATCCAAGTTTCACTAAAATCCTCCTGTTTGGATACATGAATCGAAACACTAACATTTTTGTCCAAATTCTGTGCTTTGATCCAAGTGGCAACAAAATCCTCCTGTTTGGAAGAATGCATATAAACACTAACATTTTCATGCATCTTCCATGCTTTAATCCACATTGCACCAAAATCCTCCCATTTGAATGCATGCATCCAAACACTAACATTTTTGTGCAACTTCTGTGCTTTAATCCAAGTTGCACCAAAATTCTCCTGTTTGGATGGCAGGCTCAGGTTTTTTCAAAATGAGTGAGGTGTGTTGAAAGCAAATTTTGTGAGATTTTAGCAGGTGAGGAGTGTTCA
Organism: Puccinia polysora; assembly: GCA_025617555.3. Taxonomy (NCBI): domain Eukaryota; kingdom Fungi; phylum Basidiomycota; class Pucciniomycetes; order Pucciniales; family Pucciniaceae; genus Puccinia; species Puccinia polysora. The sequence goes on along the minus strand of CM062618.1, from coordinate 24,537,726 downwards.
AAATTTCTGGAAAGTGTAGAAATCTAATTTGGTAAGAGTTTATCAGGTTAAGGTGTGTTCAAAATTGGGTAGGGTGGGTTGAAATCCTTTTTGGGGACAGTGTATCAGGGTGAGGTGTTTTTGAATCCACTTCAGTGAGAGTGTAGCAGTGTGAGGTCTTTTTGAAATTAGGTTAGGAGTGTTGAAACCCACTCTGATGATAGTTTAGCAGGGTGAGGAGTGTTGAAAATTGGGTAACAATTCTTCAAATTCACTTTTGCCAGAGTTGGAAGGGTGAATAGTGTTAAAAATTGGGTAACAATTGTTCCAATTCACTCTGGTGAGGGTGTTCAGGGTGAGAAGTTTTGAAGTCCACTTGAGTTAGGGTGTGGCAGGTTGAGGTGTGTTCCAAATCAACTGATAAATATTCAAAAGTTTGTGAGGTGTGGTCAATATTGAGTGTGGTTTTAAAAAAGTTGATTGAAGTGTGGTTCAAGTGGTTTACACTTACTGTTTTTGTGTAATTTAAACTTGGTGCTGGGGCTCAAGTCACCTGTACCACACTTTGGTTCTGTCAGCCCAAATTTTCATGCATGCCTTACTATATGGGAGTTCACATCACTGCACTGGCAACGGTAAAACCACAACCACATCAGAGTGTAGTCCCAGCTCTGCCCACCTTCTCATGTGGATGAAATACACACTATGATGATTCTGTGATGTACCTTCCCTCTTGTTATAAGAAACAAGTTTCTTGTATAAAATGAATGTTGCTTTGTAAGTCTAAAATATTGAAAAACAAAGATTGTTGGGGAGTTTCTCTGGTCAAAATTAGTTGGCCTTTTCATGCTGGAGACATTGGTTCACATGCCCAAATGAGTCCATTAAGGAAACCGTGAAATGTGTGGGATTTTGTTGTTGATAGTGTTTGTTTTTTTTGGCGGTGGTCATGCCATGCTCAATGGGCATTCCTTCCCACATCTGATTTGGAGTAAGATAGGCTTAAATCAAAAACTTATTCAGGAAGTGAATGTCATAAATATGTTACAGGGGGAATTTTAAGTTTTAAAAATGGTCATTCAAGGCTTTGACTGAAAATCCAAGCATTTAGCCTTTTAACATAGGCTCATATTGGAGTTGTTGTAGTGACAGAAATAGAAGAGTTTTTTTCTGAGATGATGAGTAAAGAGAATTTTTCAAAAAGACAATACCACAGAAATTTGAGCACAGAAAGCCAAAAAACAAAAACATGTGGATAAAAGAATGCATGTAAAACAAAGGAAACTAAGGAAGCTACTCAGGTGAGTATTGAGGAAGAATACCATAAAACCTGAAGGAAAAGGCTATTTAAAATATATGATTGTTGTTGGTTCAACATGTTAGCACCCGTCATGCAGAAAATTGATTGATATGAATTAAATGGAACACAAAAGTCCCATCTAGTATAGGAGAATGAGGAAGAATAGGATTTATCTTAGAAAGGAAAATTTAAAAACACATGCCTTGACAGTTGTTGAAGATTTTTTGAAATGTTAATTGGTGCTTCAAACTGCATTGGAGTGTTGCCTTCATTTCCTGATGGAAGTCCCAAACTGGCTGTCTTTTTTTATCCTAGTATGATTCTTCTTCCCATTCCTGGTATTGAGTTTCACCTTGGGTTTGTTTCAATGCTCCGTGAGGAAAATTTAGGGAGTTATCTATTTTTATTCTGCACTTTTTGGCAGAAATATCCATTTTTTTCACATGAAATAAATCTTTTGAGAATGAAACAAAAGCCTTTTCTTTAAAAACCCATCCAAAAACATTTTAAAATGTTTGAGTGACCTATGAGTCGATCTGAAAAATTTCCCTTTTGAAATAATATGAGGGGGATCTGGGAATTGAAAAGCACTGCTGGACCATTCAAATGCCTGGAGTTTGTTAAGAATAAGCCAAGGGATGGAAGTCTATGACTTTCATGCACTAATATAAGGGTTTTTTACCAGGTAGGAAACCCGTGTTTCCAGCCCCAAGATGGATTGAATAACTCCATGGAATAGCTTGAAGAGGTAAAACTTGGATCATGTTTGATGGCCCTTTTTTACCTACAAAAAAAGTGTGGCTTATGCCCCAGGTGTGTAACCAAAAAAACAAGTGAACTGTGAGTTAATTTGAAATGGTTCCCTTGTGAACTTGTAGTGAAACCTGGGGAAACTTGTGTAAAAGCATTGGAAATTTTATTTTGATATAATGCTAGGCAGTGTAAAACCCATCTCTGAACAGAAAATCCTTTGGTAATTTTCTATAACCTGCTTTATTTTTTTCTCTATTTATTTATATATTTTTTTTTGGGATAAATTTAAAAAAATGTCATTTGTCACATGGAGGGTTTTTATTTTTTCATGTATGAATACTCACATTTGTTATAGACTCTTTGTGGCCTGAAATTTTGGCCTGGGAAAAAAATACCAATGGTTTGTAGAGGATATGGACCTTTGTGAGATTATGATTTTCAATCTGTGAAAATTGAGAATGGCAAAAACTGAAAACAAATTACAATCATTTCAAGTTTTCCAACCAAAAATCTTCCTTTACAAATCAATTTCACTTCAAAAAAATCAACATGTTTCACAAAATTGTTTTCTTCCAGAAATAGTTCTTTTTTTATCTTGGTGGAAATGCCAGAATTAAAAGGTCATCATTTGGGAAATACAGTTCTTTCAATTTTCAAAAAGTTGAAATCAAAGTGATTCTCATTTTCAGCAGAAGTGAAATTTTCCAGACTTTGATTTTCCATAAAGGTGAACTATTGTGTACAGCATTGTGAAAAATTGAATAGATCATTTTGATTTCATGGTGAACTTTTTAAAACTTAATGGGGAAAACAGTGGCCACAAAAGTGACTTCATGTCACTGGTCAGCCAGAGACCCCAATTTGGACCTGATGTTTATTTTAGGGAATTATTCTCTTTGCTTTTTTGTTATAGATGTATTCCAAAGTAAGGGCAGATAATTCACCATAGGAGGAGACTGGAAGAAGAAATTCAAAATATGTCATTTCAATGCTCAAACCTCTGATTCAACTTATAAAAAACACTTGGAGAAGTTCAACCAAGACTACTTCTCCCAAGCAGCTATGAAACCCCTGCTGAGTGAAGAACAATAACAGGATATACTCCAAATTTGCTTTTAAAATCAGAATGCTTTCTGTACCAAGGATCATCCACTGGCAACATCAAAGGACATGAAATGATTCTCACTTTAACCATTAAACCTCCTTACGCTCCCAAACTCAGGAGACCTGCTTACCCTTAATCTAGAACTGCTCTGGAAACTCATATCCAAGAATTGATTGATTTAAAAGTCTTAAGGAAAGTAGGACCCGAGGAAAAAGTGGAAATTACTACTCCAGTAATCATAGCTTGGCACAATGATAAGTCAAGGATGATTGAAGACTTTAGAATACTGAATAACTATACCCAAGCTGAGTATTACCCTATTAAATCAATTTCCCATGCTCTAAATAACCTCTCCAGTGCTAAGTTCATCACTAAAATTTATATGCTGCAAGTTTTTCACCAGATACCTATCAGTCCTGATAGCCAGAAATTTATGAGGATCATATTTCATTTGGGCATTTATGAGTATCTTAGGATGCCTTTTGGTATCAAAAATGCTCCTTCTCACTTCCAAAGGATGATGGATACAGTTTTAGGATCATTCATCAGAAAAGGATGGATGATGGTATACATTGATGATGTTATCATTTATTCTGATGATTGGATTACACACCTGGAACAAGTAAGGCTTGTACTCAAAACCATCTCTTCTCTGGGTTCAAAATTATCAATGAAAAAAATTTAACTTTGCCTATGGAGAACTGAAAGCTTTAGGGCACATTGTTTCAGGACTGACCTTAACTTCTGACCAATATAAAATAGCAGATGTGATGAATGGGAAAATTCACCAAAATAAAACCAAACTCCTATCCTTTTTCAGCTTTTACAGCTACTACAGGAAGTATCCACCTAACTTTGACCTTCTCACCAAATGTTTGTAGGAAATCTGCAGCAACAAAACATTGTTTGAGATGACTCATGAAAGGTTTCAGAGCTATGAGGAACTCAAGCTAGCTATGACCTCAGCTCCAGTATTGATTCAACCTGACTATTCTAAACCTTTAAAACTCTATATAGATGCTAGCATGGAAGGGCTTGGAGCTGCTTTACACCAATAATTCATAGAAAATGATAAAACAGTTGAAAAACCTATACTCTTCCTATCCAGACAAGTAAAGGATACTGAGAGGAGGTATGGTGCAAGCCAAATGGAATTCCTTGCCTTAGTTTGGGCTCTGGAGAAACTCCACTATTACTTGGAAGGTTCCAAGTTCACAGTAATAACTGACTGAAATGCTGTTAGGACTTTAATGAAAATGAAAACCCCTATTAGGCGTAAGTTAAGGTGGCAGATAGCCATTCAAAAATACAGAGGTAAGATGACCATAGTCCATCAAGCTGGTGCTAAACACCAGAATGCTGATAGTTTTAGTAGGGATGATCTACCTAATGATCCATGTAAACCTGCTTATTCCCTGGAAGATAATGATTTATTTCCTATACTGAATATTAACAGCCTGAATATTGAGGCTCCTATGTAAGGAATCCACATCAGTGAACTGGATGAATAGTTGTTCAAATCCATCAAGGAGGCTTCAAGCCCTGATATGGAGACTCTAATCACCATTATGGAAAGTACCTCTCCATAATCTGAACTGGTTAACAGTCTACCTGAAACTCTCCTGGAAAATTACAAAGCTGGGAGGTTCAGTGTATATGATGGTCTAGTATACTATGGGTACCAACATTCCAGTTTCATAGTCTTAACAAAGGAAGACCATATCAAACATATTCTAGCTGAGTGCCACAATAACTGCTCATCTGGTCATTTATCTACTGATAGAAACCTAGAAAAGTACAAAAAAAAAGCTTGGTGGATCAATTGGAGAGATTCCACAGTCCATTATGTCACCATTTGTGAAACTGGTCAGAAGTCCAATAGGACCACTGGAAAAAAGTTTTTTCTACTCCCAAAAATTACTGAACCTAAGAAAAGATGGGAAATCATCAACATGGAATTTTTAACTGGATTCCTGCCAGGAGTATTGTAATCCTACAACTCAGTTCTAGTAATAGTAGACAGTTTTTCAAAGAAATAAAAGTTCCTACCTAACCACAAGGAGGACACTGCCATGGAAGTAGCATTAATTTTTTGCAATAGACTCATAGCTGATGCAGGAGTCCCTAAGATCATCATCAGTGATAGGGATCCCCAGTTCACTTCTGAATTTTGGAGGAATCTCCACATCATGTTAGGCACCACCTTAGCCTTCTCTACAGTCTTTCACCCCTAGACAGATGGATTAGCTGAAAGAATGATCCATACCTCAGAAGAAATGCTCAGAAGGTTCTGTTCCTTTGCTCTAGAATAAAAGAATAATGATGGGTATTGCCATGATTGGGTTAGCCTTTTACCTGCTCTAGAGATGGCCATCAACAGTAGCAAGCATTCTACCACTAAGGAAGCACCCTATGTACTGGAAACAGGATGGATTCCCAACATACCCAAGGATAACCTGAACCAGAAGCTAACCAATATTCAACCCACATCACTTGAGTTTAAGAAAATGATAGATGTAGCCAACAAACATGCTGCTAAATTTGCTAAAGAAGCCATTGAATATAAACAACAAAGATAGGATAAAAGCCCCAAAGAACCTGATTTCAACATTGGTGACTAAGTCTTAGTTTCAACAACCAATTTTTTCAACTTACCTGGGAACAGGAAACTCAGAACAGCATTTGTTGGACCATTCACCATCAAGAAACTCCAAGGCAAGAATGCAGTAGAAGTGATTCTCAGTGATGAACTTTCCAGAAAACACCTAGTGTTTCCAGCAAACACTACCATACCAGGGAAGGAGAACAAAGTCTGTCACCAGCAATACCTGTTGCAGACAAAACTGAGAACAACAAAGTAAAAATATGCAAAATCATTAAATACCAGAAAGAAAGGATAAATGGGAAAGATCTCAGATACAAAGGAGAATCTGATGACAAGGATCAATGGTTACCTGAAAACAACATCCCTGATAGACCTATCCACTTAAGAAATTACAGGGCAAATAAAAGACACTGAGCCCCATGATTTTTCAGATATAGACATATCTTAGAGTGAGGGAATGTCAGCTTGATAGTTGACAAAAGCAACCTGTAAAAGCATATTAAAAACAGAAAAAAAATCCAATTACAAAAAGTGGGAAATCCAAATATATTATTGCTTAAATGGGTTTCCCACCAAAAAATAGGTTGGGTCACTCACTGACCACACCCTTGAATTCCAACTCCTTATATTTTTTTAATCATTTCAGAAGAAAAGACCAATAAACCACGTCACCAGTATGAAACCTTTTGGCCATTCTAACATTTCACACAATATGCCATGTATAGGTTTCACACCTAAAATTCAGTCAGAATTGAGGTGTCGTGTATATTTTAGGAGTTACAGGCGTATTTGTGTTATGTCACATTTCCTGCGTGCAGCCATGCATTAATATAGCAAGGGTACACACGCCTGACACTCAGTATGTAGGCGCATGTCAAGACAACCGCATTCAAAAATGACTGCTGACTGCGGATGATAGATTCCCGCACGCAGCTGTCAATCCTGCGCGCGTCAACATCCACTGTACTCATTCTAACAGCCAGGTACCGCAACAACATGCTACAACTTTCATGCATACATCATGCATATTTAAAAAGTTGACTGAAGGATGGGGAGATGTTTGAAACCTAAGAAAATTGAATAAAAATATGAAAATCAAAACATTAAAGCAGAGAAATTTTGAGAAAACTAAAGAAGGTTGTCATGTAAATGGAATTTCCAAATCTTTATGAACCACAAAAAACATTGAGAAGTCTACCAAGAAATTATTAAAAATTATACAAATGTGCAGAATGAAAACTTAGATTCATGGATTTCAAAACAAAGAACAACAGAAACAAAGAAGGAAGAAGCTAGCGCAAAGGAGGGACAATCAAAATAAGCATAAGATGAAAATGACACAAATGATTCGACATGAACGTTGGATTGGTGTCGTGAGAGTCAAAGCAAGAAGTCACCTCACAGCTGGACAGAATCAAGGAGTTGACAGAAGTCTTGGAATGAAGGCGGGAGATCTATGCTTTTTGTTGTATCAAAAGATGGAAGGAGGCAGCGGAGGTTGAGATTGACGGTGACAGTGATGATTGGATGGCAAGAATTTGATGGGAGGATTGAAGGAAGGGGAGTGAGGAGCGGAGGCAGATGTGAAGAATGATGGAGCGAGATGAAGATGGAAGGAGGATTAATCAAGGGGTTGAACGCAGTGAGGAATTGAGGAGATGAGGAAATGATGATGGGAGGAAGGGATGAAGAAGTTGGTTGATCGCGGGAGGAAAGTATGAAAAGGAGAGGTCGGAGAAGGGGTGAGGGAATAGAGGAAGGAAAGGTAATGATGATGGAATGAACGGAGGAAAGGAGATGATGATGGAATGAAGGGAGGAAAGGTAATAATGATGGGAGAAGTCAGCGCAGAGACCATGGAGTGAAGATAGGAGAGGAACAACTGAATTTGAAGTATTGACACTGGAAGTGCCGCAACTACGCAGGAGTTGCTGGCCAATTTTGATTCTGTCAACTCAACACACCGCCCTGTTCAGTTGTGAGGTGCTAGTACAACGGAGGTGAGAGCTTGAACCAAGGGTCTGATTGCTGGCTTGGTTAACGGGTCGGCAATCATTTCATGAGATGGAATGAGATTGGTAATTAGATTCTTGGCCTTGCAATGCTCTTGGAGCCACTTGATCTGAGTGTCCACGTGTTTTAAGGCACTATGATGCGACTTGAAACAGAATAGGTTGTTGACCGCCTTGTTGTCAATGTTGAAGCAGTGGGATAGTTGAATATGGGGGTTGAGGTTGTGAAGCAGATTATCAAGCCACAATTTTTCTTGGGAAACAGATACCAAGGCTTTCAGTTCACCCTCGGTTGAAGAGAGAGATATCAATGGTTGGAGTTTGCTACTCCAGGATACTGGACATCCATACAACAGGATGATGAAACCGGTATGACTTCTACGCGTCAAAGTGTCATTGCCGCCATCGGAGTCGCTGAATCATTCGATGTTGTAATTGAAGTGTGTTGACTTGAGTCTGAGTTCCAGGTTTTTGGTATGGTTCAGATATTGCCAAGCATTTTTGGCCTCTAGCCAGTGCTGAATGCCGGGTTTGCTATTGAATTGAGAGAGAGTGGATACCGCGTAGGACAGGTTGGGACAAGTTCTACTGGAAATGAAATTAAGAAAGCCCGAGGACAATCAAAAGTTGATGTTGAGTTTGAGGAAGTCATTGAATTCTTCATTGGCTGCCGGGGAGAGGTGAAAGTTGGGAGTCATGGGTGTGGTGATTGGTTTGGATTCAAACAAGCCTAACTCTTTTAGGGCATACTCAATGTGCTTGGGTTGCAGAAGACCGGGTCCCTGAGGAGTGTTGACAAGTTGATTTCCAAGGATCTTGTGAAGCAGGCCATCGTGAGAGATGGAAAAATTGGATTTGAGCCAATTGCAGAATTCAGTTGATTGACCAATTACAATCAGTTCATCCACATAGACAAAGACAAAGGTGGAAAGCTTGCTGTTAATGTAGAGACAGGGATCCGCCCTCGAGGCAATGAATTCTTTCAGTATGATCCACGCCCTTAAAGTGTCAAATCAACTCTTTGGAGCCTGCTTAAGGCCGTACAGGGCCTTGTTGAGTTTGAATTAAGGGAAGTTTGAAGAGTATCCTTCAGGTCGTTTGATGTAGACGTCCTCGTCGAGTGGGGCGTGTAAGAAGGCGGACTTAATGTCCATTTGGCGGATTTTAAGAGAATGATGGAAGGAGTAGATTAGGAGAGCGTGGAGAGTGGTGATTGAGCCGGTGGGAGCGTATTTTTCTCCGTAATTGCAGAATTCCGTTTGCTTGAAGCCTTGGACGCACAACCTCGACTTGAAAAGAGATTTGGAATCGTCGGGCTGTTCCTTGAGTCGTGTTAAGAGATGACTGACTCCTATGAATGACATCCCCGCTCCCTCAGTTCTGACCTCGAATGAGGACACTCCAAATCTAGACATGACCCTCTCCCAAATCATCTCTGTCCTCTTTGACAACGCTTCCTTCATTTATCCTCTTACAATCATCTCTTCCTCGTTTCATTCCCCATCTGACTTCCTCTCTTCCACTCATCATCCATCCACCTATCCTCTTGTTCAGACCCTTCGATTCCTTCTTCTCCCAATCCTCAAATACTCCTCCTATTATCCTCGACTCAACATACTCTCAACCTTGATTTGACCTACTCATCACCACCCATCATCTTCAACTCAATCCTCAATCATTCTAACCTTTTCGTCCTCATTCCCACTTGTCCACATTCCATCAACTCCACCATTGACTCATCTCCACAAAACCACCATCAACCCATCTATCATTCAAGTCATCACTCATCTCAAGATCTGTCTAGCAGTGAGATCCTTCTTCAATTTAACTCATCTACTTTTGTCGAATTATTACTTCTTAACTCTCATTTCATTTCTTCTTTATTTTCTTGTAACTACTTTTCAGCACACCTGTGCATCTGCTTCTATCGGTCCTTTGTTGCAATAAGAACCTCCAATCTTTCAAGTTGATAGACCCAGACAGTAGTCAGAGCTTGCTTCCCGTCAGGTAGAGTGTTGCAACCCTCCCAGACTTTAAGTAGGTCCATTCTGTCCAGCTCCACTTTCATTGATTCTAACCATCTAATTCAATTGGGGATCTTCTCCACGTCTTTATAGGATTTAGGGACGGATTGCATGAGGAAACCAAAGCGTTGAGGCATCTGAACGGTTGAGCGATCACGGAAGTTGTAAGTGTTTTGAGGAGTTAGAATATTGGAAAGTCGCTTGCCATCTGATGCGTCAGAGTTTGACTTGAAGTTTGAATTGCTCTCTGATGTCGGAGACGTGGGAGTTGGTGGATTGGAGGGAGACAGGTGAGGTTTGGGTGTGGATGAGACAGAGCTCTGAGAGACTGGATTTGGAGGTTGAGTAATTTGGGGCATAGGGAGAGTGAGAATGTCAGTCAAGGGATCAGGAAGAAGGGAGTCAAAAGGGGAGTTGGTAGAGGAGGAGGAAAAGTTGTCAAATTTCATGTTTTCCAAAATTTGAACATGTTTGACACGGACAATTGAACCAAATTTGGGGCAATATACCCTGTATGAGTTTAGGGAGAGGTCAAATCCCACCAAGATTCCTTCGACACCCTTTTTGTCAAACTTTTAGAATTTCAAGTTGTTGTTTAGAACAACGGTCTTGGAGCCTAGCGTTCAAAACAGTTTAAGCTTTGGAGTTTTATTGTGCCAGAGTTCAAACGGGGAAACTTTAAGGTGTACTGATGGAACTGAGTTGAGGATCTTGCACATGCCAACCATGATCTCATCCCACAAGTCAAGTGGAATGGAAATGTCTATCATTGATGTTCTGGCAGCCTCAACGAGTTTTCTGTTTCCTTGTTTGGCCACTGGGTTGTGTTGAGGGGTGTAAGGTTTGGAGGTGGTGTGGAGGATATCATTGTCTTTCAGGAAGGATGAGAGACGGGAATTGATGAATTTACCGCCATTGTTGGAGTGAAAAATTTTTAGCATTTGATTGAAACAATTTGAGTTCAATTTTATAAAGTTGATGATTTCATCAGTCAGGTCTGACTTGAGCTTGAGGGGCACGCAAGTCTTATATTTAGAGTAATTGTCAGTGAGAAGTAATAAGTATCTATTACCGGATTTGGAGATGGGATTGATTGGACCACAGACATCAGCGTGGACAAATTCAAAAGGACGGGAACTTGGAGGAACGTGGTTTTTGAAAGGTAATCGGTGGATTTTTCCTTTTGCGCAAGAGGTGCAGGCATAATTGTCCCATTTCAGATTGGGAAAAAAGGTGGATAGAATCTTGGCTTGTTCACGGTGAATGTGGCCAAATCGCTTGTGAATTGTGGACATGGAGAGGAAAGTGTGGCAATTTGATGGATTAGGGATTGATTCTTCGACGTAGAGGAGATCTTTGTGAATGCAACCGGATATTATTAGCTTTCCTTCGAAAAGCACACAAAACCCTTTGGAGTCCAGTCAAACCAGTGAACATCCCTTTTGGATGAGCTGGCCAAGCGAGATCAAATTGACCGCCAGATCAGGTACCAGAAGCGAGTTGGTGAGAGTGAGAGATGCAGTGTTGGTGTGGATGATAGCGTTTCCGGTCCCTTGGGACATGATGGATGCGTCGGGCTTTCCAGTTTTGACTTCAGTACTGTCATCCTTGAGCCAATTGAAATAGTTGGGGCTATTAAACATGTTGTTGGTGGCGCCGGAGTCCAGGAGCAGGGAGCTACGATTGATCTGATGGAAGTTGGCGACGGCAAAGGTGTATGCCAAGTTGGCTGAGGCTTTAGGGTTGGAGGTTGATTGTGGTTGGTTCTTGGAGGGGAGATTATCACTGGTTCCATTGAAGTTGGGGCGCATGTGAGGATATAGGGCGAAGCACTTGTTCTTTGGATGATAAGCTTGAGGATTGTGCCAGTTAGGTTTGCAACGTAGGGGTTCTTTATTTGCTAGCAGAGCTGAAGCATAGGTTCCTGCCCCCACCTCATTTTTGATTTGGTTCAGATGTCTGAGAACTAAGTCGCCGTTGATCTTTGCTTTGCAAAGGGAATGGGTTATGTTAGTCTTTAAGTGCTTGAGTTGTGGAAGAAACTTGTACAGAATCAAGTAGGCAACTATGTCTTTGTCCATGCTTATGCCAATTTTGGAGATTTGCAGAAGGCATGATTGCACGTCAGTAATGAATTTCTCTACATTTTTTGGGTTGAATGCAAGGTTGAGAAAGTTAAAAAAAATCAGAGATCTGTTGGCGGTCTGAGAAGAGGCATAGAACTCGTTGATTGACTTCCAGAGTGCGATTCCATTCAGAGCATCGGAGTCTTGACACAGTTCACGTAAGTTTGATTATCCAGCTTGGCTAAGATGAACCTGGCAACTTCCAAGTTAATTCCAGGAGGGCATTCTTTGTTGTCGTTGTGGTTGAGCCATTTCAAAATTCCTTTCAGGGAGAATATGGTGGTTAGTTTTGATTGCCATAATGAGAAGTTGGATTCGTGAAGGTTGGGAATAGAGTCCGTTAAGGTACGGAGGAGGGATGAGTTTGAGTCTGTTGGTCCAGTTGAGTCCACGATTGCTGGATCAGCTTGGTCCTGGCTTTGGGCTTTTAACCGTGAAAACTTAGATTCATGGATTTCAAAACAAAGACCAACAGAAACAAAGAAGGAAGAAGCTAGCGCAACAGAGGGACAATCAAAATAAGCATAAGATGAAAATGACACAAATGATTGGACATGAACGTTGGATTTGTGTTGTGAGAGTCAGAGCAAGAAGTCACCTCACAGCTGGACAGAATCAAGGAGTTGACAGAAGTCTTGGAATGAAGGCGGGAGATTGATGCTTGTTGTTGTATCAAAAGATGGTAGGAGGCAGCAGAGGTTGAGATTGACGGTGACAGTGATGATTGGATGGCGAGAATTTTATGGGAGGATTGAAGGAAGGGGAGTGAGGAGCAGAGGAAGATGTGAAGAATGATGGAGCAAGATGAAGATGGAATGAGGATTAATTGAGGGGTTGAACGCAGTGAGGAATTGAGGAGATAAGGAAATTGTGACAGGAGGAAGGGATGAAGAAGTTGGTTGATTGCGGGAGGAAAGTATGAAGAGGAGAGGTCGGAGAAGGGGTGAGGGAATGGAGGAAGGAAAGGTAATGATGATGGAATGACCGGAGGAAAGGAGATGATGATGGAATGAAGGGAGGAAAGGTAATAATGATGGGAGAAGTCGGAGCAGAGACCATGGAGTGAAGATAGGAGAGGAACAACTGAATTTTAAGTATTGACACTGGAAGTGCCGCGAATATGCAGGAGGTGCTGGCCACTTTTGATTCTGTCAACTCGACACAGAAGATGGCCTAAAATCTGCAAATACCCACTTCTACCCATGCCACTCTAAGGAAATTAAGACAAAATAAGGAAATATGTCTGAAACACAAAAATAAAAAAGTAACATTTATATACCTTCTGAAAATGATTTCACATGGAAATTTGACACAGGAAAGGATATTGAGCTGAAAGAACCAAGACTAAGTTCCAGACTATCCCTAGCTAGCCTGCCAGCTTCAGCACACAAGCAAAACCCTCTCTAATTTCCATGAGAAGATATTATTACCCTAGAAAGGTATATAAAAATCCCCCTTTAGATGGTTTAAACATAAGCAATTTTTAAAGTAATCAATCCAGACCCCTTGCCATCCATGATCAAGTGTTTATTCAAGATTAACAGGTGGTTTATGGGCTTAGTCTGATGTTATAATTATTAATTCTAATCAGAAATATCCCCAAAAATTATCCTGAGACCCTTTCAAACATGAATTTGTGAAATTTTCTTGGAGTGTCTGCTTAAATTACTAATTTATCTCCTCCTTGCCTACAGGTGTAAGTGCTGTGAGTCAGCCAGTACACCCTATCCCCTTGAGTAAAACCCTTTTAGTAATTACTTAGGACCTCATTTTACCAAGTTTTTTACACGGTTCAAAATAACCCCTTGAAGAGGTTGTTATCCAATAAATATCACCTGTTTGCATAAACTGTGGCCCCTCTTGAAAAATATATTTAAATTAATTTAATCCAACCAAACCACTCAAACATTTCAGTTGCTTCTAAATCAACCATTTGAACATTTTACGTAATTTTATTGGAATTATTATTATTTCATCACCAATATCTCTTGCTGTAGCTAAAGGATATCCAAGTACCTAGTTTCAGTAAGCTGAAATCATCAATCTACCTCTATTCCCCATTTCAATAATTCTCTTATCTCTATTCTGAGTTCTGTGAACATTAGTGCCTGTGCCATCAGCCCCTTGCACACCAGGGCAACTTGTGACATTATACTAATTCCTTCCCCTTGGTTTCTACCCATCTCTATATCTCAATAGACCTACCCAATTTATCCACCCCAATTCATTCCATCTCATGGATAACACTACCTACAATATTTTTGGGTGTGCCTAGTACAGTGATAAACAGTTTGCCGCCTCCATGTTTCCAAAGCAGCTCCATGCTTAATTTATCTAGCTCCATCCTTATTCAAACTGACCCTTACATGCAACTTTGAAAGAAAAATTCAACACTTTGACAGGAAATAAGAACTTACTTTTACTGCACAGAAAAGGCTCCCATGGAAGCAATCAAACTTCTATTTTGACCTCAAAGCTTTACTTCAATGCTTCAAGGCTTCAAGTTTGGACTTTGATACTTTGACCCTTGATTTTGAAACTTTGACATTTGATTTTGACGCTTTGAACTTAGACTTCTACAGGACTCAACACACTTTGAAGTGGTTTGACTGACTTTGAAAGGCTTGGATGGACGTACAACCTCAAGATCGTTTTGCAGAAAATTCTGCTCTCCTCTCTCCAGGTAGTTTCCTTGGGTTACTTCCTTACAGAATAATTGGAAACCATGCCTCCTCAACATGCAAAAACTTCCATCATCACCAGTCCACCCTCAACCGGGGCAGCCAGAGGATGTGGCTCCACTTTAGATGTTCAAAATCAGGATCAATCTACTACTCAAGCCCGTGGACTTGGGAGGAACTTATCAAAAATCCATGCGTCAGATTCCAACACCATGGATACTGGTATCCTTCCTCCATCTCCTCCAAGAGCTTCTTTTTACCCTGCTCCTCCTGTTGTTAGACTGTTCTTTAATTGTGTGATTGTTCAATATCCCCAAGCAGGTTTTGGATTGGATTCCCCTTTGTAAAATCCCAGCTTGTTCCCTCTCCCTGAGAACAAGGAAGAGGAGCAATAAATCATAGACTCAGCATTTGACCCAAGGATCTTTAGCAATCTCAACTCACCAGCCTCTGGACCTCAGGAAGAAACTTCCCAAACTTCTGACTCAACTGAAATCCCTTCTCCCCAAAGCCAACCTCCTCCACCTTGTGCTGTGGACCCTACTCTCACAGCCTCGCTAAAAACTATGATTTCAGTGGTAGATAAACTCTCTCAACCCCCAAAAACTAGTACTTCCAAATCTGGAACCTTTAAATCCACATTTATGAACCCTCCTAAAAAATTTGAAGGCAGTAGCCCCACCAAGATCAGACCATTGTTACAAGCTTGTGAAATCATATTTGAAAACAAAAGGAGAATTTTGTGTGGATTTAAGGAAAGTTTTTCTGGCTGTCTCCCAACTCACTGGGAAATTCAATGGTTGGATTAAACCATATCTTGCCCACCTCTCTGATCAAGAGCCTTCATTCCTGCTCAACTCATGTATTAGGTCCTGATTGAAAGCTCAAGGCTGAAGAAAAGGCCAGAAGGGGGAAGGAAGAAATATTTATGTATTGTTGAGGGAAGCAAAAAAGGGACAACTGTAAAAAAAAGCCTTTCTCCAAACCTTCCTCCAACCCCAAATATTCTTCTACCTCCAAGCAAAAAAAAAAAATTAGTTTGTTTTCCTTCTGTGGACCAGGATTATCACCCTACTGATTTTAGGGTAAAAAAGATTCAAAACAACTACTCTGACCAACTTTTTCAAGGCTTACATTTTATTATTTTTAACCAGGACTTGGGTTGTGGTGTTTTGATTGATTCAGGTCTGACTCAATCTTTAATGGCTAATACTATGTTACTAAATTTTTCCTTTCAGCCCATTCCTTTGGGCAAGGCCATTCCTCTCTTCAAATTAAGTCCAAATCAGACACCCTCTCAAATAATTATACATAGGCCAGCTTTGGTGGTCTCTGTTCCTTCTTGTCCTTGCTTTGAATGGGAATTTATCCTTTTTGAACCACCATTTTCTGAAGACCTCATCCCAGTAATTGAGTTCCTTCACCACTGGAATCCTGAAGTAAACTGGCAGATGGGGCTGGTCACCCCAAGAAACCACCCAACTGACAACCTTTCCTCCAACTCAATTGAACTCAACATGGCCAACCTACCTTCAAATGTTTTCTTTTCTACTCTGCCTTTGGCACTTCAGTCCATTGCATTCCACCTCACTTCAGAAACTTTGCATCCTCAACACTCCATCCAATTCCCATTGATTTTAACAATTTCTCATCTTGCCTGGATATTAACTGATCCCTTGAACCCTCCTATGCAGGAGAAATCTAGGGATTCATCCTTGCGTATCATGCAGTTTTTTACTTCTTGTAATATCTATGTTACTCCACATAAAAATAATTCAGCTGAATGGGACAAGTTTGACATTGATAAAGACCTTAAAAAAATAGAAACTGTTTTGTCAAAAGTTCCTGCTGATTACCATTCTTTTATAAATCCTTTTTCTAAGGTTAAAGCAGATCAGCTTCCTCCTCACCACGCTTAAAATCACAAAATTGAACTGGAAGGAACTCTCCCTCCAGTTGGGCCCATCTATTTTCTATCTCAAACTGAAAAGTCAACCCTAAAAGCCTAAATAGCAGAGAATGTAGAAAACATTTTCATCTCCTCCAGCACTTCAAGCACTGGGACACCTGTTATCTTTGTAAAAAAGAAGTATTGGAGTTTGTGGTTGTGTGTTGACTATTGCAAGCTTAACGCTTTCACCAGGAGAACCACCACACACTTCCTCCAATGAATTTATTACTGAATTTGTTTCCAGGTTATTCTATATTCACCAAAATCAAACTCAGAGGCCCTTTAAACCTATTTCCAATCAAGGAGGGAGATGAAAACTTAACAAAATTCAGACCTCAGTTTAGAAGCTATGAATAGCTGGTCAACCCCTTTGGACCAACCAATTCCTCAACTGATTTCCAAAACCTTATCAATTAAATCCTTGCTGATCTCACAGTTTATGTGTTGATCTAACTTGAACATATCCTTATCTTTTTGGTAACCTTACAGGAACACATACATCATGTGTGTGTAGTACTGGCCAGACTCAGGGAGCATAATCTATATAAAAAGGCCTCCAAATGGAACTTCCAACAAGCTTTTTTGGAGTCCCTTGGCTATGTGATCTCAGGTGATGGCATCTTCATTAACAAAAAAAAGTCAAGACCATCCTTTATTGGCCTACTCCTGAAAACAGAAAGTCCTGGAAGTCTTTCCTTGGGTTTGCTAACTTCTATCACAGGTTTATAAAAAATTACTATAAACAGGTCTCCCAACTCACCTCTATTGCTGGAAAAATCTCTCCTTTCTGCCTTACCCCTGAAGCTTTGCAAAAATTTGAAAAAATAGAGCAACCTTTCAACCAAGCTCCATTCCTTTGCAATTCTGATCACCTCCTGAGGATGTATGTTGAAACTGATGCAAGTGACTATGCCCTGGGTGCTCTCCTGCACCAGGTTACTTCTGATAAAACTAAAAAACCTATTTATTTTGACAGAAGAAAAATTACCAGTGCTGAATTCAACTATGAGATCCATGAAAAAGAACTTCTTGCTATTTTCTTTGCTCCCCAGAAATGGTTTTCCTACCTCCTGAGTGTTACTGAGCCTTTTGAATTTCTAACTGATCATTCCTCCTTGAACTATTCTATGTCTTCCAAGGTACTTACTAGAAGACAGGCCTTTTGGGCAGATTTTCTCTCTTAATTCAATTTTGTGATCACTTAAAGGCCTGGCAAATTTCCCACCATCCCAGATATCCTTTCACTTTGGCATGACATGTATCCAGCGGAGGGCTCCCCATATTTTCAAAAGAATCCTGGAAATTTTCAACAACTTCTGAAGCAACATGAAGTTGAAGCTTCAGAAATATTTTTTCTTTCTGCTAATGAACTTTATGATGAACTGAGTGGATTGACCTCTGGTCAAAAAGCTGAAAAGTTACTTCAGGGCATCATTAAAATATTAAATAAGAATGAGGAAGTTGCTGATTATTCCTTAGAACCCTTTAGTGGCTTACTTCTTTTCCAGGGTAAAGTGGTCATACCTGGCCAAGCTAACCATGTTAAACAAAAAATATGTTGGATTTTGGTTTTTCTGCTCATAGCATCACTCTCCTCACTTATTATGACATGTCACTTAACCTCTGCTCCGCTACTTTACAGTCTAAATCCTCTATCCTAATCCTTGTGGACATCCGAGTCTCTTAGTATTAACAGATTAACAGTCTATATCTCTCCAAGCTACTTGTGTTTTGTCCGCCAAAAGAATCCTCTCCTTCAGTATATTGGCTTCCGATTCTTTTGGCAAGGGAGGAATATAGGGATATATCAATATTAGATCAACTAGTAGTAGCCTTATTATACTCTACCACCTCACACCGCTAGGTGTGCTAAGTAGGATCACCAGCGTACAGTAGCCTTCCAATTAGTAAATCATTCATCAGCTACCTCTGCTACGTAGATCACTACTACCTTTCTTCTCCATCATAATATTGATCATGATATTACTACGTCCACTACTACTGTAAATACTATACAACTACTATCTCTAATCCACTCCATGTCCCTCTTCATTTCGGAACCTCTTTGTTTTGGTCACTTGACAGTTTTATGTTGCGACATTGTTTGCTTCTCTTTCTCATCTATCAACAATCAAAGTCCAGAGCAGAATCAGTTGACTTGAAGAACCTGAACAATCACCCTCAATAATCTGGAGTTTCTCACCTTCTGAAGACCTTTCTTTCTTCCAACTTCAATACAACACCATCCCCAACCTTTGTTTGCTTCATATCTCTATCCGCCTGCGACCCAGCTTCAATCTTGACTCCATCTCCTGGATGGCCAAATCGGAGATGACCAAGGATGACATCGCCGGATGGATTGGTAGCTGTGCTCTTGCAATTATTTTGTGACTTTGTTTGCACTCCTCAATGCAATCGGTCGCAACACAACTCGCTCATCATCTAGCAACATTGGCCGCTCCTTTCTCTAGCGACTGTGCTCACAGTTATTATCCAAAAAAATCGTTTGTCTTGCGACTTAGCTAGCGTGCATCTCGCGACTTAGATCACACTCATCTTACGGCTTGGCGCGCTTCCCAACTTGCGGTGTTGATTGCCTCTCGTTCTCAACTTGTTGGATGCTCAGTTTTGGCAAGTAAACCTTTCTCCAATCTTGGTCCCTCTCCCCTTTGGCTTGATCCCCTGGTACCTCAATAATCGGGCGCCAATACCAACAATTGCTCGCACTTATCATCTTGGGACTTGGTTGGCACCTTTGTCGGGACCTTCACTTGCTCTAACTATAGCAACCTTGATTGCAACTTTTCTTCAACTTGACTTGCGACTCCTTTTGCACTCTTCTTGCAACTTTGTTTGCACCTACCTCGCAACCTGGATCGCGCCTATCTTGAGACATTGCTTGCGGTCATCGTCTGCAACATTGCTTGTAACTCATTTTGCGACCTTGTTTGCATTGTCTTGCAACATTGTTTTCATCCTATCCCGCGACAGCGTTTGCACCTCACTTGCAACACCGCTTGCACCAATTGCCACTCCAATTGTCACTTGTCTTCAACTTGAACTTGATTGCGCCATTGATTGCCTCATTATGCAACCTTGCTTGCACTTGCTCTGCAACATCAATGGTTACTCATCCTCCACCTCGCTCTTGACATTAATCAAAGCTCATCTTTTGAAACTTAACTTTTGATCGCCACTCAACTCCAACACTGTTTGCAACATCATTCTCCGCTCACTCTGCAACCCTTTTTTCACCTACCTTGCCACATTACTCGCTGCCCACTGGCGACTTCAATCACGCCTTACTTACAACCTTGCTTCCTCTTATCATCTTGCAACTTTGATTGCTCCTCATCTTGCAACCTGGCTTGCTTATGATCTTGCAAATTTGGTCCTAAGCTTGCTGCCAAGTGCACCGTCTTGCTGTCTTGATTTCTACCTCTCATCTTTGTTGCAGTCCTCCGGTTGCCCTGCTCCATTTGCTTGGTCAAATCTTCAAGTTGCAACCTTGTGCTCATCTCTTGCAACATCGGTTGCGCTCATCTGATCCTGCAACTTCTTTAAGAATGTGAAAATAACATGTGTCCTCTGGGAATTGAACCCAGGTCTCTCATGTGCATGGCAAGTGTACTACCAACTATACTAAGGACGCTTGCTTCCCAGTGATCAAGATATGCTTGTAGGTGTCAATGACAATGTCACTTTGTGAGGACATATGATGAATGAGTAACCAACTACAAGCATGCAGGGACTGAGGTCCTGAAGACTGCATGAAAGCATAGATCATATCTCAACAACTTCAATTGCACCTATCTTGCTACATTGCTTGCGGTCATTGTTTGTGACATTGCTTGTAACTCATTTTGCAACCTTGCTTGCATTGTCTCCGCAACATTGTTTGCATCCTATCCCATGAATTTGATGGCACCTCACTGGCAACACCACTTGCACCAATTGCAACTCCAATTGCTACTTGTATTCAACTTGCTCATCTTCTGCAACTTTGATTGCCACTCAATCTCAAATTTTTTGCAACATTGCTTGAGGCTGATCCTGCAGCCTTGTCTGGACCAATCTTGCAACAGCCTTTGGACCTCAGTTTGTGATCTCATGGTAGGGCCTCTCAAGATTCTGAGCTTCAAGTGTCAGCCTCCTTGATTCCAAGACCCTTGCTATCCTTAAGCTAACAGAGGTGATATAATAAATAATAAATATATTATTTAATAAAAGAAGAAAAAATACGTAAAATATTTGGATTAAGCTTGATGCAAGGTTAAGTGGTTTGGTTATGGTTTATTGTTTTAAATCAATATGAATAAATTGATTATTGAATATTTTTATAGAGGGTCCACAATTATATTGGGGATCTTTAACACCTCTCTTCAGGGATTTCAGTATGAAAACACGTAGTCCTGGTTACTTTGGGCTCTTTAGTTTAAAGGATATTTTACCCAAAGATAATATGTATATAAAATACACGGTGGAGTGGCAGGGCCTTGTAACCAAGCTGCCACAACAGAGAAACAATAATAAAACTCACTGCTATATTATTAAATCCTTTGGGTATCTGTTCGATACGTACACTGATGGGTTAAACCTGTATACTGGGGTTATAAGGTTGTTCAGCAGTTTCAATTGATAAAAAAGAGGTTGAGGACGGATATTATTGATCAGAATTGGCCATCAATTACTTACTTATCTCTTATAAGTACTTGATTACCTTGGCAGGGTGTCTGGATATAAATATAACTGGGTCTCTGCCCATCAATATGTTGAGAATTGACTCACAACGGGATGTTCTCTATATCTGAGACACCTGCAAGTGCACATCTTAGTATGAGTGTGAACACTCTACCTCTAGTGAGGACTTTTCTCCTCCTCGACCAGATCTCGTGGAACAGGACTCTCTCTTTGACCTCCGATCCCTCTCTTTGATCTTGAGACCTCCAATAAAATCTCTTGACTCTCTCTTTGATCCCTTGACACCCCCAATATTTTCTTTCTTATTTTTCTTGACTCTTCTTAGTCTCAATTCTTTTCTTTTCTTTTCTTGACTCTTCTCATTGTCTCAATTCTTTTCTTTTCATATTATCTTGTTGCCTGCTCTCTATCAAATCTATCCCTCACATCAGTTACAGGATACTATTAGGTCTCACAACTTCTGAACTCTTGTCTGGTAAGAGACCATCCCCTCAATTTCTCAAGATTGACAACTCTGACTCTCCGCTCTCACCAATTTCAGTTGTCTGCCCATCTATTTGTGCCTTGCCTTCTCTCCCATTGTCCATCATCTCTTGACTCTGATTATAGCTCAAACTGTTGGTCATTCTTGTATTCTCTTTTGTCTGACAAACCTTTGTCTATGAGTTTGCTCTATTCCTGACTCCTTGTCTCTAGCCGCTGGTTTTAGTTTCATGAAAATTCAATATTAAACTTCAACACGGTTGAAAGCTGAAAGAAGACTCAACCTAATCGAAAATGAATGAACCAGCCGGAGCCAACGACTATTTCACCAAGTTCCTCTCAAAGCCTTGGTCGACGCTATCCCTCCGCTCAATGAAGATAATTACTCCATCTGGCGAGACAAGATGCTGATGCTCTTCGATCTCAAGGAAATCAAAGACGTCATAACCAAAAACTCAGGTCAATTATCCTCAAAGCAAGATCTAGAAATATGAGCCATTATCCTTTCTAAACTCGACAGCGTCACTCACGCCAACGTAGTGAATACGGCAAACATTTCGTCTTCTAAGTTGCTCTGGGCTGAGATTACCCGTAGGTTTGCCTCATCTGAAACCGCAAACAGAGCCTGGGTCTTCAATCAATTTCTTCACACGACATTCAACAAGCATGCAATTGAAAGCTTCATCACAGACACGAAAAAGGCACTTATGCGTATGGCAGATGTGGGAATCAAACTGCCCAAAGATATACTCGCGTACCTCCTGCTATTCAAATTTCCCCCCGTTCTCGAGAACCTCAAACAGCAAATCATGCACGTAGAGAAGCTGGTGACGGTGGACGTAGTTTTCAATCATCTCATCCAGTACAACAATGAAAGAAAGGCACAACTTAAAGTAGGCAAATCCACTCCAGATGTTACTCTGGTGACAACAAAGAGCAGAAGTGAAAGAGAGGAAAAGAAGGTCTGGCTTTGATGTAGAGAAGGCTACCATGATCCCAACGCTCCCCATCCAGAGTCCTCTTGTTTTCATCTTCACCCTCAAATTGCTCCAGGGTGGTGGACTGAGCAGCAGAACAAATGGAAAAATAAAATCAAAAAGACCCCAACAATTAATTACCATGCATTATTGACCCTCGGGATCAATGCAGACAATACCCCCAACCTTCTACTAGACTCCGGCGCGAACATTCACATCTTCAACGACTTAAAGTTCTTCACATCAATCAATCTTCAGGACGAGCCGGAGGAAATCAAGACTGGCAAGCTTGAAGCCAACCTGAAAATTCGTGGTACTGGCACGGTCCGACTTGAATGGAACAAATCCGTGGTAACCCTAGATGAATGTATGTACGTTCCAGACATTGTGGTTAATCTAATTAGTCCCGGACTCCTAGCAAAGAAGGGATGCAACCTTGTCCAAGAGCAAGATTGATTCACCGTAACCCAAAACAAAGAGACGGTCCTTAAAGGAATGATTCGAGATAATCTATTCGTTATCGAGAAACCACAAACTGCTGGCAGTAATCTAGCGGTCAATCTCTCAAACCAACTCGCCAACCCTTCTGATGATCTCCAATCCTTATCTGACCTACATAAGATGTACAGCCACGCCTCAATTTCCACTCTCAAGCCTCTCCTGAAAGACCGATTCTCCAAGGACGAATTAAACAGATTCCAATGCGAGAACTGCGTAAAGAGTAAAATCACCAAATCACCCTTCTCAGCCACCTCAACACCGTCCTCAAAACCCCTTGAAAGGATTCATCTTGATCTAATCGGCCAAATCACTCCACAATTGAAGGCAGGCCATTGGTACATTCTCACTTTGGTCAATAATTTTTCAGGTTATCTTGCCGCCTTTCCACTGGTATCTAAAGACAAAACTCCAGATGTGATAATCAGCATTCTAGATACTGAATATAAAAGACTCAACTATTATCCATCGGAAATTTTCTCAGATAAAGGAACGGAATTTACTAACAAAACGCTGACTGACTTCGCCAAATCAAAACATATAAAGTTACTCACTTCTGAACCCTACCATTTGCAACACAATGGTCGATCCGAACGAGCTAATCAAACTATTGTTGAATCAGCTCGCGCAACCTTTTCTTCCTCTCGACTACCAAAAAACTACTGGCATATAGTAATTCGGAGTTGTTGTTTCATGTTAAATCAAATCCCGAGGGAAGGTAATGACCTCTCTTCATGGGAACTCATGTTTAAAAAGAACCTCCCAGCTAACTATTTGAAACCAGTAGGATCACCCGTCATATACTTGGGAAATTGTCTCCAGAGAGGGAGAAAATTTGATGAAAAAGGGTTAGAGGGAATCTTAGTTGGGTTCAATCCAATTTTCCGTTCTTATCTCCTGCTAAACTCATTGGGTGCTGTTGTTGAAACCAAACACGTGCAGTTCCTCAAGAATCACACTTCCGAATTCCCTCTCCTTGAGTCTCCTGGACTCGACCTCTTTTCTCAAACAAGGGAATCCAACGATTCTGATTTCTCATCAGCCGAAAAACAATATACTATCCGAGAATCACGTGAGAGTCCGGTCAAATCAGAATCTGAGTGCGAAGAGGATAATGCTGCGGACTCTACAGACTTGTCAGTTCTGAATCCCCCTTGCTCCCCTTCTCCAGCTGAAACCCCGCTTCCCTCGGTATATCAAAGACCCAGACGCGAGATCAGGAAACCACAAAGGTACGGTTTCCACCATTACTACAAGCCTCCATCCTATAAGGCCGCGCGTAAATGCCCCAAATGGCCTAAGTGGAAAAAGGCCGCAGAAGACGAATTAAGCGGCATTGAATTGCAAGAAGTGTGGGAAGAATACTACGGAAACCCTGACAATATTCTAAATACAACGTGGGTCTTCAAGATAAAAGAAAATTTTCATGGGGAGCCAATTAAATATAAAGCTTGCCTATGCGCTCAGGGCTTCAATCAAATCCTGGGAGTTGACTACAACAAAACCTGGGCGCCTACCGGAAAGATCGCATCTCTACGTCTAGCTCTTGTATACGCGTTGAAGGAAAAAATGAAGTTGACTCAATTTGACGTTAAAGGTGCTTTCCTCCACGCTCCCTTGGAAGAAACAGTTATTATAAAAACTCCAGAAGGGTCAAGTAGGAAATCTCCCTATCTAAAATTAAAAAAGTCCCTCTATGGCTTAAAACAATCTCCCAAGAACTGGTACCAAACCCTGACACTCTGGATCAAGTCCCAGGTGTACCAAGAATCAACTAGCGATCCTTGTCTCTATCTCAATTTCAATACGAATGAAATACTCTATTTCCACGTGGAAAACTTGATTCATGTAGGCAACTCAAACACCTTTGAATTAAATTTTCTCAGCCGATTTCAGAACTCGTCCTGTCATCCTCCCAACACAATACTTGGAATGCTTATGGAAATCAAGGATGATCGAATTCTCCTAAGTCAACCTAACCACATCAACCGTGGACTCGAAGAACTCAGACTGTCTTCTTGCAAAGATGTTCTATCTCCTCTAACCCAAAACCTCAATCTTGAACCCGCCTCAGATGTTGACAATTTGGAATTCTGTCAGTTAAACATCAACTACCGATCCGCTATTGGACTTCTCAATCATCTCTCCCTATATACCAGACCAGACATATCCTTTTCGGTGTCCAGTTTGGCCAGATTCAACGCGAAGCCTGGTATGAGTCATTGGAGAGAGGTCAAGAAAGTATGGAAGTATCTAAAAACAACCAAACACTTCAAACTTCCAGTTAAATATGACTCCTGACAAGACATCCTCTCAAGTTTCAGTGATGCCACTTGGGGTGATGATCCCGTCTTTCAAAAATCTCAAACCGGATACATTATCTTCCACTATGGAATCCCGGTTATTTGGAACTCAACACGACAAAGAAACATTACCTACTCGTCTACGGAGTCAGAATTGAATGCATTGCTTGATTGTTATCTCGAAATCAAATGGATCAAACATCTCATCAATGAGGTTTATCAAAACTCAGAACCTAAGCCCAGGATGTATATCGATAACAAGGGGTTAGATGACAAAATTAAGAAGTTTGGCTCTCACTCAAAGTCAAGACACATAGATATAAAGACAAAAGGTCTCCGCGAGGATTTTGCAGACCAGCAATTCTTGTTGAATCTTATCCCTAGTCAAGATATGGTTGCTGACTCTCTCACTAAGGCGTCTTCCATTAGTTCGCTTGAATCCTTACAGAATAAAATATTCTCTACCTTTGATGACTCTCTTACCAGCCACGGGGAGTGTTGAGAATTGACTCACGAAGGGATTTTATCTATATCTGAGACACCCGCAAGCGCACATCTTAGTATGAGTGTGAACACTCTACCTCTAGTGAGGACTCTTCTCCTCCTCGACCAGATCTCGTGGAACAGGACTCTCTCTTCAACCTCCAATCCCTCTCTTTGATCTCGAGACCTCCGATACGATCTCTCGACTCTCTCTTTGATCCCTCAACACCCCCAATATTTTCTTTCTTATTTTTCTCAACTCTTCTTAGTCGCAATTCTTTTCTTTTCTTTTCTTGACTCTTCTCTTGTCTCAATTCTTTTCTTTTCATATTATCTTGTTGCCTGCTCTCTATCAAATCTATCCCTCACATCAGTTACGGGATACTATTAGGTCTCACAACTTCTCAACTCTTGTCTGGTAAGAGACCATCCCCTCAATTTCTCAAGATCGACAACTCTGACTCTCCGCTCTCACCAATTTCAGTTGTCTGCCCATCTATTTGTGCCTCGCCTTCTCTCCCATCGTCCATCACCTCTTGACTCTGATTATAGCTCAAACTGTTGGTCATTCTTGTATTCTCTTTCGTCTGACAAACCTTTGTCTATGAGTTTGCTCTATTCCTGACTCCTTGTCTCTAGCCGCTGGTTTTAGTTTCATGAAAATTCAATATTAAACTTCAACACAATAACCTCAAAAGAGCTCTTTATTTACAGCTTTTGGAGTCCCAAAATTGTCCTTCTGAGGGGTGCAGGGGCTCAAAGGGACAGACAATAAGGCTAGCAGAGTAACCAGGGGTAGCCTTTCATGTGTTCTTGGTGCTATAGCACAGGTAGCATCTAATTCATCGGGGTATGGGAATTATTCTACATCATAATAGATATTAGGACATGTGAATAACACTCACCAGTCCCATTTTTGTATTATTTAATTAATTATCCTTAGTAAATGTTCCCAGTAATTTAATAATTATATGAATAGAAATTTCTACAGACATCCTTATGTCAGGTGAGTTCTCATTATGTATTATATAACTGGAGTAAAAGTCATGATATTGATTTTTACTCCTTATTTTCAAGTTTCAGTTAATTTACTAAGATAATTAATTAAAAATATAAGTCATGGGAATCCATGTAATATTTTTACATCATTAGTTTTCTTTGTATGTCACAAAGATATTGATGTCAAGGAATTCTCCTAAAAGTATATTAAAGTATTTTAATATATTTTTAGAAGTTGTCATTGTCTTATTTTTGACATTCTTGGTACTTTGAATTATATCAAACAAAAAATACGTACAAGGATTATTTAAGTATTTTTATAGAATATTATGTACTTTTAGACTATCTAATATCCACAGGAACATTTATTACATATGTAGAATGTTTCCGTGTGGGTTTTAGCATGTTTACGCGGTACCTGAACCTCTCAGGCCGCCTGTCACTCTGTTAACCCATAGTCACACAGCTGCGTACTTGTCAGAGGCCCAGGGCTGCGTACACAACCTTGACGGAGTGACAGGGCTGTATCTCAGCCACGCGCGGGTGCATTGGCTTCTGCGGCTGCGTACGGGAATTGTGACAAAACACATTTCCATCCGTAACTCCTAAAATATACAAAACACCTCAATTCTGACTGAATTTTAGGTGTGAAACGTATAGGTGACAACGTGTGTGAAATATTTAATTGACCAAAAGCTCAATAGTGGAGCCGCAGTTTTTTGGTCCTTCTTTCCTTAATTATTTAAAAATACAAGGAGTTTGATTTCAAGGGTAGGGTCAGTGAGTTACCTTACCTAATTTTGGGAGGAGAATCTATTTCTGTAATAATATTTACAGGTTTCCTACTCCTTCTTAGGTTCATTGTTTTATTATTATTTTTATGTTATTTTTGTTACTTTTGCAGCTTGCTCTGCAATAGTAGCAAGCTGAAATCAAGGCTCTTGTAGCTATTTGCAAGGGAGGATGTTGGATTTTTGTTTTTCTGCTCATAGCCGCACCCTCCTCACTTATTATTACATGTCACTTAACCTGTCACTGATTCATGTTTCTGCCATGGTTGATTAGTCATCACTGTCCTCCACTATAGTCATTACTGCCTTAGGCCCGCTGTGAGGGGCTCTCTAGTTTTTGGCCCCCTGTAAGGGGCTCTCCAGTTGTCTATTTAAATTGGTATTTTCCAGTAACTTGCAGTTTCACAATCCAGCATGATTCTCTCAAAGTCAGAGCCACCTATAGTGGCTGGTTCCCTCTTGGCAATTGGGGTTTTAACTTTATTGAGGTATTCCATTGAGAAGCAAATTTCCTCCTACTACCATTTCCTACGGCCCTATGTAGGCCAGCTATCACTTTCTGCTACTGCAAGACTTCAGTCATGAAACTGGTCTTGCCTTATCTACCCTTAATCCGCTCCGCTACTTTACAGTCTAAATCCTCTATACTAATCCTCGCGGACATCTGAGTCTCTTAATATTAAAATAATAACACACCAGAGACATTATTCTCCTCTTTCATGTAACCGTGGCCAAAATATCCCCCTCAAACTCATCAAGAGATCTTTCTCCTGGAATGGAATGTCTAAGGATGTTAAGAAATATGTTTTAGCCTACTACCTTTGCAACAGGAATAAGGAAAGTCATGAAATGAAACTTGAAATACTCAAAGCTTTTCCAATCCCTGATGGCCCTTGTACTTCTATCTTTATGGACTTCATCTCTCAACTCCCTCTTTCTAATGGAATTGATTCTATGCTTGTTGTTGTGGACCATTTATCCAAGATGACCCTCTTCATTAAATAAACCAGTACACTGACTAAAGTAGAACTAGATGACCTCTTCATCATGAATGTCTTCTCCATGCATGTCCTTCCTGCTGAAATTATAAGTGACCAAGGCTTCTTATTCACCTCTTCTTTCTGGAAGGCACTTTTTGAAAAACTACAAATCCAAAGGAATCTATACAAAGCTTACCACCCTGAAAAAGATTTTCAAACTGAATGATTCAATCAATTACTGAAACAATATCTTTGAATGTTCATCATTTATCACCAAGAAAACTGGGATACCTGGATTTCCCTGGCGGAATTCTCTTACAACAAAAGTGTTCACACATCTACCCGGAAATCACCTTTCTTCACCCTCTATGGAAGGAATGCTAGCTTTGACTTATTTCATGTGCTGGAAAATCAGCCTGATATTCATTAATTGCATTGAATTCAGAAGCCCAGAATCAATTGAAGAAAAAATTCCAAGATTCAATGGATAAGTATAAATACTATGCTGACCTTAATAGAAAAGATCTCACAAAAAATTATTGCTCCTTGGAATAAAGTTTTTTTATATGCAAAGAATATCAATACTAACAGACCTTCCAAGAAGCCCCCTGAGCTTTTTTTTGAGTCCTTTTCTCATTAATGAAAAAATAGGATCTCATGCTTTAAAAATTCAACTCACTGATAAATGGTAATCCATCCACCCTGTTCTCCATCTATCACTTCTCAACAACTACTCTCCAGACCCAAATTCTCCTAGTCATTGACCACCTCCTGAAACAGTGGAAATCAATGGCAAAGAAGAATGGGAAGTGTCCCCAATCCTGGATTCCAAGATTAAGTGTGGGAAACTCATCTACTTAGTCAAATTGAAAGGGTTCTTGGAAGACTCTGAAAGAACCTCATGGGAACATGTCTCAAATATTACCAACTTTTCACCCCTACTCCAAAGATTCCACTCCCTTTATTACTCCAAACCACAAACCTCATAATCACCCTTCCTGTCCTCAATCAACATCCCTTTTCCTTACAAGTTATATTCATCCTATATTTAGCACAACAATTGAAATAAAGCCTATCTCTATTTCATCAATCTATAAAGGATAAAAGATAAAAGAAAAAGAAAAAAAAATAAATCCTCTATCTACCACTGCTTTAAAATCTTACCAAGAAAATCAGTAATTTTGGTTTCCCAATATCTAGCAAACTGAATCTTCCTAGTTTCATACTTGTTTCTATCCTTAGAAGTAGCCCCCAATTCATAAGTCACACCCAAAAAATATACAAATTATTCCAGCTCTGCCAATAATTCTTTCCTTGAATTTTCTCTCTCCTTTTTCTTTTCCACTTCTTCTCCATTATTTAAACCCCATCCATAAATTGCATTACTTCTGTAATCCTTTGAAAAGATTCCAAGGCGCTTCTCAATATCCTTCAAGTCTCCAACCAGGTCATCTTCAATGGCATCCACTGGACCAACCACCCGCCCTCCAGAGCAAGCATAGAAACTAATTTCCTCCTGAGTAACCTTCTTATATTCATCTCTTACCCAATCCTTGGCCAAAAATGTTCCAACCCATTATCCAACAGACATGGGCCAAGGGGAAACTTATTCTACTTCTTTATCAATTCCTCTCCTTTTTGTTTATCCTTCCCTACTTCTTTTTTTTAATCTCCCTGGTCTTCCTTTTCCTCTATGTCTTCTTCTGCTTCATTTTCCTCTTCTTCATCAGGCTCTCCAGGAGCATCCTTGATGAGGTCTGGGCCAGGGCCAGTATGAGTTTGAAGTGGAAGGATGTAAATTATGTGAGTCAATGAGAAAGACAGAAACATCACAGTGAGAAAAAGGAAAAGATCAGAAATGAAGAGACAACGTACCTGGGCCAGTATGAGTTTGAAGTGGAAGAATGAGGAAAAGAGATCCTTCTACTCACTGTTACTGACCCAGGTATACTATACAAATTGTGAAAGGTGAGTGAACTGTGTGAAGCATACAAATGAGAAAGAGTGGATTGGTCCAGTCTAACACCCCCCCTTGCTGCACATTGGAGAGCAAAAAGAACAAGCAGAAATAGTCATAAAAAGAAATCAAGGAACCACTCCAAACATGTGACAATGTTTTTCAAGAAGGAATCTATTGAGAGGCTTGGTAAGCATGTCAGCAAGCATGTCCTTGGTTGACACGTGAATCAGGCTGACGGAGTTATCCTGCACACACTCTTGAACAAGGTGATACCTTGCATGGATGTTTTTTGTACGCGAGTGGTGCTCTGGGTTTTTCAAAAGTGCTTCAGCGCCCTTGTTGTCTACATGCATTGGAATGGTTTCCTTTGATTGGAGGGAGAGCTTTGTTAGAAGATGCTTGATCCAGAGGGCCTCTTTTCAAAAATTGGACAGCGCTTTGTATTCAGCCTCAGTACTTGACAGAGACACGGTAGCCTGCTTGCCAGATTTCCAGGTCACTGCACCCACACCTAGACGGTACACGTAGCCCAAAGTGGATTTCCGGTGATCTCAATCCTCTGCCCAGTCTGCATCCAAGAAGCCAACTATTTCCAGTTTGCCCCCAAGTCTGAGACATAGATGTTTGGTTGAAAACACATAGTTGAGGACTCAAAGAGCTGCTAGCCAGTGAGTTTTGGAGGGGTCTTTCAGATGTTGGGAGAGCCTATTAAAAAAAAAGAAATATCTGGTCTTGTGCATTGTGAAAGCCAAAACAGCAAGCTGATAAGCTGATTGTAGGGGTCAGGGGAGGCTGCCTCATCGGGCGTTTTGCGCTTGATAGTCTTTAAGTCGGAACAGGTGGGTATTTGGACCGTAGTGAACTTCCCATTGAGAAATCTGGAGCAGAGGTCATCTATATAGTGATCCCGATTTAGTAAGAACAGCCAATTTGGATGATCTTGATGTATCTGAAGTGAAAGGAAATGATGAAGGTCCTTGTCGGCACATATGGTGAAGGTTTTGCCCAGAGAGACAATCACATTATCAACAAAAGTGGGTTTGCCAACAATGGCCAAGTCATCTACATGGGTGA
Organism: Puccinia polysora; assembly: GCA_025617555.3. Taxonomy (NCBI): domain Eukaryota; kingdom Fungi; phylum Basidiomycota; class Pucciniomycetes; order Pucciniales; family Pucciniaceae; genus Puccinia; species Puccinia polysora. The sequence goes on along the minus strand of CM062618.1, from coordinate 24,505,941 downwards.
TGAGAGCACCCTTTAGCTTCCTGCCCTTGGTTTGGAAATATAGCATTGGGTCATACCTCAAGTTTCTGAGTCCAAGCTAAGTGAGGCCCTTGTGCAGGCAAAGATTCCATTGGCGCGGCAATTGTTTTAGGATGTAGATCAACCGGTATAGTTGACAAACCCAGTGGGGGTGAAGAGGATCAACAAACCCTGGCAGTTGTTCCATAAGAACATCATGATCAAGGCAGACATTTAAGAAGGCCTTTTTGAAATCAACTTGCCTTCCTTTCCAATCATTCAAAGCAAGAAAACTTAAGATGATGCAAAGAGTTTCTAGTTGGAGGGTAGGGTAGAAAACTTCCTGATAGTCAATGCCATGAGTCTGCAAGTAGCCCATAGCAACCAGACACGCTTTGAGGTTCTGTATGGTGTGGTCTGGTGTTTTTTTGACCTTGAAGACCCACTTTGATTTGATTATCTTTTGCTTTTCCGGCCTGGGGACCAGTTTCCAAGTGCGCATATCCAGAAGAGAGGCAAACTCTTTGTCAGCTTCTTTCAACCATTTGCTTTTTTTGGGCAATTTCAGAAGTTGTTGCCAGATTTTTGGAGTGTCAACTTCTGATTCTGGTTCCGCACGTTTGGACAACTGTCCATAGCAATCTGGAGGCCGACAAGAGCAATTGGAGCGCCGCAGGGCTGGGGTAGCAGGCACAGGTGGCAACAGCAGAGGAAGGGAGACATGAATGACCGGTGGAGAAGAGGAAGTCCCAGGTGATTGAGGGCAGGGTCCAGGGGACTTGGGGAAAATTGGAATAGGCAAGGGAGAAGAAGGACTGGGAGGAGAGGAGGCGGAAGAGCCACTGGAAGTCAAAAAAGAGCAAAAAAGGTTGGTGGGAGCATGCATGGATGCAGAGAGGCGCCGGTCAACACCCCCCCTCAGAGGGATGTTCAGTGGCTGCGTGGGGACATGCCACTCAACGTGTGGAGAAGCAGTACTGGGAGCTTCCAGGATCCTTGGGCAAGTTGATTCCATGGTCTTGTTTGGCCAGGGAACCTCAACACTGATAGGAGGGGAGGACGGGATAAGTTTTGAATTTTATGGGAAAGTTAGATCATCAAATATTACATCACAGGTTTTTACAACCATCTGTTTTTCCAAGTCCCACACTTGCACCCCCTTTCTGTTTGATAGATGAGAGAGGAGTATAGCCGAATGGGCTTTACTGTTGAGCTTCTTCCAATTGGCTTCACGTACTTTTTACCAGACGTGACAACTGAATGGATGAATGTCTGATAGGGGGATTGATGTAGACCCAAGGACGGACTGAGGGAACTTGAAGCCAGAGGGGGTGTGAAAAGGATAATAGTTGTAGGAGTGAAAGGCATGACGTAAAGCGTTGTAGAGACTCCTGTGGGATTATATAAAATAAAAGTAGCAAATAGCTTGCTGGCAGTCCTTGAAGGGGAATTTAGTATTACTTCTACTCCTTTGGTGTGTTAGTATATACTAAGAGTGGTTTTGAATTGCCTGCCCTTCTAGTACTATAGTAAGTCTGCACAATAATTTATTTAAATTAACGGCTGGTTTCTTTGAGACTTAATATAGGTCTCAGATCAGACCTAGATTAATTATTAACTGTGATATTGGTAGGATTTGTTGAAGAGTAGAGCAGATGTATTGGAATATTGGTTAATTTATTGATCAGATATGTCTGATCTTAACCAATACCCCAATATTGAAGGGTTCAAGGGTTTATCAAAGGGCTGGTTCAGGAGAGGACCCAAGGATGGGTTTACCCACAGGGGGCTTGGCAGAGGGAAGGTTGGTAGTTTCTTTTTGTTGTGCTCCCTTTCTTTGTAAAGGGTTATTTATTAACTAATGGGTGGGGTTTCTTTAATATGGTGCTGAATATTTAGGTCACAGAAGAACCCTTATTCAAGCACCTGGTGGGTGGTTTAATTGGTTAAAGATGGGTAATAACTTCATTTCTGATATCTTGTTTCCTTTTATAACTGATTCACTAATAATATTTTATCTGGGTAGGTACCACAGATAGATGGGTTGATGGGTTGAGTAGGGATGGGTCATAACTAGGCCAGATGGCATGAGATGGGATGTGCCAGATGGCATGAGGATACAACTTGGATAGGGCAGAGAGGCCCTCCTTAAATAGACAATCTTGTCCTCAGGGGATGCTCAGGGCTGCCCCTGAGAGTGCCCTGGGGCTTCCCCTGTTACAGTGGGATACAGGTACATGAGACATTTTAGCTGGTTGGAAAAAGAAATTGCATGAAACTGAGGGAATTCTGCTGGTTGGACAAAAGACACTGCAAGAAACTGAGGCAATTCTGCTGGTTGGAAAAAGCTGGTACAGGGGTTTCATGCATGCACAGCCCTGCATAAATTGCTGTGAAGTGCAGATACAATGTATTCCTGTGCAGTACTAATGGTTGGTCTGGTGCTACTTTATACTTCCTACATGTGTTGATGTGCATCCACTGATGGTTTTTTTGGTGCTACTTGCTTCTACCTTCATGTATTTCTTGTGCATTACTGGTGGTCTGTTTTTTGCTGCATGTTCTTGACTGCCTGCATATATTGCTGGGTAGCCCTGTGGTACTTGTACTGGTGGGTTGTTTAGTATCACATGCCTCTGCCTACATAGATTGCTGTGAGGTTCTGAGTTTGTTTGGTACTGCATAGTTCTGGTTGATACTGGATTCACTTCCTCCTGCCTATACTGTCCTGTATACTCCTGCATAGTCTTGTGGATGTGTATTTGCTTGCTTTTTTGGATCTGGTTGATTCTGGTTACTCTTCCTACTTCCTATACTGTCCTGTATAATTCTGCATAGTATTGTGTATGTGTATTTGCTTGTTTGTTTGGATCTGATTGAGACTGGTTTCACTTCCTCCTGCCTATAATGTCCTGTACACTCCTGCATAGTCTTGTGTATGTTTATTTGCTTGTTTTTTTGGATCTGATTGAGACTTGTTCCACTTCCTCCTGCCTATACTATCCTGTATACTTCTGCATAGCCTTGTTTATGTGTATTTGAATGCATCCTGGGTGAGGTGACAGGAGCTGAACTAGTTGCACTGCCTCCTGTATCTGTATTGCTGTATTCTGGCTAAGGTGACAGGGTTGGTGTATGGTTCTGGTGTTGAGGGTAGGCTGTTACTAGTATGTACTTGAGGGTTTGAAATGTATGTCTTTATGCCTTCCACAGAGCTGTGACACCTGGTTGGGTATGAGTTTGCCACAGTTGAAGGGTTCTTGGGCTGTATCTTCTAATCCATGAGAGATAGAGGGGTACTTTGGCTGAGTGACTATAGGTTATTTGTGATGTAGAATCCATTTCTGAGGTTTCTTTGAGGGTTGGAGCTGTTGTTACACTAGAAAAGTGAGTCTGATGGCTATAGGACAGGTTTGGTCTTCCACAGCGTCAGCCCAGAAGGATTTTGGGACCAAAGCTTCAAGGAGAGCACATTGGACAATGTTGCCAATGGTTCAATTTGTGCGTTTGGCAATGCTGTTCAGCTGAGGAGTGTGGGGTGGACCTGCTTCATGGATAATAACATTTTCTTGCAGATAGGTAGAAAAAGATTGAGACATATATTACCCTACATTATCTGTACAAAGGGTATTGATTTCGTCAGCAAATTCACATTCAAACAAAGATCAAAAGGTTTTGAAACAATTGAAGACTTCACTTTTGAGCTTGATAGGATAGACTGAAATGAATTTAGAGAAATTTTCTACAAACGTGACGAAATATTTATAGCCTTCTCTTGACGGAACCTCAAAAGATCCCACATTGGAGTGGACAATTTGACCAGGAAAGGTAGAGCAATGCGGACAACAGGATTTGAAAGGCGTCCTGCTCATTTTGAATTGAACAAAAATTGAGCATTGTTGTACCTCCAGCTCATTCATTGAAGATGGATCAATTTGAAAGCTGCAAAGAAGCCTTTTGAGGGGTTTAAGGCAAAGGTGATTGAATTGGATGTGGTATTCAAACAGAGACAGTTTAGCTGACGCAAATTGAGATAACTGGGAGGAAAGTGAGCTCACAGGCTCCAAAGGAAGATAGAAAAGGTTGCCTTTTTGGCACCCCTCTCCTATTGCCTGTTGGTCAATCACTACATCCACATTTTGATAGATCCGGCAATTTTCCAAGGGGAAAATTATGGTGAGACCAAGATTGCATATACCAGCTATCAAAAGCAATAGTTTGTGAAGCAATGGGAAAATTAGCGTCTTGATTTCTTTGTTGACCTGAAGAGGCAGTTTCCAGGAGCCTCAATGAGTCAATTTGACAAGAGAGTGGTCTGCCAATAAAACTGGGTTATTGTCTGGAGATATTTGTTTTAAAGGGAAAGAAAAAGGGGTAATTGAGATGGAACACCCTGAGTCTAAGTTTGCCTCAACACTTGCTGATTTGGCACGTTCAAAAGTAGCTGCATGTGTGGCACGGACTTTGAGTTCTGACCCTGAATAGTTGGTCTCTTCTTGGGATTGCCTCAATTTGGTGTTACTTGCAATGGCCGCTGCAGTCATTCTTCCAGCCCAGGCTGGTTGTTTTGGCTCCTTAGAGTAGTGTTTCTTGGAATGTTGACCATCATGTTGATACTTGCGGGAGGATTTGTGTTCCATGAGAATTATCCTGGTGTTGTTGCAGCTATTTAAATCGTGAACATCTGCCTTGCAAAATTAACAATGTCTATTGGGTTTTTTGCTGGAATTTTACTGTTTGGAGTTGGAGGTAGCTGACAACAAAGATGCTTTGACTTCTGAATGTGACTTGCAATGGGTGTGTTCATTTTTCAAAGCAAGGAAAATAGTTTCAGATTTTATGTTATCTTGATTCATCAGTGACCACACGCAGTGCAGCCAGTCCTGTGGGATAGAGCTGAGAAGGGCCCCTGCATGGACATTTTCTGCCATCAGTGGATTTTTGGGTGATATGAGAGAGTTAATTTTCTGGTGAAACTTGGCCATGGTGTCAATATGTGTGAGGATTTCATCTCCATCCATCTTGGTTAGAAGGAGCTTACAAAGCCAATACACACGCCCGCCTGTTGTTTGATCTTGATGGGCTTGGTTTAGAGAAAACCTCATGCCATGGGAATGTTGACAATGTTTGCCTACATACCAAAGGTTGGAGGCGTCAATGGCTTGAGCAATGAGTGCACACACAATTTTTTTGTTGTTCACCCAGGCGTTAGATGGGTTGTCTGGATGAGGTCTTTCTAAGATGTAATCCAACCTGGCTGCCTCAAAGTACAAGGTTACCACAAATTCCCAGTCTAGGTAATTTGAGTCGGGGCTGGGAGCTTGAAGAATTGGGAGTTTGGCGCTTGGTAGTTTATGGGTGCCCAAGAATGAGTCTGATTCAATATTGATCATACTTGGGGTTTGTATTGACGTTGGGGATTATGGAAGCGCCATCTACCTAAGACTTTCTTTGTGGCTAATCATAGGGATCCTAATAGAGTGCGGAAGATACGCAGTGGAGCTCTGGGCTCATAACCTGATGAGGTCTGGGCCTGGGACAGTATGAGTGTGAAGTGGAAGGATGTCAATTAGGTGAGTCAATGAGAAAGACAGAAAAATCACAGTGAGCAAAAGGAAAAGATCAGAAATGAAGAGACGACGTACCTGGGCCAGTATGAGTGTGAAGTGGAAGGATGAGGAAAAGAGATCCTTCCACTCACTGTGACTGACCCAGGTATACTATACAACTTGTTACAGGTGAGTGAACTGTGTGAAGCATACAAATGAGAAAGAGTGGATACGTCCAGTCTAACAATCCTCATCCTTATCCTTTCCCTCATCCTCCTCCATCTCCTCCTCGCCATCACCTTTGAATATGAATCTTCTTGCTTTGATGGGTGGTAATCTTACAGTTAAAAAGATTTTTAAAGTTTGAGCTTCAAATTCTCTCAAGGCTTTGACACCTCTTTGACTCATTTTTTTCTATTTTGACCATGCATCAACCAGACAAAAACCGCTTTGATTTTGCTTTGGAAATAATTGCCTGATTTCACCACACTAATTGAAAGTTTGATTGGTTTCAACTTTGATTGTCAAAATTTTACCAAATTGAAGCAACCCTTTTTGAATGTTGACCAGTCGAACTGTGCTTTGACTTTCTTTGAATGCTTCAATGGCAGTTAAAACTACTTTGAAGGCTTAAAAAGAAGATTTATCAGTTCCCCAAATATTTGGGCTCCTCAATCAAACTGATTGAAAACAAATATGGCATACACGAGCAGATAACCATTGCCTTCAAACTTTCTGTTTCCTTCTTTGAAGTATTTTCCAGGTCCAATTGGCTGTTCTTCCTCAGGTCCAATCTCTGTTTCTCTAACCTCCCCATCTTAGCTGGAAGGCCTCAAATGGAAACAGAAGGAAACCAATTCCCATCAGAAGGAAGCCTTCCAGAAATCAGAAGATCTTAAACCACTCACCATCTGATGGACCTACCCTGCCTTCCACTCCTAGGGAAGCACTTGAGTTTTCAGGTGCCCCTTTTGCTTCAAATTTGGCAGAATTTACATCTTTCACCCAAACAAATTGTCCAAGTGCCTTCCTTCCAACTTCATTGGCTCCAGAACCTGATACCTTTTATCTTTGAAAGAATTCAAATTTCCCTGACTTTGGTTTAATGCTCATGATGTAGATATTCTCAGTTTCAACACCTCTGGAGCATGGGGGGAAGTATTCTTTTTCCAGGTGATAACCGTTGATAACTTCCATGGTGATGGAGGGGGTGGATAATCTGTTTTAGGATGAAAGTATGGGCAAATCTCTGGTGGTGATGGTGATGGATATGGTCAGGGGAAATCCAGTTCATTCATGGCGTAGATTATCAATCTACTCACACCTCTTCTTATGGGTATTGGACGCTACCCCTTCCTCTTTGGGGGCAGTACTGTAATTAACACAACTTGACTGAGTCTCCTCATTCATACTCAAACCTCAGCCAATCTCAGTCCTCAGTGTTAAAATATGCATGCACTTACTTGTGTGCAAAGTATAAGTATAACCCAAATGGGATGCACATGTGGGCTCATGAGGCCAATACATGGACCATACAGGCCTGTGTTGATGTCACAGATTTGGGGAAACTGGCCTCAGAATGTGTGAAACCGGCCTATTGGTACATGGGCCTTAGCAGGCCCCATGGTGGATATGGGAAAATACAGCCAGATGGGCTTGTATGGGCATAATTGTGTCCAAGGTTGATTTTGGAAATACTTGGCCAGACGGGCTGGCCCACCAAAGTGTGTTTTTCTCAGGTTTTGGGTTTTTGGAAGCCCATTGGGGCCGCCGCCCATGTCGCAGCCCATTGGGGCCGCCGCCCATGTCGCAGCCCATTGGGGCCGCCGCCAATTTCGCAGCCCATTGGGGCCGCCGCCCATGTTGCAGCCTGCTCAGGGCTGCTGATTGTGCCGCGGCCTCCTTGGGGCAGATTGTATCCATTGTTTTGGCCCACACGTGGCCCAAAGGCCCGCGTGGGGATGTTGGGGGCGCCCAAGGGATCCTGCATGGTGCAACACTGCACAGGCCGGGCCAGTTGCAAACTGCGGCCACCGCCGCCGGAGCAAGGGCCAGCGGCCCAGGCTCCCTCCCCCTCCCCTTTCTTGCCATCACAAGGGGGAGGGGGTGACTGGCTGGGTTGAACCAGCCAGAAACCAACCGCAACAAGGCGGTTGGTCAGGGCAGGGGGGATTTCATCATCCCCTTGCCCAGGGGATGACAATGCCAGTTGCAGAGAGAGCGACCGGCGGTGGGAAGGAGCTCTTCTCCCTGCTGTTTTCCATCCATTCATTGATCATACAATCAAATCCATCAACAATATAATCCAACGTGTTGCCCCATTGTGAGAGCCCATCAAGAAATTATTGACACAAGGTGTCCAGCATTTCTTTTGCTTTAAATACTGCTAATTTTCCTAAGCTAATTTCTGGCCATAATTATAACACATTATCAGTAACAACATCATCATTACTTCCAATTCATCTAGACCCTTGTACTTTACTCTGGAGAACCTCAAAGACCTCAAGTTTTCCCAGAATATGTCCTATATTCCTGATTCTAGCTCCACCAAGATCAGTCAGAATTATAATTCTGGGGCTGTCCTGATGGATAGTGAGCTGGATAAAATCTGTTGTGGGGGTAGATAATGAATGCCAATGACACTTTGATCAGTTCAGAAGTGGCGAAAAAGTCTTATCATCTCATCCTTAGTCATCTTCATGAAAATCATGTGACATGGGTTGCCAATACTCTTAGGGAAGAAGAGAGGAGGAGCGGCAGCATCCTTTAGATGTTGATTGAGTCCAAGTATGCTGGTGATTCCGTTCACCAGAAGGGTATAGCTTTTAATAAACTGTTTAAGTTACAATATATTCAAAATTTAAACAGTTTGTTGCAGAGGCTAGGTCTAGCATAGCCAAGTTTAATTCATCAGGACTTAACATGGATCCTTAGTGTTTGTCACACTTAATCCTTCAGAAGCTTCCAAAGGATTTTGATTTTTTAGTCATAATTATTTATCAATTGGATTGTCTTCCTGGGGAGGGGGATGTTCTGAAAAGGATTAAAAAGGATGATCTTCAGTTCAAGATGAAGGGGGGTTCTGGAACAGGCCTTGTTAGAACAACTGGGAAATCTTGCAAGAAGGCAAAAAAGGATTTGTCCAAGGTCTTATGCTATAATTTTCAGAATAAGGGCCATTATGCTAAGGATTGCAAGGAGGCCAAGAAGAAGAAGAATTCCAAAGAAAATGACAAGCAGTTCAATCTCACTACTGAAAAAGCTGCAATGGTGGCGTTTGATGGTCCAATGGAAATGGTTGTTGGGGAAGGAGGTCCCAACAAGATGGCCAAAATTGATGAGGATCAAGAAATGTACTTGATTGATTACAAAGTGAGTAATCTAAACCTCAAAGATGAGAACTTATCAGTTAATGATAAAGCGTCTTTCCCCTTAGGAGGATTGAAGGAGGATATTCTTGTTTTGATTGATTCTGGCTGTACAGATCACATGTTCTTTGAACCAAATTTATTTTCAAATCTCAGTGATTATGATGGAGTTGTAAATATTGGTCAGAAAGGCAGAAAAATTCATATTAAATGAGTGGGAAAAGTTATTCTTGCAAATCACTTGGGTTTCAAAATTTCATTTGACAAATTGTTCTATTTAACAGAGTTTCCTTAAAACCTTGTGTCCCTTGAAGTGTTGTGGAAAAAAGGTTTCCAGATTTGTTATCTTCAAGAATATAAGTTTGTTATTGATATGAATAGGAGAAATTTTCTTAGTGGATAGTTTTGGAACAAGCTTTTGTGTGCAAGCTTGTTCAAAATATCAGCTTTGAGCACTGTAGCTCACAATAGAAGTGGCCATAGGGTAAAGGAAAGCAACTTTGAGAGTTGTACCGCAGGGGCTAAGACTAGAAATGTGTTCTGAAAGAGAAGAGACCGCACTGATGTTCCTAGAGAGGAATTTTCCATTTGTTTGGCAGGGCCATTTACACCAGAGTCCCTTGGTGGGGAAAGATACTTCATCAATTTAGTTTATACTGCAACTAATTATGTTTGTGTTAAACCAATTTGATCTAAAGATGAGACCACAGAGGAGATTTCTGTAATCTTCAAATGCTGGAAACAGAATAATCTAATGAATGAGATCAAGATGGTTATCACCTATGGAGGTGGTGAGTTTGTGAGCAAAGAGTTTGAGGGGTTCTTGAAAGATTATGGTATCATTCATATAGTCACTACTGCAAGTACTCCACAAAATAATGGAATATTTGAGAGAATGAATAGGACTTTACTTGACAAGGTCAGAACTATTATGTCTCAATCTGGTCTACTAAAGTTCCTATGGGCTGAGTTGATGTGTACAGTCTTTCTGTTGCATAACATTGTAAGTGTTAATGGGAAGAGTCCTCATTATCAGTTTTGGAAGTTGTACACCAAAACATCACACCTAAGAACAATTGGTTGCTTAGTGTATTATAGTGTCCACCATAATAAGATGGTCAGAGAATTAGACCCTAGAGCCAGAACAGGGGCACTTGTAGGCTATGATTTAATAAGTAAATTGTATAGGATCTATTGTCCAGGGACAAGAAAGGTTATCCGTAATAGGGATGTAAGGTTTGTTGAAAGTACCTTTCCACTCAAAAGGAGTGAAGAAGTTGGTGTTAAAAATTCACAAAAAGAAATAGAATTAGAACCTTTTTCACCAGCAAAGGCTGAGGAACATGTAGTTCCAGAAGATGAAGAGATGGCAGACATGCCACCAGAGGGTTCAGTTCCTGCTTCAGGGGAGTCCATTAATTTGGAACCTGATGAGCCTCCACCTCCAGTAAAAGGAGTGGTAGGTTTAGAATACCAGTTGATAGGTACGGGGAATGGAAGTCCCATTATGCTTCCGCAGGATATGAGTAAGATTCATTTCAGGGAAAGTGTGTACTCAATGAAGTCCTGGAGTTGAGTTCATAAATGGGTAACAGGGTTTACACAAATAGCTTTGGCCAAGCCATGAATTCTGATGAGAGAGCCAAGTGGAAGAGTGCTGTTTTTGAGGAATTCTATTCTCTAGAAACTAATAGTGTCTTTGAAGTGGTTAAGCAGGATTCCGTTCCAAAAGGAAAGGCCATTGTGGGGTCTAGATTGGTGTTAAACAAGAAGTTTGAAACAAATGGAGTTTTGAAAAGATTCAAAGGTAGATGAGTTGCACAGGGCTTCAAGCAGCAAGGAGGTATTGATTACCAAGAAACTTTCTCACCAACTGAAAGGCTGCCCACCTTCAGGTACATCATAGCTCTGGCATTGGAGTTGGGGGAAGAAATCAGACAAGCTGATTTTGTAACAGCATACTTGAATGCAAAAATTGGAGAGGAGGAGACTGTTTATATGTCAATCCCTGATGGTTTTTGTGAATGGTTAGTAGAGAATAAACCAGAAATCATGAAGAAAATCTGTTTTAGAATTTTTCTTTCAGCAGATAAAAGGGAATATGTCCTTAAGCTGTATAGATCCCTTTATGGATTGAAGCAAGCAGCAAGATTGTGGTATAATACCATGAGTGAAAAAATGATACAGATTGGTTCCAAGACGTCTGAGGCCAACCCTTGTCTTTTTGGAAGAAAGCATGCAATTTTGTTAGTATGGGTTGATGAAATTATCATTATTGGAAATGGTAAAGAGAGAGTCATGGAGACACTCAAAAAGGGATTCAAGATAAAAGATCTTGGTCTGGAGCAACAGGTGCTAGGAATGAAAGTCAGTAAGAGCAAGAATGGTATAAAGTTAGACCAGAGCCATTACGTGGCAGCTCTTCTGAAGTAATATGGCTTAGAGGATGCAAAGGAGTTTTGTACCCCCATGTAGTCAAACATTTGTTTAGAGAAGTCTACAGATGAGGAGTATCTGGAGTTTGTGAAACCTGGGAACAACTACAAGTCAGCTATTGGATCACTTAAATATTTGAGGCAGTGTACAAGGCCCAATATTTCTTTTGCAATTGGTGTCTTTTTGCAACACTTAGAGAAGCCAGATGCCAAGCTTGAGGCATTGGTCAGCGTTTAAGAGAGTTATGAGGTATCTTAAAGGAATGCACAGTCTGGGACTGTTGTTTACAAATTCAGAAAACTTTGATTTGGTTGGTTATTCCAATTCAATTTGGGCAGATGGTAACACTAGGGAATCAAAAAGTGGTTTTGTATTCTTCTGAGGTAAGAATATGGTGTCATGGATGTCCAAGAAGGTGTTGTAAATACGTCTTTAATCAACAGAGGCTGAGTATAGAGCTTAATTAGAAGCTTCACAGGAATCAAAATGGTTGAGAAAAGTCTTAGAGGATGTACATAAACCACAAGGGTTTGAGTTGTTGCATTCTGATAACCAGAGTGCCATTGCATTGGCGCAAAACAAAGTGTTCCATTCAAGAACAATACATATCAATGTTCACCATAACTATATTTGCAATGCAGGAAACTGCAAAGAGATTGTGTTGAGGTACATGCCCACTGGAGCAATGATTGCAGATATCTTGACTAAGGCTTTAGATAGGAACAAGCATCAAGGCTTTGTAACTAATATGCGGATGTCACCCCTTTTGGATTAAGGGGTTGTGTCAAAATATGCATGCACTTACTTGTGTGTGATGTATAAGTATATTCCAAATGGGATGCACATGTGGGCCTCTGCGGCCCATACACAGACCATACAGGCCCTTTTCAGGCATTTGGAGAAACTGGCCTCAAAATGCATGAAATAGGCCTATTGGTACACGGGCCTTAAGGGGCCCAGTGGGGGATATGGGAAAATACGGCCAGATGGGCTTGTATGGGCATAATTGGGTCCAAGGTTGATTTTGGACATACTGGGCCAAACCGGCTGGACCGCTAAAGTGTGTTTGTCTCAGGTTTTTGGCTCAAGGTGGCCCATTGGGGCCGCCGCCCATGTTTCAGCCCGCTCAGGGCTGCTGCTTGTGCCCTGGCCCGATTGGGGCCCCTTGTATCCCTTGGTTTGGCCCCTGTGTGACCCAACAGCGCGGGCAAGGCTGTTAGTGGCGGCCAAGGGATCCCGCGCAGGCCCGGGCGATTGCAAAGGGTGGCTACTGCCGTGGGAGCAAGGGCCAGCGTCCCTGGCTCCCTCTGTCAGGTTGCTACTTGGAAAGAGTACCCTGTCAAAGCAGATTAAAAAAAGAAATAAAAAAATTAAATTAGAAGGAGTGAGAAATCTATGAATATTATTACAGAAATGGATTCCCCACCCAAAATTAAGTAGGGTCACTCACTTACCCCACCCTTGAATTCAAACTTCTTACATTTTCAAATAATTATTAAACAGAATGACCAACAGACCACAGCACCACCGTGGCACTTTTTGGCCATTTTAAAATTTCACACATTGTGCCATGTTTAGGTTTCACACCTAAACTTCAGTCAGAATTGAGGTGTTGTGAATATTTTAGGAGTTACAGGCGGATTTGTGTTGTGTCACAATTCCCGCGCGCAGCCCTGCATTCATACAGTAAGGGTACACATGCTTGACACTCAATATGTAGGCGCAGGTAATAATGCCCGCATGCAAAACGACTGACTGGCCGCAGGCAACAGATTCGCGCACACAGCTGTCAAGCCTGCGCGCGTCAACAAAAATTGTACTAAGCCTGACAGCTGGTACCGCAGGAACAGGCTACAACCTGCATTCATACATCATGTATAAGTAACAAATTGACTGCTGGACAGAGGGATGTCTGAAAAATAAGAATATTGAATAAAAAATATGAAAATAAAATATAAAGCAAATAAATTGTGGGAAAAAATAATGAAGGTTGTCACGTAAATGAGATTGCCAAATATTTATGAACCACAAAACACAACAAGGAGTTAACCTAAAAATTATTACAAATTCCCAACATGTGCAGAAGATTCTGTAAAATTTACCAATACCCACTTCTACCCATTTCACTCAAAAGAAATTCATACAAAATAAGGAAATGTGTCTGAATCATAAAAATAACAAATTAACATTTAAACACCTTCTGACAATTATTTCAAAAAGAAATATGACATAGACAAGGCTAGCAGATTGAAAGCACCAGAACTACATGCCAAACTAGCCCTGGCCATCCTTCTAGCCTCATCACCCAAGCATAACCCTCTCTACGTGCCCTGAGAAGGTCTTATTACCCCAAAAATGTATATAAACAACCCTTTTTAGGTGAGTTAAACCCCAGTAATTTTTAAGTGTCCATCCAGAACCTTTGCCATCCATGATCAAGTGTTTATTCAAGATAAAAAAGTAATATATGGATATAGTACAATAATATTATTAACAATTCTGTCCCCATCATTGATTCCGTGAAGAATATCAGCAAATAACCCCAATAATTGTCCTGAGACCATTTCAACCGTGAATTTCTGCAAGCTTCTTGGAGTAAGTACTAAAACTAGTGAGTTGTCTCCTCCTTGCACCCAGGCATAAGTGCTTTAAGACAGCCAGTCCACCCATCCCCTTGAGTTAGTTTTCTGTGAGCAATCATTTAAGACCTCATTGTCCCAAAGTCTTCACACGGTTCAAAAGATCCCCCTGAAGAGAGGTTGTAATCCAATAAAGATACCTTGTTTGCATGAACTGTGGCCCCTCTTGAAAAATATATATCTAAGCAAATTTAATCCAACCAAACCAACCAAACTTTGCACTTGATTTTAAATAAATTATTTAAGAATTTTACCCAAACTTTCTTGGAATTATTATTCCAAAACAAATATCACTTGCTGTAGCTAAAGGACGGCAAAGTTCCTGGCATCAGGAAGCAAAGAACTGGGGGTCTGGCCGGGATATATCCCTGAATAATCAATTTTTAATTAATTTCTTAGGACCAGATATTCTACGTAAAAATAAGTCAAAAATACTTATTATCCCTATTTTTTGATTATTGTTTCTCCAGTGGACCTTAAAACCAATGGAGAATTGATCAATTATTATTTGATCCTTCTTAAAAAACAAAAAGAAGAAATACTCCATAATTTTGTGCCTGTTATCAAAACTCCTGAGAAACAACAAGCTAGATTACTACATTATAAGCAACAAGCTATTAAGGAAAAAGAATTGGAGCTTGAAAGACTTATTAATTTTAGTTTTTTACTCAGGCAACACAATGCCTGGAAGAAATATCAGAGGAAACTTTATTTCTTTAATAAGAATAAAGAAAGTAAGCTTAAAATATTTTTTTATTTTTTGAAGAAAATATATAACAAAGATTCAAAAAAACCAAAGTTTTATAAAAATTAATAAAAATTTTAATAAAACCAAAAACTTATCAATATTAATTTTTTATCTTAAAATAGTGGAAAGAAACTTTTCCCTAGCAGATTTTATTGAGCAGGACCTTTTGGAAAACAGCTCCCACCACGGTTCTTTGGATTTAAGTCAAGATTTGATTGGTACGCACAAAGATCCCCCTGGATTACCCCCCAAGGACTCTTTTAACCCCAGCCAAGCTTTGGTACCGTTGAATTTAAGCTTAAGTAAGCCTAAATTAATTTAAAAATAAATAAAAAAATTTTTCATTTTCTTTTTATCTTTTTCAAAGTCTTTTTGACAAAAGCTTACATCTTTCTTTGCATTATGTTTCAAAACAGACCCCACACCCGCGCAACAGGACAAGCCCCATCCTATGGACCTCTTCCAGGAGGAAAGCACGCCCATAAAAGTTCCTGTAGCAAGAAAAATGAGGGGCCTCAAACCCCCAATACAAGTGCCACAAGAACCGCCAGCACCTGCGCCCTCCAACTCGACCAACAAATAGTTGGAGATGAGTCCCTCTCCCCTACAGTTGTCCCCCGCAGTCAAACCTCCTCCTACGCCTCCCACTTTGGACCTAGCCAAAGAGTCCAAGTTCAAAGAGTTTGTGAAGGATCACGTGAGTCATTGGGAGGCTTAAAAGCTAGCCCAAGACCAGGAGGACTCAGCAGCTATGAGAAAGGCCATATCACGGGCCAGGTCCTCTCAAATAGCCCCGCATAAATTAATCCTCAGGACAGAGGTGGAGAAATACATGGAGAAATGGAACCCCTGGGACCAATTAGCCAAATTCAAGTGAAAAGACCCCAAAAAGTTGAGGTCTTCACATCATCAAAAAATGAGAAACCCAAAATATTGGGAAAATATCATATCTCTAGCCCAGAGATGGAAGAAATTCTATTGCAACTAGGATCTGATGATATTACACCATTGTTTAACAAATTTTTTGATGATGTCTTTTACAAATTTAAAATCTTGAGCAGCAACTTGTATAATATTCATAAACAACTTGATAAAGTCCTCCTGAAAACTAACATGATGATTCAAGGTCAAGCTGACCATATGAAAACTAATGATTCTGAAACCAAGTTATTAAAAGACAATATTGAGTCAAAAAAATTCAGTATACTTCCACGATTGCGCCTCAAGGAGTTAAAAAATAATAATTTAAAGGATATTATCAGTGCTGAAAAAATATCCTTGATGAAGCACATCAATACCACTTACTCCTCTGGACAAGACGAGATCCTCTTTTCCATTGAGCAGCTCAAAGGAGAAGTGAAAAACAAAACTGATACCCCTTCTGCTCACCTGGTTGATAAAATTGACCTATTGAGTACCAAGTTGGATCTGGAATTAGGTAATATCAAGAATGACTTAAGAGACCCCAAAGTCTATTTAACTGCTCCTCCTAGGATCCATTTGGAAGAGGTAAAGCCTACTAGGATAAGTAACACTCCTAACATTCCTCTTAATGTTGGAGCAATAAGGAATGAATCTTACAGACCCAGTCCAACTCCTGAAGTGAAACAAGCTCTGAAACTGTTACCTCCTGTAGGTGAATGGCCCAAATTGTCAGTTGAAAGATAATATAACCATATCACTTTCATCAAATTCATTGATTACACCCTTGCCTCCTATGATTTACCAGACACTATAGCAGTGGTAAGACTGCCCAGGATGTTTGAAGGAGTAGCCTTGGATTTGTTCATCAACAAAAGAGGAGAAGTAGGACCTTGGACTTGGTATTCTTGGAAAGTTCTTTTCAAAGAACTATTTGGTACCTGGATATGGAAAAGAAAAATGATGAAGACCTTTGAGACCTCAATTTTTGACCCTTCTAAGGACAAACCTCACAAGTGGTGTTTGGAAAAAAAGAAGAAGTTAGATTGCTTCTACCCTGAAGCTGATAAAGAGGAATTCAATGAAAGACTCCTCAGCCTATGTCCTGGACACCTTAATCAAAGTTTAAGGTGTAGAATGTCCATGGATTCTGAGCTCTCCACCCTTATTGGTATCTTGGAGGAAACTATTGACATGGATGGTCTTGAAAAAAGGACCAATAGACACAGGGAACTTGGCCCCAAGGTTAGAGAAGAGTATAATCCAAAAACTAAGGACTCCACAAACCCCCAATTAGAAATTAAGAAGACTTCTGAGACCAAAGAAAAGGTATTCTGGAACTGTAACCAAACTGGACATGGAAGACCTGACTGTCCACAGCCCAGAAGAAAGATCAATATCATTGAAGGAAGAGATGAGGATAATGAACTTGACCCTCAACTGGATGACACTGATGGATCATTATCTGAGTATGAATTAATGATTACTAACCCCATCAATTTCATTGAAGGAGACATAGGATCCTCCCTGGAAATCAATACAGTAAACAAGGATTCCAATCTACCACAAAAATGGACTCCCAACACGAAAATCCAACATGTTTCTGAAGCCAAGACTCTGACTCTCAAACCCTCTATTGGTAAAAGCTACACCACTGGCAAAACTTGTTATGCTACTGGACTAATCCAAGGTTCTCCCATGAAGTTACTCCTAAATAGTGGAGCCTTCTGCTCCTGTGATGGGTCAAGTTACTTAGAGAACCAAGTCCCCAACTGGAAAGAATACTTGCTACCAGTTCCACAAGCTAAGTTCAGCAGTTGAAAATCCTCCCTTAATGCTATTGTAGTGTGGTCTGCAGATCTTATTTTGCCCCATTCCAAAGGTTCCCTGAGACTCAAGGTTGATTTTGTAGTACTCCAGAATGGAATGTGTCATTACTTCATTTTAGGAAATGACTCTTATTTCCTGTATGGTATAGATGTATTTCAAAGTAAAGAAAGATACTTTAATATAGGAGGCAATTGGAACAAGAAGTTTCAAATATGCAAGGTTAATGCTCAAACCACTGATTCCACTTATCAGAAACCCCTGGAATTCTTTAACCAGGAATACTTCTCCCAAGCTTCCCTGAATTACCCACTCAGTGAAGATCAAAAAGTGATATCCTTCAGGTCTGCTTTGAGAATCAGCATGCTTTCTGCACTAAGGACCACCCTATTGGTAACATCAAAGGACATGATATGATTCTTACCTTCACTATCAAACCCCCATACCCTCCTTATCTGAGAATACCTGCTTATCCTTCCAGTTGAAAATCAAGAGCAGCCTTGGAAACTCACATCCAGGAGCTAATTGACTTACAAGTCCTGAGGAAAGTAGGACACAATGAACAGGTAGATATCACTACTCCTGTGATCATAGCTTTGCACAATCATAAGTCAAGAATGTTAGGAGATTTTAGGATTCTGAACAGTTAAACTCAAGCAGACTATTACCCCATTCCTAGGATTGACCATGCCCTTCATAATCTCTCACAAGCTAAGTTTATTACTACCATGGATATGCTGAAAGGATTCCACCAGATGCCCATCAGCCCAGACAGTAGGAAGTTCATCAGGATCATATTCCACCTAGGTATCTATGAGTACTTGAGGATGCCCTTTGGAATCAAGAATTCTCCTTCCCACTTTCAGAGGATGATGGAAACTGTACTAGGCCAGTTCATAAGGCAAGGATGAATGCTGGTATATATTGATGATGTTATCATCCACACTGATGATTGGACTTCCCATATGGATAAATTTAGACTTATCCTAAAAACCATCTCTGCTGTAGGATTGAAAGTATCCATGAAAAAGTGCAACTTTGGATATGGTGAACTCAATGCATTAGGTCAAATAGTATCTGGTCTAACTCTTACAGCTGACAAAAGCAAAATAGCAGCTGTTTTGAACAGGCCAATGCCACAGAACAAAACTGAACTCCTGTCATTTGTCAGTTTTTGCAGCTACTATAGGAAGTATCTACCCAAGTTTGCATTACTAACTAAGTGTTTGTATGATATTTGCAACAACAATAACCTGTTTGAAATGACTCATTAAAGAGTTAAGAACTATGAGGAACTCAAGGTGGCTATGACTACTGCGCCTGTACTAATACAACCTGATTACAGTAAAACCTTTATACTATATATTGATGCCAGCCTGGAAGTGCTAGGCGCTTCACTTCATCAAGCAGCCATAGAAAATGATAGACCAGTAGAAAAACCAATACTATTTATCTCTAAACAAGTGAAGGAAACAGAGAAAAGATATGGTCCCAGTCAAAGGGAATGCCTAGCTCTAGTATGGACCTTAGAAAAGCTCCATTAGTATCTGGAAGGTACTAAATTTGTGGTTATTACTGATTGCAATGCTGTTAGAACCCTGATGAACATGAAGACTCCCAGCAGGCACATGTTAAGATGGCAAATATCAATCCAACAGTACAGAGGACAGATTAAAATATAAAATCAAGCTGGGAACAAACACCATAATGCTGACAGTCTGAGTAGGAATGCTCTACCTAATGATTTGAGTAACTCTGCCTATGATCCAGAAGATCATGAAATTTTTCCCATCTTGAACATTAACATGTTACTCATGGAAGCTCCTATTCTAGGTACTCACATCTGTGAATTGGATCAATCCTAATTCAACTCAATCAGGGAAGCCTACAGCTCCAAAATAAAAAGCCTAGTCACTATCATGGAAAGCACCTCCCCTCCTCCTGAGCTTATTAATAGTCTACCTGAATCTCTCCTGAAACCTTGGAAATCTGGATAATTCACCTTGTGGGATGGCCTATTTTACTTCAGAAATCAACATTCTAGTGTCATAGTCCTAACTAACGAAGAACAAATTAAGAATGTCCTATCTGAATGCCATGATAACTGTTCATCTGGACACTTGTCTACTGAAAAAACTTTGGATAAAGTCAAACAGACTGCTTGATGGATTGATTGGAGGAACTCCAAAATCCAGTATGTTTCTAGTCGTGAAACTTGCCAGAAATCCAACAGGACCACAGGAAAGAAGTTTGGCCTCCTCCAAAAGATTACTGAACCCAAGAAGAGATGGCAAATCATTCAGTCCTGGTCATAGTAGATACGTTTTCCAAGAAAGCTAAATCTCTAGCTAACCATAAGGATGATACTGCTATGGAAGTAGCACTACTGTTTTGGAACAGACTTATTGCTGATGTAGGAGCACCCAAGAGAATCATCAGTGACAGAGACCCCAAGTTCACCTCTGAGTTCTGGGAAAACCTCCATGATATTTTAGGAACCACTCTAGCATTCTCTACAGCTTATCACCTCCAGACAGATGGATTAGCTGAAAGGATGATCCAGAACCTGGAAGACATGCTCAGGAAATTCTGCTGCTTTGGTCTAGAATATGAGAATACTGATGGGTACTGCCATGACTGGGTCAGCCTCTTGCCTGCTCTAGAAATTGCTTACAACAGCAGCAAACATTTTACCACCAAGGAAGCCCCTGTTGTACTGGAGAGAGGGTGTATTCCTAAATTACCCAAGGATAACCTGAATCAGCAGCTAACCAATATCCACCCCAAATAACTTGAATTCAAGAATATGATAGATACGGCCAGCAAACACGCTGCAAAATGCCTTCAAGAAGCTGTTGGGTACAACCAACAGAGATAGGACAAAACACATAAAGAACCTGACTTCAAGATTGGTGATCAAGTCTTAGTTTCTACCACCAATTTTACTAACTTAGCTGGAAACAAGAAACTCAGAAATTAATTTTTTGGAACATTCATCATTAAGAAACTCCATGGAAAGAATGCTGTGGAAGTAATTTTCAGTGATGAAATTTCCAGAAAGAACCCAGTCTTCCCAGTAAGCCTTGTCAAACACTACCCTCCTCACAAAGGAGAGCACTGTCATCTCACTGATACCAGGAACCTTGCAGTCCTTTAGCTACAGAGAGTGATAAACATGCTGGAATAATAATAATTATTATTATTCCAATAATAAACACTTAGAAGCTCAAATAAATGATATAATAAGAGCAGTTGCAAGGTTTATTTGGTTTGGTAATAGATGGTTTTAAATATAATATAAAAGAGGGGCCACAATATTATACTACTGGGGATCTTTACAGAATAGCAACCTCTCTTCAAGGGGCCCCCTTACGCAGTTTGAGAACCTTGGAATAAAGATGGGTTCATTAGAAAGGACTTATTTCACTAATGGCCAGGCGTAACAGCACAAATGGACAAGACAGGAAGGTAACACTCACTCTGAGCAATTTACAACAAGAATCCTGGAATAATTGGCAGGGTTTCAGAGCAGGTGGGGTGGATTGCTTGACTAAACTTCAAGGGTTGATTGGTTAATAAGAATAAATAATACTACTGCAGAATAAGTCATCAATCACTTGCTTATCTTCATATAAGAACTTGATCAACAATGACACTGTTTCTGATTGATAATAATAATTTCTTGTAAACTGATTAACTGATTGGATCCAAAGAGGTCTGTATAAATACCTTTTTGGGGTGATTTTGATCTTCTCAGGGCCCGTAGAGAGGTTTTGGCTTGTGGGCTGAGGCTGGCAAGCCAGTCAGGGAAACAGTGGCACGTCCACTTGGTGCTGTCAATCAGCTGTCCTTAGATCTGCTGGGTTTCTGTACTATTTTAGCCACAAGATCTGTCAATCTGTTATGGTGTAAATTTGATCATTCTGTACTTATCCTTCATTTGTACTATTGGTATTTCTTCAAAGCAGCCGGATGTGGATTTGTACTGATTTTCCATTATCTGCTGATCATGTAGATAATTTTTAATAATTTTTATGAACACTCCTTGTAGCGTTTTGTGATCTTCAAAGATCAGGGTCAGTGATTTACGTGGTAATCCTTGATCCTTGATTTATTATTAAAACATATTTCAAACTTAATTTTTATTAGTTTTATTTAAGTTTTGGTCTTTTTAGAATATTACTAATGCATATTTCAACTTGTTACATATGCTAGGAAACTCTAACTAGGTTGTAGCTCTTCTGAGCGGTACCTGGTTGTCAGATTAGGCACGACAGATCCAGATGCGGGGATCAGTCAGTAAAGATGCGCGCGGGGTAGGATCAGCTGCATTTGTGGAAAAATCAGCTGCGCGCGGGTCTCTATTACGGGGGAATCTTCTACTATGAGTACGTAGGGATATGTAATGATGCGGGGCTGTGCACAGGAATTGTGACATAACAAATTTCCGCGTGTAACTCCTAAAATATACACAAAACCTAAATTCTGAGTGAATTTTAGGTGTAAACCCTATCAGTGAAAACAAGTGTGAAATATTAGAATGGCCAAAAAGTGCCATACTGGTGTTGTAATTTTTAGGACTTTTCTTTTAAAATTTAAGGACTTGGAATTCAAGGGTGGGGTCAGTGAGTGACCCTACCTAATTTTGGGTGAGGAATACATTTTTGTAATAATATTTATGGATTTCTCACTCCTTATTTTTTTAATTAAGATATTCTTATTTTTTCATAGTTTTTTGTTGCTATTGCCAGGTTGCTCTGTACATAGTAGCAAGCTGACATTCCCCCACTCCAAGATATGTCTATATCTGAAAAAAAAATTTGGGGTAATGCCTCCTACTGGCTCTGTAGTTCCTTAGGTGTATAGGTCCGTCAGGGATATTATGTTCAGGCAACCATTCATCTTTATCAGCTCATTCTCCCTTGTATCTAACTAGGTAAAGTATGACTTCTTTTCCATTGATCCTATCTTTTTTTATCTTTAAGGATCTTGCTAATTTTTCCTTTGTCTTTTTCAGGTTCTTCTGTAACAGGTATTGCAAGTGAGGGAATATGTTTTCCATTCCTTGGGTGGTAGTGTTTGATGAGACTTACGGGGAAGACTGGATGTTTTCTAGAAAGCTCATCACTGAGGATTACTTCCACAGCATTTTCAACATGAAGTTTATTAATGGTGAAAGGCCCAACAAAAGATGTTGTAAGCTTTCTATTTCAAGCTAAGTTGGTAAAGTTGGTGGTAGAGATCAAGACTTGATCACCAATCTTAAAATCAGGTTCCTTATGGGTTTTATCCCACCTCTGCTGGTTATACTCCACAACATCCTGGACACACTTAGCAGCATATATGTTAGCTACATCTATAATGATTTTGAAATCAAGTGATGTAGGGTGAATATTTGTTAGCTGATGGTTAAGGTTATCCTTGGTTAATCTAGAAATCCATCCCTTTCCAGTATGTAGGGTGCTTCCTTAGTAGGAGAGTGGTTGCTACTGATTTAGGCCATCTCCAGTGCAGGTAAAAGGCTAACCCAATAGTGGCAATAACCGTCAGAATTCTGGTGTTCTACTTCAGAGCCACAGAATCTTATGAGCTTGTTTTCCAGGTTCTGAATTATCCTTTCAGCTAAGCCATCCGTCTTAGGGTGATAAGATGTAGAGAAAGCTATGGTGGTTCCAAGCATATCATGAAGATTTCTCCAGAACTCAGAGGTGAATTTAGGATCTCTGTCACTGGTAATAATCTTGGGAACTCCAACATCAGCAACGAGTCTGTTCCAAATCAATAGGGCAACTTACATAGAAGTGTCTACCTTGCGATTAGGTAGAAACTTTGCTTTCTTGGAGAACCTATCCACAATGACTAAGACTGAGTTGTAGGAATTGGCTCCTCCTGGTGGTAGTCCAGTTACAAATTCCATGTTGATGATCTCCCATTTGTTCTTGGTTTCAGCAATCCTTTGCAGTAGACCAAACTTTTTCCCAGTGGTCCTGTTGGACTTCTGACAGGTTTCACAACTGGTAACATACCGTATAGTGGAGTCTCTCAAATTAATCCACCAAGCAGTTTATTTAAAGTTATCTAAGGTTCTATCAGCAGATAAATAACAAGATGACAAGTTATCATGGCACTCAGCCAAGACATGTTTGATATGATCATCCTTAGTTAAGACTATAACACTTGCACGTTGATGCCTATAGTATACTAGACCATCTCATGTGGTGAACCTTCCGGCTTTGTATGGTTTCAAATAAGGTTGAGGTAGGCTATTGATCAATTAAGATGGTGGAGAAGTACTTTCCATAATAGCAATCAGAGTTTTCATGCCAGAACTGTAAGATTCTTTGATTGAGTCAAACAATGATTCATTCAGTTCACAAATGTGGATTCCCATTATAGTAGCTTCAATTTTCAACCTGTTAGTGTTAAGGATAGGGAAGATATCATTATCCTCTGGATCATAAGCAGGGTTACTTGGGTCATTGGGTAAAGCATTCCTGCTCAGACTATCAGAATTCTGGTGTTTAGTCCCAGCTTGATGAACTATGGTCATCTGACCTCTGTACTGTTGTATGGCTATCTGC
The DNA here is from genome assembly GCA_025617555.3 of Puccinia polysora. NCBI lineage: Eukaryota > Fungi > Basidiomycota > Pucciniomycetes > Pucciniales > Pucciniaceae > Puccinia > Puccinia polysora. The sequence goes on along the minus strand of CM062618.1, from coordinate 24,481,875 downwards.
CATCTTAACATGTGCCTACTAGGGGTCTTCATGATCATCAATGTCCTGAAAGCATTGCAGTCAGTAATCACAGTGAAATTGGTGCCTTCCAGGTAATAATGGAGTTTCTCTAGAGCCCATACTAAGGCAAGAAATTACATTTGACTTGCACTGTACCTTTTCTAAGTGTCCTTAATCTGTCAGGATATGAAGAGTAAAGGTTTTTCCACTGGTTTGTCATCTTCTATGACTTCTTGGTGCAAAGCAGCTTGTAGCCCTTTCATGCTGGCATCTATGTAGAGTTTGAAATGTTTAGAATAATCTGGCTGAATCAGTACTGGATCTGAGTTCATTTACATCTTGAGTTCCTCATAGTTCCTGACTCTGTCATGAGTCATTTGAAACACTTTTTTTTTTTTGCAGATCTCATACAGGCATTTGGTTAGAAGAGCAAACTTTTGTAAGTACTTTCTATATTAGCTGCAGAAGCTGATAAAGGAAAGGAGTTCAGTTTTATTCTGAGGCATAGGCCTATTCATTACTGCTGCTATCTTGTTTTGGTCATCAGCTAGGGTTAGTCCAGTGACAATGTGTCCTAAGGCCTTGAGTTCCCCATAGCCAAACTTACACTTTTTCATTGATACTTTTAATCCCACAAAAGAGATGTTTTTGAGGACTAGCATTAATTTCTCCATATGAGTATCCCAATTGTCAGAGTAAATGATAACATCATCAATGTATACCATCATCCATCCCTGTCTGATGAATAAGCCAAGGAAAATATCCATCATCCTTTGAAAATGAGAAGGAGAATTTTTTATACCAAAAGGCATCCTAAGATACTCATAAATTCCCAAATGACAAATAATTCTCATGAATTTATGGCTATAAGGGCGGATAGGTATTTGGTGAAAACCTTTCAGCATGTCCATGGTAGTGATGTAATTAGCTTTGGACAGGTTATGCAGAGCATGGTCAATTCTTGGAATTGGGTAATAATCAGCTTGGGTGTATTTGTTCAGCATTCTGAAATCTCCAACCATTCTTGACTTATCATTATGCCAAGCTATAATTACAGGGTTAGTGATATACACTTGTTCATTGTGTCCTCTTTTCCTTAAGACTTGTAAGTCAACCAACTCTTGAATATGAGTTTTCAGATCAGCTCTAGATTTTGGACTATAAGGGTAAGCAGGTCTCCTGAGGTTAGGTGGGTAAGGAGGCTTAATGGTCAGAGTTAGGATCATATCATGTCCTTTGATGTTTGATCCTTGGTACAGAAAGGATTCTGATTTTCAAAGCATACTTGTAGGATATCCCGTTTTTCTTCTTCATTGAGAAGGGAATTCAAAGCAGCTTGAGAGAAGTATTCCTGATTGAAGCTCTCTAAGTGTTTTTCATAAGTTGAATCAGAAGTTTGAGAATTGATGTGGCATATTTGGAACTTCTGATTCCAGTCTCCACCTATAGTGAAGTATCTACCCTTGCTTTGGAATACATCTATGCCATATAAGCAAAGAGAATCATTTCCAAGGATAAAGTAATCACATACTCCGTTCTGGAGCACTAAAAATTCATTGTTAAGTTTCAGTGATCCTTTAGAGTGAGGGAGTATGATATTAGAAGACATACTCCAACAGCATTGAGAGAACAATTACAACTGCAAGTTGAACCAACAAAAGAGCAAAAGGCTCCACTGTCTAGAAGTAAATTAACAGGGGAACCTTGGATTAAACCAGTAGTATAGCATGTTTTTCCTGAAGTGTAACTTTTACTGGCAGAAGGTTTTAGAGTCAAGTCCTTAGCCTCAGAGATGTGGTGAATCTTCATGTTGGGATTCCATTTTTGAGGTAAGTTGGAATCCTCATTGACAGAATTTATGTCCAGAGAAGACTCAATACTACCTTCAATAAAATTGATGGGGTTTAGTGATCATTAAATCACAATAAGAGAGTGATCCATCAGTGTCATCAAGGTGAGGGTCAGGATTTTCATACTCTTCTCCTTCAAGAAGATTAATCATTTTCCTAGGTAGAGGACCATCAGGTTTTACGTTTCCTGTTTGGTTACAGTGCCGACATACTTTTTCCTTTGATTCTCAAGTCTTCTTGACTTCCAAGGTAGATGGATTAGTAGCAGGGGATAATTTGGTTTTGGTAGTATATTCTTCCCTGTTCCTAGTATTTTGTTCTCTGGGGAGTGTATTGACTCTTTTATCAAGACCATTCATATGAATAGTCTCTTCCAATATACCTATTAAGGTGGAAAGATCTGAATCCATTGGCATCCTCCACCTTACACTGTGGTTGATTTGTCCAGGACATAAGTTGAGGATTCTTTTATTGACTTCTTCTTTATCAGCATCCAGATAGAAACAGTCTAACCTCTTTTTCTGGTCTGAGCACCACTTATGAGGTTTTTCCTTGGATGGATGAAACTGGGAGGTTTCAAAAGTTTTCATCATCTTTCTTTTCCAAATCCTAGTACCAAATTGTACTTTGATCAATTCTACCAAAGAACTCCAGGATAAAGATCCAACTTCTTCTCTCTTATTGATAAACCAAACAAGAGCTACTCTTTTGAATAGTCTGGGCAATCTTACCACAGCTATTGCATCAGGGAGCTCATAAGAAGAAAGAGTATAGTCAATAAATTTAATGAAACTGACATGGTTGTATTCTCCTTCTCCAGAGAATTGAGGCCATTCATTAATGAAAGGAAGTAACTTCAAAGCCTGCTCCATTTCAGGAGTATGACTGGGTCTGAAAGACTCGTTCCTAGTTATCCTGGTTCTGGGAGGAACACTAGGAGTACTGGTGATTCTGGCAGGTCTAGTCTCTTCTAGGTCAATGACTGGAGAGTTAGTAAAATTGACCTTAAGATCTCTGAGATCATTCTTAATCATACCTAACTCCAAATCAAGTTTATTGCTTAATAAGTCAATTTTTTTAATCAGATGAGCTGAAGGAGTAGGACTAGTTTTCTTAAATTCTTCCTTAAGCTGGTCCATGGTTGCAAGAATACCTTCCTGAAGAATTGATTTGTTATCATCAATATGTTTCATCAGGTCCAACTTACTAGCTTTTATGCTATCCTTGATTTGTTGTATTTCCAACTCATCAATTCTCATAATATGAGACTGGGTATCAATCAATCTGAAAATACTCAAACTCAATTTTTCCAATTTTTGATAAACTTTGTCAAAGCATTGGCAAATAATAGTAAAATTGTGAGACACATTTACAGAAAAGCTATTAAGAGCTTCTAAATCTAATTGTGGTACACCTTTTTCCACTTCTGGGCTAAGGATATTATGTTTTACCAATCCTTTGGGTTCCTTAACTTCTGATGGGCTGAGGACCTCTTCTTTTTGGGGTCCTTTCCCTTTAAGGAAGCTAACTTATCCCAAGGATTCCAGTTCTGAACGTAGCCTTCTACTTCTTTCTTTGGGATCAACCTTTGCAGAGAAATCTGAGATTTCTTTTCAAGAGAAATAAATTTTCTCATACCTGGTTGATTCTCCTTGGTCTGAGTGAATTTGAATTGTTCCCAATAGCTCACCTTTTCTTTAACCAATACCTTGACTCTTTCCGCCTTGGTTGAGTCCAGCTGGGGTGGAGTAGGTAGACCTGTAACCTCCTGGGATAACCTTTTGGGCAACGGGTGGTTCTCAAACAGACTTCTGGCCAAGTTGGAGGCCGCGGTTGTCGCCATCATTGTCCCGCACAACGCTATGGTCACGGGTTTGAGTCCCCTCATTGGGCTTGCGACTGGAGTCCTTGCGCGCATGGGTTCCTCCAGGAAAGGATCCATATGATGGGGCTCTACCTGTTGCGTGGGTGCTGCACCTATTTTGATACATAGCACAATAAAAAAGAGTAAGTCTTTTGTTGAAAATTTTGAAAAAAGACTTTAAAAATATAAAAATAATATTTTTCTTGTGTTTTATATTTTTAAGAATTTTAATATATATATTTAAACTCACTTAAATTTAAATTCAAGGCTACCAACACTTGGTTGGGATCACAACTGTCCTTGGGGGGTATTCCAATGGGTTATGAGTGAGTTGCAATCAGATCCTGGGATAAATCCAAGGGTAAGTCCAAGGGTACACTTTCTGGGGGGTCCTCTAGGAGGTCCTGGTCAATGAGATCACAAAAACAAAATTGGCTGAGATGGATAAAAAAATATAAGTTTAATATTTTTTTGTATTTTTACGTGTTAAAATGATATTTTTAGAAGAAAATAATCACTTTTATTAATTTTGGGTTTTTCTTTATCTTCAGGATTATTTAGTTTATAAATATAAAGCTTCCTTTGATAAATATTCCACTCCTTATGTTGCCCTAATAAAGAATTGAAATTGATAATTCTTTCCAGCTCAATTTTGTTGTCCTTTATAACCTTCTGTTAATAATACAGCAATTTCTCCTGTTGTTGTTCAGGAGTTATAGTAACAGGGACAAAGTTACGGAGTTTTTCTTCTTTTTTCCTTTTAAGAACTTTCAAATAATAATTGATCAATTATCCTTTGGTACTAAGATTCACTAAAGAAACAAATGATCAAAAAAATATTTTAAAATTATGTTAACTTAGTTTTTTGAATAAAAAAGACTGACCCAAGGAATAAATAATTAAAAATTAATTATTTAAGGATATTTCCCAGCCAGACCCCCAGTTGTCGGCTCTCTGATACCAGGAACCTTGCAGTCCTTTAGCTACAGAGAGTGATAAAAATACTGGAATTATAATAATAATTATTATTCCAATAATAAACACTCAGAAGCTCAAATAAATTGTATAATAAGAGCATTTGCAAGTTTTAATTGGTTTGGTAATAAATGGTTTTTAATATAATATGAAAGAGGGGCCACAGTATTATACTACTGCGGATCTTTACAGACTAGCAACCTCTCTTCAAGGGGCCTCCTTAGTCAGTTTAAGAACCTTGGAATAAAGATGGGTGCCTTAGAAAGGACTTATTCCATTAATGACCGGTCTTAACAGCAAAAATGGCCAATAAAGGAAGGGTAACACTCACTCTGAGTATTTTACCACGAGAATCCTGGAATAATTGGAAGGGTTTCAGAGCAGGTGGGGTGGATTGCTTGGCTAAACTTCAAGGGTTGATTGGTTAATAAGAATAAATAATACTACTGCAGACTAGTTCATAAATCACTTGCTTATATTTATATAAGCACTTGATCAACAATGACACGGTTTCTGATTGATAATAATAATTACTTGTAAACTGATTAACTGATTGGATCCAAAGAGGTCTGTATAAATACCTTTTTGGGGTGATTTTGATCTTCTCAGGGCATGTAGAGAGGGTTCTGCTCGTGTGCTGAGGCTGGCAAGCCAGTAAGGGCAACAGTGGCACGTCCACTTGGTGCTGTCAATAAGCTGTCCTTAGATCTTCTGGATTTTTGTACTATATTAGCCACAGGATCCGTCAATCTGTTATTGCGTAAATTTGATCATTCTGTACTTACCCTTCATTTGTACCATTGATATTTCTTTAAATTGGGCAGATGTGGATGTTTACTGATTTTCCATCATCTTCTTATCAGGTAGATAATTTTTAATAACTTTTATGAACACTCCTTGTAGCGGTTTGTGGTCTTCAAAGATCAGAGTCAGTGATTCACCTGGTTATCCTTGATCCTTGATTTAGTATTAAAAAATGTTTTAAACTTTATTTTTATTAATTTTATTTAAGTTTTGATCTTTTTAGACTATTACTAATGCATATGTCAACATGTTACATATGGTAGGAAACTCTAACTAGTTTGTGGCTCTTCTGAGCGGTACCTTGTTGTCAGATTAGTAACGATGGATCCAGACGCGGGGATCAGTTAGTTCAGATGCGCGCGGGGTAGGATCGGCTGCGTGGGTGGCAGAATCAGCTGCGCGCGGGTCTCTAGTACGCCGGAATTTGCTACTACAAGTACATAGGGATATGTAATGATGCGGGGCTGTGCGCTGTAAGAATCCAAACAGTGCTAGGCGGTGGCAGTTATGTGGAGGGGAAATTTGCTGTTTAGGCTGCCCTCCTGATTTTTACAAAAATATTTAGATTTAACCAAGTTCAAGGTCCAGGACCTGGTAAATGAGGAATCACAGAGTAGAGGATAAAGGTGATAATAGTTTGGTAGCAATGGAACAGCACTATCTGAGGCAAGATTATGCAGGGAAAAAATTGAACAAAAGAAGTTAAAGCCCTCTTAGAGTTCAAAGAACAAAAGCTGATGTAAGTAAAAACTCCCACAAGCTAATAACTTTGGTTTTCAGCAGAAGATTGGGAATGATCAACTTAAATTGAAGCAACCTCCAGGTTCTCAATGAACCTGCCCAACTCTCCGCAATCAAGCGCTTGAAGGGTACCAGATAACTGAGGGTGGCTGTACAAGACAAAGCACAGTGTTCAAGAAGCTCCAAAGCAAACAGGAACTGATTTGGAAGCAAGGATAACCTCAACACTTTTCAAGGGACTCAATAATAGGCTGGCAGAATTCAACTCCAAGTAAATAAAGGGAGGTATAACACTCCAGGTCTTAAGCTTAATAAGACCTCTTCAATCAATTGTGATTGGCTCTAGAAAGATGATCAAGGATCAGGACCAGTATGGTCAGAGAAAGGGATCAAGGAGTGGTATAAAACACTCAAAAATTCCAACAGACATAATTTTTATTCAACCAGCAAGGCTATTGGTTGGTGATAAGGATCAGGCCACAGAGGGGCAAAGACTTAGGGTCAAAAATGGATCAGGGGGCAATCAAAGATATACCCAGGATAAGGATCAGGATCGAATTTCATGATAATGGGGGGACACAATCACACACCCTTATGGATAAATTTGTATGATGGTGATATGATGATCTGATGCCCAGAAAAAGCAGGGGAGAGCCCCTCCTTTTATAGACCAGAGGCCTGTGGACTATTTACAAGAGAGATTTACAAATGGGAGCGGAATACTTCTTTTTTTTTTTTTTTTTTTTTTTTAAGGATCAAGATCATGAGAAAACAAAAGAAAGAAGAAAAAAAAGAAAAAAACAGTTACTTGGATAAAAAGAAACCCAAAGAGGGACGCCCGCGGGCATCCTGATGGGCCCGGGCGACTGCCAAGGCCGCAGATGACCGCCGGCAGGTGTCCAACGGGCATTGGCAACGTAAGAGACCACATGGACAACCGTGAGCTAGGAGGGGATCCGGTTTGACGGTGAGGTGGTGATGGGAATGAGATTGGAAGCTGGTCAGTAGATAGTTTCACAAGGAGCAGGTGAGAGATGTGAGGGAATTGGACTGGCCAGACCGGCACTCTGACGATTGGCGAGTTGAGAGAGATGAAAGGAATTGATGGAGTGAGGTTGAGTAGGTCTTTTGGATGGGTCGTTCAAGTTACTGGTCTGCTTGGAGATACCATTGATAGGGTTATAGAAGCTACCCCTGATTCAATCCGGTTGATAATAAGCCGGCCATTTGCTTTGGAGGTTGACGGCACTTTTCCGGAGGTCTTTGAAGTAAGCTCAACACAAGTTTTTTTGCTGTTGGGCGTCTAACCAGAAATCAAGAGAGTCCTTGGCGCGTTCACGTTGTAGGTAGAGATAGAAGCAATAAAGATCAACGTGTGGTCTAGTTTGACAAGCAAGTACCTCTTGTAAGGTAGATAATTGATTCCTGGACATCTTGGATGACTTGGGTAGGGCAGTGGTAGTAGGAGGAATGGTTGATCTGAGTGGTGGTTTTTTTTTTTTTTTTTTTTTGTGATAATGATACCTATGAATGATGATAAGGAAAAAATTTAAATCTCCGCACTGGCCAGGGTGTCCAGGATGGGGCACCACATCTCTCCCCAACTTACAGACTGTCCCTAGTCTGCTCCCAAGTTTGATGCCATAAAAAGAGAAAGGAAAGAAAAATGATTGAAACCGAGAAATGGCCATTTTGATCTTGAGAGTGAAAAAGAATATGTCAATCCATCCAAACGGAAATCCTAGAAGTGGCTGAGAGGAAATGAAGAAGGCGTCCCAGTTGCTCACATGCATAGCCTGAAGTAGAGTTTTGAAAATGACAGTAGTAGAAGCCCCTGGTGGTGCACAATCTGGAGGACTTACTTCTGGACCAAGTTGCCTCCACAAGAATGAAACTTCTTGACCTGATTAGCAGAGAACCTTGTGGCCATCTGATTACCATCCAGCTCCTCCAAAAGATATGATCCACCTCTAACTTGATGGACTACTTGGTAAGGACCATTCCAGCGGTTAGAGAAAAGCTTTCCCCACTGAGTTTCCAAGGAACAATTATAAGCCAATACCAGGTCACCAGGGTTTAAAGGGTCCCTGATTTGATTTAGATGTTTATCTTCCCAATACTGAACTGATTTTGCTCTTGATTCCATCATCTTCTGATAAGCTTTGTTTTGAATATCTTCACTCCGCTCCAGTTGCATTGATCTGGCAACTAACAGGTCAGTAGTTGAGGAAACTTGTTCCCAAGAGATGCCCAAGAAAGACTCCATTTCAAGATCAAGAGGAAGAACAGCCCTCTGACCAAAGATGATTTCATAAGGAGAGTAACCAGTGGTTTGCTTGGTGGAAATTTGATCAGAGAAGAGGACCAAGGGGAGAAACTTCCAAGAATTCTTGCCACTTTCACCAGCCAATTTAACCAGAGCAGCCTTCAAGGGCGCATGGCCTCTTTCCACCATGCCTTGTCCTTCAGGATAATAAGGAGTAGAAACTCTATGTTTTCCAGGGAGCAATTGGATCATTTCAGCAATTTTTCCACCAAATTCTGAGCCACCATTGGTAGAATAAGATCAAGCCAAGCCATAACACATTTTCCAAGTCTCATGAAGGAAAGCTGCTACTGATTCAGAGCTGAGGTTCTTAAGAAACTTTGCTTCAACACATCCAGAAAAATCATCTCTAGCCACAATGAGGTACTTAGCTCCACCAGCCTTAATTAAACCACATCCATAGCAATCCTCCCAAAGACAGTGGACTCTCCAGTGGGGTAACAAATTTCGGCCGGGCACCTAAGATCACGTTTCTGGAACACTTCACAACTCCTGCACCATTGAGCAATAGATTTCTTCAGGGATGGCCACCAAAATTGTTTGGATATTTTTCAATAAGTTTTGGTTTCCCCACAATGACCAAGGCCTTCATGGATATTTTCCCTTAGAAGGGATAGTGACCACAACAAGTGCACAAGGGGTTTCTCTTTTCATAAGCCTAGAACCTTGGACAAAGAAGTTGGAGGACTTCCTTTTGAGGGACCAAAATTCTTTAGCAGAGAGATCAGGGGGTCTTTGGAGAGTTGAAAGGTACTGCTCTAACTTAAGCCGGAAAATTTGCTGGAAACCAGAGTAATTTTGGGAGGAGAAGGCAAAGAAAGGGCGGACCAAGGGTTCTTCCTCATCAAAATCCATTCCAACCTCTGATTCATTGTCTCCAATAGGTTGTTGAGATAAACAATCAGGCATGGTGAAAGATTTCCCAGGCCTGTGAACAATATCAAAAGAGAAAAACTGGATGAAAGCCACCCAAAGAGTCATTGGAGCATTTGGGAGGCTGGGGGCGTTGATCATTTCAATAATGGATCGTGCATCAACTTGTAACTTGAAGTGTTGACCCCAAAGGACAGTCTGGAGCTTTTTCAACATTTGGGCCACACCGCAAAGTTCCAGTTTTGGGTGGGAGTACCAGGATTCCACATCTGAGAAAAGAAGAGATTCATACAGAGAAGGACAATCCAAACCATGATCATCCTCCTGGGTAAGGACAGCCCCAACAGATTGATAACTAGAGTCCACTGCCAGCTTGATCTTGCCGGCTCCGGTTCCATAAGTGATCTTTTTCAAAACAATGTCTTTCCCAACAATTGTTTTGAGCAACTGAAATGATTGTTTGCAGTCTTGGGTCCAAATCCATTCAGCATCCTTCCTGGTTAAGCGATGCAAGGGAACACAAATTTCGGATAGTGAGGGAATGAAGATCCTGACATAAATTACAACACCTAGGAAACCTCTTACTTCCGTCGGATTTATTGGAGTAGGCCAGGAGATGATTTTTTTGACTTTAGAGGGTGCCATCCTTCTTCCGTCCTTGCAGACTACATGACCAACCATTTCCAAGGCAGGGACACAGGCGGCAAGTTTTGATCCAGAGACAGTAAGGCCAGATTCCTCGATTCAAAACAAAATTCTTTCCAAGACAGTAGCATACTCCCAGATAAATTGTTGGATTCCTGAGTTCCAAGGTAAGAGCGCATTATCATAGTCAGAAACTGGACCTTTAATCCCACCATCATCAATAAAGATACCCACATGATCCGGGATTTCGTCCTGGAGGATCCACATCATCTGAGCCTGATAGACTGCAACCAAGTTGGTGGCACCTTGAGGCAATCAAGTCAGCTGAAATTGACCAAGGGGGGTATTGAAAGTAGTGAGGGGACAAGAAATAGGATGCAAGGATTGTTCTTCATAGCCACCCATAATGTCACCTAGACCATAGCAAGCTCTCCCAGAGAAGGATTCAAAAAATTCTTTGGTGGCAGGACGCACGCCAGAGTCTTTAATAGTAACTTTACTAAGAGGAAGCCCGTTGATAATAAGCCAGCAATTCGCTTCGGAGGTCAACGGCAATTTTCCAGAGGTCTTTGAAGTAATAAGCTCAACACAAGTTTTTGTGCTGTTGGGAGTCTAACCAGAAATCAAGAGAGTCCTCAGCGCGTTCACGTTGTAGGTAGAGATAGAAGCAATAAAGATCAAGGGGTGGTCTCTTTTGACAAGCAAGTACCTCTTGTAAGGTAGTTCAATTCCTAGACATCTTGGATGACTTGGGTAGGGCAGTGGTAGTAGGAGGAATGGTTGATCTGAGTAGTTTTTTTTTTTTTTTTTTTTTTTTTTTTTTTTTTTTTTTTTTTTTTTTTTTTTTTTTTTTTTTTTTTTAATGATAACGATGAATGATGATAAGGAAAACATTACAATCTCCGCACTGGCAAGGGTGTCCAGGATGGGGCACCACAGGGCGGGAATTGTGAAATGACACATTTCCGTTGCTTAAATATATATTTTTCAAAAGGGGCCACAATTCATGCAAAAATGTGATCTTTATTGGATTAAAACTTCTCTTCAAGGGGCTCTTTTGAACCGTGTAAAGAACTTGGGACAATGAGATCTTAAATGATTGCTCACAAAAGACTAACTCAAGGGGATGGGTGGACTAGCTGCATTACAGCACTTTTTCCTGGGTGCAAGCAGGAGACAACTTATTAGTTTTAGTACTTACTCCAAGAAGCTTTCAGAAATTCACAGTTGAAAGGGTCACAGGACAATTATTGGGGTTATTTGCTGATATTCTTCACGGAATCAATCATGGGGCCATAATTATTAATATAACTATCAGAGTAACCCATATATAACTTTTTTACCTTGAATAAACACTTGATCACAGATGGCAAAGGGTGTGGATTGATACTTAAAAATTAATGGGGTTTAAATCACCTAAAAAGGGTTGTTTATATACATTTTTGGGGTAATAAGACCTTCTAAGGGTACCCAGAGAGGGTTGTGCTTAGTTGCTGAGGCTAGCAGGCTGGCCAGGGCTAGTTTGGCCTGTATTTCTGGTGCTGTCAATCTGCTAGCCTTTTCTATGTCATATTTCTTTGTGAAATAATTTTCAGAAGGTGTTTAAATGTTAATTTGTTATTTTTATGATTCAGACACATTTCCTTATTTTTTATTAATTTCTTTTGAGTGACATGGGTAGAAGTGGGTATAAGTAAATTTCAAGGCATCTTCTGCACATGTTGGGAATTTTTAATAATTTTTAGGTCAACTCCTTGTTCTTTTTCATGGTCCATAAAGATTTGGCCATCTCATTTACGTGAAAACCTTCATTATTGTTTCCCAAAATTTATTTGCTTTATATTTTGATTTTCATATTTTTTATTCAATATTGTTAGGTCTCAGACATCCCCCTTTCCAGCAGTCAAGTTGTTACATATACATGATGTATGCATGCAGGTTGTAGCCTGTTCCTGTGGTACCTGGCTGTCAGGCTTAGTAAAATTTTTGTTGACGCGCGCAGGCTTGACAGCTGCATGCGGGAATCTGTTGCCTGCGGCCAGTCAGTCATTTTGCATGCAAGCCTTTTGAAATGTGCCTACATATTGAGTGTCAGGCATGTGTACCCTTACTGTATGAATGCGGGGCTGCGCGCGGGAATTGTGACACAACACAAATCCTCCTGTAACTCCTAAAATATACACAACAACTAAATTCTGACTGAATTTTAGGTGTGAAACCTATACATGGAATAAGGTGTGAAATGTTAAAATGGCCAAAAGGTGCCATGGGGTGTCTTGGTCTGTTGGTCATTCTGTTAAATAATTATTTGAAAATCTAAGGAGTTAGAATTCAAGGGTGGGGCCAGTGAGTGACCCTACTTAATTTTGGGTGGGGAATCCATTTCTGCAATAATATTCATGGATTTCTCACTCCTTCTGATTTTATTATTTTATTTATGTTTTAAATCCAGGTTGCTCTGTCCAAGTAGCAAGCTGACATTTCCCCACTGCAAGATATGTCTATATCTGAAAAAAAATTGGGGCTCAATGTCTTTTATTGGCTCTGTAATTGTTTAAGTGGATAGGTCCATCTGGAATTTGTTTCCAGGTAACCATTCATCTTTGTCAGCAGATTCTCCTTGGTATCTGAATACATAGAATCTGACATCTTTCCCATTTATCCTTTCTTTCTTGTCTTTAAGGATTTTCCTTATTTTTACCTTGTCTTTCTCAGTTTCATCTGCAATAGGAATTGCTGGTGACAGAGTGTGTTCCTCAGCTTGGTACTATGTACAGAGCAACCTGTGAATAGCAAAACAAAACTATGAAAAAATAAGAATATCTTAATTAACAAAATAAGCAGTGAGAAATCCATAAATATCATTACATAAACGGATTCCTCGCCCGAAATTAGGTTGGGTCACTCACTGACCCCACCCTTGAATTCCAAGTCCTTACATTTTTAAAAGAAAAGTACTAAAAATTACAACACCAGTATGGCACTTTTTGGCCATTCTAATATTTCACACGTGTTGTCACATATAGTTTTTCCACCTAAAATTAACTCAGAATTGAGGTTTTGTGTATATTTTAGGAGTTACATGTGGGTTTGTGTTGTGTCACAATTCCTGCGCGCAGCCCCGCATTCATACAGTAAAGGTACACATGCCTGACACTCAATATGTAGGCGCATTTCAAAAGGCTTTCATGCAAAATGACTGACTGGCCGCAGGCAAAAGATTCCCGCACGCAGCTGTCAAGCCTGCGCGCGTCAACAAAAATTTTACTAAGCCTGACAGCCAGGTACCACAGGAACAGGCTACAACCTGCATGCATATATCATTTATATGTAACAACTTGACTTCCGGAAAGGGGGATGTCTGAGACCTAACAATATTGAATAAAAAATATGAAAATCAAAATATAAAGCAAATAAATTTTGGGAAACAATAATGAAGGTTTTCACGTAAATTAGATGGCCAAATCTTTATGAACCATGAAAAAGAACATGGAGTTAACCTAAAAATTATTAAAAATTCCCAACATGCGCAGAAGATGCCGTCGAATCTAGTAATACCCACTTCTACCTATTTCACTCAAAAGAAATTAATACAAAATAAGGAAATGTGTCCAAATCATAAAAATAAAAAATTAACATCTAAACACCTTCTGACAATTATTTCACAAAGAAATATGACATAGACAAGGCTAGCATATTGACAGAACCAGAACTACTTGTAAACCTAGCCCTGGCCAGCCTGCTAGCCTCAGAACCCAAGCACAACCCTCTCTACGTGCCCTGAGAAGGTATTATTACCCCAAAAAGGAATATAAACAACCCTTTTCAGGTGATTTAAACCCCAGTAATTTTTAAGTATCAATCCAGACCCTTTGCCATCCATGATCAAGTGTTTTTTCAAGATAGACAAATGATATATGGCTATAATCTTATAGTTATATTAATAATTCTGGCCCCATCAATGATTTCATGAAGAATATCAGCAAATAACCCCAATAATTGTCCTCAGAACCTTTCAACTGTGAATTTCTGAAATTTTCTTGGAGTAAGTACTAAAAATAGTAAGTTGTCTCCTCCTTGCACACAGGCATAAGTGCTGTAAGACAGCCAGTCCACCCATCCCCTTGAGTTAGTCTTTTGTGAGAAATCATTTAAGACCTCATTGTCACAAGGTCCTCACACGGTTCAAAAGAGCCCCTTGAAGAGAGGTTGTAATCCAATAAAGATCCCATTTTTGCTTGAAATTTGGCCCCTCTTAAAAAAATGTATTTAAGTAAATTTAATCCAACCAAAGCAACCAAACTTTGCACTTGCTTTTAAATCAATTATTTAAGCATTTTATTGTAATTTTCTTCGAATTATTATTCCAACACCAATATCACTTGCTGTAGCTAAAGGAGGGCAAATTTCCTGGCATCTGGAAGCTGACACCCTTCCCCTCCCCTTGATTGCCATTGCGAGGGGAGGTGGTGGCTGGCTGGGTTGAACCAGCCAGCAACCACTCGCAAAAAGGTGGTTGGTAAGCGCAGGGGAGATTTCATCACCCCCTTGCCCAGGGGATGACAATGAAGGTTGCGGATAGAGAGACTGGCGGTGGGGGACATCTGATCACCCTCCCACCAGCAAAGCAAGAGGGGCTCTTTCCCCCCCCCCTTTACCCAGGGGGAGGAGCAATGGGCTGAGGGGATCTGACCACCCCCAGCCCACTGTTCTTGACAATGCCCTGGGTTTATTGACCCCCAGGGTCCCTGGTTAGGGGATTTGACTTCCCCCACCAGGGATTTGAGAGAAAGAGGGGGGGGCGGCATGTTTGCCGTTTACAACCCCCCAAGTGAGGTTGAGACCAGACCCAGGTGAGTCCTGGGTCCCACCTGGCCAATATGAGGGGCCAGGGGCTGGCTGCATGAGGCAACCAGCCCATAAGTAAGGAAATAAGAGTAACTGGGCTGGTTTTAACGGAAAATTAGCCAGGTATTGAACAGAAAAGGGTCTGTTTAAGCCCCGTAGCCGTGGAAACACCAGAATGGACCAGAATTGGCTGGTTGCAAGGGTTCAGGGACTGACGCCATGCAGGCTGATGTAGCCCAACCCAAGTAACAAGGCCTGTAGAGCCTGTAGAGCTCTTTTCAGGCGGAAAAATTGCATTTTGGCTTGTTGTATCATGGGCTCACAAGAGGCCAATCTTTTGTACTTAAGGAGCTCTTCTCCCTGCTGTTTTCTATCCAGTCATTCATTATCCAATCAAATCCGTCAACAATATCATCCAACTTGTTGCCCCATTGTGAGAGCCCATCAAGCAATTATTGAAACAAGGTTTCCAGGAATTTCTTTTGCTTTAAAGACTGCTCATTTGCCTAAGCTAATTGCTGGCCATAATTATAACACTCAGTAAAAACTACCTTCCACCCCTGGATCCACAACCTGCACCTCCAGAAGTAACCTCCTTCATACCCTGCAGTCCTTATGTAAATCTCCAAGGCATACCATCCACCTCGTTAATTTTATTATTATTATTTTTATGTTATTTCTTTTACTTTTGCAGCTTGCTCTACAATAGTAGAAAGCTGACATTCCCCCACTCCAAGATATGGCCATATCTGAAAAAAATCTGGAGCATGTTGGGAAAAATTAATTCCACGTGTGTTTCAGTTCCTCTTGCTGGCTCCGTAGTTTCTGAGATGCATTGGTCCATCAGGTATGTTATTCTCTGGTAACCATTCATCTTTGTCTGCAGATCCTCCTTTGTATCTTACTAAGTATAGTCTAACATCTTTTCCTTGCACTCTCTCTTTCTTGTCTCTCAATATCCTGCTGACTTTCCCTTTTTCTTTCAAAGGGTCAGGTTTTATTGAGATCATTGCTTGAGGGAGGTTCCTACCTTCTCTGGGTTGAAAGTGTTTTACTAGTCTAACAGGAAATATGGGGTGTTTTCTTGATAATTATTCACTCAAGATTACTTCTACAGAATTTTTGCCATGCATCTTTTTGATAACAAATGGTCCAACAAAGGCTGGTTTCAGCTTTCTGTTACCTGCTAGATTGTTTAAGTTTTTAGTGGATATCAAGATCTGATCTCCTATTTGAAAGTCAGGTTCCCTAGGTGATTTGTCCCATCTTTGTTTGTTGTGTTCAACTGCTTCTTCTACACACTTTCGAGCATGATTATTTTCCAGATCTATCATTTTCTTAAATTCAAGAGCGGTGGGATGAATGGTGGCTAAGTTATAGTTTGAGTTATTCCTAGGGAGTTTTGGAATCCATCCTCTTTCTAGTATGTAGGGGGCTTCTTTGGTAGTAGAGTGTTTACTTCTGTTATAAGCCATCTCTTGAGCTATGAGTAGGCTTAACCAATTGTGGCAATAACCATCTTTGTTTTTTTATTCTAGACCAAAGCTAAAGAACCTTCTTACCATATCTTCTAGGTTCTGAATCATTCTTTCTGCTAATCCATCAGTTTGGGGATGGTATTCTGTAGAAAATTCTAGAGTAGTACACAGTTTATCCTTTAGATTCCTCCAAACCTCAGACGTGAATTTGGGGTCTCTTTCACTTATTATAATCTTGAGTATACAAACATCAGCTGTGATCTTATTCCAAAATAATAGAGCTAAATCCATAGCAAAATCTTCTTTATGGTTAGATAAGAATTTTTCCTTGTTAGAGTATCTGTCAACTATAACCAGGACAGAGCTATATGAATGAGTACCTCCAGGGGGGAGGCCGGTGACAAAATCCATTTTAATGATTTCCCGTCTATTTTTGGCTTCAGAGATCTTCTGTAGGATTCCAAACCTTTTGCCAGTAGTTTTATTAGATTTTCGGCAAGTCTTGCAAATAGTAACATACTTAATAGTTATTTATTTCCAGTCTATCCACCAAGCAGTCTTTTTTACTTTCTCCAAGGTTCTTTCTGTGGATAGATTCCCTGATGAACAGTTGTCATGGAATTCCTGGAGTATATGTTGTATATGTTCCTTGTTGCTTATTACTAATACACTGGAATGTTGGTGTCTGTAGTAAAGGAGACCATCCCAAAAGGTAAACCTACCTGCTTTATAGGGTTTATGTAATGAAGCAGGTGAACTATTTACCAGATCTCCTTCTTGGGATTCACATTCCATAATGTTAATCAGAAGCTTCATTTCAGGGGAGTAGTGTTCCCTCACTAGGTTGAAGAAAGCAGTATATAATTCACATAAGTGAATCCCCATTATTGGAGCATTTAATGGAAAAAGATTGATGTTCAAGATAGGGATGATATCTTGATACTCAGGGTCATATGCTGGATTGCTAGAGTCATTAGGCAAAGAATTCCTACTTAGACCATCAGCATTCTGATGTTTAGCTCAAGATTTATGCAGTATAGTCATCTGACCTCTATACTGTTGTATAGCAATTTTCCACCTGAGCATATGTCTGCTGGGGGTTTTCATGTTCATGAGAGTTCTTACAGAATTAAATTCTGTGATCACTTTGAAAGTGGTGCCTTCTAAGTAATAGTTTAGCTTTTCTGAAGCCCATACTAGAGCCAAACATTCCAACTGACTGGCTCCATATCTCTTTTCTGTATCTTTGATCTGTCTAGATATTTAGAGTACTGATTTCTCCACTGCTCTGTCTTCTTCTATCCTTTCTTGATGTAGAGAAGCTCCTAAACCTTCCATGCAGGCCTCAATTTACAGTTTAAAGGCTTGGAGTAATCTGGTTTAATGAGTAAAGGAGTAGATGTTGTAGCTATTTTTAGTTCCTCATAGTTTTTCTATCTCTCATGTGTCATTTCAAATAAAGTGTTATTGTTGCATAGTTTTTACAGAATCTAAGTTAGCAAAGCTAAAGTTGGTATGTATTGTCTGTAGTGACTGCAAAAACTAATGAAAGGAAATAACACTGTTTTGTTTTGAGGAATGGTTCTGTTGATGACAGCAGCTATCTTATTTTGATCAGCAGCTAGAGTTAGACCAGAGACCATATGCCCTAGGCCTTTCAATTCTCCATATCCAAAGCTGCATTCCTTCATGGATACTTTTAATACTGCTTTGGAGATATTTTTGAGTACTAATCTTATTTGGTTGATATGAGTATCCCAATCATCAGAATATATGATAAGATCATCTATATATACCATCATCCATGCTTGCCTGATTTATGTAACTAGAACTGTATCCATTGCTCTCTGGAAGTGTGGTGGGGAATTCTTTATAACAAAGGGCATCCTAAGATATTCATATATTCCCAAATGACAGATTATTCTCATAAACTTCCTGCTTTCAGGGCTTATAGGTATCTAGTGGAAAACTCTAAGCTTATCAATAGTAGTGATATATCTGGCCTTGGACAAGTTATGTAGATCATGATCAATCTGGGGTATAGGACAATAATCTGCATGAGTATGATTATTAAGAGTTCTGAAGTCCCCTACCATTCTTGACTTGTCATTATGCCAAGCTATGATTACAGGTTTTTTCACATCTACTTGCTCATGGTGCCCTACTTTCCTTAATACTTGTAAGTATATCAGCTCTTGGATATGTTCCTCAAGAGCTATTCTAGAGTTTGGACTAGAGGGATAAGCTGGTCTTCTTAGTTTTGGAGGATAAGGAGGCTTAATAGTCAATGTTAATACCATTTCATGTGCTTTGATATCACCAATGGGATTATATTTAGTACAAAAAGCATTTTGATTCTCAAAGCAGAATGTCAATATATATTGCTTCTGTTCCTCAGAAAGTTTCATATTAAGAGCTGCTTGAGAGAAGTATTCTTGATTAAAGTCTTCTAAATGCTTTTCATAAGTTGAAGAGGGGAAGTTAGATTGGATGGTGCATATCTTAAACTTCTTGTCCCAATTAAAACCCACTGTTAAGTATCTCCCTTTACTCTGGAACACATCTATACCATATAGACATAAAGCATCATTACATATTATCAGAGGTATTTATCAAAGGGGGTTGTTCTCTGATTTTGTTAATTTTGAAGTTCTCTTTAGGTCTAGAAGGAACGTTCTTGTCTAACCTATTCATGTCTATGACTTCTTCTAACACATTTATTAGGGTTGGTAAGTCAGCATCCATAACCATCTGTTATAATTATGGCCAGCAATTAGCTTAGGAAAATGAGCAGTATTTAAAGCAAAAGAAATTCTGGGCAACTTGTGTCAATAATTGCTGGTGGGCTCTCAAAATGAGACAATACGTTGGATGATATTGGTGATTAATTCAATTGGATGATGAATGGATGATGGAAAACAGCAGGGAGAAAAGCTCCTTAATTAAAGAAGATTGGCCTCTTGTGAGCCCATGATACAACAAGCCAAAAGGAAAATTTTCCGCTCCAAAAGATCTCTACAGGCTCTACAGGCCTTGTTACTTGGTTTGTGCTACATCAGCCCACATGGCATCAGTCCCTGTACCCTTACAACCAGCCTATTCCGCTTATTTCAGGTGTTTCCCCCTCAATGGGGCTGAACCATCCCCTTAGCTGTTCAAAACCATGGCCAGTTGTCTATTAAAGCCGGACTGTTACCTCACATGCTGGCTGGTTGCCTCATGCAACCAGCCCCTGGCCATAAAAATGGCCAGGAGGGACCCAGGACACACCTGCATCCGGTCTCAGACAAAAATGGGGGGGTGTAACCAGCGGACATGCCGCCCCCCCCTCTTTCACTCAAATCCCTGGAGGGGGCAGTCAAATCCCCCTACCAGGGGCCCTGGGGGTTGATACCCCCAGGGCGTTGTTAAAGTAGGTGGGCTGGGGGGTGGTCAGGTACCCTCCAGCCCGTTGCTCCTCCCCCTCAGTAAAGGGGGGGGGGGGAGAGAGCCCCTTTAATGGTGGGGGGGTTGGCAATTTCCCCCCATCGCCGGTTGCCTCAACGCAACCAGCCTAGCCACCACTTTTGGTGGGGGGGTGATCAAGTCCCCCCCACCGTGACTGGTTTCCCCTTGCAATCTGTCCGTGGCTGGTTCAATCCAGCCAGCCCTCTCCCTCCTCCTGGCAATGGCAAGCTTGAGTAGGGGGAGGAGCTGGGGCCACCAGCCCCGTGGCTGCCACCCAGTGCGGCAGCTGCAACAGGCTCAATAAACCACGACCCGGGTGGGAAGGCTCCATTTTGAGTCCTCCTGCCACCTATGATGGCCCTGCGTGGGAAGTCAGGCACCATAAACATAAACACCGGCCCCAAGCGGGCCGCGACACGGGCAGCAGCCCCAACCGGGCTGCAACACAGGCAGCAGACCCAACCGGGCTGCAACACAGGCGGCGACCACAATGGGCCGCCCCAAGACCAAAAACTAAGTAAACCATACCTTGGCAGGCCAATATGTCTGTCCAAGTATGTCCAAAATAAACCTTGGGCCCAATGATGCCCATAAAAGCCCATATGGCTGTATTTGACCATATACCTCACCAGGCCCATTAGGGCCTGTTTACAAATAGGCCTGTTTCACCTTTTTGAGGCCAGTTTCCCGAAATCGGTAAAATCCACACAGGCCCGTATGGTCCATGTGAGTGTCCAATTGGCCGCAGAGGCTCATATGTGCATCCCATTTGGATTAAACGTATACATAGCACCTGCGTAAGTGCCTACGTTTTTTGAGACACCCCCCCTAAATCCAAAAGGGGTAACATCAACATGTTAGTCACAGAGCTTTGATGCTTGTTCCTATCTAAAGCCTTAGTCAAGATCTCCTCAATCAGTGCTCCAGTGGGAATGTACCTCAACACAATTGCCTTGCAGTTAACTGCATCGCAAATATAGTTATAGTGAACATCAATATGTTTTGTTCTTAAATGGAAAAATTGGTTTTGCGCCAACGCAATGGCACTCTGGCTATCAGAATACAACAACACAAGCCCTTGTGGCTTACCTGTATCCTCTAAGAATTTTCTCAAACATTTTTCTTCCTGTGAAGCTGCTAAATAAGCTCTATACTCAGCCTCTGTTGATGAAAGACTTATTGCCAATACCTTCTTGGACATCAATGACACCAGATTCTTACCTAGGAAGAATATGAAAACAAGTGTTGATTCCCTAGTGTTACCATCTTCCCAAATTTCATTGGAATGACCAACCAAATCAAAGTTTTCTGACTTTGTAAACAACATTCCAAGACTGTGCATTCCTTTAAGATACCTCATAACTCTCTTAAACGCTGACCAATGCCTCAAGCTTGGCATCTGGATTCTCTAAGTGTTGCAACAAGACACCAATTGAAAAAGCAATATTGGGCCTTGTACACTGCCCCAAATAATTAAGCAATCCAATAACTGACCTGTAGTTGTTCCCAGATTTCAAAAACTCCAGATACTCCTCATCTGTAGACTTCTCCAAACAAATGTTTGACGACATGGGGGTACCAAACTCCTTTGCATGCTCTAAGCCATATTACTTCAGAAGAGCTGCCACGGAATGGCTCTGGTCTAACTTAATACCATTCTTGCTCTTACTGACTTTCATTCCTAGCACCTGTTGCTCCAGACCAAGATCTTTCTTATCTTGAATCCCTTTTTGAGTTTCTCCATGACTCTCTCTTTACCATTTCCAATAATGATAATTTCATCAACCCATAAAAACAAAATTGCATCCTTTCTTACAAAAAGACAAGGGTTGGCCTCAGACGTCTTGGAACCAATCTGTATCATTTTTTCACTCATGGTATTATAACACAATCTTGCTGCTTGCTTCAATCCATAGAGGGATCTACACAGCTTGAGGACATATTCCCCTTTATCTTCTGAAAGAAAACTTCTAACACAGATTTTCTTCATGGTTTCTGGTTTAGTCTCTACTAACCATTCACAAAAACCATCAGGAATTGACTTATAAACAGTCTCCTCCTCTCCAATTTTTGCATTCAAGTATTCTGTTACAAAATCAGCTTGTCTGATTTCTTCCCCCAACTCCAATGCCAGAGCTATGATGTACCTGAAGGTGGGCAGCCTTTCAGTTGGTGAGAAAGTTTCTTGGTAATCAATACCTCCTCGCTGCTTGAAGCCCTGTGCAATTCATCTAGCTTTCAATCTTTTTCAAACTCCATTTGTGTCAAACTTCTTGTTTAACACCAATCTAGACCCCACAATGGTCTTTCCTTTTGGAACATAATTCTGCTTAACCAATTCAAAGACACTATTATTTTCTAGAGAATCAAATTCCTCAAAAATAGAATTCTTCCAGTTGGCTCTCTCATCAGAATTCATAGCTTGGCTAAAGATATTTGGGTAAACCCTTCTACCCAATTCTGAACTCAACTCCAGGACTTCATTGAGCATACACTTTTCCTGAAATGTATCTTCCTCATATCCTGTGGCAGCATAATGGGACTTCCATTCCCTGTACCTATCAACTGGTACTCTAACCCTACCACTCCTTCTAACTGAAGGTGGAGGCTCATCAGGTTCCAAATTAACAGACTCCCCTGAAGCAGGCACTTAACCCTCTGGTGGCATGTCTGCCATCTCTTCATCGTCTGGAACCACATGTCCCGCAGCCTTTTCTAGTGAAATAGGCGCGAATTCTATTTCTTGCTGTGAATTATTCACAACAACATTTTCACTCCTTTTGAGTGGAAAGTTACTTTAATCAAATTTTACAACCCTAATATGGATAACCTTTCTTCTCCCTGGACAATAGATCCTACACAATTTACTTATGAAATCTAAGCCTCAAAGTGCCCCTGTTCTGGCTCTAGGGTCTAATTTTTGGACCATCTTTTATGGTGGACACTATAATACACCAAGAAAACAATTGTTCTTAGGTGTGATGTTTTGGGGTAAAACTTTCAAAAATGATAATGAGGACTCATCCATTAAAGCTTACAATGTTGTGCAAAAGAAAGACTGTAAACATCAACTCAACCAATAAGAACTTTGGTAGACCAGATTGAGACATAATAGTTCTGACCTTGTCCAGTGAAGTACTGTTCATTCCCTCAACTATTCCATTATTTTGTGGAGTACTTGCAGTAGCGACTTTATTAATGATACCATAATCTTTCAATAACCTCTTAAACTCTTTACTCAAAAATTCAACACCTCCATTAGTGATAAACCTCTTGATCTCCTTCATTAGACCATTCTGTTTCCAGACTTTGAAGATTAAAGAAACCTCCTCTGTGGTCTGATCCTTACATTGAATGGTTTAACCCAAACATAATTAGTTGAAGTATCAACTAAATTGATGAATTATCTTGCCCCACCAAGGGACTCCAGCGTGAATGGCCCTGCAAAATCAACAGAAAATCCCTCTCTAGGAGCATGAGTGCAATCTCTACTCTTTGAGAACACATTTCTAGTCTTAGCCCCCAAGGTACAACTCTGACAGTTGCTGTACTTTACCTTATGGCCACTTCTATTGTGAGAAACAGTGCTCAAAGATGTGATTTTGAAAAAGCTTGCACACAAAAGCTTGTTCCAAACCTGTCCACTAAGAACAGTTTCCCCATTCATGTCAACAAAAAACCTATCTTCTTTAAGATAAAAAATATGGAAACCTTTTTTCCTCAATACTACAAGGGAAACAAGGTTATAAGGCAACTCTGGTATGTAGAACACTTTTTCATATGAAATTTTGAAACCCAAGTGATTTTCAAGAATAAATTTTGCAATTCCTTTAATTGGAATTGTTCTGCCTTTCTGACCAATATTTACAACTCCATCATAATCACTAAGATTTGAAAATAAATTTGGTTCAAAGAAAATTTGATCTGTACAGCCAGAATCAATCAAAATAAGAACATCCTCCTTCAATCCTCCTAATTGGAAAGAAGCTTTATTAGTCCCTGATAGGTTCTCATCTTTGACGTTAAGATTACTCACTTCATAATCAATCAAGTCCATTTCTTGATCCTCATCAATTTTGGCCTTCTTGTTGGGACCTTCTTCTCCAACAAAAATTTCCATTGGACCATCAAACGCCAACATTGCAACTTTTTCAGTGGTGAGATTGACCTCCTTGTCATTCTCTTTGGACTTCTACCTCTTCTTTGCCTCCTTGGAATCCTTAGAATAATGCCCCTTATTCTTGCAATTATAGCATAATACCTTGGAAAAATCCTTTTTTGCCTTCTTGCAAGATTTTCCAGTCTTTCAAGGAAGGGCTGCTCCAGGACCCCCTTCATCTTGAACTGAAGATCATCTTTTTCAATGCTTTTCAGCACATCCTCCTCCCCAGGAAGAGGATCCAATTGAGAAATAATTCTGACTAAAGAATCAAACTCCTTTTGTAGCTTCTGAAGGATTAAGACTGACAAACACTCAGGATTCATGTTCAGTCCTGATGACTTAAACTTGGCTATTCTATACCTAGCCTCTGCAACAAACTGTTTACAATTTGAATATTGTCACTGGAACAGTTTATTGAAAGCTATACTCTTCTGGTAAGCCAAATCACCAGCATAATTGGACTTAAGAAACTTCCAAAGGATGCTGCCCCTCCTTCTCTCAACTTCCCTAAGAGTATTTGCAACCCATGTCATATGAATCTCATCAAGATGCCTAAGGATGAGATGATAATACTTTTTCTCCACTTCTGAACTGATCAAAGTGTCATCTGCATCCATTATCTCCCCAAAACAGATGTTATCCAGCTCACTATCCATAAGGACAGCCCAAGCATTATAATTCTGACTGTTCAGAACTATCTTGGTGGAGCTACCATTGGGGATATGGGACATCTTCTTGGAAAACTTGAGTTCTTTGAGGTTCTCCAGAGTAAGGTACAATGTTCTAGATGGCTTGGAAGTAATGATGATGTTGGTACTGATAATGTGTTATAATTATGGCCAGCAATTAGCTTTGGAAAATGAGCAGTATTTAAATCAAAAGAAATGCTGGACACCTTGTGCCAATAATTGCTGATGGGCTCTCACAATGGGGCAATACGTTGGATGATATTGGTGATGAATTCAATTGGATGATGAATGGATGATGGAAAACAGCAGGGAGAAGAGCTCCTTAATTACAAAAGATTGGCCTCTTGTGAGACCATGATACAACAAGCCAAAAGGCTCATTTTCCGCTCCAAAAGAGCTCTACAGGATCTACAGGCCTTGTTACTTGGTTTGGGCTACATCAGCACACATCGCATCAGTCCTTGTAACCTTACAACCAGCCTATTCCTGTGATTTCTGGTGTTTTCACCTCAATGGGGCTGAACCAGCCACTTAGCTGTTCAAA
This sequence comes from Puccinia polysora, assembly GCA_025617555.3. Taxonomy (NCBI): domain Eukaryota; kingdom Fungi; phylum Basidiomycota; class Pucciniomycetes; order Pucciniales; family Pucciniaceae; genus Puccinia; species Puccinia polysora. The sequence goes on along the minus strand of CM062618.1, from coordinate 24,456,629 downwards.
ACCCAGGCCGGTTGTCTATTAAACCTGGCGTTTTACCTCACATGCTGGCTGGTTGCCTCATGCAACCAGGCCCTGGCCATAAGAATGGCCAGGGGGGACCCAGGAAACACCTGGGTACAGTCTCAGACGCACATGGGGGGGTGTAACTGGCGGACATGCCGCCCCCCCTCTTTCACTCAAATCCCTGGAGGGGGCAGTGAAATCCCCCTACCAGGGGCCCTGGGGGCTGATACCCCCAGGTTGTTGTTAAGGTAGGTGGGCTGGGGGCTGGTCAGGTCCCCTCCAGCCCGTTGCTCCTCCCCCTCAGTAAAGGGGGGGGAGAGAGCCCCTTCAATGGTGGGGGTGTGGTCAATTTCCCCCCACCGCCGGTTGCCTCAATGCAACCAGCCTAGCCACCACTTTTGGTGGGGGGTGATCAAGTCCCCCCCACCGTGACCGGTTGCCCCTTGCAACCTGTATCTGGCTGGTTACATCCAGCAAGCCCTCCCCCTCCTCCTTGCAATGGTGAGCAAGGGGAGGGGGAGGAGCCTGGGCCCTCACCCAGCGCGGAAGCCCCGATGGGCTCAAAAGCCACGACTGGGGTGGGGGGCTCCATTTTTAGTCCCCCTGCACCCTAAAACGGCCCCGCTTGGGATTTGGGGCCCCATAAATGGGCCATAAGCAAAAAAAGCGGGAGCCGGGGCCATCAGCCCTGCAGCCGCCACCTAGCGCGGCAGCCGCGACGGGCTCAACAGCCACGGCCGGGGTGGGGGGGCTCCATTTTGAGTCCCCCTCCCCCCTACAATGGCCCTGCCTGGGGATGTTGGGCCCCATAAAGGGGCTGTAAGCAAAAACAGTGGCCCCAAGCAGGCCGCAACACAGGCAGAAGCCCCAACTGGGTGCCGGCCCCAATGGGCCACCCCAAGCCCCAAAACTAAGTAAACCATACTTTTGTGGGCCAGCCCGTCTGGCCAAGTATCTCCAAAATAAACCTTGGGCCCAATTATGCCCATAAAAGCCCATCTGGCTGTATTTGCCCATATACCTCACCAGGCCCGTTAGGGCAGGTGTACCAGTAGGCCTGTTTCAGGCGTTTTGAGGCCAGTTTCCCCAAATCCATGAAATTCAAACAGGCCTGTATGGTCCATTTGATTTTCCAATGTTCCAGAGAGGCCCTTATGTGCATCACATTTGGATTACACTTATATGTAGCACACGCGTAAGTGCATATGTATTTTAACATGATCCTGCATCTTACACTATGGTTACAATTTCCAGGACACAAGTTGAGGAGTCTTTCATTTACTTCCTCTTTATAAGCATCTGAATAGAAGTAATCTATTCTTCTCTTCTTTTCCCAGAACCATTTGTGAGGCTTATTCTTGGAAGGGTCAAATGAAGAATTTTGGAAATTTTTCAACATTTTTGTCTTCCACATTCTAGAACAAAATTTTTCTATAATTAGAAGTTTCCAAGAATTCCATGGTAAGGATCCTACTTCTTCTCTTTTAATGATAAACAATTCAAAAGCTACTCCTTCAAATAGTCTGGGAAGCCTGACTACAGCTATAGCTTCTGGTAAGTCATAAACGTTAATAGTAAAGTCAATAAATTTCATGAAATTTATATGATTGTATTTTCCTTCACCAGAGAACTTAGGCCATTCTGAAATTGGGGGTAAAGGTTTGAGCGCTTTTTCCATCTCAGGAGTAGGACTAGGCCTGAAGGTTTCACTCCTGTGAATTCCTAGTAATGGTGGTGAATAAGGCTTAGTTGTTTGTCTGGGAGGTTTTGTTTCCTCTGTGGTACTTCCCAAGGGGTTTTTCAGACGGACTTTTAAGTCTCTAAGATCATTCTTGATCAGAATAAGTTGCAGGTCCACTTTATTATTAAGCAGATCTAATTTCTCACTGAGGGAAAGAATGGAGCTGTTAGTTATGGTTAACAATTCTTCTTTAAAAGGTTGAAAAGACATAATAAAATATTCTTGGATACCTGATAACATATTCTCAACTGTTTGAGTCTGTCTGATTCTACCTTGATTAATTTTCTCCAATAATTGTTTTGTATGTTCTTTAATATCTTCCATTCCTAGAATTTTTGTTTGTTTATTAATTAATTTGGCTACTTCTGAGGTTAATTTATCACTCTGGGTATAAAAAGGGTTTGTATTTCCACAAACAATCTTGAAATTATGGCTCATATCATTAAAAAAGGAAGTAATTACATCAGAGGTTGTTTTGGATTCAAAATTGGAGACTAATTGTTGTACACCTTTTTCCGCTTTTGAGTTCAGGATATTATCTAATCCCAAACCTTCTTTCCCTTTGGCTTTTGATCGGAAGATCTCTTCTTTCCTGATCCTTTGCCTTTCATTTGGGCTAATTGATGCCAAGGATTCCACTTTTCTAAATAGGATTATACCTCTTTCCTTGGAATCATTTTCTGAAGAGCTATATGGGTAGCTTTTAACTGGGAGATGATATTTTTCATAGATACCATGTACTCTTTAGCTTGGGCTTCTTTGAACTCTTCCCAATATTTCACGTGCTCTCTGAAAAAGTCTTTGATCCAGGCTTCCTTGGCCAGACTCTACTGGGGTTGCTGCAGGGAATCTTCTTGTAATGGAGGGGGGCTTAATTCTACTACCTTCTCCAGCTCTAGGTTGGGGGAGGGCAGAAGCACTTAGGGCTGTTCCTTGTCCATCAACATTTGATTCATGGGTTCCAGTCCCCTCATGGTTGTTATTATTGGTGGTCTCACTGTTACTGGGGGCTCCTGGCAAAGATCCATAGGAGGGAATTTTCCCTGAGGCTCTTGTGTTACATCTATTGATGTTTGAATAAAATTTTTATAAGTATTTTTCTTTCTACAGAAAAAAATCCATAAAAATAAGTTTTATTTAAAACTAACTTAAGTTGATATTCAAAGGTACCAAGACTTTATTGGGATTAAATTGGTCCTTAGTAGGTAATCCTACGGGGTCTTGGTGTGTCCCAATGTGTTCTTTACCCATCCAATCAATATTTTCAGGGCTTCAAGAGATATCTGGGACTTCTTTATCCAATAAATCAGTTTCAGTGGTGGTGGTTTCTGGTATTGGAGGGTTCACTGATGTTAAAAGGTTTTTTGATTGGTCAGTAAAATATATTAAAATTATTTTAAGAAAAATGATATGGTAATACAAGTTGTATACTTACTTTTATATTTCAAAAAGTAATTTATACTGTATTTCTTCCAAGGTTTATTTTTCCTTAATTGATCCTTGAAGTTGATATGCCCCTCAAATTTTTTTTTTTCAAGTAGTTTATCTAAGTGTTTATGTGCAGAAGAGATATTAAGTTTCTCAGCTTGATTTAAAGCTTCCCAACCAGTAGGCTTATAATTTTTAATATATTATTCTTTTCTTATCTTTAAAATTTTTAAATAATACATTATTAATTCTGCATTGGTTTTTAAATCCACTGCAAAAGAATTTCATGATGAATCATGGTTAAAAAGTCAGATAGATTTATCTTTGATTTAATTTTACCAGAAATGTCTGACCCAGGTATTAAATATAATAAAATGGAATATTTCCCAGCCATACCCCCACTTGTCAGCCTCCTGGATGCCAAGACCCTGGCTATCCGTTAGCTACCAGAGGTGATAGAATAAATAATAAATATATTATTTAACAAATGCAGCAAAAATCCGCAAAATATTTGGATAAAGATTATTGCAAGGTTAATTGGTTTGGTTATGGTTTATTGTTATAAATCAATATAGATAAATTGATTATTAAATATTTTTATAAATTGATTATTAAATATTTTTATAGAGGTTCCACAATTATATTGGGGATCTTTAACACCTCTCTTCAGGGATTTCAGTATGAAAACACGTAGTCCTGGTTACTTTGGGCTCTTTAGTTTAAAGTATATTTTACCCAAAGATAATATGTATATAAAATACACGGTGGAGTGGCAGGGATTTTTAAACAAGCTTCCAGGACAGAGAAAGGATAATACAACTCACTTGTATATTATTAAGTCCTTTGGGTATCTTTTTGGGATGTGCACTGATGGGTTAAACCTGTATACTGGGGTTATAGTGTTGTTCAAAAGTTTAAACTGATAAAAAAGGATTGAGGACGGATATTATTAATCAGAATAAGCCATAAATAACTTACTTATCTCTTATTAGTATTTTATTACCTTTGCATGGTGTCTGGATATAAATATAACTGGGTCTCTGAGTATCAACATCTCCAAAAGAGCTTTTTATGTATAACTTTTGGAGTCCCAATATTGTCCTTCCGAGGGGTAAAGGGGCTCAAAGGGACAGACACTGAGGCTAGCAGGGTAACCAGTGGTAGTCTTTGTCTTTTCCTTGGTTCTGTAAAACGGGTAGAATCTATTTCCACAGGGTATTGAAATTATTGTACTTTATAATTGATATTGGGACGTGTGAATAACAATAATCTGTCCTTTTTATTTATTATTTAATTGATTATCCTTAGTAAATTTTCCCAGTAAGTTAATAATTCTTTTGACAGACATTCCTATGGATATTCTGATTTCAGGTGATCTCTCGTTATGTATTAAATAATTGGAGTAAAGTCATGATATTGATTTTAGTCCTTATTTTCAAAATGCAGTTGATTTACTAAAATAATTACTTAAAAATGTAAGTCATGAGTATTCATGTAATATTTTGAAATCATAAGTTTTCTTATTATTTCACAAAAATGTTGATGTCTAGAAATTTTCATAATTGTATATTAAAGTATTTTAATATATTCTTAGAAGTAGTCATTTCCTTGTTTTGACATTTTTGGTACTATCAATTATATAATAAAAATATGTATAAAGGTTATTTAAGAATTTTTATATAATTTTATGTACTTTTAGACTATCTACTATCCACAGGAACAATTTTTACATATTTAGAATGTTCCCGTGTGTGTTGTAGCATGTTAATGCAGTACCTAAGTTTCTCAGGCCGCCTGTCACTTTGTCAACACATAGTCATATGGCCGCGTACTTGTCAGAGGCCCGGGGCTGCGTACACAAATTTGAAAGAGTGAAAGAGCTGTAGCTCAGCTGCGCGCGGGTGCATTGGCTGCCACAGCTGCGTGCAGGAATTGTGACAGAACACATTTCCGTCAGTAACTCCTAAAATAACCACAATTCTGACTGAATTTTAGTTGTGAAACCTATACGTGACAATACATCTGAAATATTTAATTGGCCAAAAATTTCAATAGTGGTGCCGTGGTATTTCTGTCTTTCTTTCCTTAATTATTTGAAAATATAAGGAGTCTGATTTCAAGGGTGGGGTCAGTGAGTGAAACTACCTAATTTTGGGTGAGGAATCCATTTATGCAATAATATTTATGGTTTTACTACTCCTTCTTAGGTTAACTTTATTATTATTATTTTTATTTTATTTCTTCTACTTTTGCAGATTTCTCTGCAATAGTAGCAAGCTGGCACATTTTCTAAAATTCTTGGAGGATATAAAGGATGATGTGTACATTCAAGAATTGCATATCATTATTTCCACTTAAGACTCTGCCAAAAGGATTCCTCTCCAGAGCAATTGGATAGGGAGAAGAAACTGAAGAATTGAAAACTTTTTTTGAGAGAGAGTTTCAAAAGCTTACCATGCCTTGTTAGATCTTTTTTCCAAGTTTAAAACTGATAAAAGTCCTCCACACTCTGCTTATGGACTCTATATCAAATTGGAAATACCTATGCCTCTGTTTGGATGTATCTAATCCCTCAGTCAGCATCAGAAGGAGGCCCTGCAAGCCTATATTGTGGAAAATTTAGAGAAATTTTTTATGTTTCCCAGAAATTCAAGCCCTGGTGCACCTTTCCTCTTTTTTAAAAAGAAGGATGTTGGTTTGCAATTGTTTGTTGACTTTATAGCTGTTACTTCAAAGAAGCAGTATCCTATTCCTCCCATGAATCACATATTAACAGTATTCCCTGTCTCCACAATCTCTTCCATAATTGACCTTGGGGGTGCTTATAATGTCCTTTGGACTAAAGAATGGGACAAAAATCTGAAAGCTTTCAGGACCCAATTTGGAACTTTATATATTTGGTCATGCCATTTGTACTGATCTGTCAAGCTTCAAGGTTAAGGGTCCTTGTATTCCATTCCTTCAAAATATCCTTTTCCTCAGTACCATCTCCCTCAGTCAATAATCAGGACACAAACAAAGCACAACATCAATGTTCCCATCCACTTAACACCTTTTCCTTGAGTAACAACCTAAAAATCTTGGAAATCTGTCTCTACGTGCAAATCTTGCAGTTTAATCTAAATACCAGTTGAACATGCATTCAAACTTAGCCATTCTACCCAGGATATTCTCAATCCTCAGACTTCAATTCTACGCAGGATATAATCAATCCTTGTACTTCCATTCTTTTTCATCCAGTAACACTGAATTGCATTCATGCCTACAAATCCAAATCAATTGTATAGTTTGCAAATGAAATAGTCCCTTACCCTGCATAATTTATAGAATGAATCAAATCTAATCATTAATTACACTAGTTTGCACTCATGCCTACAAAGCCAAATCAACTGTATAGTTTTCTAACAAAATAGTCCCTTACCCTGCATAATTTTAAGAATGAATCAACCCCAATCATGAATTAAGCCTCATCTGATCTGTATCTGTTCCTTCTCAGTTCTTCTCCTTCTCTGTTTCAACCACAGTGGTCGCCTGAACTGGGACAAGCCCCTGCAACATGTCCTGTACTACCTGGGGAGCCCCTGACCTCACCCAGCTTGGGTCTCTCCTCTAAAAAGAGGACTGGGCAGCTGTTTATCTTCCCTTCTTCCTTCCTTCTAAAGATTGTTCCCTTTCTTCTCTTTCCAATCTCAATAAGTCTACTTCTTCTATTGCTATTCAATCCTCTTAATTTTTCATCCCATCTGCTGGACTCCTCTCAACCTATGGCCTGATCTCTTCCTCTTGATCTTCCTCTTGACTCAAGACTCACCTTGAATCAAAACTCTTCTTGACCTGGTTTAAATTTACCTATAACTCTTGCACTGACAAGTCTCACCATCCATGGATCCATGCCTGGTAAGGACCTGGTCCTCAAGATCACACTGACTTGAAGCCTCTGAAAACTCAGATCCTCCAACTAAAGTTATCTTTCTACATCTACTTGCCTCTATCATTCTATTACTGTCAGATCCATTTTCTACTCCTCAAATAAAGTCTACACTGTTTTTCTCTTCATCTTTCTTCTTCTTTGTACATTTCACCTCTGTTCTTCCAAGCTTCTAACCCCTATCCATATTCTTCTGTTTTTCATTTCAAAGAAATTAAACCTCAATCTTATCACAGTTAAAAGCCAAAGGATGAATCTACGTTACCAAAAATGAACAAACCAGCGTGAGCAAAAAACAACTTTAATCAGGTTGTGCTTAAGGCCTATATCAATGCCATTCCTCCTCTCAATGATGACAACTACTCTATCTGGAAAGACAAGATGACAATCCTATTTGATCTCAAAGACATCAAAGACACCATGACTAGAAACTTTGGCCAACTATCAGTAAAACAAGACAGAGAAATTTGAGCTATCATTCTATCTAAAATCAATGGAAAGACCCATGCCAATGTTGTCAACACTTCCAACATAACTTCATCAAAGTTAATCTCAGCTGAGATTAGTGTAGATTTGCTTCATTGGAAACTGCCAATAGAGCTCCCATCTTCAAACAATTCTTCCGCACTCCATTTTCCATTGAGGGATTCATAATAGACATTTGAAAATCCCTCACTTGCATGGCTGACATCAGAATAGAACTACCAAAGGAAATATTGGCATACCTGATACTTTTCAAATTTTCACCCACTTTAGAGAATCTGAAACAAAAAGTTTTGCATGGATAAAAGACGGTGACAGTAGAGATCATATTAAACCACTTAACCCAGTACAACAATGAGCGCAAGGCACAATTCAAAACAGGTAAATCCACCCCCAATGTCTCACTAATGACTAATAAAAACAAGAAAGAAAAGGAAGACAGAATGGTTAGCATCCAGTGCAAGGAAGGCTTCCACAACCCCAATGCGCCAAATCCCAAATCTTCTTGTTTTCATCTCCATCCTCAAATTGCTCCAGGGTGGTGGTTAGAACAACAAAACAAATGGAAGAACGTAACTAAGATAAATGGAAGAACAGAACTAAGAGGAATCCTAACATTAACCACCACGCGTTGCTCACTCTCCGGATTAACACAGAAAATACGTCAAATCTCCTCTCGGACTCCGGTGCCAAAATTCATATATTCAACAACCTCAAAAACTTCACCTCAATTAATCTACCGGATAAGCTGGAAGAAATTTAAACAGGAAAGTTGAAAGCCAGTATCAAGATGCAGGGAACAGGCACATTTTGACTTGAGTGGAAAGAATCTATCATAACACTCAAAAAATGCATGTATGTACCTGAAATTGTAGTCAACCTGATTAGTCCTGGTCTCCTTTCCAAGAAGGGACGCATCTCTCACAAAAACAAGATTGATTTCATATCACCCAAGGTGGAAAGATGGTACTCAAAGTTCTCATTGGAGATAGCCTATTTGTGATTGAGGAGCCCCAAATTGCTGAAAATAACTCAAAATTAAATCTTGAAATTCAACCCTCAACCGCTCCATTGACAAAATTCCAATTGCTATCCAATCTCCATAAGATGTATGGACACACCTCAATTTCTACTCTCAAACCATTCTCAAGGATCAGTACTCCAAGGATGAATTAAATACCTTTCAGTGCAATAGATGTGTAAGGAGCAAAATCACCAGAGTTCCCTTCTCAGCAACCTTGAAAACCTCATCTAAACCTCTCAAAAGAATCCACCTTGAATTGATAGGCAAAATCAAACTTCAATCAAAGGATTTTCAGCAATACATCCTGGATCTTTTCAATAAATTTACAGGCTATCTTGCGGATTTTCCTCTCCTATCCAAGGATGAAAATCCAGATGTTATCATCAACATCCTTGAGAATTAATAAAAACAATTGAACTATTAACCAACTGAAATTTAATTGCATAAAGGAACAGAATTCACTAAAAATACCTTGCAAGATTTCTCAAAGTCCAAACAAATCCAGCTCCTGACCTCCAAACCATATCATTCTCAACACAAAGGCTAAGCTGAACAAGAAAAACTGACAATCATAGAGTTGGAAATTTGAAACTTTAACTCCTCAAGATTGAATAAAAGCTACTGGCACATTTTGGTCAGAAGCTGTTGCTTCATGATCAATCAAGTCCTGAGGGAAGTTAACGACTGATCCCCTTATGAACTCATGTTTAACATGAAGATCCCTGCTAATTATTTGAAACATGTAGGATCTCCTGTTATTTACCTTGCAAATTTTCTACAAAAAGGGAAAAAATTTGATGAGAAGGGATTGGAAGGGTCTTAGTTGGGTTCAATCTCATTTTTCTCAACACATTGGGTGCTGTTGTTGAAACCACACATGTCAAGTTCCTCAAGAATCCTTTTCACAACTTTTTTCAACTTGCTACTATTGCAGAGCAAGCTTCAAAAGTAAAAAAAATAACATAGAGATAAATATTAAATTTTTAATTAAGAAGCAGTAAGAAATCCAAAATGGATTCTCCACCCAAAATTAGGTAGGGTCACTCACTGACCCCACCCTTGAAATCCAACTCCTTACATTTTTGAATAATTAAGGAAAGAAAGACCAAAATACCACAGCATCACTATTGAACTTTTTAGCCAATTGAATATTTCACATGTATTGTCACGTATAGGTTTCACACCTAAAATTCAGTCAGAATTGAGGTGTTGTTTATATTTTAGGAGTTACAGAAGTAAATTTGTTCTGTCACAATTCCCACAAGGAGCCGCAGAGGCCAATGCACACGCGCGGTGCTGAGCTACAGCTCTGTCACTCTGTAAAAGTTGTGTAGGAAGCCCCGGGCGTCTGACAAGTATGCAGCCACGGGACTACAAGTTGACAAAGTGAAAGTCAGCCTGAGAAACCTAGGTACCGTGTAAACATGCTACAACCTACACGGGAACATTCTAAATATGTAATAAATGTTTCCCTGGATAGTTAATAGTCTAAAAATACATAAAATTATATAAAAATACTTAAATAACCTTTATACGTATTTTTTATGAAATATAATTCAAAGTACTTAAAATGTGAAGAATAAGATAATGAGTACTTCTAAAAATATATTAAAATACTTTAATATACTATTATGAGAATTTCTAAACATCAACATCCTTGTGACATACCAAGAAAACATATAATGTAAAAATAGTACATGAATACCCATGACTCAAATTTTTAAGTAATTATTACAGTAAATTAACTGAATTTCGAAAATCAGGAGTAAAATCAATATCATGACTTTACTCCAAATATTTAATACATAATGAGAACTCACCTGACATCAGAATATCCGTAGGAATGTCTATTAAAATAATTATTAACTTACTGGGAACATTTACTAAGGATAATTAATTAAATAAAAAATAAAAAGGACAGATTAGTTATATTCACATGTCCAAACATTGATTATAAAGTAGAATCATTCCCATACCCCGTGGAATTAGATGCTACCCGTGCTACAGAACCAAGAACACTTGAAAGGCTACCACTGGTTACCCGGCTAGCCCCAGCGTCCTTCCCTTTGAGCCCCTGTACCCCTCAGAAGGACAATATTGGGACTCCAAAAGCTATAAATAAAGGGCTCTTTTGAGGATATTGATACCCAGAGACCCAGTTATATTTATACCCAGACACTTTTCAAGTGTAATAAAATACTTATAAAAGAGAAGTAAGTGACATATGGCTTTAGTCTGATTAATAATATCTGTCCTCAACCATCTTTTATCAATTTAAACTGCTGAACAACCTTATAACGCCAGTATACAGTTTCAAAACATCAGTGCATGTCCCAAAGAGATACCCAAGGGATTTAATAATATACCAGTGAGTTTTATTGTTATTTTTCTGTCGTGGAAGCTTGGTTACAAAGCCCTGCCACTCCACCGTGTATTTTATATACATATTATCTTTGGGAAAAATATCCTTTAAACTAAAGGGCCCAAAATAACCAGGCCTATGTGTTTTCATACTGAAATCCCTTAAGAGAGGTGTTAAAGATCCCCAATATAATTGTGGCACCTCTATAAAAATATTTAATGATCAATTTATCTATATTGATTTATAAAAATAAACCATAACCAAACCAATTAAGCTTGCAATAAGCTTTATGTATATATTTTATGGATTTTTTCTGCATTTATCAAATACAATATTTATGATTTATTCTATCACCTCTGGCAGATAAAGGATAGCAAGGGTCTTGGCATCCAAGAGGCTGACAACTTTCCCCCCCTTGAATTGCCGGGGATTGATCTCTTTATTCAAACAAATTCTGAATCAAACAAATCCAATCTCTCTTAAGAAGAAAAACAATACACCACCCAAGACTTGCACAACAATCTCTCCACATTTGATTTGGACCAAGAAGACTTGAAATTTATAGCCTCATAATCTCCCAATCCTCTTCCTCTTACCTCTCCAGATCCAGAACCCCCTGTTCAATCTACCTCTCAAAGGCCTAGACAATAGACCAGAAAGCCCCAGCAATACAGTTTTTACCATTACTCCAAACCTCCCTTCTACAAAGCTGCACAGAAATTTCCTGAGGGATGAAGTGGAACAAGACCACTGATGAAAAACCAAATTCTATAGAACTTCAAGACATCTGGGAGGAATACTACGGCACCCCGGAAAACATTCTCAATATGACTTGGGTCCTCAAGGTAAAAGAGAATTGTCATGGTGACCCTGTCAGATTTATTCTTGATCTGCGTTCAAGGCTTCAACCAAATCCTTGGAGTCAACTATAATGATACTTGGGCACCAATTGGTAAACTAGGGTCACTTTGAATTGCCCTTGTATATGGTCTGAAGGAGAAAATGAAATAAACTCAATTCAATGTGAAAGGTGCATTTTTACATGCGCCTCTCAATGAAACTGTTATTTTAAGGACCCCAGAAGGATAAGATAGAAATTCTCCCTACTTAAAACATAAAAATTCTCTCTACGGGCTGAAGCAATGTCCCAAGAATTTGAATGAAACTCTAACTTTGTGGATCAAGTCTCAGGGATAAAAACAGTCAACCAGAGACCCTTGCATCTATATCAACTCTAAGTCACAAGAATTAGTCTACTTTCATGTAGACGACCTGATCCACCTCAGCAACTCTAACACCTTTGAATCTGATTTCCTCAAATGATGTGGGACTCCAAATGGTGCTAGGCCGCAGGCAGTTCTGTGGAGGGGAAAGGTGCTGTTTATGCTGCCCTCCTAAGACTTACAATAATATTTAAATTAAACCAGAATCAAGATACAGGAAATTGTTAATAAGGAATCAATGTAAGGGATGAGTTTGGTTATAGTTGGTAGCAATGGAATCAACACTATCTGAGGCAAGATTGTGGAGGGAAACTCTTGAAAAAAAAAATTCAAAGTTCTGTCCAGAGTTCAATGGAACAAGGCAGTTTCAATTAACAATTACCAAAAGCTAATAACTCTGTTCATCAGCGGAATATTGGGAAAGATCAACTCAATCCCAACCAACCTCCAGGTTCTCAATGAACCTATTCAACTCTCCACAATCAAGTGTTTTAAGGTTACCAGATAACTGTGGGTGGCTGAACAAAACAAAAGCAATTTGTTTGTGAAGCTCTAGAAGCAAAACAATAACAGATTTGAACAAGAATAACCCAAAAATTCTCAAGGAATTCAAGAGTAGCCTGGCGGAATTCAACTTTAAAGCATAAAGGGAGGTTTAAAACTCCAGGTTTTAACCTTAATAAGACCTCTTCAATCAATTGTGACTGGCTCCAGAAAGATGATCAGGAAGGATCAAGACCAGTATGGTCAGAAAAAGGGATCAAGGAGTGTTATAACACACTCAAGAATTCCAACAGAAAGAATTCACTTCAACCAGCAAGTCTATGGTTGGTGATAAGAAACAAGGTCACAGATGGACGGATAAAAAAGTTCAGTATGGAGGCTCAAAGGATCAAGGGGCAATCATGGATATACCCAGGATGAGGATGAAATTACTAAGATTACTGGGAGGAAATACACACACACTCCCATTGATTATTGGAAAAGGCAGGGGAGAGCCCCTGCTTGTATAGAAAAGAGGTCTGTAGACTATTTACAAGAGGGATTTAAAAATACATCAGATTTTTTTTTTCTTTTTTTCTTTTTCTTTTTTATTTTTATTTTTATTTTTCTTTTTTTTCTTTTTTTTTTATTTTTTTTTTATTTTTTTTTTCTTTTTTTTCTTTTTTTTTTTTTCTTTTTTTTTCTTTTTTCTTTTTTTTTTTTTCTTTTTTTTTTCTTTTTTTTTTCTTTTTTTTTTCTTTTTTTTTTTCTTTTTTTTTTTCTTTTTTTTTTCTTTTTTTTTTCTTTTTTTTCTTTTTTTTCTTTTTTTTTCTTTTTTCTTTTCTTTTCTCTTTTCTTTTCTCTTTTCTTTTCCTTTTTTTTTTGAATTTTTGATTTTCATGAGAAAACAAAAGAAAAAAAAGAAACAAGCAAACACTCAGGAAAAAGAAGAGTTTAATCCAGACCCTGGCCCTTTCCAATGATGGGCACGGGCAGAAGGGGAGCTGGTGAGGGGCCTGCAGACATGCTGACTGGCCTGCGAAACAGTTGAGACCCACGTGGGAAATGGATGAGCCGCGGGGGAGACTGATGGGCTGAAGGTGTATCAAGGAGGTGGGTTGTAGCGGTAGAGAAGGAGATGGTTGAGTTGGATGATCCTAGACCTAGTAAGACGGTTGCAGCTTCTATGGTCTTGTTGATTTTTAAATGTGAATAATTATGAAATCAATTGATTATCAAAGGATCCTCCAATGAGCTCCTGGTAGGTGGCAGTGATTTGTTGGATGAAGGGTAGGATGATGGTAAGGTCAATCAATCCAATACTCATTCAAGGCTTCTTTAAAAGTATTCTTGGGTTGGGTCTCAATTGGGATCCTTGAATCGGTTCCATTTTATTTGCTGTTAATGATGATCAATTGTGGTTTTTGTTGAAATCATTAGAAATATTTCTGATGATGTTGGGTGGTGCTTGGACTTAGTGGTGGTCGTAATGAAATGATGAGTGATCAACTTGGGTAGTGGATCAATGGGGATTATTGCCAATGACTGCAAGTGAAACTTGCAGTCATTGGTCAATGGCATGTGGTTCTTGATGAATAGGGTGATGATGATTACTTGGATGATGATGACAATTGGAGTTGATGGCTGTCCACAGGCGCGTTGTAGACTCCAGACGGTGCTAGGCCGTGGAAGTTCTGCGGAGGGGAAAGGTGCTGTTTAGGCTGCCCTCCTGAGTGTTACAAAAATATTAAAATGTAACTGAGACCAAGGTCCAGAACCTGGTAAATGAGGAATCAAGGAGTAGAGGATAAGGATGACAATAGTTTGGTAGCGAAGGAACAACACCATCTGAGACAAGATTATGCAGGGAAAAACTTGAACAAAAGAAGTTAAAGTCTTCTTAGAGTTCAAAGAACAAAAGTTGTTGTATGTAAACAACGCCCACAAGATAATAACTCTGGTAGTCAGCAGAAGATTGGGGATGATCAACTCAAACCCAAGAAACCTCCAGGTTCTCAATGAACCTGCCCAACTCTCCGCAATCAAGCTCTTGAAGGGTACCAGATAACTGAGGGTGGCTGTACAAGACAAAGCACAATGTTTAAGAAGCTCTAGAACAAACAGTAACTGATTTGAAGCAAGGATAACCTCAACACTTCTCAAGGGACTCAAGAGTAGGCTGGCAGAATGCAACTCCAAAGAAGCTAAGGGGAGGTATAACACTCCAAGTCTTAAGCTTAATAAGACCTCTTCAATCAATTTTGGTTGGCTCCAGAAAGGTGATCAGGGATCAGGACCAGTATGGTCAGAGAAAGTGAACAAGGAGTGGTATGACACACTCAAAAAAAATTCCAACAGACAGAATTTTTCTTCAACCAGCAAGGATATTGGTTGATGATGAGGATCAGGGATCAAGGGTTTGAGTATGGAGGCTCAAGGATCAAGGGTGTTCTGATTTCATGTTGGATGATTCCATGCTCTCCAATGATGGATCCAAAAGGCAGGGGAGAGCTCCTCCTTATATGGGCAGGAGGCCCTGTTAGACTATGTACAACGGATTCTACAAATAGAGCAAAAAAAAAAGAAAAGGAAATCATGTGGTCACTTGCGTCCGTCCGTGGATGGGCGCATGCAACAATACCGGAATCACCCACCCCTTGTCCAAAGGCGGACCGGGTGGGAAAGAGAAATGAACCAAACCGCGGCGGATGTCCGCAGGCGGTAGTTGGCACTCTTCACCCCTCATCCAAAGGCGGAAGTGGGTGGGAGAGCCCCAGGAAAGGTGACGGACAAAGTTCATGAGAGCGCAGATGGGCGGATAGGAGATTGGCTTGAGACGGTTGAGTAGATCCTGACAGGCTTGAGATTCACAACTGATAGATCAAGTGAGATGGGAGATTTGACGGATCCAAGGATTTGCCAAAT
This sequence comes from Puccinia polysora, assembly GCA_025617555.3. Taxonomy (NCBI): domain Eukaryota; kingdom Fungi; phylum Basidiomycota; class Pucciniomycetes; order Pucciniales; family Pucciniaceae; genus Puccinia; species Puccinia polysora. The sequence goes on along the minus strand of CM062618.1, from coordinate 24,441,029 downwards.
GCTTGGGGGTGCGGTCGCAATGAATTTTGGTAAATCATGGATGAGCGCTGCGCCACGGTAGCAATGAGGAGATTGGGACACGCGAAAAAAAAGATGAGGACCCGCGACAACAAAGATGAGGACCCGCAATGACGACGGCGGAGATGACAAGCAACGCGCAACGGCAAGGATGATGAGCAACACGGATGAAGGACGCGCGGCGCGCGACGCGCGCGGATAAAGGAAGCGCAGCGTGCGACGCGCGCCGATAAAGGAAGCGCAGCGCGCGACGGGCGCGGATAAAGGAAGGTATGGATGAGCCTGAGGATAAGTTGTTTGGCCGGATGGTACGTTTGCGCAACATTTTATGGATTGAGGTCTTGAGGCGGCCAGGGTGTCCAGGATGGGGCACCACATCTCTCCCCAACTTACAGACTGTCCCTAGTCTGCTCCCGAGTTTGATGCCATAGAAAAAGAAAGGAAAGAAAGATGATTGAAACCAAAGAATGGCCATTTCAATCTCAAGAATGGCTGAGAAAAAAATTTGTCGATCCAACCAAAAATCCTAGAAGTGGCTGAGATAAAATGAAGGAGGCGTCCCAAGTGCTCACACGCGTGGAATGAAGTAGATTTTTCACAAAACAACAAGAATCTTGCCCAGATGGTAAACAATTGGGAGGACTTACTTCAGGACCAAGTTGCCTCCACAAGAGTGAAATTTCTTGACCTGATCAGAAGAGAACCTTCTGGCCATCTGAGTACCATCAAGCTCCTCCAAAAGATATGATCCACCTCTTACTTGACGGAGTACTCAGTAAGGAACATTCCAGCGGTTAGAGAAAAGCTTTCCCCACTGAGTTTCCAAGGAACGATTATAAGCCAATAACAGGTCACCAGGGTTTAAAGGGTCCCTGATTTGATTTAGATGTTTATCTTCCCAATAATGAACTGATTTTGCTCTTGATTCCATAATCTTCTGATAAGCTTTGTTATGAATATCTTCACTCCTCTCCAGTTGCTTTGATCTGGCAACTAATAGGTCAGTAGTTGAGGAAACTTGTTCCCAGGGGATGCCCAAGAAAGACTCCATCTCAAGATCAAGAGGAAGAACAGCCCTCTGACCGAAGACAAATTCATAAGGAGAAGGAAATTTTCTTCAAACCATCCAGAAAAATCATCTCTAGCCACAATGAGGTACTTAGCTCCACCAGCCTTAATGTGAACCACATCCATATCAATCCTCCCAAAGACAGTGGACTCCCCAGTGGGGTAACAAATTTTGGCAGGGCGCCTAAGATCACGTTTTTGGCACACTTCACAACTCCTACACCATTGAGCAACAGATTTCTTCAGGGATGGCAACCAGAATTGTTTGGATATTCGCCAATAAGTTTCAGTTTCCCCACAATGTCCAAGGCCTTCATCAAGATTTTCCAGGATTGAATCTTGCTTAGAAGGGATAGTGACCACAAAAAGTCCACAAGGAGTTGCTCTTTTCATAAGCCTATTTCCAGGCCTGTGAACAATATTAAAAGAGAACAACTGGATGAAAGCCACCCAACGAGTCATTGGAGCATTTGGGAGGCTGGGGGCGTTGATCATTTCAATAATAGATAGTGCATTGACTTGTAACTCAAAGTGTTGACCCCAAAGGACAGTCTGAAGCTTCTTCAACATTTGGGCCACACCGCAAAGTTCCAGTTTTGGCTGGGAGTACCTGGATTCCACATCTGAGAAAAGAAGAGATTCATACAGAGCAGTAAAATCCAAACCATTTTCATCTTCCTGGGTAAGAACAGCCCCAACAGATTGATAACTCGAGTCCACTGCCAGCTGGATCTTGCCGGCTCCAGGTCCATAAGTGATCTTTTTCAAAACAATGTCTTTCCCAAAAATTGTTTTGAGCAACTGAAATGATTGTTTGCAGTCTTGGGTCCAAATCCATTCAGCATCCTTCCTGGTTAAGCGACGCAAGGGAATACAGATTTCAGATAATGAGGGAATGAAGATCCTGACATAAGTTACAACACCTAGGAAACCTCTAACTTCCGTTGGATTTATTGGGGTAGGCCAGGAGATGATTTTGTTGACTTTAGAGGGTGCCATCCTTCTTCCGTCCTTGCAGACTATATGACCAATGATTTCCAAGGCAGGGACACAGGCGGCAAGTTTTGATCCAGAGACAGTAAGGCCAGATTCCTCAATTCAAAACAAAATTCTTTCCAAGACAGTAGCATACTCCCAGACAAATATTTGGATTCCTGAGTGCCAAGGGAAGAGCTCATTATCATAGTCAGAAACTGGCCCTTTAATCCCACCATCATTGATAAAGATACCCGCATGATCTGGGATTTTGTCCTGGAGGATCCACATCATCTGAGCCTGATAGACTGAAACCAAGTTGGTGGCACCTTGAGGCAATTGAGTAAGCTGAAATCGACCAAGGGGGTAATCAAAAGTAGTGAGGGGAAGAGAAATAGGCTGCAAGGATTGTTCGTCATAGCCACCCATAATGTCACCTAGACCATAGCAAGCTCTCCCAGAGAAGGATTCAACAAATTCTTCAGTGGCAGGCGGCACGCCAGAGTCTTTAATAGTAACTTTATTAAGGGGTTGGAGATCATGAACTACTCTAAGTTAACCATTACTCTTTAGAACACAGAAAACAGGACTGGAATAGCTAGAATTTGATTGTTTGTATAAACCTGTTTGGACTTGTTCGCGGACCAACTTGATGAATTTGTTGACTTTAGCAACAGGGATCGGGATCTTTTTCTTTTTCCAAGGGTCATGTTCAACTACAGGGATGATGTAAGGAAGACCATAGGATTCTTTCAAGAGTCCTCTCTCTTCTTCACAGAATGCAATAGATTTTTCCCTTAGAGACACAATATTTTTGATCAAATTTAACTCATCAGGAAGAAGCCATCCATCTGGACCAAAATTTAACACTTTCAGACATTCTTCAGTGACCCAACCAGAGGGAATAAATGGACCAGTGAGGGATTTGGATAGACCACAGTAAGGATTGCGGGATAGTGGAGGACGCATAAGAGGAGGGTTGAGGTTGAGAGGCATTGGTTGGTTGACTGGCTGGACCTTCTTTGCAACTGGTTTGTACTTGGTGGCAAAGGAGAGGAATCCCTGCTTCCTCCAAGCATTGACCAGTGAGACCTGACTACAAAAACTGAGGCCATGTTTCAACATCTTCCAAGTCCGATGTTCTGCTACGTCCTTGAAAGGTGCCTTCTCCATAAAAGAGGTTCCAAAAGATAACACATTGCTCACATGTGTGGCACAGGGTAGAGTTTTTAAAACAAAAGTAGTAGAAGCACTTAGTGGTGCACAATTGGGAGGACTTACTTCTACCCCAAATTGCCTCCACCTAAGACCAGACTCCTTCATACCAAAGCTACCAAGAAAAGAATTGAGATTGAGATCTAGTTTAGACTCATTGCGGAGATTCAAAACTGGAATAGAGGATGAGTGATCAGGCTGAAAAGAAAAAGAAAAAGAAGATACGACAGATCCAGACAGAGAAGAAATATTTTTTTGATTTTTCGGATTTTTCACGTGTTTGGGTTTTGATCTTATTTGGATGAGAAGAAAATGATGAGGAAAAAGAAAGATATGCCTCTGAGGTGGGAGTTGGTCCATGAGTTGAAGTCTGAGGCTGAGGAGAACTAAAACTATCAGTAGGGCCAACTATTCTGCTAAAAAATGAGGATGAAAGGAATGAGAGTTTTCTTTCTGCTTTCCTTTCAGTACAGATTTGGGAGGGTGACCAGGGAATTCTCTTTCCCAACAACCAGAATCCAAAAAACAAAGGGGAACTTCAATCTTTCTGCCATCACCATCAGGGAGGAGAATTCTCTCCCCAACTTGATCAGAAAACGTCAGGGTAGCACCAAAGTCCATTAAGAAAGGCCTTCCCAAGATCATGGGACCATCCAGACGAGTGATCCAGAAGTGACAGGTGCCAACAATTTTTCGACCAATTTGAACAGGAATATCCTCAGCAATACCAACCAGTTCACAGGAATGATTCCCAATTCCATAAACCGCAGAGTTGAAACTGACCCTTGGGCTCAGTTTAAGCTTGCAGGCCATGGAGTCCAAAATCAAGTTGAGCTGAGAACCCGAATCCACAAGAAGAGAAACCGTTTTAGTTGATTCATCAAGACAACATGGAAGAAAACCAAGAGGAAAGGAATACAGGTTGGTATCTGAAGAGGGATCTGTTCCACCTGAATCCTCTATCAGAGTACCAGAGGAGACCTTTAATTTGTCCGGACCAATCTCCACATGTTGACAAGAAACCCATTTCTTCATTCCTTCTGCCACAGATGGAGATATTGACAGGAGTTCAGCCACAGATAGATTGGGTATTTTAAGATCAGAAATTTTCTTTAATACTCCTTCCACAGCATTGGGGTAGTCCTTGGAGATGCCCCTCTCAAATCAAACTTTGGGCTGGGTGGAGGGAGGAAGATCAGATGTAATAGGTGATGGAAGAGGATCTGAGGTTTGGGCAGGTTGAAGAGGGGGAGGACCAGAGTTGTCTTGGAACCTTTCCATAAGTTGTTCCCTTTCTACTTCCATCTCTTCCACATCAGAGGAAGGAGGCTCAGGTGAAGTTGGCATTTAGCGGGTTTTCGCAGAATGGAGGATGGAACAGGAGGAGACTTATGAGGTTTTGGTTCCTCATGGCGTTTCCTAGCTGGATCCAAGTGATAGGTGCCAGGGAAGCTAGAAGAAGTGATAGATGGGGGATACCAAGGTTGCAGAGTTCCACAGGATGATTGAAAATCCACAGAGACCAAGGATGCCTTCTTTGGAGTTGGTGGTTGGTATGAGGCCACCACATGACGGATTGGTTGAGACAAATCAAAAGGGATCAAAGCACCGTTAGGAAGGAAAAAATTATTTCCCTTCTGCTCTACTAACTTCTCCTCCTTGTCTTTCTGGAGTTCAGGACATCTACCAGTACCATGGCTTTCCCTATGGCAATAATAACAGACTATAGTAGACTTAGGAACAGAATTAGCAGGTTTAGGAGTGGCTAAAGAGGATATTTTCTGGTCTATTTAATTCTCAAATGCCTGAAGTAATTTAGTGATCTCATCTATAGTAGGTGTCTCCCAGTGAGTCTGAGGATTGGGTTTAGGTCTTTGATTGGCTTCCATCTTATTCATGATTTTGTTAGATGCTTGAAAAGAGGGGGCAAGGAATGGTTCAGTGATTTTAGGTTTTTCAAAGGTGAGAGCTGTTTGACCTTTCATCACTTTATCCACAGTATTCCTAAGAACCATGAAAGCAGGGAGCTTGAACCAATTGTCTCTTGTCGTGATCATGGATCAAGATTTCACCAATTCATCCTTAATTCTTTCCTGCACTCCTGGAGAGAAATACTGAAAAAATGGCACTCAAATTTTGTCCAATGTATCAATGTGATTGTTCCGGATAAGATAGAACTGGATAGGGTCCCAAGATTTTCTGAAATTCTGATAGTCAGAGGCTGAGGAGATACCACCATTGGAGATCCATTGAGAAACCAGGGCATCCAAGTGTTGCAAAGTAAATCTGGCTACATGTTTTTTTCCCCAATAGGCCAACATAGCCTCCTTCAGGAGCCGCCATTTGTGAGTTTCAAATACCTCAAAAGATTTGATAACCTCCATATCTTTGTCAGAAGAGATAAAAAACCGTAACTGATAAGCCATATCATATTCACTGGCACCATCCACTTCCGCAGCCATCTCATAGGAGTCCAGGAATTGTTTGAAATTGGTCCCATTTAAGCCTAAATTTTTGTTCTGAGGTTTGATTTTGACCATATTGGCCCGAACAGCTAAAGAGGATCCAGCAGATTCCATGTTGAAGGGTTCCTAAGAGATCCAAACAAGCAGAGTTCCAAGGTGGCTCACAAGTGTGGCAAGAGTAGAGTTTTCACCAAAACAACAAGGATCTTGCCCAGATGGTGAACAATTGGGAGGACTTAATTCTGGACCAAGTTGCCTCCACGGATCAGATCTGAAAAAAGAACAAACAGAAAAGAAAGAAAAGAAGGAAAAAAATCGGATTGAATTTCGGAGTTGATTCTTCAAGTTGGGACTGTAAATCCCAAGGTTGCTGGTTTGATCCCGGCCCGGGGGACCAAATGTAAGACTCCAAACGGTGCTAGGCCGTTGCAGTTCTGCGGAGGGGAAAGGTGCTGTTTAGGCTGCCCTCCTGAGTGTTACAAAAATATTTAAATGGAACCAAGATCAAGGTCCAGAACCTGGTAAATGAGGAATCAAGGAGTAGAGGATAAGGATGATAATAGTTTGGTAGCGACGGAACAACACTATCTGAGACAAGATTATGCAGGGAAAAACTTGAACAAAAGAAGTTAAAGTCTTCTTAGAGTTCAAAGAACAAAAGTTGTTGTATGTAAACAATGCCCACAAGCTAATAACTCTGGTCGTCAGCAGAAGATTGGGGATGATCAACTCAAACCCAAGCAACCTCCAGGTTCTCAATGAACCTGCCCAACTCTCCTCAATCAAGCGCTTGAAGGGTACCAGATAACTGGGGGTGGCTTTACAAGACAAAGCACAATGTTTAAGAAGCTCTAGAACAAACAGTAACTGATTTGAAGCAAGGATAACCTCAACACTTCTCAAGGGACTCAAGAGTAGGCTGGCAGAATGCAACTCCAAAGAAGCTAAGGGGAGGTATAACACTCCAGGTCCTAAGCTTAATAAGACCTCTTCAATCAATCTTGATTGGCTCCAGAAAGGTGATCAGGGATCAGGACCAGTATGGTAAGAGAAAGGGATCAAGGAGTGGTATGACACACTCAAAAAAAAATCCAACAGACAGAATTTTTCTTCAACCAGCAAGGCTATTGGTTGTTGATAAGGATCAGGGATCAAGGGTTTGAGTATGGAGGCTCAAGGATCAAGGGTGTGCTGATTTCATGTTGGATGATTCCATGCTCTCCAATGATGGATCCAAAAGGCAGGGTAGATCCCCTCCTTATATGGGCAGGAGGCCCGGTTAGACTATTTACAACAGATTCTACAAATAGAGCAAAAAAAAAAGAAAAGGAAATCATGTGGTCACTTGTGTCCGTCCATGGATGGGGGCATGCAACAATACCGGAATCACCCACCCCTTGTCCATAGGCGGAGGGGGTGGGAAAGAGAAATGAACCAAACCACCGCAGATGTCCACGGGCGGTGGTTGGCACTCTTCACCCCTTGTCTGAAGGAGGAAGTTGGTGGGAGAGCCCCAGGAAAGGTGATGGACAAAGTTCATGAGAGCGCAGATGGGCGGATAGGAGATCGGCTTGAGACGGTTGAGTAAATCCTGACAGGCTTGAAATTCACAACTGATATATCAAGTGAGATGGGAGATTTGACAGATCCAAGGATTTGCCAAATGCTTGGTGGTGCGGTTGGGATGGCTTTTGGTAAATCATGGATGAGCGCCGCGCAATGGTAGCAATGAGGAGATTGGGATGCACGAAGAAAAAGATGAGAAAGATGAGGATGCGTAATGACGACAGCAGAGATGACAAGCAATGCGCAACAGCAAGGATGATGAGCAACGCGGATGAAGGACGCACGGCGCGCGATGCGCGCGGATAAAGGAAGAGCAGCGCGCAAGGCGCAACGCACAATGCGCGTGGATAAAGGAAGGTTTGGATGAGCCTGAGGATAAGTTGTTTGGCCGGATGGTACTTTTGCGCAACAGTTTATGGATTGAGGTCTTAAGGCGGCCAGGGTGTCCAGGATGGGGCACCACAGCGTTTGAAAGAAAAAAAGAAATGCAGGGAACTGAAGGACAAGGAGTGTAGCAAGGAGGACTTGAACACAGGGAACAGGGGTCTAGGCACTGAGAGATCTTCCTAGACAACTAGGAGAAGCAAAGGCTGAGAACTGTGAACTCAACTAGGAAGTCATTCTGGAAAGATTTTTTTTTTGAAGTTGTATTGATGGATAATGGAATGTAAAAAAAATTTCACAAAATTTCCATGATTTTTGAGGTGTCCTGGATCAGTCACCACCACGGTTCGAGAACTTTTTGTGTCATCCTCCCAACACTATTTTGGGAATGCTCATGGAAATGAAGGACAATAGAATTATATTAAGTAAAACAAATCATATTTCCCTTGGCCTGGAAGAACTTGGTCTGTCATCCTGTAAAGACACACATATTCCACTAAATCAAAACTTAATCTCAAACCAGAAACCAACTCCAATCACAACAAATTTTGTCAATGAAACATCAATTACCAATCTGCAACTGGACTCCTTAATCATCTTCCTCAGTGAACTCAACAGGACATCTCTTTCTCTGTACCTAGCCTGGCTAGGTTCAATGCCAAACCGGGCATGATACACTGGAGAGAAGTGAGAAAGGTGTTGAAATATCTCAAAAACACCAAGGGCTTCAAGCTTGTCATAAAGTAAGACTCCAAACAAGACCTCCTCTCAAGCTTCAGCGAAGCCACCTGGGGAGACAATCCAACCTTTTGTAGGTTTCAAACAGGTTACATGGTTCTTCACTACGGGAGCCTGGTCATCTGGAATTCAACCAGACAAAGAAACATCACCTATTTGTCTACCGGATCCAAATTAAATGAATTACTTGACTGCTACATTCAACTCAAATGGATCAAGAAACTTTTTGGAACAATATATCAATTTCCCAGACCCAAGCCCACGTTACACATCAACAACAAAGGCCTGGACAACAATATCAAGAAATTTGGGTCCCACTCAAATTCCAGACACATTTATATCAAAACAAAAGGAATGTGTGAGTACTTTACCTATGGTCAGTTTACTCTTAGTCTAATTGAAAGCCACTGCATGATTGCCAACTCTCTTACAAAAGCCTCATCAATGAGCTCCTTGGAGGTCCTTCAGTGAAAAATCTTTGCTCTTCCCAACCAATAATCTCTCATAACATGCTCTTGCCAGTCACGTGGGGTTTTAAGAATTAATCAACTCTAATGATGAATTAAGACTCATTCAATCTGTCTCTTTCCCTCCTCAGTTCTCCTCCTCCTCTCTCTCAACCGCAGTGGTCGCGTGAACTGGCACAAGCACCTGTGACATGTCCTGTACTACCAAGCAAGCCCCTCACCTCACCCGGCTTGGGTCTCTCCTCTAACAAGAGGACCCGGTAGCTCTTCCCCTTCTCTTATTCCTTCCTTATAAAGATTCTTCCCTTTCTTCTCTTTCCAATCTCAATGCATCTACTTCTTCTATTCCTATTCACTCCATCTCATCTGCTTGACTCCTCTCAACCTATGGCCTGATCTGTCCCTCTCAATCTTCCTCTCAACTCACAACTCACCTTGAATCAACACTATTCTTGACCTGGTTTGACTTCTCCTAGAACTCTTGCACTGAAAAGTCTCACCGTCCATGGATCCATGCCTGGTAAGAACATGGTCCTTAAGATCACACTGACTCAACAGCTCTGCCAACTACAGTTATCTTTCTACATCTACTTGCCTCTATCATTTTTTGTACCGTCAGATCCATCTTCCACTCTTCAAATAAATTCTACACTGTTTGTCTCTTCATCTTTCTTCTTCTTTGTACGTTTCATGTCTGGTCTTCCAACCTTTAACCTCTGTCAACAGTCTGCTGGTTTCAATTTCAAAGAAATCACAGCAAAATCTTATCACATAAGCTAAATATTCATATTTGAATTTTCTTAACATTTCATTCCTTCCTTTCTCATCCATTACATCCTTGTTCTATTGTCTCAAATCTAGGCGAAGATCTTGGAAACAACTGTACTTTTATTTAATTTCCCATTCCATTCCTTTCATCAATTGCCTTACTGCTCTCTAGCTGTATATGGCCATCCATTGGGTTGTATCTATTCATCTTTCAAATTCCTTATAAAGAAAGCGTCCCCTTCTTCCATGGAAGGTTTTGTCCTCAGTTAGTAAATTATATATATTCTCTTATTTTTTCTAAATCCAGTTATCACATCAGACATGGCTTGAGTTCCTTTCAATTGGAAAACTTCCTGCTAATTGCTGTTTTTCAAGACATCAAATCAAGAGTTTAGAATTTTTAGTAAGCCTTGCAACCTCACCCTTGCACTGTGTCTCTCCCTTTGCATTAACAATCATCTAAGATTTCCCTATATTTTGGGGTTTTTTTGTGTGAAAGTTCATCAAATAACTCAACTCCTCTATTATAGTTTTAAAACCTATAATAGATTCTTCTTTTATTATTTCTGGTACTCGCCCAACCAGGAACACTTCTCTCACCCCTTAAAATGATGATTTTTATTGGGTAGCGAGATCCAGGGCTTCAAGGGCCCAACAATCTTTATATCCCATTCCTTGTTCCAAATCTTCTCTGTTTAAACCTCTTGAAAATCCCCTTTGCTTCTTAAAGTGAAGCAGCAGTGGATAATTTTGATCAAAGATTCCAAACATTCCTAAAATGAGACCTTGACTCATGGTATATCAAGGGTTTTCACAAGTGCTCCCAAGAACAAAGCCTGAACCTTGCTCTTGACCTTGATCCAGGTTCTCAATCAAAATTCCTCAAAATCAGGAACAAGCGGTCCCAGCTTCTGTACTCTTGGAATGAAGAAGCCTGAAAAATTTAAAGGGGAAAATTCCCATGAGTTTAGATCTTACCTTGTGTACTTAAAGAACATCTTCTCAAAAAAATCCCAATAACTTCCCTTCGAATAGACATAAATTTATGTATGTTTCTTTCATTCTAGGGGGAAGAGCCTAGAAGTGCTTTGAGCCGTATCTCAAACTATTATCCAAAACTAGTTCCAATTTTATCCTTAAAAATTGGGAAAATTTTGAGTAAAAACTGTTTTCCCTGTTGAGAAACCCCAATGATGGGTGAAATCCAGAATACAAACTTAATAATCTAGGTATGAAAAAGAATAGTAGAGTTTCTTTTGATCTCCCTTTTCTGAACCTTGAAGTCTTGCGTCATGTGAAACAAGGCAGCAATTTTGTTTTACTTTGGAAAAGGTTTACCAGCACGCCTAATCAAACAGATTGCAGTTGGGGGATGTAAGACAAACTCCCCTCAGCATAAAATTGAGCAGCTGATTGAGAATGATAATATCTATCACAACAAGAACCCCTCTTTGAAAATCAATCATAGATTTTCAAGCTTGACTGATAAGACAGACCACTCTTCAAAGCAGAATTTAAAGGACCCAGAACACCCCAAACCAAATTTAATCTCAAAATCCAACCCAAAAGGGAAAGCTGTTGCCAATACTAAAAAATTCATGGACAAGAAAACCAGGATTCTCCCAAACAAGGCACGGAAAAGGAGGGAAAAAGAGGGGTTATGTATGCAATGTTGAATAAAAAATGATGTCAATAGTTTTGCAAAGTGGCTAGAAAGTGAAGCAGCTACACATTCACAAAATTAGCTTTTATTTTTTTTAATACTTGAAAGGAAAACTAAACATTATCTAAATGACAGACAGTGAATCTTTGAACTTGCAAGTCAGTTGGTGCTCCAAGTTCCATATTTTTCCTCTTCCATTCCAAAAATACTTCTTATCTTTTTTACTTGACTCCAGCACTAATGTTTCTTTTATAAGTTGATCCTTTTAAACTTCCAAAAATTTAACAATTTTCAAAATAGATAAGTTTCCCATCTGTTTAGTAAGTAGTGCAACCTAACTGTCTAATTTGGTTTCCCAAAAGGTAAAATGGACCTTTGCATTCTCCAATTTCCCCAGATTTGAATGGGTTTTATTTGTCTTGGATATCACTGGAATGGAAAACGCCATTTGATTCCATGGCTTCCTAGTTTACTGGAATCCCAATGTGAAATGAAAGAAGGATTATTTACCCTTCAAACCTTCCAACCCCATTCATTGCATTGGATGACAATTTTCTGCCAGTAGATCTGCAATATTGTGAGCTTAATTCTTATGTTCCCTCTTCAGATCTAGGATTTAACACTTATTTTTATGACTTCCCTCTTTCTTGAATATTTAGAATTTATCACTTATTTTCATGAATTAACTCTTCCTTGTTTCTTTGAAGAGAAACAGGCACCTACCAAACAATTATTTTTGAGATCTTTAGTCCTCTTGGATTTTGAAAGCACTTCAAATCAGGTGCTCAAAGATGACAAGATTGAAGATTTAGAACTCATTCAAGGGTCTATCATAATTTTTCTCATGTCAATTCAGCTTTAAATGCAGATAAACTTCTTCCTTCCTGTCTTTATGATCAAAAGATTGAACTTACTGGACCACCTCCAGCACCAAGACCAGTATAATCTCTCTAAAAGCAAGAATAAACTGCAATTGAAGAATACATTCCATCAACTGAATCAAAATTATTTCTTCAAACAAGAAATTTGAATCCTGGCTCTCCTGGCCTATTTTTTTCAAAGAAAGACAGCAGGTTTTGCCTTTGCATTGACTACAGGAATAGGAATCAGGCTACCCTGAAGAATCCCCATCCAGCTCTGCCTATGTTGCACCTCCTGACTCTCTTCCTTGGAACTTCTTATTTCTCACAGTTAGACCTTTGAAGCGTGTAAAACGTAATTTGCATTGCAAAGGGTCATGACTAATTGACCAAACTAAGAACCTGGTTTGGCAGTTATGAGTATAAATTCATGCCTTTAGGCCTCTGAAAAACTCCTTCCAATCTTCAAAATTTTGACAATGAAATATTTTCTGAACTTATAGAGAAATAACTTGTGGTGTATCTTGAAAATATTCTAGTCTGCTCAAAAATTCTTCAGGATAATATTTCAAAGGTTCAAGAGGTTCTGCAGAAACATTGAAAGAATAAAATTTTTGCACAAGCCTCTAAGTGCAAATTTCACACTCATTCTCTTCAGTTTGTAGGTGTCATAGTCTTCCAGCAAGGGATATTGATGGAGCCAGCCAAAATTCAGCGCATACTGCACTGGACCGCACCTTCTTCAGTCAAATCTCTTCAATTTTTTGTAGTTTCAGCAATTTCTACAGGAGTTTTATTGAGAATTATGCCAAGAATACCGTGGATCTTACTAACCTTCTTCAAAAAGATATTCTTTTTTTTTAAAAGAACAAGCTGCTTTGGTATCTAAGCTCTAAAGAAAGCCTTCACCATGGATCCCATATTGTGGAAACAGAGGGAAGCGCCTATGAAATTGCAGGGATATCCTTGCATTTTTGTTCCTCTTCCTCTCTTTTTCATCCCTTATCCTATGATCCTTGCAAAAATCTTACTACCAAGGTTAAAAAGAAGATTCATTACAAGGAAATTCTTTCAATAATTTATTTTGTGAAAACATTTTTTTCATTCCTTTTGATTCTTATGGAACCCTTCAATTTCTTAACTGATCAAAATTATCTTAAGTATTTCATGATCTCAAAAGTCCTTACATGCAGATAGGCAAGTGGGTCCAAATACATCTCCAAAATCAACTTTACGGGCACATACCACCCCAGGAAACAAGCAGTATTCCCCAATGCCTTATCAGGTCAGGACAAAGTCTACCCAGGGGGGGCCCTTTGCCAATAAAAACTCTGAAAACATTACAAAAATCTTCTCCAATCAATGATGCCAACTCAGTTCAATCAACAACCACCTTTGATAAAAATCTTCCAAACGTTAAAAGTGTGATTTGAAAATCCCAAGTGTAAAAAAATTTGCAAGAGTGAAAAATTGTTAGATAGTGACTATATTATTGATGAAAATGACTATCTAGTTTAAAAAAATCATGTAGTAGTACTTGATAATCCTCAAATTAAGTTGGATATCTTTGAGTCTTGGCATGAATATTTGCCTCCTGACCATCATGGGAAGGATAAAACCTAAAAATTGAATGCACAAGACTTCTATTGGCCTGCTGTGAAAAATGAAGTAAAATACTATGTTAGCGCATGCTATGATTGAAATCCTAGCAATTCCTCAAAAGACAGGAAGTATGGGCTATTCCAGCCACTTTCAATCCGGCCTATGCCTTGGCACTTGTTTTAAATGAATTTAATTTTGCAATTACCAATATTTAGTCTTCATGATTCTATTTCAGTAGTATTAGATTGCTTCTCAAAGATGGATTTATTTCTTTGTGGTACTGCAACCCCCTCTTTGGAATATTTAGCTAATGGCCAATTATATATTCACAACCTGAGATTCACAAACAGGGGCAAATTTTAGTTCACAGCCCATAAAAGTTGTCAAAAGCAAATCAAGGCCAAAAAAGTAGGAAGCCAGGTTGCTATCAACTCACGCATCCTGCGGGGGGTTAGCAAACCCTCTTTTGCAATTGCAATTGGGGCTTTGAAAAGCTATTTTGGGTTGAAATCAAGGGTTTGCAACTCCTGGGGGATACCCAAGTTGCAAGGAGGGGTTACGCATGTTTTCCTGGCCCATTGGGGGTACTCCCCTCCCAAAAGGGGCAATTTAAGGGGGGATTTGGGGTACCTAGGAACCCCTGGACCACATGTGAGTTCTTTCAACCCAACTTTGGGGATGTGGCATAATATGTGGGACTATTGGACCACCAAGAAACTTTTAAATCAAACTTTCTGCCTATTTGCAAAAACCCTTGAAACACACTGCATACAAACACACCAAACACCTGTTGCATAAATTAATTTTTCTCAAAATTAATTTTTCTCAAACCAAAATTAAGCAGAATTTTGGAGTTTTTGAATTGAAAATTAAATTGAATACTCAATTGCCATTGAATAGTTTGGTTTATGGGAAAAGTGGAAAGCCCAAGCCCTCCCAGATCAAACAAGCCTACATTAATGGACTTCATTAAAAGTTTAATTAACAAAGTTTTGGTGGAATCTAGGGATTTGGTAGGGGGTTGGAAAATAAAAAATTGGAAGCCCCAATTGCATCCTCATCTGAGTTAAGATTGAGGAACAAGATGTTTCTTCACAACTGGAACAAGATGTTCCATCACAATTTGAATTGAATAAAGGTTGTGGGCTAACATTTGATATCTCATTTGACTGAGAAGGATGGCTTGAAAAATCTAATTTAAATAATGGTGCCAGAACCAAAGCAGCATTGCGCCAGCATTTAAAAAAAATTTTTGTGAACATTCAAAATTTGAGCATTTCAAAAGAGAAATTAAGAGGGAAAAAAGGGTTAAAATTGACCCAAAACACCAAAGAAAATGGGTCTCTTATTTTGAGTGCAAAATTTTCATTTTTATTGTTTAACAAAATGATGGAAAAATGATTTCTGTAGTTCAAGGATGGCCCTTCATCTGAATCTTATCGTTCAGAAGACAAAACTGAAGAAACAGTTAAAAGGGGACCCAAAAGACCAAAGATAGTAAGTCTTTGATTTTGAGTAATTTTCATTTTTATGGTTTAATGAACTAATGGGGTAATTTATTCATTATTGCCAGAATAGATCTTCATCTGAATATCATAGTTAAGTTGAAGAGACTGAAAGTACATTGGTTTTGCTGGAATTTGAATCAGATTCCTTTTTGAAGGATTAAGCAGAGGAAATGGAGAAGTCAAAAAGAAACTAATCTTTGGTGAGTGGTGATTTCTTAAATGAGATTAGAATTGTGGATAACTATTTTTTTAGTTGAGGAGGTGATTTAACTCAATCCAATAACTCAGAAGTTACATAAGCTCTTGTTTGGGGTTTGGGATTCATTTGGTAATGGAAATTGTAGATTTAGATTAATTTCTAAATTACTGGGGTATGATGAGAATGGATGGTTTTTAGTAAGAAAATAATTGCTTGAAACACCAAGGAAAAATAAGGTGTGCCATACTAAGATCCTTGGTGGCAGTAAAGACTTTGAAAAGATTTCATTTTAATTAAATCAATGAAAAGATTCCATATTCAAAATGGCTTTCAAAGTAAGATAAAGGTCAAATAAGAGAAGATACTTATGGAAGACCAATATTTTTAATTTCATTCAATACATGCTGTACTTATACTCCTATGAAAATGGGTGTAAAAGAACAATCAGATCTTTTCTTCACATCCTTTTTTGACAATAGCCATTGGCTCCCGCTTGTAATTAATTCAGATTTGATTCCAATGCTGACCATAGTTTCCAAACCACATTCCATGATTTCCACAAAGTACTCTTGTTGGGTTGATTGCCACAAAGATCAACTTGGGTTGTATTTCAATTTATATCAATCATTTTAATTTGATCATTTGGTTTTGGGTTCTGATGCTGATCTTGGAACTCTATTAATATGAAGGTTTATCACATTTTGAAAATTATTATTTTGCGTTTTTTGATTCAAAATCATTACAATGTGTGTTTTGAATGAGATTTTATGAGTTATTCAGTTCAAATTGTGTTGTGCGGATCCCATCATAAGGATTATTTTTACTTCTTGTGATGAGATCAGGTTCACACAAGTTCCACATGGATTTTTTGTTGCTTTTAATTTGTGGCTGGTCAAGTTACTTGTATTGTTTTTGTGTTTTTACTTTAGGTATTCTCAATTTACTTTTGGAATTTTAGGCATTTTTATGTTATGACTGCTCCATAGACTCTTTCTTTTTATTTGATTTCATTTTCATTTTCATTTTCATTTATTTTGATTTTTATTTATTTTCATTTTAATTTTAATTTTGATTTATTTTTAATTATTTATATTTATATTTATATTTATATTTATATTTATATTTATATTTATATTTATATTTATATTTATATTTATATTTATATTTATATTTATATTTATAGTTATATTTATATTTATATTTATATTTATATTTATATTTATATTTATATTTACATTTATATTTATATTTATATTTATATTTACAATTACATTTATATTTATATTTATATTTATATTTATATTTATATTTATATTTATATTTATATTTATATTTATATTTATATTTATATTTATATTTATATTTTTATTTATATTTATATTTATATTTATATTTATATTTATATTTATATTTATATTTATATTTATATTTATATTTATATTTATATTTATATTTAAATTTATATTTATATTTATATTTATATTTATATTTATATTTATATTTATATTTATATTTATATTTATATTTATATTTATATTTATATTTATATTTATATTTATATTTATATTTATATTTATATTTATATTTATATTTATATTTATATTTATATTTATATTTATATTTATATTTATATTTATATTTATATTTATATTTATATTTATATTTATATTTATATTTATATTTATATTTATATTTATATTTATATTTATATTTATATTTATATTTATATTTATATTTATATTTATATTTATATTTATATTTATATTTATATTTATATTTATATTTATATTTATATTTATATTTATATTTATATTTATATTTATATTTATATTTATATTTATATTTATATTTATATTTATATTTATATTTATATTTATATTTATATTTATATTTATATTTATATTTATATTTATATTTATATTTATATTTATATTTATATTTATATTTATATTTATATTTATATTTATATTTATATTTATTTATTTTTATATTTATTTTTATTTATTCATTTTTATTTCTTTTTAATTTGATTTTTTTTGGTTATTTTTGGCCTTATTTTTATTCACATTTATTAATTTTTATTTAGGCCTTTTTTTTATCCATATTTTTTGATTTTTATTAATTTTTTTGTAAGTGCAAACTTTTGATTGGGTGACTTAACAAACAGCAAGAGGGAGAATGGTTCCAATGGGAGAAAACAAAGACATGGCTTTCTAGACATGGGCTCAAGCTAGGCAAGTGCCTTACCAAGAATGGAAGTGCAAGGGTTGATAATATCCAGGCTAGAAGAGAAAGCTCAAATGGGTGGTCAAATGGAGTAGAGTTAACTTCAAGATTTGCTAGTATATACTGAGTAAGTTGCCAAGATTGGAATGTTATTATGCCAGCCAGAGGGGGTCAGCAGGAGCGACTATTGATGTTGTGCTTTGTTTGTGTCACACTTATGGACTGAGGTAGATTTTACTGAGCAGAAGGATATGTCAAAAATGGAGAAGACAATAAAACTTTAGCTTGAAGCTTGACAGTTGCCGCTTATAAAGAGGTCAGCTCCTGCAAGAATTCAGATTATGTTCCCATTGATTGTAATAGTTGTTTTAACTACTGTATAACCCTCATACTATTATTATTTATTTCTTTAAAATAAATCTGTGACTTGAAGTTTGTCATGATGGTCTTGTAGTTGCAAAAATACATTTTTAAAAATGAACAATGCATCCCTAGTACTGCTGCGCGAGGTATCTGAGGTAAATTTGAACAATGCCATCTCCAAAACGTTTCTTGTACATTCCCTTTAAACAGAAAGCCGGTAGTCAAAGCACCAGTGGCCTCCACAAGTGAAGTACAAATTAAAAATTCTGCACTGCAAGTAAAATAACATATACCATGAATGCCAGAGGTTGAATTGTTGGGAATCCAGAACCCAGGTAAGTAAATCTAGAGACTGACTACAATGAAAAATTAAACTGATACAATTTAACTTTTGTTCTTTATAGTATTACCAACGTTCAGGAGATACACAACTAATACACCACCACCACCACCACCATATGTTGGACCTATCCCCAAGTATCAAGCAAAACAGATGGATTCTAAGGTGTGAAGCAAGGTTCAAGGTGAGGGGCGAGTCAAAGAAAAGACCAAGGAGGCAAGGGAATAATGGGTGGAAGTGGAATGAGGGAATGGAACAGAAAAATGGGTAGGAAATGAAGGAAATGGAGGAAATGGGACGGAGAAAGGCAACAGAATGGTACTGGGGGAAAGATTTGGAACGGAAGGAGATGGGGGGGAAGGAGATGGAGTGGAAGGAAATAGGACAGAAGGCCAAGGTTAAGAAAACCAGGTGGAAATTTTGGTGCCAATCAAAACTGATGCAAGGCAGTTGAATTGCCATTTTGGGGAAGTTCTGTTGGGTGCCAAATAAATAGAGACTACAAGGAGCTCTTGAAGGAAGGTGGATGGAATCCCTGGCCAAAGAAGGATTGAACTGTGAAATTCAAGGGTATATTTGAAATGCATCCGCTTGGCTGCAGAAAATGTTGGGATTAATAAATGATTAAGACTTTGGAGAGTTTAGGTCAATGATAGCAGAGTTGAACATAAATTGAGAGGAATCAGAAAGAGAGATAAAGGAAAATTTTGAAATTTTATTTTATTTTTTATTTTTTATTTTTTATTTTTTATTTTTTATTTTTTATTTTTTATTTTTTATTTTTTATTTTTTATTTTTTATTTTTTATTTTTTATTTTTTATTTTTTATTTTTTATTTTTTATTTTTTATTTTTTATTTTTTATTTTTTATTTTTTATTTTTTATTTTTTATTTTTTATTTTTTATTTTTTATTTTTTATTTTTTATTTTTTATTTTTTATTTTTTATTTTTTATTTTTTATTTTTTATTTTTTATTTTTTATTTTTTATTTTTTATTTTTTATTTTTTATTTTTTATTTTTTATTTTTTATTTTTTATTTTTTATTTTTTATTTTTTATTTTTTATTTTTTATTTTTTATTTTTTATTTTTTATTTTTTATTTTTTATTTTTTATTTTTTATTTTTTATTTTTTATTTTTTATTTTTTATTTTTTATTTTTTATTTTTTATTTTTTATTTTTTATTTTTTAGTTTTTATTTTTTATTTTTCATTTTTCATTTTTCATTTTTTGTTTATTTTTATTATGATATATATATTTTGTTTTTGAAAATAGAATTTTGACTTGAAATAAGCATGGAGAATCACAATGTTGAAAAAGAAAAAAATTTCAAGAAACTGAAAGGGGAATAATATATGATGGAATGGAGAATGTGATTGGAAAGATGAGATGGAATGGAATGGAAATGCTGAGTGGGATTGGAAGGGATGCAATGAGGATTGACAACCTTTCCAGGGTAGTTTGCATGGAATTCTTAACCAAATGAGGATAGTTGCAAAGGTGATGACCTGGTTCCCACAAGGTGTGATCTTTGTCAGACTGCAAGCCAGGACATTCAACAAGGTATTGTTGTTTTCCTTTTCATAAACTGGAATCCATAATACAACTTATTTCACACTCTAGATGGTCTTAGACATTGACTGGTCCCAGAGGGGGATGAGTCTTGCCCGTGTATAGGAGTTGAAGTGGCTCTAGGAGTGACACATGAAATACCGGGTGGATACCTTTCCATTTTCAAGGTAATTTAAGTTAGAAAGAGTTGAAAGAGATGACTGATTCAATTTTCAAGTGGCCAATCTTTGTTTCAGAGATTTTTCAGGTTGGGAAACTACTGCAAATTTTGCAAGCATTGAGCCATACCTGATCTCCTGCTGCAAAAGTTGAGGAACTAGTGTCATTTCATTCTGCTTGCGCCTTATAGCCCTGGCTTGATTCTTTGAGGTTTGTCTGAAGTTTTTTTCAAAGGAAATTAATTTGATTGAGATATTTGGCAGCAGGTTAAAAAGTTGCTACGTGAATAGATGCCAAAGTTGGGTTTATACCATAATAATTCTGGAAGGGCAACTTTTTTTTGAAGGAATGAGTGGAGTTTTTGTAGGCAAACTTGGCTAGTGGAAGCCTTTGCTACCATTTTTCCTGTGGATAGGAGATGTAAATTGAAAGGTACTGTTCAATAATTTGATTAAATTGAATTTTTTTCCCATCTGTTTCCAGATGGTAAGCCATTTATAAGTTGCAAGTGATCTTCAATTACTGGCATAGCAAGATCAAGAAGCTAGAGAAAGAAAAGGATAAACAATCACTAACTATATTATCAGGAAGAAAATGTTTCAGAAATACATATTCTATGAATAAATTAGCTAAGTCTTCCAAAGAGGCGGTCACATTACTGCAAAGAAATTAAGCCATTTTTGAAAAGAAATCTACTACTACTAAAATAGCATCATAAACACTAAAATCAGTAATTGCAAAATGAAATCCATAGAAAACAAGTTTCAAGGCATGGGAAGAATGGGAAGTGGCTCAAGAAGCCCATACTTCTGGTTTTTTGAGGACTTTCTATGATTTCAATCATGGCATACCTTAACATAGTCTTTTACTTCCTTTGTAATACCAGGCCAGTAGAATACTTGTGCAATGAGTTGGTAGGTTTTATCCTTCCCATGATGACCAGCAAACGGAGAATAATGCCATTATTCAAAGATAACTCAATGAATGGGAGGATTACCAGGTGATACTATTTGGTCTTTTTAAACCAATTAATTATTTTTTTCCATACTATAGTCACTATATAATAATTTTGCACTCTTGAGAAGTTTTTTAAACTTTGTATTGTTGAGTTGAGCTTGTTGAAGTTCAGAAGCCTTGTCTCAAATCTGAGTGATGATTGAAATGGGTAGGGCAGATTGGTGAGAGAAGGCTTCCCTGAAGTTTTTGGGTTTGTTATGGGAAAAATTTCTCCTCCCCCCCCCTGGGTAAAAATTGTCCTGACCTGGTAAGGAATCAGAGACTAATGCTTGTTTCAGTGGGGGGTAAGTTTTTGTAAAGTTCAAAACAGAAAGGTATTCAGCCCACCATGCCTGTCTGCATGTAAGGAATTTTGATCTCATGAAATACTTGAGAGAATTTGGAACAGTTGAAACCTCAAGGGGTTATGTAAGACTAAAAAGCTATGAAAGCCATTTCTTCAAGCAGTAAACAATTACAAAATGATCCTTTTCATTAATCTTGTAAGTAAGGTATGCAGCAAGCAATTTGAAAGACTACAAAGCTATGGGATAGAAAAGAGAAGAAGAGGAAGAAAACTGCAAGAGTAGTCCTGCAATTGCGTAGTTTCTTTTGTCTTTTTCCACAATATTGCAAGCTAACTTGTTGAAGTGAGCAAGTATTGGATCAGTGGTGAAAACGTTACATCAAGCTTTTAAATAAAAAGCAGCTTGTTCAGTAAAACAAAGTTGTGTCTTTTTGGAGAAGTTTTTTAAGAATCACAGTTTTCTTGGCGTAATGCTCAATAAGCCTCCTTTAAAAATTACTAAAACCAAGAAAAACTTGAAGGGATTTGGCTGAAGAGGGTGCAGGCCATTCCAATATGCCCTTGATCTTGGCTGGGTCCATTGATAGTCCTTGCTGCAAGACTAGGACACCTGGAAACTGGAGAGAAAGGGTATGAAAAAGGCACTTAGAGGCTTCTGAAAAAAGTTTATTCTTTTTAAGTTGCTGCAGCACCTATCACAAATGTGAAATGTGATCCTAAAGATTTTTATATTAGAAAATTATATCATTAAGATACACAATGAGGTTTTTCTCTAAAAGGTTAGAAAAAATTTCAATGACAAAATTTTGCAAAGTGGATGGAGAATTGCAGAGGGAAAAAGGCATGACAGTATGCTCATGAATGCTGAACTGGTTTCTCATTGAGGTAAAATACTCACAAACTTTTGAAATGCAACTTAGGTTTTAGGGGCCTCAAAGGTCTAAATTTGAGAAATAAGCAGCTCCATTGAAGAAAGTGAAGATTTTCAACCTAGGGGGTACTAGGTAGGAATTCTTTTGGGTTACCTGCTTCAGTTTGCTGTATTTTATGCAAAGGCCTTCTTTCTTTGGGAAAAATAGGAAGGGAAAGCTGTTATTTGAATCTCTTGGTCAAAGAAATCCTTTTGATATGTTTTCCGCAATGTATTCTTGAAGCGCTGTTGATTCTAGCTTTGAGAGAGTAGACTGGTCCAGGTGCCAGAGGTGGGCCAGTAAGTTCAGTCCTAAGTTCAGAATAAAGGGAAGGAGAAACTTTATGTGCCTTCGAGCTGAAAAGAAATTAGCAAAGTCATGTTCAACCAAAGGTATAGACTCTTCAATGATTTCTAAATCTATAATCTTTTTATATTTGAGCACCAGAAACAATGAAACAGGATTAGGTAGCTCAAAATAAACCGTTGTGTTGGCCCTTGTTTCTCTTTGAAGAAGCAAGGAAGAGGTAATTTGGAAAATAAGCAATGTATCCTCTACTTGAAGAGTAAAATTGGGAAGGAAGGTCAGAATATTTCAAATTTCTGGGCGGGAAATTTTCATCCAACTCAATAAAAGTGTCAGGTAGGATTTTAAGTTCCTTTTTTACAGAACATTTAGCTTCCTGGGGTTTCAAGGTTCAATGATTAATTACTTCTTCTTGCCAGTTCACATGCCGATTCCAGTAAACTAGAGAATGGGGTTGTCCATTCCTGGAATATCCAAGACAAGTAAGTCTCATATGAAGGTGGGGAAATTGCAAAATGTAAAGGTCCATTTTGCCTTTGAGGAAGCCCAATGCAATGGCTTGGTTGCTCTAATTTCCAAATAGATGGGAAACTTATCTATTTCAGAGGGCGTACAATTTTGGGAATTGCAAATGATGAACTTATCAAAGAAACATTAGCTCCAGAATTGAGTAAAGCAAGATAAGGATTATTTTTGGAATGGAAGACAAACAATCTTGAACTTGGAGAACCAAGTGAATTGCAAGTGCAAAGATTGAATTGCTGTAATTTACATAATATTTAGTTTTCCTTGCAATTATTAGAAAAACTAAAAGCTTTTTTTTTGACTGTTTAGCCGCTTCACCCACTAGCTGCTTGGCACAACTATTGATTTCATGTTTCCCTCCACAATAAATACCCAACCCATGCTTTTCCCTCCTGAGCTGTTCCTTGTTACAGAACATCCCAGTTGCCTTGTCCAAGAATTTCAGAGTTTTGGCCAAGGCCTTCCCTTTAGGGTTGGATTTGGTTTGGTTGTTTTAAATTCTTCAAGTCTTTTTTTGAAGAGTTTTCTGACTTTGGAGCAAATGATGACAATCCATGGTATTTTTGCAGAGAGAAGTTCCCATTATCAAGCTCAATAACCCAGTCAACTAACTCCCAAAGGCAGGTTTTCTTATTTCCCCCAAATGCAAGTCCCTTGATTAGTAGTTTTTCTAAACCTTTTCAAAAGTGAAATAAAAGGCTTCCTTGTTCCATTAGATGAACATATGCAAGATTTGGAAAGGGGATATATGAACAGAAGCTCCATGAATGAGTTATTAAGCTTTTATTCAGAGTTTTGGACTCCATGGGGATTGAAAAACAGGGTGAATAGTGACTGCTTGAACTTCTCCCAATTGTTGAGGATACCAGTGGGACTGGTAAAAATTCATACTTTGACTTATGGTTTGAACAAACTCAAGGCTCTTCAACCAAGGAAGAAAGACTCATAAATAACTTTGTGTCTATCAGAAGGAAAATTGTTGAGATTGTTTGAGAATATGATTGTGAAAGACTGTAGATAGGATCTAAGTTTATGCAAGTTTTCCCCCGTAAAATATTCAGGCTGCTCAATTCCCACTGTGGTGAATAATTTGGGACACCTCATGTAAAAGGGAAATTTTCCAAATTTTTTTTTATAATTTTTTGTATCTATCAAAAAAAAATTCCTGTGTTGGAAACTCTTCCTTTTTTTTTCTGTTCCTCCAACTTCTCCCTGTCATAGCGGTCTAGGAAGGGTACCACTCACCATGAAAAAAATGGTGGCACCTTCCAGCAGGGGTAGCACCTAGGTTTGTGATTAAAACATTTTTTTACTTTGTTGAGGTTTTGGAGTTGAAAATCAAATTGATTTCTGGATGAACTCAGAATATTGATGCAGAATATTTATGCAATGCATAGATTGAATTGAAATTCATTAAATAAAAGGAATGATTGAGAATTCTTCATTGAAATGTAAGATAATACTTTGAATGAACAGCTTTTGAGCAGTTATGATTGGAATTGTACATCATGGGCCATGATTTCCAATGTTGCAAATTTCCAAAATGAGAAGAATCAGATTTTTATATAATTATCATTTCAAATAAGTGGTGCAAACAGAGATTTCCAATTTCCTGTTAGGATTGATTCTTCAGTTTTCTGAGATTAAATACAATTTCTATTTTTGAATTCTGTATGTTATACATGTGTTTTAGATAGATATGTGACACACTCCCAATCGCTCTGATTTCATACTTTACAAATATCCAGTATAATGAAAAATTAATCCATGTGACTTTTTATATTTACTTCTTTTTTTTAAGGAAATACCAGTCAGAAAAAACAATAATGACAGTTCTTCAGAAATTGGTATTTTTGATATCAACTTACCAAAGAGTCAATTTCCACAACAAAATAAACATCCTTCAAAGTTTGTGCTTTTTTTGCTTCATAAGCCATGCTTGCCACAAAACCAGATATTTTATCTTGATTTATCAAAGATATTGATCCACCTTCTTGATAAAACATTTGGGCATTGATATAATTGAGGCCAAGGTAGGGATTTCTTGAAGTATCAATTTGTTCCATAGGGAAAAAGGTTTCAATAATGAGGAAATATTGTGCACAGTTTTTTTCCATGAAAGATGGAAAATACCTTCCCCATCTCACAAGGGCCTTGATTTGATTGGTATGAAAAGGAAATATGAGAATCACTTTTATTGCAGCAATGGGGTCTTATGTGATGACCATGGAAGAGCATTGATTTGAAAGGCAACCACCCCAGTGGGTCCCATGGAAAGACATTTTATGTTGAGTTTGTTTCAGTGAATTTTTTTAATTTTTCTTCTTCCAAAACATTCATCTCTTGTTTAGCCCTTGAAACATCACCTGTCTTGGAAGAGTAGAACAAACTTTTCCAATCTGGGAGTGGGTCAGAATTGATCCCCAAAAAATTCTAATTGGATCCAATTTTTTCAACAAAGCCTTGAAGTTTGGCCTTTTCAAGGAATCCATTCAAGGGGGACTCATCACAGAACCTTAAAATTAAATAATTAATCATTTCAAAGTATGCTATCAAGAATCTACTTTTTATAAATCTGGGGTACCTACGTGTATCTTTATTTTTTTAACCAAGGTCAAGATGTGATTCATCCTTTCTCCTGACCAACATGAAAATATTGAGTGAGGACCATAGAGCTTGATCATCTTAGTCATATGCTGAGAAAATGGATTTTTGTATCTCTTCTTTTTGGAAGAATTTGTGTCAAAGAATACAGATTAAACAAAAAAATTAAACAGCTTATCACCCCAAAAACAATGCTCAGACAAAAGGGGTGAATTTAACCCTGGAAAAATTTACCAGGATGTATATCATTTACTTCCAAGAACCTGGATCCCTCTTGCTGAGTTTTCCTTCAAAATTTCAACCCACACATCAACCAAAAAATCTCCCTTCTTCACCATTTATGGAGAAATCCCAACTTTGACAGCCTTACTCTATTGGATGACCAACCTGCAAGCAACTATATACCTCAGATCCACAAAAATCATAAAAAACTAGGAGTTGAATTGGAAATATGAGTTAAAACCTATAAGAGATATGCTGACCTCCAAATACTTGATTTTCGTTATTGATTTTCTGCTTGATATAAATTATGGCTCTCTTCTAAAAATGTTAAAATAAACTGTTCAAAAAATAAGCTTTCAAAGAAATGGTTGTTCCCTTATTTTATCACAGAAAAGATTAGAAAAAATTCATTCAGGCCTCAAACTCCTCACCAATGGTCCACTATTCACCCATTTTTTCACTCCTCCTTACTCACAACCTATCAGGAAAACTCTTCATCTTCCAGATAACAACCAAAAATACAACTGTGGAAAATAGATTGGGAAGACTAATGGTATGTGTCTCAGAAATTGTATTTCAATATTAGGATTGGGAAATTATTGTATTTGTTGAATGGAAAGGTTTTAAAGGCAATGAGGAAAGCATCATTTGAGATCCTCATTATTTCTAGCCCCTAAGAATCCAAACTTTTCCTTCCAAATTTCACAACACCATCCTTTTTTGAAATCATCCTACAAATTGGATAAATCTTACTATAAATCTCTGAAGAATGATTAACTTTCTCTTCATTGAGAATTGAATCTTTCCTAATCCTCCTCTCCATCACAGAATTTTCCATCATTTCCAAATGAAATTCTCCTTTTTCCGACTCCTCTAACTGTGCTTCTGAATTATTGCTTACATTACAAACACCTTCCTACCCTACTCTCCTAGCAAGACCTTTCTTCTTATTTCTTATATCAGCAATTACCTTCACCTTCATCTTCAAATCCTTCATCTTCTCCTCAAATTTTCTAGCTACAAGGAATCATATGATCTGCCCCCTGATTTGACAACTGCCCGCCTCTCTCTCCCTTTTCTTACTTTATTTTTTTTTAATATGTTCAATCTCCTTGGCCACATCACTCAAGTCCCACTCTAACCTAAATTTAGCATCTTAATCTTCTTTGACGCTTGGAAGGGTGGGATTGATAATTTTGAATACAATATTGACGGTTATAAACCTTTAGATTTGATTCTTTGAAAATCTGTTTCAACACATTGATGGTCGCTTTGGCACTTTGATAATCAAATTTGATAATTCAAGAGGTTGGTTTGATGCTTTCATATCTTGCTTTGACAGGAATTGTTTGAAATTGGAAGACCTGTGGGGCCCCTTGAATCCTTTGAAATCATGAACTTGGCTTCAATAGTTTAACAAGGCCCTTTGACAGCTCTTACAGAACCAACTATGTTTCTATTTATTGATCTTTTTGCCAGAACCTTGCTTTCCTCATCATCCAAAATCCCTCAATGGGGTTCACCACCTGATAAACTCCTCAACTCTCTCATCTTCATGCAAACTTGGCTTAACATCCAAGGCTAACCCACCGGTTTGACACAGATTTCCTTTTTTGCTTTGGTGTTCTCCAAAGCTGTTGTATCAACTGAAATTAAATGAAACAACTATGAGGGACCTAAAAACTTAACCAAAATCAGCACATACTTACCTGACTTTTCATCCAACCAGGAAGAACATACCAATGTCATGCCTCCATTGTCTAGGGCCTCCATAAACTAAAAGCTTTTTCTCTTCTCCTGAACCCATAGATTGGGAGCCAAGACCTTTCTATTCTGCTTTTCCATTTCACACAATCTTCCATACTTTCTGAATCTTTCACACTTGGATCAATTGTCCCTGATTCTGGTGGTAAAAATACTATTTATCTTCATGCATCTCTCACAAATTGGGTAGTATTTATTGACTTCTCCATTTTTTAGGTTGGTGTAGGGGTTCTGTAATGAGAGGAAAACAAGGCAGTGGGTTGAATGGTGGTGATTGTTGCAGGTATGGAGAAGGGAATCTCAATTTGGAGATTACTGGTTGAAAGAAGACTATATGGCCTCTTCAAACTGCTCTTTTAATGGTAAACAGTAGATTCCCTCCTCTTCACTAGGGGTTAAATTCATACTGACACCTTACTCAGTTTAATGCTCAGTCTAATCCACTAGCCAAGGAACTTCAACCTCAGGGCCTCATGTTAGTTATCTCATTATATCTCCAGCACCTATATATCCTCTGTATCTTCCTCCATTAGATATCTACATATAGTATAACCTCATACATCATGCAGATAGACTCAATAGCCTTGCATGTAATTACTCTCCCAGGTCTCCATATCTCTCAACTTTACTCCCCTTTAATGAAGTTTTGAGGATTGATTCAAAAGGAACCAGCGTGCTGACAAGAATAAGAACAAAAAGATTGGATTAGAAAAGAGCATGAGAGGTCTTATTGAGAGCCAAGGGTTAGCAACAAGTTGTTGAGGCAGGTGAGGTGGTCAGCACAGGGTTTGATGGTGGTGGCCTGGAATTGATGGGTTCAGAAGAGTTGATTGGGTTGGTTGGGGTCTGGTTTATTGAGCTGAGATCAGTTGTTGAGAAATAAAGGACAAGAGCAAACTTAATCTTACCATTTACAGGACTGTGAGCTTAGAGTTGTTGAAAATAATTGAGTTGAGTTTGAAGCTTGGGGGATGGTGCGGTTGAGGTGAGTTGATAGAATGGGGAAGAGTGAATGAGAAATGGAAATTGAAATAGAAGATGGAAAGACAATGAGGCAAGTTGCGGAAGAAGGAGAGACAATAACAATTAGAATAAAATGGAGATAACCAAGATCCCTCATCTGTAGTTCCTGTCTGGCAATCACTTTGGGAACCCCTGGGTGTCTTTGGTGATTGAAATCTCAGCCGCGTGAAGGTTCAGCTGAAAAGTCTTGATAGTCAACAGAAGTCAAAAATTCAACACCCTGTCTATCCCATATTCCATCATGGTTTATCCTTTGGTAATCCTTATTTAAAAACTCTTGCAGATTGTATTACATAATTTCTCTAACTAGTTCTTAGGGTCATGACTCAGATGTACATGGTACATCCTTACATTGTACATTCCCAAATCATAAAGCAGAAATCTCTAGCCTTTCCCCAATGTAGTATCCAGCCTATTGCAATGTAGCAAGCCTACCTGATTAGTCCTCCCTGTTACCTGGACTTCTCTGGTAATTTCATATGTATTACAAGTCCCAACCTGTTTTACCTCTGTTTTAGTTCCAGTCATCTGTCTTTTTAAACTGGCCTCCTTTTTTTCCTTCCTGATTGTCCCCCAAGAAATCAGTTTCATACTCCTTACTTGGAAATTCATACAATAAAGTGTCAGCCAAGCACACTAATTTTACTCTATCAAATGCTCTGCTCCTTGTAGCATTCTTCCTTACCCTTGCTCCCAAGGCTACTTTGACTTGAGCCCCCTTGTGCCAATCCCTGCTTGCCCGCCAGCAGCCCTTGTGACAGGTAATTGATTTCCAACCAACCAGATTCAAAATGCTCAAAGTGAAGCTATGTTTCCAGTGGGTGCAAAGGTTTAAAAATATTAAATCCCACAGTTTTGATTGAAAACTTGTATGAAAACATTTAACCTAATGGTTAGGTTCCAAGAATGGGGATTGTGTTTTTTGCTAAAGGCCCATATGGCTCTAGTGGAATTTTTAATTCAGATTTTTCTGCATTTATCAAAGATCAAAGTTCTTTGGCCATATTTATCTTTTTTAGAATAGAGGTGATCTCAATGGGATTTTGCTGAGATTTTCAAATATTCCTTGGTATATCAAAGTGATAATAGCTGTGCCTGTCAGGAGGATTAATAAGATTTCTCTCTCTTAAACTTAGTATTAAAAATTGAAGAAAATTGATTTTGTTTCTGTGATTGTTTATTCATTCAAACTGAAAGTTGGTTAAGACACCTCAATTTTCCCATCAAATGTAGTAGCAAAAGCTGGAGTGGTTTCAAATGGGGCTGTGGGTTTTTCAATTTTGATGTTTCCTTCCAAGTCTTCAGGGAGCACTTTTAATCTGTGTTTTTTATTTATAAATTAAAGTTTTTTGATTTTTGTTATATTCAACATTTTTCGGATGATTTTACAAGAAGAAAATCATGAATTGTATCCTTTCATCTGGCTTTATTCACCTTTTTAAATGAGCTTGGGGGATATTTTTTTCTATTTAGCAGTTATATTAATGGAGCTCCTAATTAGTTCAAGGAGCCAGGTTGAATTTTTTATTTGTGAAATAGTTCCTATTGTTTATCCTAACCTATTTCAGCAGGTATTGGATTTAGAGAAAAGAAACAACTTTCATTAGGAAAAATCAATGATTACTTGATTAAAAATGACAATCCAAGGCACAAAGGGCCACTTTATCTTCAGTTATGTCACTTCTAATCAAGTGATTATTTTTTTTCATGGTGTTTTTAATACAATTTGCAAGGATTTTTCTGGATTTGATGTTCAGCTTAATACCCTTTTTAAGGATTCTATGATTGTTCTGTTTGCTCTTTTGGCGTTACCATTGTTTTGAGAGTGGTAAGACTCACTGATCAGGAGATTTATTTGTATATATTTGATGAATTTTATTTAAAAAATTTACCTCTCAATCTGCGACCGATGTAAGACTCCAAACGGTGCTAGGCCCTGGCAGTTCTGCGGAGGGGAAAGGTGCTGTTTAGGCTGCCCTCCTGAGTGTTACAAAAATATTTGAATGTAACCAAGTTCAAAGTCCAGAACCTGGTAAACGGGGGACCAAATTCAAGAGGATAAAGATTATAGTAGTCAGTAGCTGGGAAAAAACACTATCTGAGGCAAGATGGTGCCAGGGAAAACTTGAATAGAAGAAGTTAAGGTTTGTTCAGAGTTCAACAAGACAAGGCAATTGTAAGTAACAAAGCCCACAAGCTAATAGCTCTGGTCGTCAGCAGAAGCTTAGGAAAGATCAACTCAATCCCAAACAACCTCCAGGCTCTCAATGAACCTGCCCAACTCTCCGCAATCAAGCGCTTGAAGGGTACAAGATAACTGTGGGTGGCTGCACAAGACAAAGCTAATTGTTTGAAGAATCTCTAGAAGCAAAACAATAACTGATTCAAACAAGAATAACCCAACACTTCTCAAGGGACTCAAGAGTAGCATGGCGGAATTCAACCTCAAAAGAGATGAAGGGAGGTTTAACACTCCAGGTTTTAAGCTTAATAAAACCTCTTCAGTCAAAAGTGACTGGTTCCAGAAAGGTAATCAAAGGATGATCAGGACCAGTATGGTCAGATAAAGGGATCAGGAGTGGTGTAACACACTCAAGAATTCAATGAGTCAAATTCTTCTTCAACCAGAAAAGCTATTGGTTGGTGATAAGGATCAAGGATCAAAGTTTTGGGTATGGAGGCTAAAGGATCAAAGGGCAATCATAGATATACCCAAATTTTTGTCTCAGATAAAGGGGAATGAAGCCCCACGGATGATGTATTGCAAGGTGAAAATGATGATGATCCTCCTTGGTGTGGTAGGATGTGATGATGATGGTGTGATCTGATCTGATGATGATGGGCAAGAGAATGGGGGATGGGATGGGTTGATGAGGTTGAGAGGTAGATGTAGATGGAAGGTCAGATTGAATTGTGAGAGGGTGTTCAAGGATGAGAGGATCATTGAAGATAGTTGATGGATGGATGGACGAGTTGGTGATGAACTGTAGACCCAAGCCATGGTGGTGGAAGATGATGATGAGGATCAAGGATCAATGGATGAATGGGTAATCTTCATTAATTGATTGGGAACGGTTGCTGGACATCGTGGAATGGATGGTGGTTGAGTTTTGGAGATGTGATCTTGGGCGGAGCAGGTCTTGGTCCGCGCGTTGGGCCAAAATGAAGGGGGGATCAACAAGAGAAGGAATTGAATGAAGTGTCTAGATGGTGAGGCTGAGAGAGGCCTGTCCTAGAACAATGGGAACAAGGGATGTTTGACAGGATGAGGAAGTTGGAGAAGTGATACTAAAAAAGAAATTTGGATTTTTTTTTTTTTTTTTGAATAACACCTAAATAAAAGAATTGTAAAAAAAATTTAATTTTTCCGCATCTGGTCCAGGGTGTTCAGATTTGGTCACCACATCTCTCTCCAACTTACAGACTGTCCCTAGTCTGCATCTGGGCTTGATGTCATAAAAAAAAGAAAGGAAAGGTGATCAAACATAAGAAATGGCCATTTCATCTTGAGGGTGATTGAAAAGAATATCTTGATCCATCCAAAGAAGACCTTTCACAGTTGACTGCAATAAAATGAAGAAGGCGTCCAAGGTGCTCACTTATTTGGCATAAGTTAGGGTTTCAAAAATGATGGTAGTAGGATACCCCGGTGGTGCACAATTGGGAGGACTTACTTCTACCCCAATTTGCCTCCACTGAAGCCCATATTCTTCCATACAAAAGCCACAGAAAATAGGATTGAGATTGGGATCTAGTTTAGACTCATTGGAGAGATTTGAACCAGAACTGAAAGAATTTTGATTAGGAATAAGCCTACAAGGAAAAGAAGAAACAACAGATGAAGGAGAAAATTTTTTGAATTTTTTTGTTTTGTGTTGTTTTTGATTTTTGATATTTTTGAGATCAGAGGAAATTGTTGAAAAGAGAGAGAAATAGGCCTTGGGGATGAGGTTTGACCCATGAGTTGGAGTTTGAGACTGAAAAGAACTACAACTATTAGTAGGATCAACTACTCCCATAAAAAATGAGAAGAACTGGAATTATCCTTTTGTTTAGGAAAATGACTGGAGAAATCTCTTTCAAAGTTACCAGAATCCATAGAACAAAGAGGAACCTCAATTTTTCTACCATCTGAATTGGGGAGGAGGATTCTCTCCCCAACTTGATCGGAAAACATCAGAGTTGCTCCAAAAAAAATTAGGAAAGGTCGACCCAAGATCATAGGTCCATCCAAGCATGTGATCCAGAAATGACAAGTTCCAACAATTTTTTGGCCAATCTGGACTGGAACCTCTTCAAAGATTCCAGCCAATTTGCAAGACTGATTCCCTATTCCATAAACTGAAGAGTTGAAACTGACCCTAGGGCTGAGTTTCAGTTTGCAGGCCATAGAATCCTAGATCAAGGTAAGCTGAGAGCCAGAGTCAATGAGGAGTGAGACCGTTTTAGCTGATTCACCAAGATGGCAGGGAAGAAAATCAAGACGACATGAGTAAATGCTAGACTCAGAAGAGGGATCTGTTCCACCAGAATCCTCTATCAAAGTTCCAGAGGAGACCTTGAGTTCCTCAGGACCAATTTCCACGCGTCAACAATAAACCCATTTCTTCATTACTTTGGCAACAGATGGAGGGATCGACAGGAGCTCAGCCACAGATAGATCAGGAATTTTGAGATCAGAGATTTTCTTTAATACCCCTTCCACAGCATTGGGGTGATCTTTAGAAATTCCCCTCTCAAACCAAACTTTGGGCTGGGTGAAGGGAGGAAGATTGGTTGAAGTAGGAAAAGCATTGGCGGATTGAGGAGGTTCAATAGATGAGGGAGGAGGATCGGGGTGATCTTGAGACCTTTCCATGAGTGGTTCTTTCTCCACCTCCATTTCTTCTATGTCAGAAGAGGGCTCAGGTGAGGATCGTCGTTTGGGCTGTTTTTGGACGATTGAGGTTGGCAAGGAAGGAGCTTTATGAGGTTTGGGCTCCCCATGTTGCTTCCTTGCTGGATTGGATTGGTAAGTACCAACAAGAGAAGACAAGGAAATAGCTGGGGGATACCAGGGTTGAAGATTCCCACAAGAAGATTGGAAATCCACAGACGTCAAGGATGCCTTCATAGGAGGGGGTGGCTGGTAAGAGGCCACCACATCACAAATGGGGCAAGATAAATCAAAGGGGATTAGGGCACCATTAGGAAGAAAAAAGTTATTCCCTTTTTGCTCTACCAATTTTTTGTCTTTGTCTTTCTTTAGCTCAAGACATTGACCGGTTCCATGGCCTTCCCTGTGGCAATAATAGCAGACTTTAGTATTTTTAGGAACAGAACTAGAATGTTTAGGAACAGCAAGAGAGGAAATTTTTTGATCCATTTTGTTTTCAAAGGCTTCAAGCAGTTTAGTGATCTTGTCCATTGTAGCGGTTTTATGGTTAGGCTGAGGGTTCTTGGGCCTACAATCAGATTCCATTTTATTCATGATATCATTTAACTCTTTGAAACAGGGGGCATGGACTGGTTCAGCAGTTTTAGACTTTTCAAAAGTAAGGGCTGTTTGACCTTTCATGACTTTATCCACCACTTCCTTAAGGATAAGGAAACCAGGGAGCTTGAATCAATTATCCCTGGTGGTGATCCTGGATCCAGACTTGACAAGTTTGTCCTTGATTCTTTCCTGCACTCCAAGAGAAAAAGATTGGAAAAATTGGACTCAAATTTTGTCCACTGTGTTGATGTGATTGTTTCAAACAAGGTAGGATTGGATGGGATCCCAAGATTTCCTTAAAGACTGATAATCAGAAGCGAAGCCACACCACCATTGGAGATCCACTGGGAAACAAGGTTATCTAGATCCTGCAAAGTAAATCATGCTACATCTATTTTTTCCCAATAAGCCAACATTTCTCCTGGAAGCAGGGTCCAGTTATGCCGTTCAAAAACTTCAAACGACTCAATGATTTCCATAACTTCATCAGAGGAGATAAAAAACCGTAACTGGTAGGCCATATTGAATTTGCTAGCCCCGTCCACCAAAGCAGCCATCTTGTACAAGTCCAAGAAGCGTTCCACGTTTGTCCCATTGAATCCTAAGTTCTTGTTCTGGGGCTTGATCTTAACCATCTTAGGACAAGTAGAAGAGTTGCTGGTGGATTCCATTTTGACAAAGTTTCCTATAAGATCCAAGGAGCAGATTTCCAAAGTGGCTCACGAATGTGGCAAGAGGAGAGTTTCTCAAAAAACAACAAGTATCTTGCCCAGGTGGTGCACAATTGGGGGACTTAATTCTAGAACAAGTTGCCTCCACGGATCTAGATGATGAAAGAAAAAAAGAAAGAAATTGGATTACAAAGTTGATGATTGATGTTGCGACTGTAAATCCCAAGGTTTCTGGTTGGATCCCGGCCCGGGGGATCAAATGTAAGACTCCAAACGGTGCTAGGACGTGGCATTTCTGCGGAGGGTAAAGGTGCTGTTTAGGCTGCCCTCCTGAGTGTTACAAAAATATTTAAATTTAACCAAGATCAAAATCCAGAAACTGGGAAACGCGGGACAAAATGTAAGAGGATAAAGATTATATTAGTCAGTAGCTGGGAAACAACACTATCTGAGGAAAGATGGTGCCAGGTAAAACTTGAATAGAAGAAGTCAAGGTTTTATTCAGAGTTCAACAAGACAAGGCAGTTTTAAGTAACAATGCCAACAAGCTAATAGCTCTGGTCGTCAGCAGAAGCTTAGGAAAGATCAAATCAATCCCAAAAAACCTCCAGGTTCTCAATGAACCTGCCCAACTCCCCAAAATCAAGCGCTTGAAGGGTACCAGATAACTGTGGGTGGCTGCAAAAGACAAAGCTAAGTGCTCAAAGAAGCTCTAGAAGCAAAACAATAACTGATTCAAACAAGAATAACTCAACACTTCTCAAGGAACTCAAGAGTAGCGTGGCGGAATTCAACTTCAAAAGAGATGAAGGGAGGTTTAACACTCCAGGTTTTAAGCTTAATAAAACCTCTTCAGTCAAATATGACTGGTTCCAGAAAGGTAATCAAAGGATGATCAGGACCAGTATTGTCAGATAAAGGGATAATGAGTGGTGTAACACACTCAAGAATTGAATTAGTCAAATTCTTCTTCAACCAGAAAAGCTATTTGTTGGTGATAAGGATCAAGGATCAAGGGTTTGAGTATGGAGGCTCAAGGATCAAAGGGCAATTATAGATATACCCAAATCTTTTTCTCAGATAAAGGGGAATGAATCCCCACGGATGATGTATTGCAAGGTGAAAATGATGATGATCCTCCCTGGTATGGTTGGATGTGATGATGATGGTGTGATCTGATCTGATGATGGTGGGCGAGAGAATGGAGGATGGGATGGGTTGATGATGTTGAGATTTAGATGAAGATGGAAGGATAGATTGAATCTTGAGAGGGTGTTTGAGGATGAGAGGATTGTCAAAGATAGTTGATGGATGGATGGACAAGTTGGTGATGAACTGCAGACCCAAGTCATGGTGGTGGATGATGATGATGAGGATCAAGGATCAAAGGATCAATGGGTAATTGTCAGCAATCAATTGGGCAAGGTTGATGGACATAGTGCGATGGATGGTTGTTGAGGTTTGGAGATGTGATCTTGGGCCAAGCGGGTCTTGGCCCAAGCTTTTGGCCAAAAGGAAGGGGGGATCAATGAGAGAAGGAATTGAACGCAGTGTCTAGATGGTGAGGCCAAGAGAGGCCTGTCCTACACCAATGGGACAAAGGGATGTTTGAAAGGATGAGGAAGCTGGAGAAGTGATACTCAAAGAGAAATTCCGTTTTTTTTTTTTTGAATAACACCTAAATAAAAGAATTGTAAAAAAAATTGAATTTTTCCCCATCTGGTCCAGGGTTTCCAGATTTGGTCACCACACCGCTTTGATTGGGTATTTAATATATTTCTTATCTTCATTTGAAATAAAAAATATGATTTTGGAAGCAGCAGCATCTTTGTGTTGAATTTCAAATCATAATAAGTAGCTTAATTTTATGTCAATAATGGTCAGGGAATATCTCAGACCCAATTTTCTTGTTGGATTCAGAGCTCTTATAAGAATCACGTGAAGAAAATTCAAAACCTGTTGATCTGTGATTTGATTTGATTTGGAAGGTGCTTTGTTTATTTTTGTCAAAATTCAAATGAGTCTTCAAATCCCATTTCTAGATTCTACCCAAAGTGTTTTTACATTCTTTCAAGGCTAGCATTAAATGTTTTAGATGAAATTCTTCCATTTGGATTGCCCAAATAGAAAGCCTGCAGGCTGGGGTTCACCATCAAATAAATTTTAAGGAGAATTTTGATTATTTTACCATCAAAACTTGATTTCCATTGACCTACTGTCATACTGACACCTAACTCACACTACCCTCAGCAAGCTCAGTCTAAAACTTATTCCTGATCTACTTTCAATGGAACCTCAACATCAGGGATCAGGAGACTTATATCAGCATATATCAAGTAACTACATATCATCAGGATCTTCATGCAGCGAGCCGTGTGGCACCCTACACAGCTTATTTGAGCCGTGTGCCACCCTACACAGCTATTTGAGACGTTTGGCATGCTAAAAAGCCCATTTGAGCAGTGTGGCAAGCTACACGTCTAAAATGGGCCGTGTGGCATCCTACACGTCCTATTTGAGTTGTGTGGCACGCTAAAAAACTTTTTATTTCTTTTATTTCTTTTATTTCTTTTATTTCTTTTATTTCTTTTATTTCTTTTATTTCTTTTATTTCTTTTATTTCTTTTATTTCTTTTATTTCTTTTATTTCTTTTATTTCTTTTATTTCTTTTATTTCTTTTATTTCTTTTATTTCTTTTATTTCTTTTATTTCTTTTATTTCTTTTATTTCTTTTATTTCTTTTATTTCTTTTATTTCTTTTATTTCTTTTATTTCTTTTATTTCTTTTATTTCTTTTATTTCTTTTATTTCTTTTATTTCTTTTATTTCTTTTATTTCTTTTATTTCTTTTATTTCTTTTATTTCTTTTATTTCTTTTATTTCTTTTATTTCTTTGTTTTCTTTTATTTCTTTTATTTCTTTTGTTTATTTTATAATAAATGATAATAATCAATAAATAATCAATGATAAGTAATCTGGAGTAGGTATGGGCCCCCGGTTGTGTGGGCCCTACACGGCTCCTAGAAGGCGGGGGCCGTGAATTTAACATTACCCTTGTGATTATTTTACCACAAAAACATGATTTCCATTGGGCTCATTGCACACTGACACCTGAATCAGTCAAGCCTTAGAAAGCTCAGTCTAATGCTCAGCCCTAATCTACTTGCCAAGGATTCAACCTCAGTGCCCATAAGACTTATATCAGCATATCTAAAGTAACTAAATATCCTCAGAATCTTCATTCATTCCATATCTAAATATAATCTAGCATCATACATTGTATGGATAAAGGCTGTCACATACTTCATTTCGCAGATCTTTGCATCATTTCAGCTTATTTCCTCTGTCTAAATTTTTAATCACCACTACATGTACTATAGGGAAATGTTAGATGATTTAGAGTTCAAGGAAAGAAACTGAGTGAAAGGATCAATGCAAGATAGCAAGTCTAACTGCAAAGCGCAAACTTATGATTTGATGTCTCAAAAAACAGAAAGAGGGAGGAATAGCTCCAATGGAAAGGAACTAAATCCAAGCCCAATTTAATGACTGGATTTGGGAAAATGAAACAATGTATGAAATTAAATAACTGAGGAGAAAACCTCAGGCAGGCAATGAAGCCTTTATAAGGTAATCCAAACATGACTTGATACAACTAAATGGATTGCCAACTACAGCTAGAGAGTTTTAAGGCAATGAATGACAGGAACAGAATGGCAAATTAAAAAAAAGTGAATTTGTTTCCAAGTTTTTAGCTTAGGCCCAAGACAATAGAATCGAGAATAAACAGAAAAAATGGCTGAGAAAGGAAAGAATGACATGTGAAGAAAATGCAAATATGAAGATTTAGTTTATGCTGGTAAGGGTCAAGTTCATTTGAAAACTATACAGTTGATGTGGCTTTCTAGGTGTGATTAAAGACTAGTTTTAGTGCGTGAAAGAGACTGGAACTCCAAGGATTGAGGATATCCAGGGTAGAACGGAAAATTTTGAATGGATTGTTGACTGTTATTTATATTAAACTGCAAGATTTCCAAGTATATACCAATTTTCGATCATTGGAAGGTCATTATGCAAGCAAAGGGTGTTAAAAGGATGGCACCATGGATGATTTGATTTTTTTGTGTCATGCTTCTGGACTGAGTTAGATGGTACTGAGGAAAAGGATATTTAACAGGAATGGATGAAAATGACCCTTAAAATTGAAGTGTGAAAGTTGCTGGAGTACAAGGGTTATGTTAAATTAATGGCCTATTTGAGGCGTGTGGCATTGCTACATCTGAGCTGTGAAGATGCCACACAATTTTGGTGTGGTCGGGCTGTACTCCACACAGCACCAGAATGCTGTGTGGTGGCCGCATGACTATATTTGAGCCATGTAGAGCCCCACACATCTCAAATGTATTCATTTTTAAATGCCAGATGGCCTGACCACATTTGAGTCTTGTGGGGCTCTAAAATGCCCAAATGGAGTCATGTAGCCGTGCCACATGGCTACAAGTTTTTTGGGCAAAAAAAAATAAAATAAAATAAAATAAAGGGTATAAAATAAACTCAATAAACTAAATAAAAATACAAAAAAACAGAAATCAACCAAAAGGTCAAAAAAATTTGATTTGTTGGTTTAAAAAAATCAATAAAATAATATATAAAATAAAAATAACATGTCAATCACAGTCTAAATATATCCTTGATTTGAGAGCTGTTGAAGGTTAAAAATGCTTCATTTCACATGTTTGACAATACGTTTGTCCCTCTTCTCTAGTAGGAAAAGATCTCACAGTAGGTGGGGCAAGATGATCTGTCATAGTTACATAGTTATATTGATGGCATGCACTCCATCAGTTTAAATCAAATTAAATATGGCAAAGAAAATTAAAATAAAATATTACTCACCACCAGAGGTCATGTTTCTTTGTGAAACATTTTTTTCCTCAATTTTCAACCTTAATGAGGATGCAATTGGGGCTTCCAATGATTCATCACGCAAATCCTTCTTTTTTAAAGCTTTTTTCATTGCACCAATGTATTCCTTGAACGTGGAAACGTTAAAAGTAGGGATTGCCACTGCTCCCATAATGCATAAAAAAATGATGCTACTTCAGTATTCAATCCAACTTTCCATTAAACAACTACCAAGTTTTCTCACTTTCAAGTTGAGAAAGATCAATTTTGTTGGATTTTTTATTCACATTTTCCTTTATTTTCAATTGAATATCCCTTTAATTTCACTTGATTTCACTTTTATTTTACTTTAGTGTCAATTTATGTTGGAATTTTGACCACAAAGCCCTCAAGAGGCATGGTTTTGTGCATTTCCCCAAACCAACTACAATGGAAAGATAACTGCAGCAGGCACCCTGAATTAAAAAAGAAATGGTAAATCCCCAACCAATTCAAGCGGTCACGCAGAGAACCAACTCAAAATCTTCAATCACTCAACTCACCCATCTACCAACTCAGCATTCCTACCCAACAAGTCACTTCTATTGACATTTAAACCTTTCCTTTTCTTTCTCACTTTAACTTACCTCTGATCACTTCCTATACTCAGATTTCCAACAACCAACTCCTCAAACAAGAAAAGCTTGACACTCTTAGAATCAATATCTCCTTCCATGCCTGCCTGGTGAGACCCAACCTCCGGCCCACAGCTTTATTCTTTTCCTCATCTTGGTCTTTCCTAATTCTGTTGTCTCATTTTCTCTCAATCATTCATTTTTTCAGTCCTCTGCATTTCCTTGGTTTTTTTATTCTTCATTAATGAAAATATATCATGTTTAAAAGCCAAAAATGCTTCATAAAATCAAATCAAATCCAAAAAAACAAAGGTAAGGAAAGCCTTCATTGCATTGCCAATAAAAATGGATCACTTGAAACAAGATACTCTCAAGATGGCCCTGGAAACCATTCCTATTCTGGGCAAGAAGAAATATGGCATCTGGAAGGACAAAATGGAGGCCATACTCAATGTAAGGGATTTCTCTTTTTAGAATGTAAGTGGCCTATATTTAATTAATAAAGCTCAAAGGAGATTAGCTTACAACTTGAAGTCTAAACCCTTTATAGGAGCCAGAGAGAGCTACAACTCCAAGAAGGACCTTGGACTCAAATTTGGAGTTGGTTGTTGGACTGTTTGGGTGATGTGATATTAAATTAAAAGGCCCCACTCAATATTCTCCTTGAGATAAATTTCAATGGGCTTGTTAAATTCTACAATATCTTATATAATACTTCAATGAGTAAAAGTTCTTACAGGCGCAAGATCCTCCTTTTTTATTTTAACAGGAGTCCTCAGGGAACTTGGGGGATTATCAGGAGAGTAAAACACTTTCCTTGATTTTTTCTTCATTGGCTCAGAGCCCCATTTAATCTTCCCCAATGATTAACAGTAAAAAACACACTCATTGAGGCGTATTTTGAATTTAAGGTTGTAACTTTATTATCCAGAAGCTTGAAAGGAAAATTAAGTTACCCAATGAAATTATTCTCCTTCCTGAGGAATCTCTAAAGGCCTCCAAATCAGCATGTCTCCTTACATAAATCTAAATAGATCCAGCCAGGCATGTGTTAAAAGGTTTAAAGCCATAATAGCAGATTTAAATTAATTTACATAATTATGTACACTCTGTGTAATTAATCCTAAAGAGTTCATATACATCTGGTGAGTTTAATGGTCTTTGTATTTATGCTTTTCCAGAATGTTTGGGTTCCTGAAAATTATGTACAGGCTAGAGAGAGAGTAAATATTAATTTAATAATAATTCACCCATATATGGGTCATGGTAGATGGAAATTATGAAAGAATATTATTTCCACAGGGGGAAATATTCATGGAAATTCATTGTGAATCCAATTGGAACCATCCAGAGTATTGTAAAACAGAATAAATTTATAATATATTCCATAAATTATCATATAAATTATAAAGGTTTGATGTGATGAATCCTGTTGCTAAAAACATACCTTAAAAATATAATTATACAATGTTTTATAAATTTATAAAATAATAAATGCTACTGATACAGTAACTCGATTGGGGCTTGAACACACAACCTGAGTGCTCTGAAGGAAGATAACAGAGACGTGAACCACTATACTAAGTAGACATTGTATATGTCTCATGGCTGACAGTTACTCAGTCCCCTAAAAGTTTTCCCAACCATTAGGAAACCCATGTGTGTTCCTCCTAACAAAAAGGAGGAATTCCTTGAAATTAGAACGTAAAGGTGGTGAGGAAATTCTAGTAGGTTCATTCCCCTTCTGCTTTTCTATTGTGTTCTAACAAGAGAAGGGGCCCTGATTTCAACAGAGAATGTTTTTTTCCTTAAGATGGACCATAAAAGTTGAGTCTCACCCTGTTATCCTATTGGAGAAGAAGAAGAGCAAGCCTCCCCACAAGTTGAAACATTTATTGAAAATGCTCATGGAAGAGAGAACTCACCAAACGCTCAACTTCCCTCAGGAACAACTCAAACTTACCAGAATCATAACTGGAGAGAGGACTGCGACCAACAAGATCAAGACTTGGAATGTTCAAAATCTGGGCCAGGCACCAATTCCCCGCCAGATTTAGAAGCTGATGACCTTGGTCAAGAACACCCTGCTACCTCAATTCCATGATTGGAACACTCACACCGAGGCTGCTCAGGCCCAGAAACACAAGTTTGCATTGTGGATCCCCCAGCTACAAGGACACTACAATATTTTTCAAGCCTAAAAAAACCCCAGAGCTACGGTTTCTATCACTACTAGGATACCAGATTGTACAAAAAAGATATTTCTTTTGAAGAATTTTCCACATGGATAACTGAAATGAACCCCAAGCTCTCAACAATTCAAGGGCTAAATGTGTGGGATGACTAATATGGACAAATTCCTTCAAACTACCTTAATACAACCTTGGCGTACAGGATCAAGGAGAATTGCCATGGAGGCTCAATCAAATTCAAAGCAAGACTCTGTGCACAAGGATTCAACCAGATAGAAGGCCTCAATTACTCAAAAATTTTTCCCCAATGGGTAAAACCTTGACTCTCAAACTACGACTATACTCCCTGAAGCCAAAACTCCCTGTTTGGAAATTCAACATGAAGAGCGCGTTGATCCAGGTGCCAATCAATGAGGAAAGCATTATCCAAACCCCAAAAGGGTCCAATTGCACTACCAAATTTTTCAAACTGAAGAAATATTTATATGGCCTAAAGCAATTGCCAAAAATTGGTACAAGACCCTCACTGAGTGGTTTAAAACCATCAGTTTTTCAGAATCAAAATTCAATCATTCTCTTTATTTATCAAAAGATGGTCTCTCAAGACTGTTCTTTCATGTGCAAAACCTGATCCTGGCAGGGGATGGTGTGGTTTTTGGAAAGAAATTTCAAGATAAGTTCCCAGGGTCAACGTCTCAACTTCATAAAACCATCCTTGGCATGAAAATAAAACTAGCAAAGATTCCATCAGTCTGAGCCAGCCTGACCATATCCACATGGTCTTGGAAGAACTTGGGATTATCAATGCTAAGGATGCAGCTTTCCCACTGACTCTAGGCCGAAAAATTCATCCAGCTTCTGAAAAATACCCCAAAAACTTCAACCAGCTAAAGATAACCCTCTGATTCTCAGTACACTTACTCAAACACATTTCCTTACTCAAACACATTGCCTTACTCAAGAATCTTGCCTGCTACATCCATCTGGACATCAGCTTTGCCTTTTTGAGCCTGGAACATTTCTTGGCCAAATTGGGGTTAACTCAGGGGAACAAGCTGAAAAGAACATGGCACTACCTCAAAACCACCAAGGCCCTCACTCTAAGGCTTCCATTGAACTCTTCAAAACCTCCTATGGAAATATTCACTGACACCTCCTGGGCAGATGATTCACTCACTCACAAATCTCAATCTGGGTATCTTTTCCTGATAGCTGGAAGTCTCCTTTCATGGAAAAGTTGCGGAAAACTCCAGACAATTGAACATATCCTGGTCTTCAACCAATTCTTAATTAAATGCTTTTCTTGACGGCTTCCACAAGTCCACTTGCATTAAGGCTCTAATAAAGGATATCTTTGGTGTAGATTTAGAGACCATTCCCTTCAATATCAATAAAACTGGCCTGGAAAAAAAAGTTTGACAATTTGGTTCAAATTCAAAAACTGACAACCTTGACCCCAAAACCAAAGTAAAAAACAATGAGCTGACACAGGGTAACATAATTATTGAGCTTATTTGCTCACAATCTATGACGGCAGATGTACTGACCAAATTCTTCTCAATCCATGGTCTCAAGTTGCTGGTATAATGTCTTTCAGGCAACCCGATAATTTCTTCTTCTTTCATTTTTCTTTGTTTCTGTCTCCTCTTCCTCAACTCTTGTTATTATTTTTGTTATTTCATCATCTTTAAAAGTTTTACTGTTTTTTCTCACTAAGCATGGAGGGGTGTTGGAATGTTTACCACAAATCCCTCAAGACGCATGGTTGTGGGAATTTCCCTAAAACACCCACACTGGAAAGACAACTGCAGCAGGAACCCTGAACTCAAAGAGGAACAGCAACAAACACCAAGAAATTCAAGCGTTCAAAAAGAGAACCAACTCAAACGTTTCAATCACTCCACTCACACATCTACCAACTCTCATTCCTACGCAAAAAGTCAATTCTATTGAAGTTTATTCCTTTCCTTTTCTTTCTCACTCAAACTTACCTCAAACATCTTGATCAGTTCCTCTACTCAGATTTCCAAAAATTAGCTCCTCAAAAAAGACAAGCTTGACAGCCTTAGAATCAATCTCTCCTTCCATGCCTACCTGGTGAGACCCAACCTCTAGCCAAAGAATATTTTTTTTTCATCATCTTGGTCTTTCCTAATTCTTTTGTCTGATTTTCTCTCAATCATGCATTTTATTGTTACTGTGCATTTCCTTGGTTTTTGAATTCTTCATCAATGAAACTTAATCACTTTATGATTTCTAGATGTGGAACAACAGGTCCACATATTAAGCATTGA
Organism: Puccinia polysora; assembly: GCA_025617555.3. NCBI lineage: Eukaryota > Fungi > Basidiomycota > Pucciniomycetes > Pucciniales > Pucciniaceae > Puccinia > Puccinia polysora. Next base: position 24,396,061 of record CM062618.1, on the reverse strand, counting down.
TCCCAAATTTGGGTTTATGGAAACCAATTTGGTCCAGGGGGACCAAAAAAGTTTGACAAAACCCCCAGGGGGCAGCATACCCCCAAAATGGCTCAAACCCTTCGTGCACTGGGGTACACTGCTCAAATAGGCGGTGTATGAGGTGTATACGGACACCTGGGGGTTGCGCGTGTTTGAAACGACCCCTTGGGAGCTTCTAGAAAAATTCTTTTGCCTGCACGGGCGTCTTGGACGCGTTTATGGACCCCCACGTCTCCACTGGGCCGTGTAGGGCCCTTCACGACTCCCACACAACTGGGAGTTTTGAATTTAAGGGTATAAAGCCGCAAGCTCCAGCAAGCGTTCAGATGATTTTCCAATTTTTTCCAAAATTTGTTTTACCTACTTTATAAGCTTAAATTTATACTGTAAAAAATTTCTTTTAAATGAAATTTCAAATTAAATGTATCCTCATCCTAATCTCTTTGTTGCGAAAACCGCATTCTCCAAAATCAAATATGTGTAACTAGCATTGGGGCTGGGGGTCTCCCAGGCAAGTGCAAGCAATTAAATCTTTGAGAAGTAGCTTTTACATTTCCTCTAAATAGAAAACCACTGGCGAACACCCCAGAGGCCCCAATAAGTGAAGTAAAAATTCAAAGATCTGATCCACAAGTGAAAGATAACATCCCCCAGTGCCAGCAATCAAATTCTTAAGAGTGCAGAATACATGTGTGAAAGGCTAGAGACTGACTGAATGGGAAGGATGAAAAAAAAATATAATTGAACCACTTCTCTCCATAGTATTTCTGAGATTTTGTAGATACCCTACTATTAAGTCACAACCACAACCACTGTATTTTGGACCATTGGAAAAGTTTCAGGTGAGTCAGATGGATCCCAAGGGGCAAAGCAAAGTGCAAGATGCGGAGCAAATTGCGGTGGGAACCAAAGAGACTAGGGAAGAGGGGGGAAAATGGAAGGAGGAAAAGGAAAAGAATAGGCGGAAAGAAATTAAGGAAGTGGGGGAAATAGAGCAGAGGAAGGAAACAGAACAGGAGAGGAGGAAATAAGTGAGACGTGGAGGGATGGAATGGAAGGAAATGGGATGAAAGACCAATGCTTAGAGAAACAAGTGCAAGTTTTTGTTCCAATCAAGACTGATGCAAGGCTTTTGACTAACAATTTTGGAGAGGACTTGTCTCAAGCTCAAAAAAAGAGCTTATGAAGAACTCTGGGATGAGGGTGGATGGAATGCCTGGAAAAAGGGGGTTTGGATTGCAAAATGCAAGCAGATTTTCAAGAAGAATTTGGTGGCAGGCAGTTATTATTTTGGAACAAATTTCAATTCTAATGAATGATGAGGATTTGGATGAGTTTAAGCTAATGCTATTAGAATTGAACAAAAATTAGGGAAAAGCAGTAATGGGAAATAAAATTCAATTTGTAAAATTCTTCATCTATTTGATTATTCTTATTATATATACATATATATATATATATATTTATATATATATATATAGAAGTTTTAGAAGATATGAAATACAGAGAATAAATAAATTTAGAAAATCAAAGGTTGCAATGGAAAAGAAATAAATTGAAGAAACTGAAAATGAGATAGGATTGGATGGAATGAGAGGTGTGATGGGATTTATGAGATTGAATAGTATCAAAATGTGGAATGGGATTGGGAATGATGGAATTAAGATTGGAAAGGTTTTCAAGGGTAGTTTTCATTGAATTATCAACCTAATTGGGACAGTTGCAAAGATGATGAGCTAGTTCCCACAAGGTGGAATCTTTTCTGGAATGAAAGCTGTTAAATTAGAAGAGGTATTGGAGTTTTCCTTTGCATAAACTGGAATCCAGAATACATGTTACTTCCCACTGTAGATGATCTTGGACATTGACCAGTTCAGGAGGGGGATGATTCTTTCCTGGGTATAGGACTAAACCTGAATCTAGGATAGATACATGAAATACCAGGTGGATGCCTTTTCATCTTGAAGGTAAGGTTAGTTTGAAGGTGTTGGGATAGTTGAAAAATTAAACTTTTACAGGCCAAGTTCTCTTTCAGAGAGTTTTTAGGTTGGGAAAGTACTGCAAATTTTGCAAGCATTGAGCCATACCTGATCTCCTACTGCAAGGGTTGGTGCTGTAGTGAAAAGTTGGTCTGCTTGCTCCTTGTAGCGCTGGTTTACTGCTTCAATGTTGGTTCAAATCCACAATTGAAGAGATTGTGAGAACATTGGTAGCAGTTTGAGAAGGTGATAGGTGAATAGGAGCAAAAGTCAGTTTTCTACCATAAAAAGTCTGGAAGGGCAAATTTTTGGTGGAGGAATGAGGGGAGCTTTTGTAGGCAAACTCAGCTAATAGGAGCAATTGTAAAAAGTTTTGCTCTTGATAGGAAAAATAAATTCAAATATACTGTTTGAGAATCTGATTAACTTGGTTGGTTTTCCCATCTGTTTCTGGGTAGTAATCTGTTTTTAAGTTGTGAGTAATATTCAAATGTTGGCATAGCAAGGTTCGAAAGCTAAAGATAAACAAAGCTCCACAATCACTAACTATTTTATCAGGAAGACCATTTTATGAAAATAAATATTCTATCAATAAATTTACTAAATCTTCCAAAGAGGAGGTTAAATTACTGCAAAGAAATAAAGCCTTCTTTGAGAAGCAATCTACTACTCCTATAACAGCATGTTAAAAAGTAGAAATTGATAATTTCAAAATGAAATCAATTGAAAAAAAGTGCTAAGAAATAGGCAGGATTGGAATTTCCTGGAGAAGCCCATAATTCAAGTGTTTTCAGGAATTTTTAAAATTGCGGTTGTTGCATGCACTAACATAGTCTTTTAATTTCTTGGTCATACCAGGCCAAAATAATTCTTGTGCAATCAATTTCTAGGTTTTATCCTTCCAATGATGAAAAGAAAGTGGAGAATCATGCCAAGAATCAAAGATATCTAACTTAATGCAAGGATTATCAGGTAGTACTATACAATCTTTATAACCTATATAACTAGTTTCAGAAATACTGTAATAACAATATAATATTTTTTAACTCTTGAAAAGTTTTTTAAACTTGGCGTTGTTGATTTGAGCTTTTCAAATTTTGGAAGCAGTTTCTGAAAGTTGAGTTATGATTGAAATGATTTGGGCAAACTTGTTGGAGAAGAGTGTCCTTGTTTTCAGGTTTGTTATTGGCACAAGTGCTCCGCCCCCTGGGTAAAGATGCTCCTGAAGTGATAAATCATCAGGGACTACTGCTTGTTCCCAAAGGTGTTACGTGATTTTAAAGTTCTACTTGGAGTGGTTTTTGGCCCAACTTTCCAGTCTGCGTTTAAGGAATTTTGTTCTCAAGAAATAATCAGGAGAATTTTTATCACCCAAGACCTCAAAGGTTTCCATAAGACTCCAAAGGTATAAATGCAATTTTGTCAAGGAATGAAAAATTGAAGTTGTTTCCTTATCATGAATCAGGTATTTAAACTCTGCAGCATGATGTTTGCAATAATTGAAGGCTACAGGATAAAAAAGACAGTAAGTGGAGGGAAACTGCCAGATTACCCCTGCAATTGCATAGTCTCTTGTGTCTGTTTCAACAATATTTCAAGATAGCTTGTTAAAATGAGAAGGGACTAGAACCCGTGATGGAAGGGACTAGAACCCTTGACTCAAATGTTGATGGAAAAGGAGCAGCACCAATCACTTCTGCCCTCTCCCAACCTAGAGCTTGAGAAAGTAGTAGAATCAAGCCACCCTCCTTTACAAAAAGATTCCCTGCAGTCACCCCACCAGAATCTGGCCAAGGAAGCCAGAATCAAAGAATTAGTCAAAGAGCACCTGAAATATTGGGAAGAATTCAATATTTGGCTATACCAAAATCAGCTAAAATCATATTCCAACAAATTACATCAGCTAAAATCCTATTCCAACATAGTAAAGCTACATCCATTGCACTATCTTCCTTGTGGTTAGGTGAGAATTTTGTCTTTTTAGAGTATTTGTCAACTATAACCAGGACAGAGTTATATGAATGTGTACCTCCAGGGGGGAGGCCATTGACAAAATCCATATTAATGATTTCCCATCTATTTTTTGGTCCAGAGATCTTCTGTAGGAGTCCAAACCTTTTGCCATTAGTTTTATTAGATTTTTTGCAATTCTCACCGCTAGTAACATACTTAATAGTGATTTCTTTCCAGTCTATCCACAAAGCAGTCTTTTTTACTTTCTCCAAGGTTCTTTTAGTGGATTTATGCCCTGATGAAAATTTGTCATGGAATTCTTGGAGTATGTGTTGTATATTTTCTTTGTTACTTAGGACCAATACACTGGAATGTTGGTGTCTGTAGTAAAGAAGACCATCCCAAAAAGAAAACTTCCTGCTTCATAGGGTTTAAGTAATGAAGCAGTTAAACTATTTATCAGGGCTTTTTCTGGGGATTCAAATTCCAAAATGGTAATCATCAGATTGATATCAGAGGATTAGTTGTCTCTCACTAGTTTGAAGAAAGCACTATCTAATTCACACCCCGTGATTAGAGCATCTAATGCAAAAAGATTGATTTTCAAGTCAGGAAAGATATCCTGATCCTCAGGGTCATATGCTGGATTTCTAGAGTCATTAGGCAAAGCATTCCTACTTAGACCATCAGCATTCTGGTGTTTAGCTCCAGATTTATGCACTATAGTCATCTGTCGTCTATACTGTTGTATAGCAATTTGCCACCTGAGCATATTTCTGCTGGGGGTCTTCATGTTCATGAGAGTTCTTACAGCATTACATTCCATGATCACTTGGAAAGTGGTGCATTATAAGAAATAGTGTAGCTTTTCTGGAGCCCATACTAGAGCCAAGCATTCCATCTGACTGGCTCCAAATCTCCTTTCTGTGTCTTTGATCTGTCTAGATATGAAAAGCACTGGTTTCTCCACTGGTTTTTCTTCTTCTATTCTTTCATGGTGTAAACCAGCTCCTAACCCTACCATACAGGCGTCAATTCAAAGCTTAAAGGGTTTGGAGTAATTTGGTTGAATGAGTAGAGGATTGGTGGTCAAAGCTATTTTCAATTTCTCATAGTTTTTCAATCTCTCATGTGTCATTTCAAAGAGAGTGTTATTGTTTCATGTTATATACAGACTTTTAGTTAGCATAGCAAACTTTGGGATGTACTGTCTGTAGTAACTGCAAAAACTAAAGAATGATAGCAACTCTGTCTTATTCTGAGGAACAGGTCTGTTCATTACAGCAGCTTTGTTATTCTGGTCAGCAGATAAAGTTAGACCAGAGACTATATGTCCTAGAGATTTCAATTCTCCATATCCACAGTTGCATTTATTCATGGAGACTTTGAATCCTGCTTTTGAGATAATTTGGAGGAATAATCTTATTTGATCTATATGAGTCTCCCAATCATCAGAATATATGATAAAATCATCTATATATACCATCATCCACCCATGGCTGATGTAAGTACCTTGAACCATATCCATTGTTCTCTGGAAGTGTGATGGGGCATTCTTTATACAAAAGGGCATCTTAAGGTATTCACATATTCCCAAATGACAGATTATTAAATAAAATTTCTGCTTTCAGGGCTTATAGGTATCTGGTGAAAACCTTTAAGAAATTCCATAGTAGTGATATATTTGGCCTTGGACAAGTTATGTAGAGCATGATCAATCCAGGGTGTAGGATAATAATCTGCCTGAGTATAATTATTGAGCATTCTGAATTCACCTACCATCCTTGACTTGTCATTAAGCTAAGCTATTATTACAGGTGTGGTTACATCTACTTGTTCATTGTGCCCTACTTTCCTCAATAATTGTAGGTCTACAAGCTCTTGGATGTGTTCCTCAAGAGCTATTCTAGATTGAGGACTAGAGGGATCAGGTGCTCTTCTTAGGTTAGGAGGATAAGGAGGATTAATAGTAAATTTTAATACCATGTCATGTCCTTTGATATCACCAATGTGGTGATCTCTAGTAAAGAAAGCATCTAGTTTCTGAAAGCAGACATTCAATATATCTTTCTTCTGTTCTTCAGAAAGTTTTATATTTAGAGCTGCTTGAGAGAAGTATTCTTGATTGAATTCTTCTAAGTGATTTTGGTAAGTAGAAGAGGGGAAGTTATTTTGGATGGTGCATATCTTAAACTTCTTGTCCTGGTTACCACACACTGTGAAGTACCTCCATTTACTCTGGAACACATCTATGCCATATAGACATAAAGCATCATTTCCTATTATCAGTTGGTCACATAATCCGTTAAGCAATACTACAAATTCCACTGGTATTCTCAAAGATCCTTTAGTATGGGGTTATATTATAGGAGCAGTCCATACTCCAATAGCATTCATGGTAGATTTACAAGAGCTAAACTTAGCTTTTGGCGAGGGAAAAAGGTGGTTTTTTGAATTTGGATGCCATTTGTTTAATAATTCAGTACAGAAACATGAGCAAAAATCCCAACTATCAATTCATAACCTTATAGGTCTGTTGTTATAAAATCATGTTGCACAAAAAGTTTGACCAGTAGTATAAGTCTTACCACTCATAGCGTTAACTGTTAATTGTTTAAAATCAGTGATATGTCTAGGAATTATGGTGGGGTCCCATTGTTGGGGAAAAATAGAGTCACCATGGATGTTATTGATTTCTATAGAAGTGAATATATCTCCTTCTATCAAATTGATAGTGTTGGCCAGGATCAATTCACATTCAGAAAGGGGTCCTTCAGTATCAGCTATATCTTCATAGTTCTGATTCCCTTCAACCTCCTGCTATCATTCCAAGACTGCTATCTTTCTCTTTGGTAATGGGAAGGCTTGTCCCATATGCCTTTTCTTGTTACAGTTCCATCAATTTCCAGTCATTCTCTCTTTATCACTGTTCTCATTAGGTTTCTTAACATTAGAGATATCTATTGGAGGGGGTTGTTCTCTGGTTTTTTTAATGTTGAAGTTCTCTTTGGGTCTAGAAGGAACCTTTTTTTTCTAACCCATTCATTTCTATGACTTCTTCTAACACATTAATTAGAGTTGGTAAGTCAGCATCCATACTCATCCTGCATCTTACACTATGGTTAAGATTTCCAGGACACAAGCTGAGTATTATTTCATTCACTTCATCTTTATCAGCATCTGGATAGAAGAAGTCTATTCTTCTCTTCTGTTCTAAGCACCATTTGTGAGGCTTATGCTTGGAGGGATCAAATGAGAAATTTTTAAAATTTTTCATCATTTTTCTCTTCAACATTCCAGAACCCAATTGTCCTTTAAATAGAAGTTTCCAAGAATTCAAGGGTAAGGATCACACTTCTTCTCTTTTACTAATAAAACAATCTAAACCTACTCCTTCAAATAGTCTGGGCAGTGTGACTACAGCTATAGCTTCTGGTCTTTTGTAAGATTTTATGTTATAGTCAATAAATTTAATGAAATTTATATGATTGTATTCTCCTTCACTGGAGAACTTAAGCCATTCAGAAATTGGGGGTAAAGTTTTGAGGGCTTGTTCCATTTCAGGAGTAAGACCAGGCCTGAAGGTGTCACTCCTATTCATTCCTACTAAGGGTTATGCATAAGGAGTAGTTCTTTGTCTGGGAGTTTTTAGTTCCTCTGTGGTACTCCCCAAGGGGTTGGTCAGATAGACATTTAAGTCTCTAATATCATTCTTGATCAGATTAAGTTGCAGGTCCACTTGATTATTAAGCAGATATAATTTCTCACTAAGGGACAGATTGGAGCTGTTAGTAGTATTTATTAATTCTTCTTTCAAAGGATGAAAAGAAATAATAGAATCTTCTTGGATACCTGATAACATATTTTCAATTTTTTGAGTCTGTCTAATTTTACTTTGATTCATTGCCTCCAATAGTTCTTCTGTATGCTCTTTAATATCTTCCATTCCTGCAGATTTTTTTTGTTTATTAATTAATTTGGCTACTACTCAGTTTAACTTGACCATTTGGGTATAAACACCATCCAAATTTCCACAAACAATCTTAAAATTATGGTGCATATCATTATAAAAGGAATTAATTACATCAGAAGTTGGTTTAGAAAAGTCACTGGGTTGAGAATTAGAGACTAATTGTTGAACAACTTTTTACACTTTTGAGCTGAGGATATTATCTGATCCCAATCCTTCTTGCCCTTTGGCTTTGGATGGGAAGAAGATCTCTTCTTTCATGACCCTCTGCCTTTCAGTTGATCTAATTGATTGCAAGTATTCCCCTTTTCTATGTATGATTCTACCTCTTTCCTTGGAATCATTTTCTGAAGAGCTATCTGGGTAGCTTTTGCCTGTGAGATTGTTTTTTCATAGATACCATATCCTCCTTGGCTTGGGCTTCTTTAAACTCTTCCCAATATTTCACTTGCTCTTTGAAAAAGTCTTTGATCCTTTCTTCCTTGGCCAGATTCTGCTGGGGTGGCTGCAGGGAACCTTCTTGTAATGGAGGGGGGCTTAATTCTACTACCTTCTCCAGCTCTAGGTTGGGGGAGGGAAACAGTACTTTGGGATGTTCCCTGTCCACCAACATTTGATTCACGTGTTCCAGTCTCCTCATGGTTGTCATTATTGGTCGTCTCACGGTTACTTGGGACTCCTGGAAAAGAGCCATAGGGAGAAATTCTCCCTGAGGCTCTTTTGTTACGTCTATTCATGTTTAATAGAATGTATAAAAGTATTGTTCTTGTCAGCTTGATACTATGTACAGAGCAACCTGTCAATAGCAACAAAAAAAACAACAAAAAAGAAGAATATCTCAAATAACAAAATAAGGAGTGAGAAATCCAGTAATATTATTACAGAAATGGACTCCTCACCCAAAATTAGGTAGGGTCACCCACTGACCCCACCCTTGAATACCAAGTCCTTACATTTTAAAAATAATTAAAAAGAAAAGTACTAAAAATTACAATACCAGTATGGCACTTTTTGGCTATTCTAATACTTCACTTGTGTTGTCACCTATAGTGTTTACACCCCAAATTCACTCAGAATTGAGGTGTTGTGTATGTGTTAGGATTTACACGCCAAAATGTGTTATGTCACAATTCCCGCGCGCAGCCCCGCATCATTACATATCCCTACGTACTCGTAGTAGCAGATTCGCGCGTACGAGAGACCCGCGCGCAGCTGATTCTGCCACGCACACAGGAGATCCTACCCTGCGCGCATCTGTACTCACTGATCCCCGCGTCTGGATCTGTCGTGACTGATCTGACAACCAGGCACCGCCCAGAAGAGCTACAACCTAGTTAGAGTTTCCTAGTATATGTAACAAACTGAAATATGCATTACTTATTATCTAAAAAGATTAAAACTTAAATAAAATTAATGAAAATTCAGTTTAAAACATTTTTTAATAACAAATCAAAGATCAAGGATTACCATGTAAATAACTGACCCTGATCTTTGCAGACCACAAAACACTACATGTAGTGTTCATAAAAATTATTGAAAACTACCTACATAATCAGCAGATGATAGACAATCAGGAAACATTCACATCTGCCTGCTTTGAAGAAATATCAATAGTACAAATAAAGGATAAGTACAGAATGATCAAATTTAGGCCATAACAGATTGACAGATCCTGTTGCTAAAATAGTAGAGAAATCAATTAGATCTAAGGGAAGCTGGTTGACAGCACCAAGTGGACGTGCAAATCTTTCCCTGACTGCCTTGCCAGCCTCAGTCCACAAGCAGAACCCTCTCTACATGCCCTGAGAAGCTCAAAATCACCCAAAAGGGTATTTCTACAGACCTCTTGAGATCCATTATTCCATTATCAGTTTACCAGGAATTATCAATTATCAATCAAACACCGTGTCATTTTTGATCAAGTGCTTATATGAATAAAAGCAAGTGATTTATTACTTAGTCTGTAGTAGTATTATTTATCCTTATTAACCAATCAACCCTTGAAGTTTATTCAAGCAATCTACCCCATCTGCTCTGAAACCCTTCCAATTATTCCAGGATTCTTGGGGTAAAGTGCTCAGAGTGAGTGTTAAGCTTCCTGTCTTGGCCATTTGTGCTGTTACGCCCGGCCATTAGTGGAATAAGTCCTTTCTAAGGCACCCATCTTTATTCCAACGTTCTTAAAATGCCTAAGGAGGCCCCTTGAAGAGAGGTTGCTAGTCTGTAATGATCCCCAGTAGTATAATAATGTGGCCCCTCTTTTATATTATATTGAAAATCATTTATTACCAAACCAATTAAAACTTTCAACTGCTCTTATTATATCATTTATTTGAGCTTCTAAGTGTTTATTATTGGAATAATAATTATTATTACTAATCCAGAATTTTTATCACTCTCTGTAGCTAAAGGACTGCAAGGTTCCTGGTATCAGAGAGCTGACATTTCTAAAGAAAAATCTTTGTAAATAAGTTTATTAAAAATTACTTGTGTTGATATTCAAAGGTTCTAAGACTTTATTAGGATTAAATTGGTGCTTAATAGGTAATCCTACGCGGTCTTGGTGTGTTCCAATCAGGTATTCTCCCATCCAATCAATTTTTTCAGGGCGTCCAGAGATATTGGGGACTTCTTGGTCCAATAAATCAACTTCAGCAATAGTGTTTTTCTGGAATAGGAGGGTTCACTGATGGTGAAAAGATATTTTATTGGTCAATAAAATACATTAATAATATTTTAATAAAAAGAATAGGGTAATAGAATTTTTATACTGACTTTTATATTTTAAAAAGTAATTTATAGGTTATTTCTTCCAAGCTTTATGTTTCTTGATAGGACTTGAAAGTTGATAAACCTCTCAAGATCTTCTTGTTCAAGGATTTTATCTAAGTGTTTACATGCAGAAGAAGTATTAAGTTGCTCAGCTGGAGTTAAAGCTTCCCAACCAGTTTGTTTAAAATTTTCAATTTAATCTTCTTCTCTTATCTTTCAAAGATTTAAATAATATATTATTAATCCTGCATTGGTCTTCAAATCCACTGAAAAAGAAATTGATGATATATCACGGTTAAAAAGTCAGATAAATTATCTTTGATTTGATTTTACATGAAATTTCTGGTCCAATGTATCAAATATAAAAAAATGAAATATTTCCCAGCCAGAACCCCAATTTTCAGCCTCCTTGATGTTAAGATCCTTACTATTCTTTAGATACCAGAGGTGATAGAATCAATAATAAATATATTATTCAATAAATGCAGCAAAAATCTTTAAAATATTTAAATAAATCTATTGCAAGGTTAATTGATTTGGTTTATGGTTTCATATTATAAATCAATATTAATAAATTCATTATTAAATAAATTAGAAGAGGGCCCACAATTATATTGGGGATCATTCACACCTCTCTTCAGGAAATTCAGTTTGAAAACACGTAGAACTAGTTACTTTGGAACCTTTAATTTATCTTCTTTAAGGATATATTTCTGAAAGATAATATTTATATAAAATACAAGGTGGAGTGGCAGGGGTTTTTAACCAAGCTTCCACGACAGAGGAAGAATAATAAGATTCACTGGTATACTTTGGTTACCTTTTTGCGAAGATTACTGATGATTTAAATCTGTTCACTGGGGTTAAAAGGTTGTTCAGCAGTTTTAAATTGATAAAAGGGTTGGGGATGGATATCATCAATCAGACTAAAGCCATAAATCACATACTTATCTCTTAAAAGTAGTTGATAATCTTGGCACTGTTTTTGGATGTAAATATAACTGGGTCTCTGGGTATCAATATCCTCAAAAGAGCTCTTTATTTATAGCTTTTTGAGCCCCAAATTGTCCTTCTGAGGGATACAGGGGCTCAAACGGACAGACACTGAGGCTAAAAGGGTAACCAGTGGTATCTTGTCACGTGTTGTTTAGTGCTATAGCACGGGTAACATCTCATTCCGAAGGGTATGGGAATTATTCTACTTTTTGATTAATGTTTGGACGTGTGAATAACACTAATCTGTCCATATTATTTATTATTTAATTAATTATACTTATTAAGTGTTCCCATTAACTTAATAATTCTTTCAATAGACATTCCTCTGGGTAATCTGATGTCAGGTGAGTTCTCATTATGTATTCAATAATTGGAGTAAAGTCATAATATTGATTCTACTCCTTATTTTCAAATTTCAGTTGATTTACTAAAATAATTACTTAAAAAAATAATTCATGGGTATTCATGTAATATTTTTACATCATTAGTTTCCTTAGTATGTCAAAAGAAAAATTCCTTGAAGCTCTTATAATTGTATATTAAAGTATTTTAATATATTTTAGAAATAGACATTATGTTATTTCCGAAATTCTTGGTATTTTAAATTATATTTTATACAAAATACATATAAAGGTTATTTAGGTATTTTTATATACTTTTATCAATTTTTAGACTATTGAATATCCACAGGAACATTTATTACATATGTAGAATTTTACCATGTAGGTTGTAGCATGTTTATGCGGTACCTAGGTTTCCCAGGCCGCCTGTCACTTTGTCAACTCGTAGTCCCCCGGCTGCGTACTTGTCAGAGGCCCAGGGCTGTTTACAAAGCTTGTCAGGATACTTTTACCAGGTGGAAATTCTGCAGCTCAGCCGCTTGCGGGTGTATTGGCTGCCGCGGCTGCTTGCTGGAATTGTGACAGAACACATTTCTGTCTGTAACTCCTGAAATATACACAACAACTCAATTATGACTGAATTTTAGGTGTGAAAAATATAAGTTACAACACATGTGAAAGATTTAATTGGCCAAAGAAAGTAACACAGTGGTGCGGTGGTATTTTGGTCTTCCCTTTCATAATTATTTAAAAATATAAGGAGTTTGATTTCAAGGGTGGGTTCAGTGAGTGACGCTACCTAATTTTGGGTGGAGATACTATTTCTACAACAGTATTCATGGGTTTAATACTTCTTCATAATTTAATATTAATATTATTATTTTTATGTTATTTTTGTTACTTTTACAGCTTGCTCTGCAATAGTAGCAATCTGAAATCATCTCATTCCTCTTCATTTGATGAAATGGCCCCTCAGTAAATTTCCCCCTGAAATTCCAGACAAAAATCCAATCCACCAAAAAAAATGTACCCAAGCAACTCTACAATAAAAAATCCCCCCAATCAGCTTCCAAATTCTCAAGTGAGCTAAGGATAGCTGATCACACCATCCTGGTAACCTGTCACTCTGGAAATTATCAATTTATTCAAGGGAGTACTTTATAATATTGTTTTATAATAAAGATGAGAATAAAGATTTTTCTATCTTCACAATGCAATATACTGGATAAGTAGTTATTGGGATCAAAAATTGACTGAAATAACAAAGTAGTTGGGCGATGGGAGGTCCCTTAAAGTGATTTATTCCTCATTGAGTAAATGGAAACATGATATGAACAAAAAATAAAAATTTTTACAACATGAGGTGAAAGAAATATTGATTTCTTCCTTTTAACATCAATAGCACTATGTATGAATCTATTCCTTGGAGAAACACATGGAAAAACTATGAGCTTGAAATTTTCAATAGCATGAATTGAGAAGTTCTTCTTATTCCAAGCCCACTCGGAATGCACGTTCCTTCCACTTGGTTTTACAGCTGGAATAGTGTTGAAACTTAAATCCTCAGGAATTTCTATTTCACTTTGGCTTTTCATTTCTTGCTATGGTTTATCTGGTTTCTTTTCAGTGTGTAATTTCTCCATTTAATTCTTAATTAATAGATTCATTTAATCTATTCTTTTGATTTTCTTTTCTTCATTGGAGCCATCATCCTTATCCTATTTTTGAGTGACCAGACTGAGACTGAGTTGCTGTGAAATTTCTGTGTTGTGTTTCACAGGAATTGAAAATTTCCCAACTTCTGTATTATGAAACATATTTACATAATTCTTTTTTTTCATCATGATCCAAATTTTCTCCAATTTCCTTTTTTGATTGGATTTGAATTGATAAAAGCAATACTGCACATGTATTTCCCTCAAAAGGGATTACATCCTCAGAAGTCTCAAAATTATCTCCATCTATTACACTTGCTTTGGATCCATAATGTAACATGATTTGGCCAACTTCCATCCTCTAAGGTTAATTTTTATCCCTTGATGGCCAATGAACTTAAGAATAAAACAAATGGTAGGCTGAGCCTTTCATTAAACAACATGATGGAGTAAATAAAGAACTATCAATCAAGCAAAAAAAGGCCACATAAATGCAAATCTCCACTAGATTTGTTATCACCTACTCTCATAGAGCCAATGTAATCAACTTGGTTGCTGATGAGTTGGGTAAATTTGTCCTTTTTATATTGAAATGGATAAAAAATTTGGAAATTAGTTAAATATCATCCCTTCAGCGGATTTCAATAACCACAAATCTGATTCCATTGATGCTTTTGAATTGGATGTGGATGCTCAGCCTATCAAAAATTATTTTGACGAAACATCAACTTATTTCCAGACCACACACCCCCCTTGTCAATCCCTTCCTCTGCTGATTTGAAAGGGATTTCAGAATCTCTCTTTTGAGCCCTCTTTTGCTGAGACCTATTGCTGCCAAGCCTCTTTATTTTTTTGAAATCATCTCCTCCAATCTTTTTAACTCCCATCTACAAAATCAAATTTAGGGTAGGATGAAGAGTAATACATTTCATTTTATAATGAAACAACTGATGGTCATTATGTGAGGAGATGTTAGACATGACCAGATGAACCCAAAGGATTTCATGATATTCTACTGCCTTGGACACTTTGATTCCTCCCTCCAAACCAATCTTTTCTGTCTTCTTATGAATTTCTCTCGAGTTTATCCTTTCTTCAACCTCAATGCCTTTGCTAAATTGCCCACGTTCAATTTTTTTTTTATTTCTGTTGCACTGTTATCTTGCAAAAGTTTTCTCCTTCTCAATCTCTCCTCAATCATCTCTTGCCTTGAAAAAAACCTACCTGGAAATTGGGCCTTCCCCAAAATCATCCATATTGTTTGATTTTCATCATCTATGTGTTTTCTTGGTACTTGGCTTTGATGATTGCTCCTGAATTCTTTTTGTTCAATATATCCTTACATCAGCACGCCATGTCCCTTCTTCCAACAATCTTGCTGTTTAAATCCTCCACAATTAATCAATCTATCAAGTTCCTACACTGTGCCTGTTCCTCTCACCTCTCATGCCTTGCAATTGCTAAATATTCTAGTTTCAATCACTTTGCTCTCTTCCTCATCTATTTGGTCAGTTGACTCATTAAGTAAAAATCCAGAAAACCAGTTTTATGAACATCACTCAAAAATCATTGCCTCCTTATTGACTTAATTAATCAGCTCCTCAAGTAACAACCTGGCGCGTACTTGTCCTTTTGGCACCTCAGCATACCACAACTTGATTGTTGACTCCAAGTTTGATTGATTCATCAATTGTTGGTACTGCATTGATTTTTATTCAAACTATCTTGTCCAAATTATCTTTCATTCTCAAAACCTCCTTCAACACTTTCCCCATCCTATTTTTTGTTTTATTGCTCATACATTCTGCTGCTGTCTTGCTGTCAACTATGACTTATCCTAATTTGGATAAAAAAATTGCTGTCTCATGTCCAACCTGGTGCGCGCTCAATTGATTCCACTTTAGCTACCAGTTTTTCCAACCTCCCTTGCGCGTTCTGGTCTATCTTAAACTCAATATAATCAACTCATCCCTGTCTATAACATATACTTCATTGATTCTCAAACTTCTCATCCTTCTAAAATTAAACCAAAACAAAAAAATGAAATCAAATAGTTTATTCAAAATTTCTTCTCAGTCTTCTTTCACATTTCTCTAGCTTGCTATTTTGGGTGTGTGTTTTGAATTAAGTCAACTAGTTCCCTTCTTTTTTGACTTAAAAAATTGCATTAAAATTATATAAAAATTATTTTAAAATGTATCATTTCTTTCAGTACCATGGCCTCATAAAAGTAGTTTTTTATGATTCAAAATAATCTATCATATGTCCAATTAGTTTTCCTCTCACTGGTTGATTGCTTCAGGTTTTTAAGGATCCAAATCAGTTGAACTATAAACTCAACTGTATTTTGATTTTACCTCTTATTTTGATAGCTTTTATGTCCTGTATTATGTTTTTTCATGTCTCTGACCTTTTTCATACTGTCTGTCACTGATTATGTGACAAACCTTTGGTTATTTTAACTCATTATTCATTATCCTTCATGTTATTGTAATCAGAATTTGGTCTTGAAAAAATGGCTTGTATTTAGACTATTTAAACCTGCTCTAGTCCAGCCTAATTAAATAATTGATCCCTTCTGACTTACTATTAACCTGAGTCCCCTTCATTGACTCCTTGGATCAAAACCTCTTGTAATCCTATAAATTCCCACCATTCTCTATCCTTATCTTTACCAGATCATTGACCAAAAATCTCAACAGAAGCCACTAGTTTTTCAGTGATCTACCATATCTTGTTTTTTGGCATGAAGGGGAGAAATGATAATTTGAGAGAATAACAAAAACTTCCCAAATATTATATTTTTTGAGTTGGAGTTGGATAGACCTTAATTTTGAGTAGAATTTCAAGATTATTGTCAATAAAACAACTTATAAGGTTAACTTTTTTGCTGGTGATAAAAATCCAAGGAAGGGTCAAAATACTGCTCCACTTCACTGCATAAAGCCGCTTCTTCTTTTCTGGTCTACTTCACTGCATAAAGCCGCTTCTTCTTTTCTGGTTAAAATTAAATTAACCAATATTTTATTTTTTCTTAGCTTTCTAATCAGAAAGTTCTTTTTCAACATTCTTCAAATTATTTTTTACCTTGCATTGCTGGAGTTGCAATGTCTCATTTTCAAAAAGATGATTTTCTTTTGAGGTTTCAAGTTATCTTTTCAAGGGTTTTGGTGCCCCATCTGGGACACCCTGGTCGCCTTAAGAACTCAACCCATAAACTGTTGCGCAAACGTACCATCCGGCATCAAAAAAAAAAAAAAAAAAAACCAACTTATCCTCAGGCTCATCCAAACCATCCTTTATCCGCGCGTGTTGCACGTCTTGCCTCGCGCGTTGCGCCTCCTTCATCCGCGCGCGTCGCGCCTCGCGCCTCGCGCGCTGCGCTTCCTTTATCCGCGCGCCTCGCGCCTCCTTCATCAGCCTTTCTCATCATCCTTTCCGTTGCCCGTTGCTTGTCATCTCCGCCGTTGTCATTGCGCGTCCTCATCTTTGTTGTCGCGCGTCCTCATCTTTGTCCTTGCGCGTCCCAATCTCCTCATTGCCACCGTCGCGCGGCACTCATCCATGATTTACCAAATCCATCCCAACCGCACCCCCAAGCATTTGGCAAATCCTTGGATCCATCAAATCTCCCATCTCACTTGATCTATCAGTTGTGAATCTCAAGCCTGTCAGGATTTACTCAACCGTTTCAAGCCAATCTCCTATCCGCCCATCCGCGCTCCCACGGACTTCATCCGTCACCTTTCCTGGGGCTCTCCCACCCACTTCCGCCTTCGGACAAGGGGTGAAGAGTGTCAACTACCGCCCGCCGACATCCGCAGCGGTTTGGTTCATTTCCCTTTCCCACCCCGTCCGCCTTCGGACGAGGGGTGGGTGATTCCGGTATTGATGCATGCGCCCATCCACGGAAGGACGCGAGTGACCACATGACTTCCTTTCCTTTTTTTTGCTCTATTTGTAGAATCTGTTGTACATAGTCTAACAGGTCCTCCTGCCCATATAAGGAGGGGCTCTCCCCTGCCTTTTGGATCCATCATCAGAGAATGGAATCATCCAGAATGAAATCAGCACACCTTTGATCCTTGAGCCTTCATACTCAACCCTTGATCCCTGATCCTTATCACCAACCAATAGCCTTGCTGGTTGAAGAAAGATTCTGTCTGTTGGAATTTTTGAGTGTGTCATACCACTCCTTGATCCCTTTCTCTGACCATACTGGTCCTGATCCCTGATCACCTTTCTGGAGCCAATCACAATTGATTGAAGAGGTATTATTAAGCTTAAGACCTGGAGTGTTATACCTCCCCTTAGCTTCTTTGGAGTTGCATTCTGCCAGCCTACTCTTGAGTCCCTTGAGAAGTGTTGAGGTTATCCTTGCTTCAAATCAGTTACTGTTTGTTTTAGAGCTTCTTAAAAATTTTGCTTTGTCTTGTACAGCCACCCTCAGTTATCTGGTACCCTTCAAGCGCTTAATTGCGGAGAGTTGGGAAGGTTTATTGAGAACCTGGAGGTTGCTTGGGTTTGAGTTGATCATCCCCAATTTTCTGCTGACGACCAGAGTTATTAGCTTGTGGGCGTTGTTTACATACAACAGCTTTTGTTCTTTGAACTCTAAGAAGACTTTAACTTCTTTTGTTCAAGTCTTTCCCTGCATAATCTTGTCTCAGATAGTTCTGTTCTGTCGCTACTAAACTATTATCATCCTTATCCTCTACTCCTTGATTCATCATTTACCAGGTTCTGGACCTTGATCTTGGTTACATTTAAATATTTTTTTAACACTCAGGAGGGCAGCCTAAACAGCACCTTTCCCCTCTGCAGAACTGCCACGGCCTAGCACCGTTTTGAGTCTTACAGCGTATGATTTGCAAATCTAATGCTTTTATGGGGGCTGTCAGTTCAGTTGTTTTGCCATCACAGGTTACCAGCTTGTACCAGAAGTTATTCAATTGTTTTTTCTTGGCCCTGAATAAAGCAGAACAATCACTGTAGGATTTAAACCAATTCTAAGTCATTTTTACATTGAGGAGAGGACAAGCTGAGCTTCCTATACTTTTAGTTTTTCTTGCAAGATAATTTGATTGCCAAGTTCAAGCTTGTTTTATTCTTTTCATAAGATTTTATCTGAAATTTTCTCTCAAGTCATCATTTTGCTTGGTAATCAGCCAAACAACCATTGAGTTTGGCTAATTCTGATTGTAAATCAGTCTTCAACTTCTGTATGGTGAATCAGACTGGGTAAGATGGGCCAGGTGTATTCACTTGATTGGTTAAGGTGATTAGAAAAAAAAATTGACAAGGTCCAAGGTGTAAATGGGTTTGATAAAGCAAAAAAATGGTTTACCAGAGTTCCTTTCAACTGCGGGTTAGATCACTAGCTTGAAATGTAGATTGTTGATTTATTCCTGCAAAAAATCAACCCTTGACTTTGTTTATGCCAGAGAGTTGTGAGGTCAATTTACCATCAAGGGTATGGATCATTCAAGATTTCATCTGCGAGACTTGTTTTAGAAATACATTCAAAATCTCTGGAACAACTTCTGTGGTGAAAAACTTTGGAAACCATGCAAAAGGGTAAAATTTATCAATTTTTTTGATTGACATTGTTTCCTCAATGCCAACTTTGATAAAAAAAAAAGCTTTTTGTTTCTTTATGGCAGCCCCCCCATTTTCTGTTCTCTCATCTCCTCATTTTCCTAGTGTTGTAGGTAGGCCTCTGCGGTGCTTCCAAATCCCCAGATCCTCCGTTCAATCCTTCCTCCTTGTGCTCCGCACCCAACTAATTGTTTTTTGCTGAGCTCGCGCAACCCACACAACCCTCATCTCATCCATCATCTCCATCATTGGCATTGGCAACAGCAACAAAAATTGCTGCAAACACCATCAATCATATCTCTCATTGCTAATCATTTCCCCGGCCTCCCAGCTTGCCTCTCCAACAACTAGGAACCTTTGTTGCACCCTCCCTGGCAACATTGGTTGCATCCTCCCTAGCAAACATGGTTTCATAATCCATACAGATTCTCAAAGAGCCCAAGATCATCATACCATCAACAGACCAGAATCAATCATCATCATAAACGTGTCAACTCAACCCATCCAACAATCTACTGCTTGTTTTTGCTTGAACAACCCTCAAACAACTCACCACAGACCAACTTCAGATCCACAACATCACCCAGTCATCCTTCCTCCTACATTTAATCAATAGCTGCCTTGCTTTTGGATCCGGTTTTTGTGTCTGGCTACCATTGCAAACCTTCCAGCTTGCTGCCATCCCCATCTGCCCAATCAAGCAACCGCAATTGCCATTGATCATCTGCAACCACTGTTGGGGGTCGCCATCCCCCTCTACTGCTCATCTTCGGACTTGCGGATGTCCATCCGCTGCCCGCTGTCATCTGTAACATTGGCTGGTCTCTCATTTCATGTTCAACCACTGCCTGCCCTCATCCTTGATGTGGGCAGGTTTCCTCCTTTCCCATCTTATTTTTATTTTTTTTCTCACATGTCAGGTGCTTCTTTTCCCCATTTTTTTTCCCTCACCGCTTTTTTTCCTTTCTAATCCCTATCATCCTTCATTATCTCAAAAAAAAAGTTCTGCTTACATTTGTAGTCATCTCTTTTAAATAGTATACAGTGCTTTTTTCTATAAAAGGAGGGGATCTCCCCTGCCTTTAACCCATATCACATCATCTATCTAGCATCCATCCATAATTTCTTTCAATCCATAAATCCATGGGGTTCATCCCTTTTATCTGAGCATCTCATCATCCTTATCCTTGGTATATCTTTGGATTGCCCCTTGATCCTTTGAGCCTCAATACTAAATCCCTTGATCCATCCTCTATGACCCAATCCTTATCACCAACAAATATCCTTGCTGGTTGAATAAAGATTCATTGGGTTGAATTCTTGAATGTTTTAAGCCATTCCTATAATCCCTTTCTCCAACCCCTTTGGTCATGATCATTCTTTTTATTGTCTTTCCAGAACCATTCATGTTTGGCTGAAAGTTTTCTTGAAGTTTGAAACCTCGAGTGTTAAACCTCCCTTCATTCCGTTGAATTTGAATTCTGCTAGGCTATTCTTGAGGCCCTCTAGAAGTTTTGGGTCATTCTTGTTTGAATTTGTTACTGGTTTGCTTCTAGAGCTTCATGAAAAAATTGCTTTTTTTTGTACAGCCACCCACAGTTATATGGTACCCTTTGAGTGCTTGATTGCCAAGAGTTGAGCAAGTTCATTGAGAACCTTGAGGTTGTTTGGAATTGAATTGATATATTCTAATCTTCTTCTGACAACCAGAGTTATTAGCCTGTGGGCCTTTTTACCCACAAATTCCTTGTTCTATTGAACTCTGTAAAAACTTTAAAATAATCTGTTCAAGTCTTTTCCGGCACCATCTTGCCCCAGATATTGTAGTCTCCTATTGCTACAAAATACATCCAGAATCTTCCCTGCCATTGATTCTTAATTCATAAGGTTCTGGACCTTGATTCTGGTTAAATTGAAATATTTTTGTAACTCTTAGGATGGCAACCTAAACAGCAACATTCACCTCCACTGATCTTCCTCTGGCTCAGAACCCTTTGGAGTCTTACATGCCTGTATGGATTTGACCCCCCTCTTTGAAAATTCCAGGTTGATTGATCTACGTCACATTATAGTCTTTTGAGGTTTGGAAAATTCTGGTTTGACATTTTGGTTAGAGGTTGATGGGTGAGTTGGATTGCTAGTCTAGATGACCAAAAATTTGGTCTGAAAAAGGACTTACCTGATTGTTCTGTGTAGAGTGCTAAGGAACATCCTTGATTCTCCTTGATTCAAGCCTCTAAACAGCCCACTGGAATGGCACCAAAAATGAACAAGCAATAAATTTGGGCCATGTACGCAGTGTTTTTAATAGTCAAATAATGATAGACCCAGACATGATGATGAGAGAAGATAAATTTTTCAAATTGGAGAAGATGCCAAGTGAGAGATGCATGGATTTGCTGATGTTGAGGTGTGGATGGGTGTTTTGCATGCAAGGATGGTGAATGGATGATGATGCATAAATGGAAGATTTTAATTTTCAGATCCTCCATTTCCATTAAAAATATATTTTGAAATAAACCAATTAGGGGGTAAGTGTATTTGAGAAGACCTCCATTAAAATTCCAGGTTCCTGTGGTTTTACTAACTCTGATAAGCCCTTTTTCTTTTCAAATTGGCGGCCCATTACTTCATTTTTTTTCAATAAGAATCCAAGGATGATAACTTTTCTTGTGATAGATTTATTTCTTAGAAGATTAATTTTAATTTTATGTACCAGCATCAAAAAACTCCAAAAAAATTACTAGAATCATGAAAATTTTCAAAATTGCTGAGATTTTGTAAATAATTTTGATGAAATGATGCCAAATGTCTCATTGAGATGATCATAGTGATTTTTCTCTATGAATGAAATCAGTAAATAATCTTTTTAGCCAGGGTTTGTAACATAAAATTTTTTCAAATAAAAAGCTTTAATTCAATCATTTTTGAGGGGAAAGTGATTTTGATTTTGTTAAGATTATGCCCATCTCACTTTGTGCTCATTCAGTCTCCACTTCAGCAGTTCCGCGGATTAACTGAGACAAAGACTCGTGACATGTTGGTATCACCTTGGTCTCTCTACCTCCCGGGCCAATCCCTTGGTGAACTTCCAGGGACGTCTCTTTCTTCCCTCTTGTCTCCCCCCTTTTTCCTTCCTGCTCCTGATTCTCATCTCTCTTTGTTGTTTCCTCATCTTTCCACCTTTCCTACCTTCCTTTCTCAACCCTCCAATCTGAATTAACTCAACTCCTTCATCTCAAACTCTCAAAACAAGATCTGAACTCCCAACTCTTTCAATCTTGTCTGAACTATCTCTCTGTTGTTCAGCTTATGCCTGGTAAGAACTTAATCCTCAAGACCTTCCTCACATGATCTTCCTGACAATATCTTTCAAACTTGTAGTCTCTGTCTTCCTCGTCTTCACTCTCAACCTTCTTGCCACCAACACCTTATGCCATCTGATCTCCTTCTTTCTTTCTAAGTGTTCCAAAGCTGTTGGTCTCTTCATTCCTTTCTTCTTCCCCATGTTTGTCTTGTCTCTCATGATTCTGACTTTTACCATTAGTCTGCTGGTTTTCAGCTCTAAAGAAATTTATCCAAATATTATCACGGTTAAAAGCCAAAGGACAACCCCGCAATACCAAAAATGAATGAACCAGCCAGAGCAAATGATTACTTCCACCAGGTTGCTCTCAAGGCCTCTGTCAATGCCGTTCCCCCCCTCAACAAGGACAACTACTACATCTGGCGCGATAAAATGCTGATTCTGTTTGATCTTAAGGATGTCAAGGACATCATGCTTAAAAACCTAGGACAACTCCCATTACAACAAGACCGAGAGATCCGGGCAATCATCCTATCCAAACTTGACAGCACCACACACGCCAACGTTTTCAATGCCTCAAACATCACATCTTCCAAGCTACTCTGGACCAAAATCACCCGCATATTTGCCTCATCTGAAACAGCTAATAGAGCACAAATCTTCAATCAATTCCTGCGCGCTCCATTCAATGAACAGGCCATTGAAGGATTCATAACGGACATCCAAAAATCTCTCACTAGAATGGCAGACGTAGGAATAGACTTACCAAATGACATTCTGGCGTACCTAATTCTTTTCAAATTCCCATCAACTCTAGAGAATCTGAAGCAACAAATTATGCACAGCAAGAAGTTGATAACTGTAGAAGTCGTATTCAATCACTTGAATCAATAAAACAATGAGTGGAAGGCACAATTCAAGACGGGCAAATCTGCCACTGATGTTTCCCTAGTAAACTTCAAGGGAAGACCCAACAAGGATGATAGAAAGCCTTGGATCAGATGCAAAGAAGGGTTTCACAACCCAAATGCTCCCCATCCCAAATCATCCTGTTTCCACCTTCATCCTCAGATTGCTCCCAATTGGTGGGTCAAACAGCAATAAGGGTGGAAGAATAGGACAAAAAAGACACCCACCATCAACTATCATACCTTCCTGACCCTCTGGATCAACGCAGACAGCACACCAAATCTTCTTCTTGATTCAGGAGCAAATATACACATCTTCAATGATCTAAAATAATTCATCTCTATTGATCTACAGGATGAGTTAGAAGAAATTAAGACAGGAAAGTTGGAAGCTAACCTCAAGATACAAGGAATAGTTACCGTGCAACTCGAGTGGAAAGATTCTATCATCACACTTGAAGGTTGCATGTACGTCCCCAATATTGTTGTCAATCTGATCAGCCCTGGCCTCCTGGCAAAAAAGGGCTGCAGTCTTTTCCAAAAACAGGATCAATTCCATATCACCCAAGGCGATTTGATGATCCTTAGGGGTCTGATTTAAGATAATCTATTTGTGATCAAGAAGCCTCAAAGCGCCGGGAATAACCTCTTGGTTAATCACTCCAGTCAATCATCCACTCCCCTACTCAACCAAACCCTGACGTTGTCCAATCATCATAAGACATATGGTCATGCCTCAATCTCCATGTTCAAACCGATCCTTAAGGACCAATATTCTAAAGGCAAACTAGATAAATTTCCGTGCAAGGGCTGCGTAAGGAGAAAAATCACAAGGGCTCTGTTCTCAGGCACCTCATCGCCCTCATCTAAACCACTCAAACGAATACACCTAGATCTAATTGGGAAAATTACTCCTCAGTCAAAAGCTGGCCACCGGTACATCTTGACCGTTGTGGACAACTTCACAGGCTATCTGGTGGCCTTTCCTCTCCAGTCTAAAGAAGAAACCCCCAATGTCATTATCAACATCCTTGAGACAGAATACAAGAAAATGAACTATTACCCCACCAAAATCTTTTCTGACAAGGGAAAGGAATTCACCAATGCCTCCTTGAAAGAATTCACAAAATCCAAACATATCAAGCTCCTAACCTCCAAACCATACCACTCACAACATAACGTTTGAGCCAAACAAGCTAACCGGACAATCGTAGAATCAGCCTGTGCAATGTTCTCCTCAACCAGACTCAATAAATGTTACTGGCATGTTGTGGTCCGAAGTTGCTGCTTTATGCTGAATCAAGTTCCAAGGGAAGTTAATGACCAATCCCCTTGGGAACTTATGTTTAAAAAGAAACTCCCCGCTAATTATCTCAAACCCGTAGGATCCTCTGTCATCTACTTGGCAAAGAAACTGCAAAAAGGAAGGAAATTTGACAAGAAAGGATTAGAAGGGATCTTAGTTGGGTTCAATCCCATTTTTCATTCTTATCTGATCCTCAGCTCATCTGGTTCTATCATTGAAACCAAACATATAAAGTTCCTCAAAAATCCACTTCACAACTTTCCTCTCCTGGAATCACCGGTAATCAATCTCTTCACTCAAATCAAACCTGAGTAAAAAGAACTCAATTCTTCATCAATTGAAAATAAATACACTTTCCGGGAAGCTCAAGATGATTCTTCTGAATTGGACACCGATCAAGATTATCTGGTATCTCCAGTCTCACCACCATCTGACCACTCTCATCTTCCTTTGCCAGCCCCTGATCCACCAATTCAAGCTACCTCTCAAAGACCCAGAAGGGAAGTAAGAAGACCTCAACATTACGGCTTCCACCACTACTACAAGCCTCCTTCTTACAAGGAAGCGCGCAAATTTCCAGAATGGCCAAAGTGGAAGAAATCTTTGGAAGAGGAATAAAACTCAATAGAACTCCAAGATGTCTGGGAAGAATACCACGGCATCCCAGATAATGTCCTAAATACAACGTGTGTCTTCAAGATAAAAGAAAACTGTCATGGAAACCCCGTCAAATACAACGCTCAACTCTGCATTAAAGGATTCAATCAAGTCCTAGGAATAGACTATAACAAAACATGGGCACCTACTGGAAAACTTGGATTGCTTTGAGTAGCTCTTGTCTATGGCATGAAAAATAAAATAAACCTTACTCACTTTGACATGAAGGGCGCATTCCTCCATGCTCCCATTGATGAAACTGTCATCATTAAGAACCCAGAAGTATCCGCTAGGGAATCCCCTTATCTGAAGCTGAAGAAATATCTCTATGGCTTGAGGCAGTCCCCCAAGAACTGGTACAAAACTCTTACGTCATGGATCAAATCTCAAGGATATCTTGAATTGAATAGCAATCCTTGTCTCTATCTCAACACCAAAACCAGTGACATTCTCTACTTTCACATCAATGACCTTATTCATGTAGGCAACTCTGACCTCTTCTCAGTTAACTTTCTCAAAAGTTTCAAGAACTCCTCTTTTCATCCCCCTAATACAATACTTGGCATGCTTATGGAAATAGAAGATGACAAAATTCTCTTTAGTCAACCCAAACATATTGCAAAAGGCTTAGAAGAGCTGGGCCTGACCTCTTGTAAGGACACTTACAATCCATTGACGCAGAATTTGAACCTTGAGCCTGCCTCCAACCTCAACCACGCCAAATTTTGCCAACTTAATATCAACTACAGATTGGCTATTGGTCTTCTGAACCACTTGGCTCACTACTCTCAACCCAAAATTTCCTTCTCTGTTTCTAGTTTGGCCAGATTTAAAGCCAAACCGGGCATGGCTCACTGGAGGGAAGTCAAGAAGTTCTGGAAATATCTCAAGACAACAAAAAATTTTAAACTTATAATTAGGTATGATCCAAAACAAGAAATTCTCTCAGGATTCAGAAATGCTACCTGGGGAGATGACCCAACCCTTTGCAGATCTCAAACCGGTTACATGACCCTCCACTGCGGAAGTCCTGTCATCTGGAACTCCACTCAACAGAAGAACATCAGATATCCTTCTACCAAATTGGAGCTAAACGCCTTACTTGATTGTGACCTAGAAATTAAATGTATCAAGCATCTTTTCAGCAAGATCCATCAAATCACCAAACCAAACCCTAGTTTAAATATTGATAATAAGGGTCTAGATGACAAGATCAAGAAGTTTGGGTCGCACTCTAAATCAAGACACATAGATATCAAAACTAAGGGATTGCGCAAAGATTATGAAAACGACAAATTCATACTTAGCTTTATTCAAAGTCACTCTATGGTTGCAGACTCTCTTACGAAAGCCTCCTCATCAAATTCACTACAACTTCTTCAAAATACAGTCTTTGAAAAAAATAACAACTGATTTTTTGGATTGCCCTCTTACCAGTCACAAGGGGTGTTAAGATTATGCCCATCTCACTTTGTGCTCATTCAGTATCCGCTTCAGCAGTTCCCCGGATGAAATGAGACAAAGACTTGTGACATATTGGTATCACCTTGGTCTCTCTACCTCCTGGGCAAATCCCCAGGTGAACTTCCAGGGACGGCTCTTTCTTCCCTCTTGTCTCCCCCCTTTTTCCTTCCTGCTCCTGATTCTCATCTCTCTTTGTTGTTTCCTCATTTTTCCACCCTTCCTACCTTCCTTTCTCAACCCTCCAATCTGAATCAACTCAAATTGGTCATCTCAAACTCTCAAAACAAGATCTGAACTCCCAACTCTTTCAATCTTGTCTGAACTATCTCTCTGTTGTTCATCTTATGCCTGGTAAGAACTCAATCCTCAAGTGGACATCCAGAGGTAACAATAGTTCCCTGGTTTTTGAATAAAGATTTTTCTCCATTCTCATGTTTCAATTATTGCACATAATTTCTGTATGAAAACAATAAAATTTTGAAGGAAAAAATTTATTGGAAGCACCACAAAGAGAACAAGAATTGTGTGAGAAGACCCTTCACTTCTCTTAAATACATCAATCCTCTATCCCAGAAACCCATTTTGCCGTACGTTTCCCATCTATTCTGGTCATTCTGGTATTAAAATTCAACAAAAAATTATTTTTCAGAAATTTCCATTTAACTTTCTGCTGCTTCATTTAGATAAGTGTCATGGATTCAACAAAAAGCAGGATAAATTTCAGTCTTCCCACCAGGGATCTTTGTGTTTATTTTTTTTGGTCATGTATATCCAGTTTAGTCGACTTTTTTCTGTATTTTTGACCTCCACCTATGCCTTCAAGCTGGTTTCTGGGAAAATATCCTGGGAATCATGTAAGAAGGCAATTTTCCCTCTCTTTGGCCTGGAAGTGATGTACAAAGCCTTGTGAAAAAATCCTGAGAGTTTATTTGGTTCTATAATATACTTAATGAACTCTGAATTTTCACCTATTTCCCAATAACTCTTCATTTGGAAAATGAAGGTGCTTAAAAAATTCACATTAATCTCAAACAATAGTCTTCCACATTGCACATTTAAAACTGCTACAAATTCTTGCATGAAATTCTCCAGAATCAATTAGTATCTTTAACTAAAATATCTTGAATTAAAAACTTGGATTGCCAGCCTCCAAGCAAAAAAATTTGCTGTTTCCTCTTGGAAAGAAGGTTTCTCTCCAGGGGTATTTTCTGATAAAAAAAGGAAAGCTCTTTCATTTCTTGCACATATCAGTTTATTTTCTTATCTAATACAGTTTTCTGGCCTCTCTCCTGAGTTTTTTTTTGATTCCTTGCAAATAGAATGGTGAGTTAAATGTCTTATTGACAATTTTCTATAATTCTGTCTGATATCATTCCTGTCACTCATTCCCATTCATTCCCACATAATAAAATATAAAAATCTCAAAAAACAGGCACAACTTGTAAATAGCTGACCCAAGAAAATATGTTTGAAATTTTTGTATGAATGTTTCCTCATCCTTCAATTAATATTGGAATTGTTTTATCACCTCCAATGAAAATATTTTGAAATTTACTTTTCAAGCAATTAATAATATTGAATGAATTGGATTTCTAAGGATGTATGAACACTTTCTCCTTGAAAACAGAAATATCTCAATGCACCACAAAATATTTTAGGGCACTTGCTAGGAAGTTATCATACTGCACCTAAACTCAGTCTTATCTCATTCTAATCTACTTACGTCAGGAGCGGCAACCTCAGGGCTTTGGAGACTTTACCAGTATATCTCACCACAGAAATCTGCATGTCACTTGCCAGCAAGTGCCATAAAAGAGCTCTTTCCCAATGTATGGCCAAGCTCAGGTCAAGGTCCTGACAGGCTCAGGTGAATAGCAACTGTGAAAGATGCACAGTGACCATGGAAAAGGCATAGTGTCTGTGCACAATGCACAGTTGCTGTGCCCAATGCACAGCAACTGTTCATAATACACAGCAACCATGCATAATGCACAGCAACTTTGCATAATGCACAGCAACTGGGCAAAATGCACAGCAAATGTGCAAAATGCACAGAAAATGTGCAAATTGCACAGCAACTGCGCAAAATGCACAGAAACTGTGCAAAATGGGCAGCAACTGTGCAAAATGAACAGCAACTGTGCAAAATGCACATAAATTGTGCAAAATGCACAGCAACTGTGCAAAATGCACAGAAACTGTGCAAAATGCACAGCAACTGTGCAAAATGCACAGCAACTGGGCAAAATTCACAGCAACTGTGCAAAATTGACAGCAACTGTGCAAAATGCACAGCAACTGTGCAAAATGCACAGAAACTGTGCAAAATGCACAGAAAATGTGCAAAATGCACAGCAACTGGGAAAAATGCATAGCAACTGTGCAAAATGCACAGGAACATTGCAAAATGCACAGCAACTGTGCAAAATGCACAGCAACTGTGCAAAAAGCACAGCAACTGTGCAAAATGCAAAGCACCTGTGCAAAATGCACAGCAAATGTGGAAAATGCACAGGAAATGTGCAAAATGCACAGCAACTGTGCAAAATGCAAAGCAACTGTGCAAAATGCACAGCAACTGTGCAAAATGCACAGCAACTGTGCAAAATTGGCAGCAACTATGTACAATGTATAGCAACTGTGCACAATGCATAGTACCTGTGCATGATGCACAGCAACTGTTCACAATGCATAGCAACTTTTTGAAATTCCGAGCAACTGTGTACAATGAACAGCAACTTTGCACAATGCACCGCAACTTTGTAAAATGCACAGAGACTGTGCACGATGCACAGGAACTTTGCACAATGCACAGAAACTGTGCACAATTCACAGAAACTTTTCACAATGCACAGAAACTGTGCATAATGCGCAGCAACTGTGCACAATATTTATCCAAGCTTCAATGCACAATGCACACTGAATGGGACTCAAATCAATATCATTCCTTTAAAAACCCCTCCAGAATGGATGATGGAGGGTTAAAACCCCTCCAGAATGGATGAGGGAGGGTTAAAACCCCTCCAGAATGGATGAGGGAGGGTTAAAACCCCTCCAGAATGGATGATGGAGGGTTAAAACCCCTCCAGAATGGATGATGGAGGGTTAAAACCCCTCCAGAATGGATGATGGAGGGTTAAAACCCCTCCAGAATGGATGATGGAGGGTTAAAACCCCTCCAGAATGGATAATGGAGGGTTAAAACCCCTCCAGAATGGATGATGGAGGGTTAAAACCCCTCCAGAATGGATGATGGAGGGTTAAAACCCCTCCAGAATGGATGATGGAGGGTTAAAACCCCTCCAGAATGGATGATGGAGGGTTAAAACCCCTCCAGAATGGATGATGGAGGGTTGAAACCCCTCCAGAATGGATGATTGAGGGTTAAAAACCCTCCAGAATGGATGATTGAGGGTTAAAACCCCTCCAGAATGGATGATGGAGGGTTAAAACCCCTCCAGAATGGATGATGGAGGGTTAAAACCCCTCCAGAATGGATGAGGGAGGGTTAAAACCCCTCCAGAATGGATGATGGAGGGTTAAAACCCCTCCAGAATGGATGATGGAGGGTTAAAACCCCTCCAGAATGGATGATGGAGGGTTAAAACCCCTCCAGAATGGATGATGGAGGGTTAAAACCCCTCCAGAATGGATGATGGAGGGTTAAAACCCCTCCAGAATGGATGATGGAGGGTTAAAACCCCTCCAGAATGGATGATGGAGGGTTGGAACCCCTCCAGAATGGATGATGGAGGGTTAAAACCCCTCCAGAATGGATGATGGAGGGTTAAAACCCCTCCAGAATGGATGATGGAGAGTTAAAACCCCTCCAGAATGGATGATGGAGGGTTAAAAACCCTCCAGAATGGATGATGGAAGGTTAAAAACCCTCCAGAATGGATGATGGAAGGTTAAAACCCCTCCAGAATGGATGATGGAGGGTTAAAACCCCTCCAGAATTGATGATGGAGGGTCAACAGTCACCATGCACCACACAAAAGCACTGTTCATTTTGCACATTTGCTGTGCATTTTGCACATTTGCGGTGCATTTTGCACATTTTTTGTGCATTTTGCGGATTTTTCTGTGCATTTTGCACAGTTTCTATGCTTTTTGTACAGTTCCTGTACATTTTGCACAGTTGCTGTGCATTTTGCCCAGTTGCTGTGCATTCTGCCCATTTTCTGTGCATTTTGCACAGCTGCTGTGCATTTTGCACAGTTGCAGTGCATTTTGGACAGTTTCTGTGCATTTTCCAGAGATTCTGTCCATTTTGCACAGTTGCTGTGCATTTTGCACAATTTATGTTCATTTTGCACAGCTTCTGTGCATTTTGCACAGTTGCTGTGCATTTTGCACAGTGGCTGTACATTGTGCACTGATGCTGTGCATTGTCCAAAGTTGCTGTGCATTGTCCACAGTTGCTGTGCATTTTCCACAGTGTCTTTGGATGGTGCATAGTTGCTGTGCATTGTCCACAGTCACGCACAGTCCCTCTGCATTTTGCACAGTCACTGTGAACCAAAAACATGTTAGAGAATGAAAATACCTTCAAGTAGAGATTGGACAGAGCTTCAACCAGAGCTTCCTTGATGGCACCTACTAGCCTGTGCCACTACTTTTTTGTTGTGTCTCCTTCTACTACATATCTCCTCAGGATCTTCATCTGCATTGTGCGCAGTGACTCTGTATTGTGCACAGTCACTTTGTATTATGCACAGTCACTCAGCATTGTACACAGTCACTCTGCATTGTGCACAATCACTTGGCATTGTGCACAGTCACTCTGCATTGTGCACAGTCACTGTGAACCAAAAAAATGTTAGGGAATGAAAATAACTTCAACTAGAGATTGCACAAAGCTTCAACCAGAGCTTCCTTGATGGCACTTGCTAGCATGTGCCACTACTTTTTTTTTGGTTTCTCCTTCTACTACATATCTCCTCAGGATCTTCATGAATTAAATATCTACATATAGTCTAACCTCATGAATTATACATATAGACTCCTTAGGCTTGCAACTACTGAATTTCTCAGGTTCTGCATATCCTCTAACCTCCTTCACCCTGTCTATCCCATACTTCATTATGGTTTATCCTTTGGGAATCCTTTTGTACATCCTCTTTCAGATTGTATCACATTCTCTCTATAGTTAGCACATAGTTTCATGACTTCCATGCAAACTTTACATTCTCTCAATGTACATTCCCAACTTAGACAGCCAGACATGTAGCCTAGCCTCAAGGTAGTAAGCAGCCTAACCCCAATGTAGTAACATACCTGATTGGTCCTCTCTGTTACCTTGACTTCTCCCTTGTCATCACATATGTAGCCTGAGCCCCAAGCATCTGTACCTCTGTTGCAGTCCAGCCTACTGTTTATTTAAGAGTCCCTTCTCTTCCTCTTGCTGATTTTCCCCCAAGAAATCAGTTTACCACTTCTTACTAGGAATCCATCCATGCAAGTGTAATTCAGTACCTCAACTCCAATTCAATCCTACTTTGCCCCTTTTAGCATCTTGCAGTATCCTTGCCCCCCAAGCCTACTGAGAGTGGAGTCCCCTCTGTGCCAAGCCCTTCTTGCATTCATCAGCCATTGTGACATTAAAGTGATTTATTTCCCAATAGCCCCTTCTTCACCAACCACATTCCTTATTCTATTTAAGCAGCATCAAATCTTGCTATTGAGTTGTGGAAATTATTTTTTCTTTATTTCCTGTCCCAATCTTGAACTTGGCTATTGAGTTGTGGCCATTTTGATTGTACCCCTTACCTGGCTATCAAACCCCCATAATATCCCAAATTTAAAATCTAAGCTACTCTTTGATACTTTGAAACTTTGATTTTTTGACCCTTCAACACTTCAAAATTTTGACAATTTGATGCTTTGAAGAGGTACTTCAACAGTTCATTTGACCAATATTTGAGGTAGTCAGGGTAAAGCCTTTTTACCATTTCATTCTTGTTCTAAGGTGAATAACTTTTTTTGGGTCATTATTTATCCTTAAGAATGACCTCACAATGTACTATCTTTTCTCACATCTCTAGCCCAGCTGTCACCTGTAGCTCCAGAGGGAGAGGTGCCAAAAACCTACTGAACGTTCTAAACATAGCTTTTGGTAGAACCTTTTCTAACCTGCCAGTGCAAGTGGCTACCACTTCCACTCCTTTGGATACTGGCTTATTGGAGCCTATACCCCAGGTATCTCTTTCTAGTTTTCCTTCTTCTGACAATGCTAGCCTCCACAGGGTTACAGTTCAGTTTTCAATTCCAGACTACCATGGCTTGGACTCCCCTTCCTACAATTCCAGCATAGTTCCAATCCCAGGAGATGAAGAAGAAAAAGATGAGTATGAGGACTAAGGATTTGATTCCAGAATCCGGAGTGGCTTGTATTTGTTGAATCCAATTCCCAATCTTTTCTTTTGTTCCTTAGTTAATGTACTTACTGTGTCAATTCAGCCTATGGCTTCTCTGTTTCCTTTTTGGACTGTCTCCTGTGTGTCCAATGTTCTTTCTTGTTTTGTCTGTTTTTCTATGTCTAACTTCTTCTCGTTGGTGGGTTATTCCTTTCTTTCTGCTGGTTTTATGCTGCAGCTGGTTGCTCAGAGCCCCCACTCTCCATTCTCGGAGTTTGCGCGACTCTTGTCTCTGGATTCACCCATCAATGGCAGACAATCATCAACCGAGCTACAATTAACCAAAAACCAACCACAACATCCTCAAGCCTTCTTCTACGGTCCCAGCCAAGACTACCTCAAGAATTCTGGCATCAGCAGCCAGCTTGAAAAGAGTGAGATACTCATTTGACTTATTGGTTATGAATTAACTAATGTGTTTCCAACAGCTTGTTCAAGGTGCTCTTCCAATCTTTTCCAATTGTCATTGCTGGACCCATTGGTGCTTCAGGAAATTTCTAGTAAATAGACTTGCAACTCATATGAATTTCCTTAGCTCATATCTAACCGTTCCTTTTATTCTTGTAGTCTCCATTCTTGTCTCCTCATCTTAACAAGTCTACACTTGTCACTTCTGCTACTTCATCTGCAGAAGTCTTCTGTTTTTCATTTCCGTTTCTTTCATTCTGTTGTTTTATCTGTTTCTAACCTTTTTCTTCCTTGCGTGAAATATCAGCCTGGTTATGGCTTTTTCAGTAATCTATATTTCACAGTATTCACCCTCCCCAGGGGGTAATACTAGTCCAACTTCTAATGAAACAGCAATCCCTTCAACTTCCCCAGCCACTAACTTTCCTTCCACCTCTCTGGGCCGTTCAACTGACCCTGCTCTGCTGTAAATTCTTCAGCTAATGACCACTGAAATGACCCATCTCTCTAGACCTATTGAAGATGAACCTTCTAGTAACTTTAAATTCCCATCTATCAATGCTACAGAAAATTGCAATGGGAAAAACCCAAAAAAGCTCAGATACTTCCTCCAAGCTTGTGAAATCACCTTTGCTAATGATGAAAGGGTTTTTTCTTATGACAGAAAGAAAGTATTCTTTAAAGTCTCTTACCTTAAAGGAAATTCCAGTCCTTGGATCCAAGGTTATCTTTCTCACATTGGTAATCATGAGCCAAATTTGATACTTAAATCTTAGTTTCTATTTAATCAACAGCTCCATACCCTTTTTGGGGATTTTCTGGAAATTTAATGTGCTGAGAAGTAGCTAAACCTCCTTAAGATGAAAGATACTGGCTATGCCACTAACTATATAACCATATTCAGGGAATTCATGACTAAGGTCTCTGGATGGGGTGATAAACCCTTTTTCTTCCATTTTAGACAGGGAATCAAGACAGACTAATGGATCAACTAGCTGGTTATAATTGACCTCAAGAAAACTTGCAAGAACTAATGGACTTAAGATTAAAGGTAATGGCTATGCCACTAACTATATAACCAAATTCAGGGAACTTATGACTAAGGTCTCTGGCTTGGGTGATAAAGCCTTTTTCTTCCATTTTAGACAGGGAATCCCAGCCAGAATACTGGATCAACTTGCTGGTTATGATGGACCTCAAGAAAGCTTGCAAGAACTAATGGACATATTCCTTAAGTATGATACCCGCTACAAAGAAAGGATCAAGGAAAATTCCTTCAGCTCCCCTCAGACCTCAAGACCTGGACCCAGTTCTTCCAATCCTCAAAAATCTCAAAAGCCCAGCCAACAAGGTAGGTTAAAGGGGAAAGCAAAGACAACCAATACCAATTCTGCTCCAACCTACATCCCCAATCCCAGTCTTGGTGAGGATGGACACCTCAAGGCTGAAGAAAAGTCTAGGAAGGAAAGAAAGATTTTTTGTAACTATTTTGGAGGTGCTCAAAAGTTTAGCCTCTGCAGGAAACATCCAGAATTTAAACCTGGCCAAAAAACCACTCCTGTTAACCAAAAAGGGAAAAGAATAGGTGATTGAAATGTGGTACTCCATGACCATTACCCCTCCAATATTTGAGTACAATATTTGGAAGGGAAAGACTCTAACCTCCCTACAAAAGACTCAAGTTTTATTTCTTATTCAATATTCAGGCCTATAGTGTACTTGTTGACTCTGGTTCAACTCAATTGGTTATTTCCAAATAAATTTTTTCAAAGTTTTCCCTTTCTCCCAAACCTCTGACCACTCCTATTTTCTAATTAACATTCATATGTTCTAACTCACCTTTGCAGGAAATCACTCACTGGGTTTCCTTAAAATTTTCCTTACCTTCCTTTCCCACCTTATAATGGGATTTCTTGGTCTTTGATACAACTGCAACACAAGATATTATTCTAGGTATTGATTTCCTCCCTTTCTGGAACCCAGAGGTAAATTGACCATTGGGATTGATCACCCCAAGGCACCAACCAAATATGGATCATTCCCCTTCAGTTGAACTCTTTTCAGGAACTACTCACCTTCCACCAGTGAATCTGCAGATAACTGCTCCTGCTCCAGTTTCAGAATCTATGCACCCACAAAACTTTAATTTGAGTTCAACAAACACTTTTCTGAACAGGATTTTCTTTTGAAATTCTCCAAATTTCTTGGAAGATATATAGGTTGATCTATCTGTTCAAATATTGCATATGATTATTCCACTTCTGACTCTGCCAATAAGCAGACTACTACTGAAGTTCTTGATGAAGATTAGGAGACTGATGAAATTGTAACTGTGATGGAGAGAGTCCCAGTACCTTACCATGCCTTTTTAGATTTAATTTCTAAGTTTAAATCTGATAAACTACCTCCTCAAAGTGCTTAAAATCACCATATTGAGCTGGAAGGCACTTTTCCTCCAGTTGGGCCCATCTACTCCCTCAGTAATCATGAGAAGGAGGCCCTACAAGCCTATATAGCGGAAAATATAGAGAAAGGTTGCATTTCCCCCAGCACTTCAAGCACTGGAGCACCTGTCCTCTTTGTGAAAAAGAAGGATGGTGGCTTTCATTTGTGTGTTGACTATTGCAAACGTGATGCTGTTACCTGAAAGAATCAGTATCCTTTTCCTCCCATGACTCACTTATTAGCAGTTGCTTCCGGTCCCACCATTTTCTCAAAAATTGAACTCAGGGGTGCTTACAACAATTAAAGAAGGAGATGAACATCTTAAATTGTTCAGAACTCAATTGGGAAGTTTTGAATATTTAGTAATGCCATTTGGGCTGACAAATGATCCTGCCTCTTTCCAATGTCTTGTTAATGACATTTTTTCAGACCTTCTAACCATCTGTTTGGTGGTATACCTTGATGAAATTCTTATTTTTTCCAAAAACTTAACGGAACATACAGCTCATTTGTGTGAAGTCTTAAGCAAACTTTGGAAAAAGGACTCATATGCAAAAGCTTCTAAGTGTGAATTTCATGCCTCCTCAGTAGATTAATTAGGCTACATTATCTCCAGGGGTGGTATTGAAATGGAAAACTCGAAGGTCCAAAATATCTTGGAATGGCCAACACCAACAAACAAAAAGGCCTTTAAACAGTTATTGGGTTCTTCTAATTTTTATTGCAGGTTTATCATTAACTATTCCAGAAAGGTCTACCTCCTCACTGCTCTCACTGGTTCAGAATCCATCTTTCCTTTGCCCCTGGGGGCTCTGCAACAGTTCAAGGACCTCAAATTGTCCTTTACCAAGGCCCCTAACCTTCAAAATTTTGATCTTTCTTTAAAAGCCTTTTTGGAGACTGATGCTAGTGACTATGGCCGCGGGGCTGTTCTTACCCAAGTCTCCCCTGATTGATCCAAGCATCCAATTGCTTTTGAAAGCAGAAAAATGGGTAGTGCTGAACTGAATTATTAAATCCATGATAAGGAACTCCTGGCCATTGTATGGGCCATCAAGATCTGGAAAGCTTACTTCCTCAGCTTTTGAAGTTCTCACTGATCACTTGTCCCTTGAAAATTCTATGACCTCTAAATTATTGACTTTTTTTCAAGCCCATTGGGCTGAATTCCTATCACAATTTGACTTTACTATAGTCTATAGACCTGGGAAGCACTCCATATTTTCTGAGGTATTGTCACGTTGAGACAACATTTATCCCAAATGTGGGAATGCCCTATGCAGAAAAGAATCCAGAAAATTTCAAACAACTCTTGAAGCAGACTGACTTTGAACCTTCTAGAATTTTCTTTATTTCTACAAAACAGGTTGATGGACACTTGGAAAACTTGATTCAATCCCAGAGCCCCAATAAATAAACCCAACAGATTATTCAAAAATTACACAATAAAGAGAAATTACAGAGCTAACTCATAGACCCAGACACTGGACTCCTTATTTTCCAAAATAGAATAGAAATCCCCAAGGAGGATGAAGAACTTCAACTTGAAATACTTTGATAACAACAAGACTCCCAACTCTCTGGTCACCCTGGAAAAGACAAAAAAATTGATCTAGTGAAAAGAGATTTTCCACTGGGAAAATATGACTTCCTTTATCAAAGATTATGTTTCTTCTTTTTACCTTTGCACCAAAACAAATCCAGTCAACACCAGAAGTTTTGAATCCTTAAACCCCTACCAATTCCACATTTCCCTGGACCTCACTCTTCATGGACTTCATCTCACAGCTGCCACTATCCAATGGATTTGACTCAATCCTTGTAGTAGTTGATTGTTTTTAAAGAATGTCTCTCTTTATTAAAAAAAGAACTTATATCTCCTCTGTGGAGTTAGCTAACCTAATAATCTCCAATGTGTTCACTAAACATGGACTCCCAAATGAAATTTTCAGTGAAAGAGGATCCTTATTTGTTTCTTCCTTTTGGAAAATTGCATGTGAAAAATTACAGATAAAAACAAATCTCTCCACAAATTACCACCCTGAGACAGATGGACAAACCAAGATGTTATAGCAGATACTAGAACAATTTCTTAGGATTTATCTCAGTTATCAACAAGAAAACTAGGATACCTGGATCCCTCTTGCTGAATTTTCCTACAACAATTCCACCCACACTTCCACAAAGAAATCTCCATTCTTCACCATCTTGGGTTGACATACCAAATTTGAAAGCCTCCATTTAGTAGAAAACCAACCTGCAAGCCTTTCCCGCCTTGCACTTAGGGATTATTGTCTTCATCACTTAGACATGTCCTCTCCTCAGTACCATCTACCTCAGTCTAAAAGCGTGACACAAATAAAGCACAACATCAATGGTGCAATCAGCTACTTCCTCTGGCTTGCGTTGACCTTCCAATCTTGGCAAGAAACTCAGTATATAGTTGCAAACTTTGCGGTTAACTCCATACCGGTTGGCCATCGATTATGAGATCCAATCTCCTTCCCTGGCCAATCAACAGCCTTGGACTTCCATCTTTGGTCATGCATTGTTTGTTAGTTCGCATCTATGTCTAACTAAGCCATCATTACTGTACAGTTTGCAATTGGACTAGTCCCTACCCTGCCTACACTATTACTTCTCATTTGAATTACCTTCAAAGTCACTCCCTCCTGTCCCAATTCTTCATAAAAGTATACGCTCAGATTCTACTGTCTTGCACTTATGCTATGACCTCGGGTAATGTACTACTGCTTCATTTCCTATCCCGTTCCTGTCATTCATTGCCTCACCACTTCAACTGTAGTTAGCTCATCACCAGGTTGTATCTAGTCACTTTGGATTACCTTATAAGGGCTATCCCCTTGCCTGATGATTGTCTCCTCGGTTAGTTAATTTCATACGTTCTTGCATTTTGCTAAAACCTAGTTATCACATTGGACTCAGGTTGAGTTTCCTTCCTCGGAACACATTCCATTCCTCTTGCCATTTGTTGAGTGGCATAACCAAGTTTGCACTTCAAAACTGAGTCTTGCTATTTGCACTTGCCCTTGCACTTGGCATTCCTTTGCGCTCATGATCATCTAAGAATTGCCCTATAGTACGTGGGGTGGTCATGTAAACAGTAAATTAACTAACTCAACTAATCTATTGTAGCCTTCCAACCTATAGTAGACTTCTTTTTTCTCAATGTCACGTACACGCTCAACCGGAAACGCTTCCCTTGCACCTTACAATGATGAGATTCATTGGGTAGGGAGAACCAGCGCTCCTTGGGCCCAACAACCCTTAGATCCCGTTCCCTCTCTAAATCGCCATCTGTTGAACCCCTCAATGATCCTTGGGCTCCTCCATGGGATGCTCTGACGGACCCTCTAGCAGAATTCGCAGACTCCGACCATTCTTCCAATGAAACCTTGACTTGGGGTAGACCAGGGGTTTGCACTAATGCTCCCAAGCCCAATGCTCCAACCCTGCTTTTGACATTGATCCAGGCCCTCACTCATGGTGCCCAGCAATCTAGTCTAAGTACTCCTAGCTTTCACACTCCGGGCATGAAACAACCTGATCAATTTACGGGAGAACATCCTCATAAGCTTAGATCCTACCTACAGTCTTGTAAAATCATCTTTTCAAAAGACTCCAACAATTTCCCTTCCAATAGAGATAAAGTTATTTTTGCTTTGTCCTTCATAGGAGGTAGAGCCTTGCAGTGGTTTGAACCGTACCTCAAACCTTTGTCCAACAGCAGTCCCACTTGTATTCTCAACAACTGGGACAGGTTTGAGCAACAACTGTTCACCCTGTTTGGCGAACACAATGAAGTTTTAAACGCCAAATACAAACTTAATAGTTTAGTTATGAAGCAGAATAGTAGAGCTTCCGTTTATATTTCTTAATTTTGAACCTTGCAGTCTCGCATCCAGTGGAACAAGGCCGGTCTTCTATTCCATTTCCGAAAGGGTCTACCGGCACGCTTAATCAAACAGCTCGCAGTTGGGGGTCATAAGACAACCTTGCTTCAGCAGCTAATTGATTGAGCAATTGAGCTTGATAATGGCTATCATGACAAGAATTGCTCTTGGTGAAACAACCATGGAACGTCCACCTTGGCTCCAAGGGTGGACGACTCCTTGAAGCAAAACACAAGGAACCCAAAACCATCCAAACCAACCCCAACTTCAAACTCCAACTCAAAAGGGAATGCCGTCGCCAAAACTCCAAAGTTCTTGGACAAAGAAACCGGGATGCTTCAAAACAAGGAACGGCTAAGAAGGGAAAAGAAAGGGCTGTGTATGTATTGTGGAGGAAAAAATGATGTCGACAGCTGTGTGAAGCGGTTAGCGGGTGAAGCGGCTAAGCAGTCAAAAAATTAGCTTGTAGTTTTTCTGATACTTGCAAGGAAAACTACACATTATCTAAATCACCGCGAGTAAATATTTGCACTTGCAAGTCACTAGGTTCTCCAAGTTTGAGATTTATCCTATTCCATTCCAACAACACCCCTTATCAATTATTACTTGATTCCGGCGCTAATGTTTCCTTCATCAGTGAATCTTTTGCCACTTCCAAAAATCTTACACGTTCCAAGATAGATGAATTTCCTGTCTATTTAGTAAGTAGTGCGACTGAACCGTCTTATTGGGTTTCCCAAAAGGCAAAATGGACCTTCGCATTCTCCAATTTCCACAGCTTTGAATGGGATTTATTTGTCCTGGATATACCCAGAATGGATGATACCATTCTAGGCCATGATTTCCTAGTTTACTGGAATCCGGATGTGAATTGGCAAGAAGGAGTAATTAACCTTCAAACCTTGCACCCCCAGAACGCTAACCTTTCTGTCAATGAGGAATTAAACAGCCTACCTGAAACTGACATTGAGTTGGATGACACTTTTCCGCCAGGAGATTTGCAATATCCTGACCTTCATTCCCAAATTCCCTCTTCAGATTTAGGAGTTATTGCTTACCTATCCAGCTTACCTCTTTCCTGTTCCTTCAAAGAGAAACAGACACCAACCAAATGGTGTATTTTGAGCTCCCTAATCCTCTCGCACCATGCAAGCACCTTGAACCCGGTGCTCAAAGATGACGAGATTGAAGATTTAGAAATCATTTGAGAGTCTTTACCTTTGGTTTATCATGACTTTGCTGACGTCTTTTCAGCTGCAAAAGCAGATAAAATACCTCCATCCCGTCCTTACGATCATGAGATCAAACTTACTGGCCCACCTCCGGCACCAGGACCAGTCTCGTCTCTCTTGGCGCGAGAATCAATTGCGCTTCAAGACTACATTGGGGAAAATGTAGCAAAAGGATTTCTTTGACCAAGAAATTTTAATACTGGTTCACCTGTCCTATTTGTTCCAAAAAAGGACGGCGGACTTTGCCTTTGTGTTTACTACAGGAAACTGAACCAGGTAACACGGAAGAATGCCTATCCAGTCCCGCCTATGTCACATCTCCTCACCCTCTTCCATGGAGCTACTTATTTCTTGAAGTTAGACCTTTGAGGTGCCTATAAACTAATTTGCATTAAGGAAGGTCATTAGTATTTGACCGCAATGAGAACCCGGTTCCGCAGTTATGAGTATACCGTCATGCCTTTTGTCCTCTGTAACGCTCCTTCCACTTTCCAACATTTTGTCAATGACATTTTCTCCAATATTGTAGGTAAATAACTCATGGTATATCTCAATGATATACTAGGCTACTCAAAGAACCTCGAAGATCACATTGCACATGTGCAAGAGGTTCTGCAGCGACTTCACAAGAATGACCTGTTTGCGAAAGCCTCTAAGTGCAAGTTCCATTCCTCTTCTCTTCATTTTTTAGGGGTTGTATTCTTGCAGCAAGGACTATCAATGGACCCAGCCAAAAGAAAACGCATATTGGACTGGACCTCACCTTCTTCTGTTAAATCCCTTCAAGTTTTCCTTGGTTTCAGCAATTTCTATAGGAGGTTTATTGCGTGTTACGCCGAAACAACCATGAATCTTACTAACCTTCTTCAAAAAGACACTCCTTTGTTTTTACCAAACAAGCTGCTTTGGAGTTCAAAGCTCTGAAGAAAGCGTTCACCACTGCTCCAATACTTGCTCACTTCAACGAGCTAGCTCGCAATATTGTCAAAACAGACGCAAGCGACTATGCGATTGCAGGAGTAATCTTGCAGTTTTCTTCCTCCACTTCTCTCTTTCATCCCGTAGCTTTCAAGTCTTGCAATTTTCTTGCTGCAGAGCTTAACTATGAGATTCATGAAAAGGAACTTCTTGCAATTGTTTATTGCTTGAAGAAATGGCGTTCATACCTTTTGAGCCTTAGGGAATCCTTTGAGGTTTCAACTGATCATAATTCTTTGAAATATTTCATGAGCTCAAAAGTCCTCACACGTATACAGGCACAATGGGCTGAATACCTCTCCGAGTTCCACTTTACGATCACGTACCGTCCTGGGAAACAAGCGGTAGTTCCTGATGCTTTATCACGTTGGGATGACGTTTACCCAGGGGGGGGAGCACCTTTGCCAAAAACAACCCTGAAAACATTAGGACACTCTTCTCAACCCAATCTGCCCAACTCAGTTCAATCATTGCTTGCTTACAAGATTTGGCTTCTGAACTCCAAAAATCTCAACGCGAAGACCCCAAGTGTATCAAACTTTGCAAAAGTGCAAACTTATTAGATAGTAGTTACAGTATTGATGATAATGACTTTTTAGTCTATGATAATTGTATAGCAGTACCAGATAATTCTTGCATTAAGTTAGATATCTTTGAGTCACGGCACAATTCTCCGCTTGCTGGTCATCATGGGCAGGATAAAACCCACCAATTGATTGCACAAGACTTCTACTGGCCTGGTATGACCAAAGAAGTAAAAGAATATGTTGGCGCATGCTATATTTGCAATTGTAACAAGTCGTTGGAACACTGGAAGTATGGGCTGCTCCAGCCACTTCCAATTCCGCCTTGTCCTTGGCACTTGCTGTCTATTGATTTAATCTCTCAATTACCTCCTTCTAGTGGATATGATCCTATTCTAGTAATAGTAGATTGCTTCTCAAAGATGGCTTTATTTTTACGCAGTAATGTGACGGCCTCTTCAGAAGACTTACCTAACTTGTTCATAGAATATGTATTTTTGAAACATGTTCTCCCTGATAATATAGTTAGTGATTGTGGATCTCTGTTTGTCTCAAGCTTCTGGACCTTGCTATGCCAACATTTGAAGATCACTTGCAATTTATCAACGGCTTACCACCCGGAAATGGATGGGCAAACCAAGTGAGTTAATCAGATTCTCAAACAATATCTTTGAATGTATGTCGCCTATCAACAAGATGACTGGTCGCAATTGCTCCCACTAGCCAAATTTGCCTACAAAAACTCCACTCATTCCTCCACCAAACAGTCGCCCTTCCAAACTCTTTATGGTAGAAACCTGACTTTCTCTTCCCTTCACGTAGCACCTTCTCAACCTGCTACCAATTACCTTGAACAAATTCAATCCCTTCAATCGCAACTTTGAACCAACCTCAAAGAAGCAAACCAGCGCTATAAGGAGAAAGCAGACCAATCTTGCGCTTTGGATCCAACCTTTGCAGTAGGAGATCAAGTATGGCTTGATGCTTGCAACATTTGCAGCACTTTCCCAACTCGCAAACTCTCCAAAAGAAAGCTTGTCCCCTTTAAAGTAGAATCAGTCATCTCCCCTAACGCCTTTAAACTTACTTTACCTGCAAAATGGCAAGGTATCCACCTGGTCTTTCATGTTTCTCTCCTAGAGCCAGCTTGAGTCCTATACCCAGGCAAGACTCATCCCCCTCCTGAACCGGTCACTGTCCTTGATAATCAAGAGTGGGAAGTAAGCCGTATTCTGGATTCCAGGTTACGCAAAGGAAAACTTCAATACCTCGTCAAATGGTCTGGTTTCCATTCAAACAAAGATTGCACCTTGTGGGAACCAGCCCATCACCTTTGCAATTCACCCAATCTGATTTGAGACTTCCATGCAAGCTACCCTTGCAAAACCTTGGCAATCATGATTCTATCCCATCCAATCCCATTCCATTACATTCCACATTTTATCCCATCCAATGCCATTCGATTCCATTCCACATTTCATCCCATCCAATCCCATTCCATTCCATTCCACATTTTATCTTATCCAATCCCATTTCATCTCATATTCTATCTCATCTATTCCCATTCCATTCCATATTCCATCTCATTTAACCCCATTTTATTTCACACCATCATTCCATCAGTTAATTCCTCCATCTCACCGTGTTATTCCTTTTTCTTATAATAAAATATATATATATATATATATATATATATATTTATAATAAATAATTACAAAGTATCCTGTACTTCTTTCTCCGCATCCTCCCAATTTGCCGTCCATTCGGCAACCATGGATCAAAAAGTATCCAGGTCTTCATCGTTGATTAGTGCAGACATTCTTCAGAGAACTAGCACTTCCGTTACAATGTGCCTCTCAAAGATCTCCCTGCAACTCGCAATTCAAGCTTGC
The DNA here is from genome assembly GCA_025617555.3 of Puccinia polysora. Lineage (NCBI taxonomy): Eukaryota > Fungi > Basidiomycota > Pucciniomycetes > Pucciniales > Pucciniaceae > Puccinia > Puccinia polysora. Next base: position 24,351,322 of record CM062618.1, on the reverse strand, counting down.
TTTTGCCGAGCATTCCATCCACCTTCCTCCAAGAGCTCTTTGTACTATCTCTTCCTTTGGCCTCCCGAAGTGCCTTCTCCAATATTGTCCGTCAGCCGCCTCACATCTGTTTTGATTGGCCCTACGGCTTGCACCGGATGCGTTTTGCCTTGGCCTTCCATTTCCTCCGTTCCATCCACTCCACCCCTTCCATCTCCTTCATTTCCTTCTCCAAATTTTTCCGCTCCTTCTCTCCCTCCATTTCCGTTTCCTCCATTTCCTGATTCTCCTTCTGCTTTTTTTCCAACCTCCTCCCTTGCTTCCTTGGTTATAATTCCTACCGGTCCCGCACCGGAAATTTTGCCTTGCACCTTGGCATTCATCTGGGCCCCCGGGAGTTCAGTCAGTGGTCCCCAGTAAGGTGGTGGTGGTGGTGGTGTGTTTGTAGTATATCTTTGGAAATGAGGCAACACTAGCAAAACAAGCAGAATTACTTACTATTTTATGATCATTAGTCAGTCCAGATTAGTACTTACCAGGAACTTGAGTCCCCAAGTATTTGATCTTGGGCAACGGTGGTATCTCTTAATTAACCCTTGGCGCGGACCTACAACTTCGCATCTCCCTTGATGATTCCGCAGGACCCTTGACAGTCAACTCGACATTTATAGGGAAATTGCATGCCACTTTGCAAAGGCTACATTGCTTGCACTTGCCTCAAAGTCCTTGGATGGCAGTACTAGGAACACAAAGCTTGTTTTGGCAAATACAGTTTTTGCAACGGCAGGACAACAATGAAAACATTTTATACAAATTATGAATCTATTAAGTAATAAATTAAATAATGTATAAGGGTATACAGTAATAATTAACGACTTGAAATCAATGGGAAAATTCATCTGAACACTTGCAGGAGCTTGCGTATTTATACCCGGGCAACTGTCACGCTTTGCACTTAGGGATTATTGTCTTCATCACTTCAACATGTCCTCTCCTCAGTACCATCTACCTCAGTCTAAAAGCATGACACAAATAAAAGCACAACATCAATGGTGCAATCCTCTATTTCCTCTGGCTCCCGCTGACCTTCCAATCTCAGCAACCAACTCAGTATATACTTGCAAACTTTGCGGTTAACTCCATACCGGTTGGCAATCCATTATGAGATCAAATCTCCTTCCCTGGCCAATCAACAGCTGCGGACTTCCATCTTTGGTCATGCATTGTTTATTAGTTTGCATCTACGTCTAACTAAGCCATCACTACTGTATAGTTTGCAATTGGACTAGTCCCTACCCTACATACACTATTACCTCTCATTCGCATTACCTTCAACCTCACTTGCTCCTGTCCCAATTTGTCATACAATTGTACGCTCAGATTCTATTGTCTCGCACTTACGCTAAGACCTCGGATCTATACCACTGCTTCATTTCCTATCCCGTTCCTGTCATTCATTTCCTCACCGCTTCAACTGTAGTTAGCACATCACCAGGTTGTATCTAGTCACTTTGGATTACCTTATAAGGGCTATCCCCTTGCCTGATGATTGTCTCCTCAGTTAGTTAATTTCATACTTTCTCGCATTTTGCTACAACCTAGTTATCACATTGGACTCAGGTTGAGTTTCCTTCTTCGGAACACATTCCATTCCTCTCAATGTTTGTTAAGTGGCATAACCAAGTTTGCACTTCGCAACTGAGTCTCGCTATTTGCACTAGCCCTTGCACTTGGCATCCCTTTGCGCTCACAATAATCTAAGATTTGCCCTATAGTACGTGGGGTGGTCGTTTGACAGACTCCTCATCTCCCTTGATGACTCCGCGGGACCCTTGACAGTCGACTCAACATTTATAGGGAAATTACAGGCCACTTTGTGAAGGCAACATTGCTCGCACTTGCCTCAAAGGCCTCGGAAGGCAGTACTAGGGACACATTGCTTGATTTGGCGAATACAGTTTTTGCAATGGCGGGACGACAATGACAACATTTTATATAAATTATAAATCTATCAAGTAATGAATTAAATAATGTGTAAGGGGTATACACTAATTATTAAAAACTTGAAATCAATGGGAAAATTTATCTGAGCGCTCGCAGGAGCTTGCGTCTTTATACCCGGGCAACTATCACACCTTGCACTTAGGGATTATTGTCTTCATCACTTCAACATGTCCTCTCCTCAGTACCATCTACCTCAGTCTAAAAGCGTGACACAAATAAAGCACAAAATCAATGTTGTGATCCGCTACTTCCTCTGGCTCGTGTTGACCTTCCAATCTTGGCAACAAACTCAGTATATAATTGCAAACTTTGCGGTTAACTCCATAACGGTTGGCCATCCATTATGAGATCCAATCTCCTTCCCTGGCCAATCAACAGCCTTGGACTTCCATCTTTGGTCATGCATTGTTTGTTAGTTCGCATTTACGTCTAACTAAGCCATCATTACTGTACAGTTTGCAATTGGACTAGCCTCTACCCTGCATAAACTATTACTTCTCATTCTCATTACCTTCAACGTCACTTGCTCCTGTCCCAATTTGTCATACAAGTATACGCTCAGATTCTATTTTCTTGCACTTACCCTATGACCTTGGATAATGTACTACTGCTTCATTTCCTACCCTTTCCTGTCATTCATTGCCTCAACGCTTCAACTGTAGTTAGCTCAACACCAGGTTGTATCTAGTCACTTTGGATTACCTTATAAGGGCTATCCCCTTGCCTGATGATTGTCTCCTCAGTTAGTTAATTTCATACGTTCTTGCATTTTGCTACAACCTAGTTATCAAATTGGACTCAGGTTGAGTTTCCTTCCTTGGAACACATTCCATTCCTCTCGCCGTTTGGTGAGTGGAATAACCAAGTTTGCACTTCACAACTGAGTCTTGCTATTTGCACTTGCCCTTGCACTTGGCATTCCTTCGCGCTCACAATCATCTAAGAATTGCCCTATAGTACAAGGGGTGGTCGTGTGACACACCCACTACATTAATCAGATTCACCAGAATTAGAAACAACTGGGAGTTGAACTGGAAAATTCAATTAAAACTTATAAGAGATATGCTGACCTAAAAAGAAGCAATCTTACTGCCTCATTTCCTATTGGAAATTTTTTTTTTCTCTCTTCTAAAAATATCAAAAATAATATTCCCACTAATAAGCTTTCAGAGAAATGTTTAGGTGCTTTTTTGATTACAGAAAAGAGTGGAAAAAATTCATTCAAGCTTCAACTTCCTCAACAATGGTCCACTATTCACCCTGTGTTCCACTCCTCCTTACTCAAGCCATATCAGGACAACTCACTATCCTCCAGGCACCAACCACCAACTGAACCAGTCAAAATTGATTGGGAAGAAGAATGGGAAGTGTCTCAGATATTGAACTCAAAGGTTAAGAGGTGGAGATTATATTACTTAGTTGAATTGACAGGCTTTCAGAATTACAAGGAAAGCACAACTTGGGAAGCTCCCTCTAACCTTACCAACTTCCCTACTTTCCTTCAGGATTTCCATACACTCTATCCCTTCAAACCAAAAATATCCTCAAATTAAAAAAACTAAAATCAATTTCTTCTTTCAAAATAATATATATATACATACTATCAAAAAAATATAATAGTCAAATAGTAAAGCTAACAAAAAATATAAAATAAAATAAAAAAATAATAATAATAATAAACTCTTTTATATAAAAAAAATCTTTTTTATATAATAGTTTCTCATAAAAAAATTTTCAGATAGCTTCACACATGAAATCTTCTAACTATTTCACTCTAGAAATCCATGTATCTACTAATTTCAATTTTGTAACTTGATAAGAATTAGGACCTTTTATAGTAGTCCCCACTTCAAAAGTATGACCAGCCAAATCCAAGGTATCAGCTAGTCTTTTCTTTATCTCTTAAATATTCGTCTTTCTAGCCTCCAAGAAACCATATTTTTCTTTTAATATTTCACTAGTCCAACCTTTCTTCAGAACTTCCTTTAAACTTGAATTTAAATTCCCAGAATTCCTTCAATAAACTTCTAAATATTGATTGACTTGATCACCATTTTAAACTGAAACTTCTCTAAATCTCCTTCCTTCCATCATCTCCAACTTTCTTTCTCCATTTTTTATTTCTCAAAATCAAACTTCTGCTTCATTTGCCTTCTCAATTCCCTTCTTTCTTTTTCTTCTATCTTCTATAAACTTCATCTTCAAATCTCAGTCCTTCATCTTTCTCCTCAAATATTGTAAGTGCAAAGAGTCATCTGATTGGACCCCATTTTCAACAATGACTTTTCTTTCTTTCCCTTTACCTATATCTCTGATTTGTTCTCTTTCATCTCCCAATTCACTCACTTCCATCTCCCAACTTCTCTTGGGGTCTTCATCTTCTTCCTTGCTTTGAAACTCATCTTTGACCCTTTGAGGCAGAGGTTCATCGCTTTGACAATTTACTTCAAAGCTTCAACCTTCAACACTTCAACAAGCTGCTTTGACACTTTGAAAAACCCTTTTGACAACCTTCTTTGACGGTTCTATGACCTCCTTCAAGAGTTTCACAGCCCCCTTTCACACTTTGATTTCCTCCTTTAAAGTTTTGATGCTTTGACGTCCTCATTTGACAGTCCAACGCAAAGGTTTAATGCTTCAACCTTCAACACTTTGACAGCCTCCTTTGATGTTTTTGACTGATTCAACAATTTCTCTATTTTTTAGTCTCTTCAAAGGGACCTCAACCACTTCATTTTCTGAGTCTAAGTGAGGGGTACCCCACCTTACAAATGCCTCCCTGCAGTCTTCCACTCAACGCCTCAATGTACCATCTATTGCCAAATGTCTGGTTCAACACAACACCTCCCTCTTCTACTGGGCCTTCTTCAACATTCCCTACATCAATAAAACTATTGGAACCCACACAGAACTAAAAAACCTCCCACATAACAATCTGGAAACACTTACCTGAAGATTCATCCAAACTGGACAAATAGGCCTAATTCATGGGATCATCATCTGGAACCTCCTTCACCTCAAAAGGTTGGATCTTCTCCAGGACCCATAAGGTTGACCCCATGTCCTTCCTGACTTGATTATCCATATCAAATACTCTTCCTTATTTTCTACAACTTTCACACTTGGCAGAGTTATGCTTGAAAGTGGTGGTACAGATTCTTCCAAGCTTAATGCATCTGTCACAGCATGGGTAATATTGTTGGACTGGATAGTAGTTGTTGGTCTTCTCCATTGGGTAGGTTTGTGAAGGTGATCTGGTGAAAGGGGATAAGGATGTTAATAGGGTAGATGGTGGTGATGGTTGTGGGTAGGGTGCAGGAAAGCTTAAGTGAGACATGGATGAAGGAATACCTGGATGGCCTCTGCAACCTCTCCTTTTTTGGTCATCAGGAGCGGCCCTCCTTTTCACCAGGGGGTACGGTAATACTGACACCTAAACTCAGTCTAACCCAAGTCTAATCTACTTACCTCAGGAACTTCAACCTCAGGGCTCTGTAGAATTTACAACTATATCTCCTTCAACTACATATCTCCTCAGGATCTTCAGGCCTTACATATCTACATATGGTTTAACTGTGCACAGTTGCTGTGCATTGTGCATTGTTTCTGTGCATTTTGCACATTTTCTGTGCATTTTTCACTTTTTATGTGCATTTTGCATGGTTTCTGTGCATTGTGCACAGTTGCTATGCGTTTTTCACGACTGCTGTTCATTTTGCAATGTTGCCGTGCAGTTTGCACAGTTGCTGTGCATTTTGCACTGTTGATGTGCATTTTGCACATTTTGTGGACATCTTGCACAGTTTCTGCATATTGTGCACAGTTGCTGTGCATTTTGCACAGTTGATATGCATTGTGCACAGTTCCTGTGCATTGTTCACAGTTACTGTGCATTGTGCACAGTTGCTGTGCATTGTGCACAGTTGCTGTGCATTTTGCACAGTTTCTGTGAATTTTGCACAGTTGCTGTGCATTGTGCACAGTCGCTGTGCATTGTGCACAGGTTCTGTTTATTGCACACAGTCACTGTGCATTGTGCGCAGTGACTCTGTATTGTGCACAGTCACTTTGTATTATGCACAGTCACTCAGCATTGTACACAGTCACTCTGCATTGTGCACAATCACTTGGCATTGTGCACAGTCACTCTGCATTGTGCACAGTCACTGTGAACCAAAAAAATGTTAGGGAATGAAAATAACTTCAACTATAGATTGCACAGAGCTTCAACCAGAGCTTCCTTGATGGCACTTGCTAGCATGTGCCACTACTTTTTTTTTGGTTTCTCCTTCTACTACATATCTCCTCAGGATCTTCATGAATTAAATATCTACATATAGTCTAGCCTCATGCATCATAAATATAGACTCCATAGGCTTGCACGTACTCAATCTCTCAGGTTCTGCATATCCTCTAACCTTCTTCACGCTGTCTATCCCATACTTCATTATGGTTTATCCTTTGGGAATACTTATGTACATCATCTTGCAGATTGTATCACATAATCTCTATACTTAGTGAATAGTGTCATTACCTCCATGGACACTGTACATCCTCTCACTGTAAATTCCCAGCTTATACAGCCAGACTTGTAGCCTAGCCCCAATTTAGTAAGCAGCCTAAACCCAATGTAGTAGAATAACTGATCAGTCCTCTCTGTTACCTTGACTGTTACATTGTCATCACATATGTAGCCTGAGCCCCAAGCATCTGAACCTTTGTTGTAGTCCAGCCTCCTGTCTATTTAAGCAGCCCTTCTATTTCTTTTCCTGATTTTCCCCCAAGAAATCAGTTTACTAATTCTTACTAGCAATACATCCCAGAAATTTTCATTCAGCACCTTAACTCCAATTCAATCATACTCTTCTCCTTGTAGCATCTTCCAGGATCCTTGCCCTCAAAACCTCCTGAGACAGGAGTACCATTGGTGCCAAGCCCTTCTTGCATTAAGCAGCCTTTTTGAAAGAAGTGCCGTCAAGGAAACTATTTTTAAAGCTTCTCAAATCTCTACTTTAAGGCCATATGTTCATGCTCTAAGACATTTTTGTTGCACGTTCACTACACAAAATTAACAGTGAATGTGCATTGGAGCTTGGATCAATTTTGACCTGAGCGTGCCCAAAGCTTTACCTGATCTTGGTAAGAAATTGGGAATCAGTACCTTGATGGCAATTGCAAGCTAGTCATATGCAGGTTTCTTTGGTGATTATGATTTAAAAGTAAAGAGGTATTTTTATTAGGGGATATTATACCAATAGTTTATTTTTTATTAAGATTCTGGAATTTAAAAAAAAACCATATATAAACGGGTAATTATAAATTGACACCTCATTAAGCTGGTCACACGGTTAAAAAAGGACTGTGTGGCACGCCACGCAGTACAATCCAAGCTGTGTAAAACCCCCCATGGCTCAAGGAGTTGTGCGGCCCACCCACTCTGGTCTGCCACTGTGTGGACTTCCACACAACTACATTCAAGTCCTGTGGAGTTATAAACAGCTTGAATGTACTTTTGTGGCATCCCACACAGAACTGGATTGCGTTGAGCAAAAAAAAAGGAATGAATGGGTACTAACACAACCCATAAACTAAATAAAGGTTCCAAAAAAACACAAATCAACCATAAAATCAAAGAATGTTCATGTTTTGTTTAAAAAAACAAAGAAAGAAAGAAAAAAATCAACATAAAAAAAAAACTGGTACTATCCAATGGACCAGCCCTAAAGTAAAAAGACCCAAAAAATACAAGTAACTGGACTAGCCCTAAAGTAAAAACACCAACAACCATACAACTAATTTGACAAGGCCATAAGTAATTTCAACTTGAATAGCCCTAAAGTAAAAGGGCCCAAAAATTAAATGAGTCTTTTGACCATCCCCAAAGTAAAAGTGCCCAAAAAAATACAAGTCTTTTGACCAGCCATCAAGTAAAAACACCAAAAAAAAATAATTTCAACTTGTGTTAAGCTGATCCCATCCCAAGCTTGACATAAGATAAGCTTGTGATGGAATCAGCCCAACACAATTTGAACTGACATACAATTGAAATGTCGTTCAAAAAACTCAATATAATGATGTTAACTCAAAACATTCAACATAATGATGTTCAAAATGTGATAACCCTCTTTCTTAATAGTACTCGCTAGCTGCATTAGAATTACAATTTATATGAAACCCTTAATTGAGCATTCTTTATGTTTCTCTAATTTTTCAATCATTTCCTTCTTAACTGTAAACAAACCATGTTCTTAATAACCAAGAGATCTAGCAATGACTCTAAATCCACAATTCCCATCTCCAATTGGATCCCAAACCTCACCCAACAATTTATGGAATTTTGTGGGTATTTGATTAAGGTATTTCACACTTGGCTCCTATCATGAAACCTAACTTAGTATTCATTTATTTAATTAGATTAATTAAATTAATACTAACCAAAGATGAGCTTCTGGTTGAGCTTTGCTGCATGTTATCTTCCTCTGAAGAGGATTCTGATTCCAGATTAAGTGATCCTGATTCACTTTCAGTCTTTTCCTCTGAACTATAAAATTCAGATTCAGATTCTGCAAACTTTGACTAACAATTTATCATTAGTTAGTAACTAAGTTGATTAAACCAAAAAATGAACATATCCAAAACAAAAAGACATAAAATCTTTTGTCTTTTCTTGTTTGGAGCCCTTCTAGTCCTTTTTTCCCCCTTGAGTTTTTTTCAACAAACTCAAACTGGGAAGGTTTTTGCCTTGTATCTGTCAATTTTGGCCTGCCCCTACTTTATTGTAAGACTGTTGATTCAATTCTTGGCTTCAATTGATATTTTGTATTCTTCTGAATGATATACTCTAATATTTGGCTTGGCTCATGATCTGAATATTCCAAGATCATTGCATTCAATTCTTTATTTAACTAAGGAATTCTTAGCATTTAATTGAAATTGAACTTGAAAATTTCAAAAGAATCAACCATTACTGAATTAGGAATCATTAATCAATCACATTAATGAAAAAGAATTAATCAAAAAGCATTAATCAAAAAGCATTAATCAAAAAGCATTAATCAAAAAGCATTAATCAAAAAGCATTAATCAAACAGCATTAATCAAAAAGCATTAATCAAAAAGCATTAATCACATAGTGATTTGAATAATCCAACTTTAGCAATCCAACTTTAGCCAACTTACTGAACTAGACCTGCAAGGGTCATAGTCCAACCTCCACTGAGGATGAACATCTTTGGGTACCACAGATCCTCTGAATGCTAGATTGTCACCTCTTTGGTGGGAACAGGGCGATCCATATAGTCTTGGAATATCACTTGGTGCACACTTTGCCATCATTATAACATTTGAACTTCTTGAGTTTTACCCTAATAAGATGAATTTCCTCTAAAGACAATTCGTAACCCAATGGTAACATTTCAGGAGGAAGAACTTTCCCTAACTTCATTTGAGAGTTATGAAGTGATGCACGAACTGCTTTAATTTGATTTGAAACTGTTCCTTCAAGGCTTTTCAAAAAATTCAACCGGTTTACCAAAGAGTTTGCAAGGAATTGTTTGAGACTTGCATGGGCCCCTTCAATCTGAGATGTTTTTTTGTTTCCAGACTCTGGGTTTATACAAGACCACCCTGTTTCAAATGTCTCTTTGATAGGGAAAATGTTATTTTCCATATACTCAAGTATATCCCCATAGTCTTTCAAGAAACACTATACAAGTCAAAAGTTCAGAACCCAAAAATAGGAAGAATAAGAACCAGTGATTTGGACCTACTCTGAGTTCCAAATCATTGACCTCTGCCTCCTCCTTTGTCTTTGAGGTGCCATAATTTTCCCACAGAGTCATAAAGCTTTTAAATCACTCAAAGTCATTAGCAAAGCACATTTTACAGTTTGCTTGTATGTTTTTAGACAATTGCCAAGTGAAAAAATGTCTTGATCACTCAGGGAAACTAGATTCAATAGCACAAATCAGTGCTTTTTCATGGTCTGTCACAAAGAATTTTGGAAGTCTCTCAGGATCATAAGCCAACTCCTTTAATGCATTTACAGACGAACTGTAGAACTCAAACTATTCTTTTTTTTATAAGAAAAAGAGCTTTTGTGAAAGTTTTGTGATTGATTTTCATTCCTAAAACATGCAATAAAGGGGTTTTGTGCTTAATTGTCTTATAAGTAAAATCCAAAATAGAAATATGATAGAATTGTGTTGAAAGCTTTACCGCCTCTGGATGTGCTAAGTACAGGGCATCCAAGTGACTCTCTTCACCAAACTTTGACCGTTGAATCCAACTTGTTTCTGAAAGCTTTTCATAGAGTACCTCCATAACACTTTTTCCCTTTAGTTCTGCAAGGGTTACCTTCTGCTTAGTTTTATAGATTGTTTGATCATCAACATAATCCCCCCATAAATCTTGCTCAATTTTCTCTCCATTTGGAATGTATTGAGCTCATCATTCATGCCTTCTACTAGATTTTCTAAGGACACCCCCAAGATTCTCCTCATTTGAGGATGCCAGAGGGATGTTCAGATGGTTGATGGTTATGTTGGGTTTCTTTTTAGGAGAGTCGCCACAAGGTGTCTGCCTTCGTGTGGCTTGCATGGATTAAAGACTTTCACCCAAGCTTCATTGTGTGAGTTTGTCTAGACTATTTTGTCAGAATATTTCCTGAATAGGAAACATGTCTTTCACAGGCTAAATCCACATATTGGTCACACTTTTAGTTGAAAACTGTTGAACGGTAACCATGCTTCATTGCCCATTTTTGACAATAGTTTTGTGTCTATTCCCTATTATGAAAAGCTATCAAGGAAGGTGGGTCAAGTGGATCTTCCATAGTTACATAGTTATATTGATGGCAAGCACTCCATCAGTTTTAATCAAATTAAATAAGGCAAAGATGAAGTAACATAAAATGTCACTAAAAACCAGAGGTCAAATCCCACTGTGAAATTTTTTTCCCTCAATTGTCACCCTTGATGAGGATGCAATTGGGGCTTCCAATGTTTCATTAACCAAATCCTTTTTTTCTTTTTCTAAATCTTTTTTGATGGCGCTATCAATGTAGACCTTCCACGCAGCCATATCAGAAGAAGGAGGTCTTGCCACTCTTCCCATGAAAAAAAATGCAATGGTATACTTCAGTATTCAATACAACATTCAATTGAAAAAACAAAGTGTGCTGACTTCCAAGTTGAGAAAAAATTGTTTGCAGATTTTTATATGATTTATGATTTCAGTTTTCACTTTGTTAAAATGCGGATGCACTCAGGTAATGTGCATAGGAGTGTGTAATCCAAATGGGATGCAAAAATGTGCCTCCACGGCCCATTGGACATCACATGGGCCACGTGGGCCTATGTGGGTGTTATTGGTTTTGGGCATTTGGGCACCAAAACACATTTTTATGGTCTTTTGGGACATGGGCCCTCACGGGACCGCCAGGGTGGATGGGCCACCCAGGCCAGATGGGCTTATTTGGGCATAAAAGGGCCCAAGCTTTATTATGGACATACTTGGCCAGACGTGCTGGCTCGCCAAAGTATGTAATTCTTATGATTTGGGCTTGGGGAAGCCCATTGGGGCCGCCGCCTGTGTTGCAGCCCGCTCAGGGCCGCTGCCCATGTTACAGCCCGCTCAGGGCCGCTGCCCGCGTCGCAGCCCGTTTGGGGCCGCCTGTGTTCCTTGGTACGGCCCACGCGGGGCTTTCGTGGGGCCAAGGGATCCAGCGCGGTGGGATGCAGCGCGGGCCCAGCTTCTTGCACCCGGCAACCAGCGCCACGGAGCCTGGGGTGGCGGCCCCGGCTTGCTCCCCCTCCCCTTGCTTGCGGTCGCACGGGCAATGGGGGTGAGCTGGCTGGTTTGAACCAGCCAGCAACCAACCGCTACAGTGCGGTTGGTCAGGGCAGGGGGGACCTGACCACCCCCTTGCCCAAGGAGGTGGTGGCGCCGGTGGCAAGCTGAGCAACCGGCAGGTGGGGGGGAGTTCATCACCCCTCCACCATCAAACGGTTGAAGAGACCAATTAGGGGCGCTCTTTTCCCCCCCCTTTACCAAGGGGGAAGAGAAATGGGCCTGGGAGGACCTGATCCCCTCCCAGGCCAACTTATTTGACAAAGCCCTGGGGGTATTGACCCCCAGGGCCCCTGGTGAGGGGATTTGACGGCCCCCACCAGGGATTTGAGAGAAAGAGGGGGGGGACAGCATTTCCGCTGGTCACACCCCCCCATGTGAGTCTGAGACTGGACCCAGGTGTGCTCTGGGTCCCACCTGGCCCATTTGAGGGGCCAGGAGATGGCTGCATGAGGCAACCAGCCTGTAAACAAGGCAATGAGGTCATCATGGCTGGTTGTAACGGACAACCAGCCAAGGGGATTGAACAGTTAAGGGGCTGGTTCAGCCCCATTGAGGTGGAAACACCAGAAATAACCAGAATAAGCTGGTTGTAAGGGTACAGGGACTGATGCAATGTGGGCTGATGTAGTCCAAACCAAGTAACAAGGCCAGTAGAGCCTGTCGAGCTCTTTTGGGGCGGAAAATTTGCCTTTTGGCTTTTTGTATCATGGGCTCACAAGAGGCCAATTATTTGTACTTAAGGAGCTCTTCTCCCTGCTGTTTTCCATCCATTCATTCATCATTCCAATCAAATTCATCCAAGATATTGCCCCATTGTGAGAGCCCCATTAGACAATATTGACGCCCAGTGTCCAGCATTTCTTTTGATTTAAATACTGCTCATTTGCCTAAGCTAATTGCTGGCCATAATTCTAACACACTTTAATTTCACTTTGATTTCAATTTAATTTATCTTTTGGATTGCTAGGTGTGCAACAACAGTCCCACAAATTATCTGTTAATGCCAAATTTGGGTTGAAAGAACCCAAGTGTGGTCCAGGGGGTGCCCAAAAATCTTGCACAACGTCTGGGGGTTGTGCACCCCCAAACACGGCTCCTACAAAACCCCCCCGGGGTTGCGCGTGTTTGAAACAGCCCTTTGTAGTTGTCTTTGGCCCCCCATGGGTCATTTTAGTTGTGTAGGGCCCTACACAACTACAACACAGTTGGAGCCATGAATTTAACATCATCCTATATAAACAAGATTTCATTTAAATTTCTGACTCTCATAATTTTTACAAATACCAGATGGAATAGCAAAAAAGATCATTGAAAAAAGATTTGAATCCATTCCTGAATTTACCATTTTTTTCAATGCAGAAATACTTTATATCTTCCCTATCTGATTTCCTGATTGAACATTCCAGGTAGTACCAATGATTCTTCATAAATTGGATATTTTTTCTTTTTTCCTTTCCTTGATGGGATGATCTCCCACAAATATTTTTTTCCAATTTTCCTTTTTGTTGTGAAAACATCAATTCAATTTCCTTTTTGATAATCTTAATACAATCCTTTAAAATTCCATTTTTATTTTCAATGAATTCATTGTTGTCAAACTTTGAGATTATGTGATCTATCAAATTTGCAAAGAAAACCACTATCAAAAATAAATTTTGCATTGCAATATAATCTTCAAGCTGGATTATTGATTGACTTCCAAACATTATTTCTGATTCTGTTCTACAAGAAGAAATCCAGATTGATCTTTTCCTTTCAAATTCCACTAATGATGCTTTTCTAATCCTCCTCCTTTTATTTTCCACTTCATTATCTGATATTTTGTTGTCATATTTTGTATCTCTTCTCCATCCTCCAAATCCTTGCTTCACAATATTGCCCTGATAAGAATATCTGAGAATGGGTTCAACATTTCTCATGGAATCAAACCATTCTGAAATACTAGTGAATCTAACAATATCAAAATTTTCTTTCAAGCCAGATGGTTTAAATACCTTCTCATTAATCAAAATATTTTCCAGGTTTGATAGAGAAAATATATAGTTTGAATCCAACCTATTGCCTGACTTTTGATTGAAAGAATCATCTGGATATTCATTTCCTGAAATTTTATCATAAATTTCTTTTGTTTTTAAATACCGTTGGGCTGGCTCCTTTTCTTTTCCATCCATAAAACCTCTTTTTGAGCCCAATGAAAAAGATGGATCATCTTCTTTCAAATTGTCTTGATCTGAATGAGAATTCTTCTGGCATTCATGTTCAATAGATTCAAGAACATTGATTAAATAGGGCTTTTTAGAATTTCCACAATATTTAGTTTTCTTGGTTTCAGGTCCTTTGGATTGATTGGTATAGTCTTGTGGTCTGCCATACCAGTTTGGCTTTTCTTTTTCAAAACAGATAGAAATTTTGCTTTGTTGTAAAGACGTTCCAAATTTTGAATGATCATTTCTCATTATGTGCGAGTCTCCAAAAATATGGCTTTTTTTGTCTTTGTGCAGCAATTTTGGGTCATCTTCAAGCCTTTTCACGTGATTGGATTGAAAATCAAGATCTTCTTCAGAGAAATCATAGGGAAACTTCTTTTCTTTTGACCTGGTTTGCACCGGAGATAATTGGGCTGGATTCATTGCAATGTGGGAATTGTGGATTGGGTTAATTACACCAAAATTGGCATTAAGCGGGTAATCCGTCATCAGCTGTACCTTTGCTGATGGGCCCCGACACCCCACATGCAACTTGTTGTTCACCATATAAATTTGGTCATTCATTTCGAAGCTCATTGGTTCATTTTCTGAAAACGGGTAGTGATCAATGTTGCTTGTGTGCCCAAGGAGAGTTTGGGTCTCTGGGTGAAGGACCATGTAGTCCGAGAGTAATTTCGCGCTTCCAAGGTTTTTTTCACTCATTGGAAAGCTACGGATAGTTTCCGACAAAACATGTTCTGCGCCTGAGAGAGTATTGATAGCCTCAATATCTCGGTGCTCGCCTGAAGCAACATCCACTTTCTTTGGCACAATGTTTTCTGTTTTCCCTTGCCTTAGTCGATCCTTCGAGATGCAACTATGAGGAGATTCAAACATGCCAATCTGTGGAGTTTTTGCCGAAGTTAAAGGATTCAAGTTTCTGTCTAAACTAGGCCGAATCACTGAATCCACTGCCGAATCAAGGTAGCCAATCAAACCCTTTAGGTGAGTGCCGAGAGAAAGCAGGAAAGCCCAGCGGTAAAGCAACCAATGCTTTCCCTTAATCATCGTTGTTGGCGACGCGGGCTCTTACGAAAGCATAACAGCAGGTCTGATCGCTGGTTTCGATTATCGTAAGGTCGCGCTGTAGAAACGGAGAAGCCTTGCGAAACAATCGATTGCTAAAGTTCCAAACGTTCCTTTTCCACTGTGCCCGTGGGTACCTAGCAGCCCCATGGCCCCACAACCTTCTGGTGGTGTGTTCAGCAGATGTTACGATTATTCGTTTGGATTGCGGTGACAGTTCTCCCGCTTGTGTACTCTTAGAGACTACTGCAACTTCAGTGTGATACGTGTAAAGCATTAGTTCTTGGGATCGCCCGATCATCTACTCATCGTCCGCCTGGAAGGCACCCATCGGAACTAGGAGAAAGAGCGGAAACTCCCTTTCCTCGGAGACCTTTACTCAGACTTTGCATCTGCACGGTGTGAAATTCATGGTCGCATCGATCGTTGCACACCCGGACTACTGCCAATCAAATAGTGCACAGTCACTGCGGCTACCAGCACAGTGACGCAGCGTGTTTCGATCGGGTGTCAGAGGAAACATTTTCCATCTTATTGATGAATTAGCTATGGATACATCTGCGGTAGAAAACCCAAAGAATACACTCATGAGACTTCAGAGTTATGTACATCACTTAAAATCCAAAGATCGTTCAAAGGAAATTCCTAGCTTGGATGCAACAGCCTTAAACACTTTGTCCGACAGCAACTATCCAACCAAGACTGTCTACTACTGTGCAAACTGTCGGATTTTCCCTTATCACGCTACCCACACAACGTCACCCGCGTATCCACCCAGGGGGTGCAAGCGCCCAAGGACAAACAACTGAAAGAACCTAGCCTTGTCTCAGCTGTCTTTTAAGGAGCGGGCAAGGTGATTACTGTATCTTGGTGTTAAAGTATGAATCGTCTCAAAGCTCATGTTAAGACAAGGGTTCTCGCCTCAAGATGCGAAGATTACGATCTCCATGACCCGACTGCTAACACACGCCTTCTCATCTCTCATCAAGACATCAATGCTCTCGAATTAATGGGGCATTACCCCAACGTGTCTGATAAAACTTTTTGACCGCCATTTGTCCTGTTGTACCTGCTGTTGCGATTTCCTATTTATTCTCACCTTGTTTTCCTCACATCGTGTTTTGTTCCCTGGAGAACCATAGAGCCTACTCTGTTTACGTAAATTTACTGCCTGGACACTTCTCTACCAAACTCATTTCTCCCAATCATAATCTTGTCGTGCGATTGCTGAAGTTTTAAACCTCGAGGTCATCTTGTCAGCTGTGTTCACCTTTTCCGGTACATTATTGTTTCAACTCATCTTTGTGTCTCCTGTTCTGACGTTCGGTTAATGAAAAAAACTCCCTTTTCCTTCTGCTATTTTAACACTTGGGTGTTTTAACCGCGCAAAAGAACAATATTATGATTGTCATGAAATGATTGTGTGAGACAAGGATGAAAATTAACAAAACAATTTTTTTTATTATGAAATCAATGATAACAAAATGGAATGACCAAGAAGAACAACAGTGCTTGACAACCTCCGCCCTTATATAGCACCGACTCCGTGGCCACTTAGCGTCAGGGTTGGTCAGCCGTTATGTGCAGGAACCAGCCTTCATACCCCGGTATTGTGGTTCAGTAACAATTGGTCCGGCACCATGCCCTTGGTTGGGCCTGTAGTTGCTTGCCTACTCAATTCAACCTCTGGTTGCTTCCAGTGAAAAAGTTGGAAGGATCCCAAGTGCTTCCTCTTGGCGTGCAAGTGGCATGCCATGGCAATTTCAGGTGAATCTTCACATCCCCCCTTACTAGGTACAACCGGCACCCCTAGGACTTCAAGTAAGTTAGAGAGAAGAGAAGGCTCCAACAAGGGCTTGGTTAAGAAGTTGGCCTTGTTCTTCCCGGTTGGTATGTGCCTTAGGGATATGGTATTTTTGGCAACCAGCTCCCTGATGAAGTGGAGCCTGATATCAATGTGCTTGCTGCGGAAGCATTTGTGGCTGGATAATGACGCGGCAATTTTGTAAGAACTTTTATTATCAATCGCAATGTCAGCAGAAGTTGTCTCCAAACCTTTCAGTTCCTTAAACAGCGTCCAAAGCCATTTTGCCTCTTTACAGCCATCTCCAAGGGCTTTATACTCTGCCTTGGTGGTCAAAAGAGAGACCATTTGCTGGCGGTACGAGCGCCAGGTCAGCACATGCCTACCCAGCATCCCAATCATACCTGTCCAAGACAGTTGGGTTTCCAGGCAGTTGGCCCAATCTGCATCAACATAGATGGAGACACAAGATTTCCCATCCATTGAGAAAGAGAGCCCCTGAGTCTTTGTGCCTTTGAGGTACCGGAAGACTCAAACAGCTGCCAGGTAGTGGGACTCTCCAGGTTCATTGAGATACTGCAATAGGATGCTGACAGGCAGGGAAATGTCTGTTTGTGTCAGAAAACAGAGGTAATTGAGAGATCCTACAATAGCTTGGTAGTTGATCCCCTTCAGGATGAAAGTCTTCCTCTCGGTGGGTGTTGCTGCTCTGAGTTTCAAGCCAGGGTCCATTGTGCACAAGGTTGGGCTATGGTCTTGAAGGCCACATTCTGCAAGCTTCCAATATATGTACTGCTCCTGATTAATTTTGATGCAATATCTGTTGTGCTTCACATTCATCCCCAGAAGGAAGCTGACTGGACCAATTTACTTAATTTAAAACTTGGCCTCTATCTGTCTCCAGAATTGCAAAGGGTCCTTGCTTATGATTACTAAGTTGTCAAAATTGGCATAAACCCATGTCTTGGCCATAGTACCACCAAGGTTACGTTGGAAGAAAACACAGGGGTCAGCCTGGGAGATTTTGAAACCAGATTTTTTCATGAATGAACTGAGCTGTTGATACCAAACCAACACGGACTGTTTAAGACCATATATTGCCTTCCTTAGCTCTGGAACCATCCCATTCCCATCCAGGTAGCCCAGGGATGGAAGGAGAGTAACATTTTTGTTGAGGTTGCATGTAAGGAAAGCGCTTCCTATGTTGAGCTGGTGCAAAGAAAGGCTGTTATTTACTGCCAAGGATATCAGCGTCATAAGCAACACTGGCCAACCAGTGGGAGCATAGCTCAGAACAAATTTCAGGCCGTAAACCTGCTGGAACCCTTGAGCGCAAATACGTGCCTTGTGCTCAATGATGCTGTTGCCAGGTACCAGCTTTGTTTTATATGCCCACGTGGACGGAATAGGGTGGTCTCCATCCATTTTCTTCCTCTCTATCCATCCACCATGGGCTTTCATGTTGTCAATCTCTTTATTTTCTGCCTTGATCCATTTCACCGCTTTGTCCAATTTCATGGCTTGCCTGCGGTACTAGGGGTTGTTGACAAAAGCCGAATGGGCTGTTGCTTCCTGAGGTAGTTTTGGATGTCTTCTGTTGTGATGTTGCTTCTGATGATATTTGGGTGTTGAGGCATCCACAGGGTGAGCTTTCTTGGTCTACTTTGGGGTCCTGGTTGGTCCTTGGCAGAATTCTGACTTGGTGGGGGATCAGATTCTGAATCAATCTCCTCCAGGCCGCGGGACTGACTTGTCAGGCTAGGAGCAAGGGATGTTTCCTCATGGTGGTCTTTGAGGTATGGTAGGAGGGAATTGATCCCTCAGGATCAGCTGACAGAATTTTGTCTCCTGTGGAGACACAGAGATCTGGGCTTGCGGCTTTTCCAGAAGGGAAGCATAGTTCATCAAAATATACATGTCCGCTCATGACCACCTTTCCATCATGTTCTCAAAAGATGCAGTATGATGAGAAGTCATTGCTGTAGCCCACCAAGATTCCCTCCCATGAAACAGGAGAAAATTTGGAGCTTATAAGTTGCTGTGGAATAACAACGTAACCTGTGCATCCAAACTGTCATAAGTAGCCCAAGTTTGAAGTTTTTCCAAGAAATAACTTGAGAGGAGGCATGCTAGTCTTGCTCAGTGGAGGTAGTAAGTTGGTAATGGTCATTGCTGTCATCACGCCTCTCCCCACCATTCCCTGGCCAGGGACAATCCAAGGAGAAGGAAACAAGCCATGTTAATGATGGTTCTATTTGCCCTTTCCGCAATTCTGTTGTGTTGCGGAGTATAGAGGGGAGACACATTATGCTGAACTCCACTGGAGCCGATGAGATCTTTCAGGTTAAACCCAAGGAACTCAACCCCGCCATCACTTAAAATCCTTTTTGAATTGTTGTTTGGTTTGTTTTTCAACCCAAATATTGAAGTTTTCAATGGAAAGAATACTGTTGATTTTTGTCTTTAAAAGCATTAAATGTATGTACCTGCTGAACTCATCTACTATGATCAATAAGTACTGCACCCCGCTATTTGTGGATGGGGTTATTGGGCCCACCACATCAAGGTGAACAACATCTAATGGCGCCATAGCTTTGTCAAAATGTCCCTTGAATGGAATTATGTGGATTTTTCCTTTCATACACGTCAGGCATGAATGGATTGGCGCTTTTTTGGTAGGAAGGTTGGTTGATATACAACGTATCCTTGCGTGGCATAGATGGTTTTGCCATTTAATGGATTGGTTGTGGCTTTCATGGGCTGAGTAAGCCAAGGCGGTTGTGGGTTGGTTTGCAAAGCTAACAGATCTGTGGAAGCAAAACACGCCGTTCTCAATGGAAAATGGGAAAGCAACATTGCTGAACTTGAGTACCTTTGAGGAGGAGGAGCTGATAATGTTTCCTCCATTGAGGATAATCCTATCCAATGATAACAGGTTTTGCAAAAGATCTGGGACAAATAGGAAACTACCAATCTTCACCACATTGCCCCAACTGTTGCTTAATTCTGCACCCCCAATGAATGCTGTTTCCGTTGACGCGTTGCTGTTCCCTGGTTCAGTTGGAATGCGGCATGGGGAAGGGTTGATAATTGTCAGCTCTCTGATACCAGGAACCTTGCAGTCCTTTAGCTACAGAGAGTGATAAAAATACTGGAATAATAATAATTATTATTATTCCAAAAATAAATGCTTAGAGGCTCAAATAAATAATATAATAAGAGCAGTGGCAAGGTTTAAATGGTTTGGTAATAAAATTTTTTCAATATGTATATAAAAGAGGGGCCGCAGTATTATACTACTGGGGGTCTTTACAGACAAAGCAACCTCTCTTCAAGGGGCCTCCTTAGGCAGTTTAAGAACCTTGGAATGAAGATAGGTGCCTTAGAAAGGGCTTATTCCACTAATGGCCGGGTATAACAGCACACTGGCCTAGACAGGAAGGGAAACACTCACTCTGAGCACTTTATCAACAAAATCCTGCAATAATAGGAAGGGTTTCAGAGCAGATGGGGTGGATTGCCTGACTAAACTTCAAGGGTTGATTGGTTTTAAGAAATAAATAATAATACTACAGACTTGGTCATAAATCACTTGGTTAGACTCTTCATAAGCACTTGAATAACAATGAAACGTTTTCTGATTGATAATAACAATTCCTGGTAAACTGATGATGGAATAATGGATCCAAAGAGGTCTGTATAAATACCTTTTTGGGGTGATTTTGAGCTCCTCAGGTCGCGTAGAGAGCGTTCTGCTCATGGGCTGAGGCTGGAAAGCCAGTAAGAGCAAGATTGGCACTTCCACGCGGTGTTGTTAGTCAGCTGAACATATATCTGCTGGATTTCTGTACTATTTTAGCCACAGGATCTGTCAATCTATTATGGCATTAATTTAATCATTCTGCACTCATCCTGCATTTGTACTATAATTATAGCTTTAAAGTGAAGATATTTGGACTTTTACTGATTTTCCATCATCTGCTGATCACGTTGATAATTTTCAATAATTTTTATGAACACTCCTTGTAGTGTTTTGTGGTCTTTAAAGATCAGAGTCAATGATTTATGTGGTAATCCTTGATCTTTAATTTATTATTAAAAAATGTTCTAAACTTAATTTTTATTAATTTTAATTAAGTTTTGATCCTTTAAGATCATTACTAATGCATATTTCAACTTGTTACATATGCCAGGCAACCCTAATTAGGTTGTAGCTCTTTTGAGCGGTACCTGGTTGTGAGATTAGTCACGACGGATCCAGACGGGGGGATCAGTCAGTTCAGATGTGCGCAGGGTAGGATCCACTGCGTGCGTGGCAGAATTGGCTCCGCGCGGGTCTCTGGTACAAGGAAAACTGCTACTATGAGTACGTAGGGGTATGTAATGATGCGGGGCTGCGCGCGGGAATTGTGACATAACACATTTCCTTGTTTAACTCCTAAAATATACACAACACCTCAATTCTGAGTGAATTTTAGGTGTAAACCCTATACGTGATAAGAAATGTGAAATATTAGAATGGCCAAAAGGTGCCATACTGGTGTTGTAATTTTTAGTACTTTTCTTTTTAATTATTTTAAAAATGTAAGGACTTGGATTTCAAGGGTGGGGTCAGTGAGTGACCCTACCTAATTTTGGGTGAGGAATCCATTTTGTTAATAATATTTATGAACTTCTCAATCCTTCTTTTGTTAATTGAGATATTCTTTATTTTTATAGTTTTGTGTTGCTATGACAGGTTGCTCTATACCTAGTAGCAAGCTGACAGTAAGCACATCAAGTCTGTTGAATATGTGATTGGTTGCCCCAGAATCAAGGATTAGGGTCTCTTTTGCTGTGCCAAGCGCCATGAGGGTCATTGCAAAAAAATGCTCTGACAATACTGTCTCCCTTGCTGTTGTCTTCTCTCATTGGTGTGTTGGTGTGGGATGTAGCTTGTCTTGAAATGTGATTCCTACCCCCGGATAAGGCCCTGATTGGTCTTAGACCAGGGTGAAGTGTCCAGCCATGATTATCCAAGTGTGTTGCCAGGGGTAATAAATTCCATTCTTACATCCTTCTGGTGGGTGTTTCCTGGTCTTGCCTTGAGAGAAAAAGAGATTAGCAGTTTTCTCCTCATGAGGTTTTCTGTGAAAAGGACTGTTGTTGCATAATGAAGGCAATCTATCCATGAGAAACTCAGACAAGGTGCTGGTGTTACCTTCAAGTGACAAGGGCCCAATTAGACTGGGTCTTCTTTCTCCAATCTGCGCCATGATTGTCCTGCATATTGCTTGTTTGGTTTGTTTGAAACCAATGGAGTTTAACTGCTTTAAGCAGCTGTCTACCTGATCCAGAAACATCCCAAGGTCTCCTGAATATTGAAGGGTGGCCCACATTCTTGTGGCTTATGGAGTTGATTTTGCAAATGCATTGTCTAGACATTTCCACATGTCATAAGAGTTTCAACTGTTCTTGTTGGTAACCATTGTATTGTAGAACCTTTTTCTCATTTTCTGGACAATGATCCATGCAGTCTTGTTCAGCTGTTCCTTTAGCTTAATGGAAGGAGTGGGGCCAGGATCAGTCAGCCTTATTTCCACAAGTTTCTTATGACGCAAGTATTGGTTATCTTTTGTGTCCACGTAGGATATTTGCTGGCTCTGTTGAGGAGGGGAATGCAGGTGATTTCTTCCTTTGACGGATTTGAGGTCATTGTGCAGTGTTTGGGATTTTTGAGTAGGGAAAGAAGGTGCGCAGACTTTGACTGTTAATCTGAAAGAACCTAGCCTTGTCTCAGCTGTCTTGTAAGAAGCGGGAAAGGTGATTATTGTATTTTGGGTGTTTTACCCGCGCAAAAGAACAATATTATGACTGTCATGAAATGATGGTGTGAGACACAAGGATGAAACTTAAGAAAACAATCTGTTTTATTATGAATTGATGATAAAAAAATGGGATGACCAAAAAGAACAACAGTGCTTGAAAACCTCTGCCCTTATATAGCATCACCTCCGTGGCCACTTAGCGTCAGGTTTGGCCAGCCTTTATGTGCAGGAACCAGCCTTCATACCCTTTTATTGTGGTTTGGTAACAATTGGTCAGGCATCATGCCCTTGGTTGGGCCTGTGGTTGCTTGCCTACTCAATTCAACCTCTGTTCACTCCCAGTGAAAAATGTTAAAAGGATCCCAAGTTTTTCCTCTTGGCGTGCAAGGGGCATGCCAAGGCAATTTCAGGTCAATCTTCACAACAACTTGTAAACTTGGTGCCATCCCGGATACCTGTAAGAACACATCTCATACCTAAACTCACGGATTCCCAGTTGGACCAACTAGTCAAGCTCATCTGCCCTCAACCCTGGCTTTATCTTATCAACAGGTCACCAAGCCTGAACTTGCCTATGCACAAACCAGAAGCCACTCCAATCTCACAAGAAGCAACTGACCAGGGGCCCACAACGTCATCTCAACAGGACTTTTCTGCCCAAGAACCAAGCACCCTGAACCCTAACAAACAGATACTTAAACACCCCCATTGTAAGCTTGCTATCTTCACATCTGCATGATAAATCAATCACATCCATCAAATTGAAATTTGATCTTATTGAATACTTCATCAGATTATCAGAAGCCCTAAAACAAACATCTCATTTAGCTTTGCACTCTGCTAGCTCAAGATCACTTATCCTTGACTATGGAAGCCGGAGGAAGATCTTTTTCTCCAATTGCCAGCTTAAGGCTACTCAACTAATCAATATCCGCCTTCATCTGTATTCTCCCATTCCCTTTATCATGACCTCTGTACTCCTTCATTTCTCACTCATCATACAATTTCCTTATTATTTTCCTTTACCATTCTCCATTTCTTGTTTTATTCAATTTCCTGCACACAACCATAGACCATTGTTTTCTGCTGCCAGGTTGGTTTGATTGGTTGCACTACCACTATTCTTATTTCTAAAATAAAGCGCCTGATGAAATGAAGTGTTCTCAGTTTTGAACATTAAAATCTTACACAAACAGTAAGCATAATCCAATGTTTACCACCCACAAAGAAAAAGAATGATAGATTGAACTCCCCCACTTAAGACCAGAGAAAAGGAAAACAGAAGAATACAAAGCCGCCTCTGCACATGTAACCATTGCCTTTGCGTACCACATCAATGGCTTTAATCAATCTAATGTCCCTGCTCACTCAAAGAAGTCAAACGCCATTATTGATTGTGGGGAAACTCACCATATGTTTCAACACTCCGCTGACTATGTTAATTTAAAATCTTCCAAAACGTGGCCTGTAAAAACGGCCTAAAAAAGAATTCAGTTGCTGGCTTCAGGCAAAGGAGATGTCATCATAAATTTTGGAAACATCACACATTGTTTAGTCCATTGATTATTTGATCCCAGACTTAAAAAAAAATTGATAGCCCTTTTCCCCCTCATTGACAATTCCATCTCAATCAGAAAAAATAACATTTAATTTACAATATTTGATGAAAGAAAGGCCCTTCAAAGTTAGAAAATTTTCAATAGATTGATGAGTGGGAAATATTCTGAGCCAAGGACTTTTCTCACCTTGGCTCACTCTCATATTTGGCAACAGCAACTAGGCCATCCAAATGATCAAATGCTAAGGTCAATGGGTTTTACTAGTAAAGTTTTTGCAGAATGTAATGTCTGCCAAATTTCAAAGGAAATGGAAAATCTTTATCCCATTACCTTCAAAAGACTCAGCACACCTCTTGATTGTATTTACTGAGATTTAGTTGGATCAATAAAAAGGTGTGGTGTTATATTTATAATCTTGAATTGGGAACTGGGTTGGGGGCTGTGTGCTCAGCAGTTGGATGGTTCAGACTCAGCATTTGGTGTGGTTTGGGCCCACCCCAGTTGTGGTGGGCTTCCAACCCACTTTGATGGAGCGGAGCAATTAATGGAAATAAACCAACCAATTTTGAGGGTGGCTAGTGTTGATTTCTCTGTCTATCCTGCCCTGACTCTTTTTCCTTCTAAGTCTTTATTTGTCATTTATCTTTTTCCTACCGTACTCAAACCACGAACTTGATTGAGTAGTCTCTACACTCTTGTTGCATCTCCTACTGAACCTACGCTCCTCAACCTCAATCACCAACTACGACATACAAGGTGCTATCCAAATCCACTCAACTTCTTTGATTCATCAAGAACCTGATCACGTCTTGTCCTTATTATGTGTAGGTATTCTAACTGTCTTCAACTCCACATCAAGGATTAACCAGAACACAAACCCTCTGCTTCAGATTGAATCCCTACCAGGTCAAATCGGTTACTGGATGTTCAAGAGTTTTGTGTTATAGCATCAGTGCTTTGTAAATCTCTCCCTTCTCAAACTCCTCTATAACGGCCTCTTTATTTATTCTTTCCTTTCTCCTTATCAGCCTCAGTCTGCTTGGTTCTGTTCATACTACATTGGCCATTTTACGGCTCACAGAACCCACTTCCGTGTTGGTATTTTTATCCTCTGTGAAGTTCCATCAAGATTATGCTTCTAGTTTGCTCGTTCCTTTTGAATTCTATTGAAACAAGTCTGGTTCAGGTTTCTCAGCCAACTTAAAATTTTACACAGTTAAAATCCGAAGCTCAAAAAGCTCAACCATCATGGCACCACCCTCTGAAACACCTGGACCAGGCGTAGAAAGCAACTTCAAAGCGTTGGCCCTTAAATCCCTCATGGAATCAACTCCTCTACTCACTGATCTCAACTACTCAGTCTGGGAAAAGAAAATGGAAAGGATGTTCAAAATGCGAGGTATTCTTCATCTCATCAACTCTGATAATCCACAAGAGGAGATTCCTGAAGACAACAAAATGGCCGGCTACTTGATGTCCAAGCTTGACCCAGCTACCCACACCAACATCATCACTTCTGATAACAAAGATTCCTCTAAACTCATCTGGATGGCTGCAAAAAGCCACTTCGCCTCCAGCCAAGCTTCCAACAGGGCTTGCATGTTCTTCAACTTTTTGTATCTTGGATTTGACCAAAATGACATCAATGGATTTGTCACCTCTGTAAAGCAACACTTAGGTAAAATCGACAAAGTCGGCATTGACTTGCCCTCAGATATCCTGAGTTACCTAATTCTTTTCAAGCTTCCTGACTTGCTCAAATCTATTGCTCTCAAATAATGCATTCTGACACCAATCTCACTGTCACACTTGTTCTCAACCACCTGATACAACACCAAAATGAGGTTCAATCAAAAAATCAAGAGACCTCTGACACCTCCACCGTCCTGTACCATCAAAACAATTGAGATCCAAATATGCCTTGTTGCAAAAACAGGAAACACAATCCTCAGGTCAAAAATCATCCTACTTCCTCTTGTTGGGTTGAATTCCCTGATCTCCTTCCAGAACACTCGCCGAATAAAGCCAGACACAATGCCAAAAAGAAAGATGCAGCCCATTTTCTTTCATTCTTCTGCGCTCTCAACCACAATTGTCAGCCTGGAAACAATTTTTTCATACTGGATAGTGGCTGTTCAATCCACATGTTCAAAGATAAAAGTCTCTTCAGCAATATGATATTCCAATCCGGCCTAAAAACAATTAAGATTGGCAAGAAGGGGAGCAATTTGACAATCATGGGATTAGGTACCACCAACCTCTCTGTCAAGAACTGTACTCTCTCTCTCTCTCAGACGCTGCTTGGGTTCCAGAAGCTACGGTGAACCTTAAATCCATGGGAGCGCCGCTGAAGAAAGGGTGCACTATGTCTGTAAATACCAATTCTACTATCCCTACGTTCTCAGTCAAATTCAATGGAAAAACTGTGCTAGACGGATCTATTCAGAACAACCTATTGGTAACAAATTTCATGCCTCCTCTCAGCATCAAAAGCTGCTACTTAGCCCAAACTGAACTGTACAAGCTACATACTAAACTTGGTCATGCCGGTCTGGAAAGGATAGAGAAACATCTAGGCCATAGTCTTGAACAAGAGGACAAGGACAACTTTGAATGCGTGGCCTGCAGGAAATCTTAAATTTCAAGAACTCCGTTCAGCTTCAAACAGACACACCCAAACAAGCCTTTGACAGACTACATCTTGACCTGATGGGGCCTCTGAGTCCTACGAGCAAAGGAGGAATGAGATATACCCTTACGGTAGTGGACAACTTCTCCGGCTACTTGTTCAGCTTCCCCTTAACATCAAAGGACGTGACTCCAGCCACAATCATGTTCATGATCAACAATGAAGCTAAGAAACAAGGCTACTATCCCATCAAAATTGTCACTGACGGAGGCAGTGAATTCCTCAACAATGCCCTATCCGCATATTTCAAATCAAAATCAATCCTCCATCTATTCAGAAAACCCTACCATCTTCAGCATAATGGGAAAGCAGAACGTGAAAACAGGACAATCATGGAGTCCCTTAGAGCAGCTTTCAGTGAATCTCTCATTCCAAAAAACTACTGGCACGTATTCATCCAAAGCTTCTGCTTTGCCTTGAACCAAATCCCAGAAAATAAAGGAGAAGAAAGTCCTTGGAAGCTACTGCAGAAAACCAACATTCCATCCAACTATCTCAAACCTCTTGGATCAAGAGCAATCTACCTACTTAGCAACACCGAAATTCCCTCCAAACTGTCTGAAAAAGGGGCCGAAGGTATCCTAATTGGTAACAAACCCAGGTTTCTTATCCTATAAACTGATCTCAAAGTCAGGTAAGATTGTAGATACCAAGAATGTAGAGTTCCTCAAGTCCAAGGCCTCTCCTCCAGAAAAACCCAGTGACTCAGAGCTCTCTCCTGTCAACTCCGCCACAGCTGAACCCATTGAAAGGCCCTCAATTACTGAGGACTCAATTGACACCAAAGAACAAAAACCAGCTATCTCCAAGTCAATCTCTTCCTCCGGATCAGATTCTGAATCTGATGAGACTGCTCAGTCAATAAAAACCTCTCTGCAACCTAATCTAAGGGATTGCAGATTAATAAAACCTCCTGTCAGGTATGGATACTTCAAGTCCATCAAGATCCCCTCAAACATTCACAAGGCCCTCAAATGTCCCAAGTGGATCCCCTCAATCAACAAAGAACTCAATACTGCTGAAGACCTCAAAGTTTGGGAAGACGCCGATGACTCTGAGGTCAGCAACCCTCTGGATACTACCTGGACGTTCAGGCGCAAAGAAGACCTACTCACAGGTGCTGTTACGCTCAAGTCAAGAGTTTGCTTTCAAGGTTTCAACCAAATATATGGCATCAACTACTTAGACAGCTTCGCTCCCACTGGTCAAATAGCCTCACTTTGATCTCTACTGGCCTAATCAATTGAAAAAGATCTCCCCATTCTTCAATTTGATTTCAAGGGGGCCTTCTTGCACGCTCCTCTCAACAAAAATGTGTACATCAAAACACCAGTTGGATCAAAGAGAACATGTAAATATCTCAAACTAAAAAAATTGCTGTATGGCCTAAAACAGGCTCCCCTAGATTGGTATAAAACCCTGGTCAACTGGATTAAGAGTGAAGGATTTAAAGAAAGCAACTCTGATCCTTGTCTATATCTACATGAAGACTCTCACACCAGCAAATTTTTCCACATGGATGACCTGGTTGTAGTCGGTAATGTTGAACTCTTCAAAGCTGCCTTCTTGAAGAAATTCAAAGATTCATCTGCTCACGAGGTTGACACTTTCCTGGGAATGAAAGTGGATTGGGGGAAGAACTTCATCAGTCTATAACTCCCCAATCACATCAAAAAAGGTCTTGAAGAACTTAACCTAACCAATGCCAAACCGTTGAACAACCCCTGTATTCCTGGACTCCATCTCTTACCGGCCTCGGAAAAAGAAACCAGAAAGTTCAAAGAACTCAATGTCAACTATTGCTCCCCCATTTGACGGCTCAATTTCATTGCCAATCTCACCAGGCCGGACATCAGTTATGCTGTGTCAAAATTAGCTCAATTTTCAGAACAACCTGGTATAACCCACTGGAAAGAAGTTATACATGTTTGGCAATACTTACTGAATACAATCAACTTCAAAATTGTAATCAGAAGCAAGTCCAACGCTCAACATCTGACAATCTATAGCAATGCCACCTGGGGGGACAATCCCAATACTTGTCTCTCCAAATTGGGATTCTTATTTTGTTTCAAGGGAAGCCCCATCTATTGGACTAGTCACACTCAACGTTGCATTGCTCATTCCTTGACTGAAGCCGAGTGTAATTCTCTTTCCGCAAGCCATCTTGAAGGGAAGTGGCTCCATCACTTATTGAGTAAACTATGGCGCCAACCTTTAAGTCCTCCCATTCATCTCATTGACAATAAAGGCCTTGACAATAAATTAAAAAAGTTTGGCACAAAATCCCATGCTAAACACATTGATATAAATTTGAAAAGCTTACGCAACAACTTGAACAATGAAATCATCAAAATAAAGCTGATCTTTCTCAAGGTATGCTTGGAGACGCCTTGACTAAGGCTGCTAGCAATGCCTCTATAAAACGGCTGGCTAAGTTTTTCAATTCTTAACTTCTCTTGATGTAGAGTTGTGCCAGCGTTTTGATTTCTCTGTCTATCCTGCCCTGACTCTTTTTCCTGCTAAGTCTTTTTTTGTCATTTATCTTTTTCCTACCGTACTCAAACCCCAAACTTGATTGGTTAGTCTCTACACCCTTGTTGCATCTCCTACTGAACCTGTCAGCTTCCCACTATATACAGAGCAAAACTGTCAAATAGTAACACAAAATATGAAAAATAAGAACACCTCAATTAACAAAGTAAGGAGTGAGAAATCCATACATGTTATTACAGGAATGGATTTCTCACCCAAAATTAGGTAGGGTCACTCACTGACCCCACCCTTGAATTCCAAGTCCTTATATTTTTAAAATAATAAAAAGGAAAAGTACTAAAAATTACAATACCTGTATGGCACTTTTTGGCCATTCTAACATTTCACACGTATTTTCACGTATAGGGTTTACACCTAAAATTCACTCATAATTGAGGTGTTGTGTATATT
Source organism: Puccinia polysora (assembly GCA_025617555.3). Classification (NCBI taxonomy): domain Eukaryota; kingdom Fungi; phylum Basidiomycota; class Pucciniomycetes; order Pucciniales; family Pucciniaceae; genus Puccinia; species Puccinia polysora. The sequence goes on along the minus strand of CM062618.1, from coordinate 24,321,410 downwards.
TTAGGAGTTTCACGCCAAAATGTGTTATGTCACAATTCCCACGCACAGCCCTGCATCATTACATAACCCTACGTACTAGCAGCAGCAGGATCCCGCGTACTAGAGACCCGCGCGCAGCTGATTCTTCCACGAATGCAGCAGATTCTACCCCACGCGCATCTGTACCACTGATCCCCACGCCTGGATCAGTTGTGACTAATCTGACAACCAGGTACCACTCAGAAGAGCTACAACCTATTTAGGGTTGCCTAGTATATGTAAAAACCGGACATATGCATCACTAATGATCTAAAAAGACCAAAACTTAAATAAAATTAATGAAAATTAAGTTTTAAACATTTTTTAATAATAAATCAAAGATCAAGGACTACCACGTAAACCACGGATCTTGATCTTTGAAGACCACGAAACACTACAAGAAGTGTTCATAAAAATTATTAAAAATTATCTAAATAATCAGTAGATGACGTAAAATCAGTAAAAATTCAAATCTTCACGCTTCAAAGCAATATCAATAGTACAAATACAGGATGAGTACAGAATGATCAAATTTAGGCCATAACTAATTAACATATCCTGTGGCTAAAATAGTACATAAATCCAGCAGATCTAAGGAAAGCTGATTGAAATCACCAAGTAGACGTGCTAATCTTGCCCTGACTGGATTGCCAGCCTCAGCCCACAAGCAGAACCCTCTCTATGTGTCCTGAGAAGACCAAAATCACCCCAAAAAGGTATTTATACAGACCTCTTTGGATCTAATCAGTTAATAAGTTTACCAGGAATTATTTATTATCAATCAGACACCGTGTCATTGTTAATCAAGTGCTTATATGAAGATAAGCAAGTGATTTATGACTTAGTCTGCAGTAGTATTATTTTACCTTTATAACCAATCAACCATTGAAGTTTAGTCGAGCAATCTACCCCATCTGCTCTGAAACCCTTCCAATTATTCCAGGATTTTTGTGTTAAAGTTCTCAGAGTGAGTGTTACCCTTCCTGTCTCGGCCGCTTGTGCTGTTAAGCCCGGCCATAAGTGGAATAAGTCCTTTCTGAGGCACCCATATTTATTCCAAGGTTCTTAAAAACTTCCTAAGGAGGCCCCTTGAAGAGAGGTTGCTAGTCTGTAAAGATCCCCAGTAGTATAATACTGTGGCCCCTCTTTTATATTTTATTGAAAACCATTTACTACCAAACCAATTAAACTTGTAACGGCTCTTATTTGAGCTTCTAAACGTTTTGTATTGGAATAAAAATTATTATTATCATTCCAGAACTTTGATCACTCTCTGTAGCTAAAGGACTGCAAGGTTCCTGGTATCAGAGAGCTGAAAGAACCTACGCTCCTCAACTTCAATCACCAACTACAACATACAAGGTGCTATCCAAATCTACCCAACTTCTTCAATTCATCAAGATCCTGATCACCTCTTGTCCGGATTACGTGTAGGTATTCTAACTGTCTTCAACTCCACATCAAGGATTAACCGGAAAGCAAACCCTCTGCTTCAGATTGAATCCCTACCAGGTCGGATTGGTTACTGGATGTTCAAGAGTTTTGTGTTATAGAATCAGTGCTTTGTAAATATCTCCCTTCTCAAACTCCTCTATAATGGTCTCTTTATTTATTCTTTCCTTTCTCCTTATCAGCCTCAGTCTGCTTGGTTCTGTTCATACTACATTAGCCATTTTACCGCTTACAGAACCCACCTATGTGTTGGTATTTTTATCCTCTGTGATGTTCCATCAAGATTATGCTTCTAGTTTGCTCATTCCTTTTGCAATCTATTGAAACCAGTCTGGTTCAGGTTTCTCAGCCAACTTAATATTTTACAGCTAGTTTGGAAAGCAGAGGAGGCGTGATCACGTGCTTATATGCGCTGGGGAGGTCTGTGAAAGCATAGGCGCAGACCAATCCATGGATTACAGGATCCACAGACAAGCACAGATGGATAAACATGGGGAGCTCCAAGTAGGATGAAGCAGAGGGCCTCTCCATGAGATTGACAAACCAGAACTAAATAACAACAGAAGGGTTTGGAGGGATTGGGAATTCCAGGTTAAGGTTTGGTTAGGGTTCCAGATTTTTGGGGTTCATTCTTAATTGTTTTTTTAGGATTTCAGTTGGGCTTTTACTTAGGTAAGGGTTGAGAGGGAGGACTTAAAACCTCACTCTCAACTCTGGGTTGTAGGATGATCTCATCATATCATATCAGAAAAGAATCAGGGAAGGATTGAAGGGCAGGAATATACAACATCATTTTTTTCTTCATCTTTTTCTTTTATAACTATCTCTCATTCTCAAAACCCATAAGCAGTCAACCTCCTGAAAGACACTTAGAACAATAACTTCCAAACTTGAGGAAAATCTAGGGGAGTATCTCTCTGTTGTTTCCCTATCTGAGGGTCTGGCTTGGAAATAATCTTTCATCCTATTATCTCAAAGGTAGAGGGTGCAATGTTCCCATTGACTACTCTGGGCTCCAATGGCAAGGCTCCATGGAAGCTATGGGTTTAGCCCCCAAAATGTCCTCATATTTGGCTTGAAACTGCGTATTTGGGGCTGTTTATTTCAAGGTTTGAAGATATTGTGGATTCAAAAGGCAAGAAGGGCCCAGAAAAAATTGGCATTATTGTCCTATTCATCACTCATGAGGGGTCCCTTTGAAACTTGGAGGAAATGGCCAAATACGGGGCCAGGGATTGGGGAAGGTTGAAAGACAAAATGTTGGCAAGGTGGGGGAGGTGTAAGTCCTGGTTCTGGGAAGGTTATTTGGAGCAGGCTTCAGAGGGGTATGGACGCAAAGGGAGATGGAGGAGGATATGTTGGCATCTGACTGAATTTAAGGGTAATTGGAGACAAACCAGGTGGTGGTGGGGCAGACAGGAGCCATTAACCAGGCTTTTGTGGGTGACTTTAACTGCAGCTACAGTCGGAAGTGCAGTTTTACTTCTACAATAATGGCCTGGTTAAGCAATTGGTAGACAGGAGCATTGTGCTCTTTCTAGATTTGTGCGTCATATTCCATGCAGTACAAAACAAGATTGACCTGATGGAACCAATTGAAGAAATGGAAAGATTCTGTCTGTTGGAACTAAAGAGGGCAGCTCCTTGGCCTCCAGCATTTTTGATTCCAGCCCATGCACAAGCCACCACTCTTTTGAATTTGGCGCACATCCCAATCCTGAAAAAAATGATCAGCAAACTTACTGATTTAATGAAGGGTCTGAAGATATACATGAATCAGATGTTTCAACAAATGCTTGGCCCTCAGCCGCATGCAGCGATTGCTCCCGGGCCTTAGGTGTGCAGTCATTTTGGCGGTAGTTTTTATTGGCAGTCAGAATGTAAGAATTTGGTAAAGGGTTTGAAAGCAAAGACAGGATACACATCCCCTATGTGCAAACAGATTTTGCCAGAATCAGGGCAGAAAACCGCCACTCAGCAGGTGCAATCAGGGTCTAGGAAGCAGCTAAAATAACTAAAGCATTCTTTGGTATTGCAACTTGGCCTTTTTTGTGGAAACCCCCACGGTTAGAGGCTGAAGTTAGGATGATAGGGGCAGGGGAGGAGGTTGCGGTGGTGGATAGGATGGAGGTGGATGTGGAAGAACAACAATTGGCTCCCACCCTGGAAGCAGTGATGTGTAGTATGGCATGGGATGTACAGCCTGCAAACCCCAGAGGGGAGAAGGAGGCTGTCAAAGTTACAGAAGGCGGGAAGCATGGCCCGGATGGTGTGGTGGAGGGGGAGGTTCCGGTTGCATGCGGTATGGCTGTGGAGGTACAGCTTGCAAAATCCTGAGGGAAGAATCCCACATAAATTGAAAGGAGCAGGAAGTGTTGTGTGGATGGAGTGCATTTCGAGGAGATTGGGGATGCAAGGGTTTGGAAAACCATTTTCTCCCTTGTGATGGAGGACAATGGGGCAGCCTTGGGGAGTTTGCCTGGGTTTGGGTTTTGCGCGCGTGCTGATTTGGATCCCAAAGGATGTAGGAGGGCCTCGGTGGAGGGAAACATACCATGGAAGGTTGGGACAACACATTGCGCTCAGTAACCTTGTGTGATTGGTTGAAGCCAACGCGCCAACGTGCCAACAGGTACAAACGTTGTGGCCAGCTGCAGACAGCGGCCAAGCTGGGAGAGGTGCTAGTGTTGGATTGGACGCAGGCAAGGCAAAAGCCAGGTCTGCAAGGGGAAGGACAAGCCCTGCGGATAGGAGATGCGGGATTTAGAGTGGCAGAGGCCCAATGTTGGTTTTGGTAGGGGGACATTTTTTTTTTAAAAAAAAATGCTCTGTTTAAATGTTTCTTTCTTTCTTTCTCTCTTGAGCGCGGATTGGAAATTTGGATGGTGGGGATTTTGTAATGGGGCACACTATCCGGTTAACAGGAAGAACAACTAGGCACCTCAGAATGTCGGTTCTCTGGTCTCTTTTCTCTCTCTCAAGTTTTGTGTGCGCGCTCGTGTGTGGTTGTTGTGTTTGTTTGCAGACTGATTACTGGGAACTTTGTGGCAGTTTTTCTGGCGCGGTCCAGGTAATCTTCCGGAGATTTTGAAAATATTGGACACACACTTTGGGGTTATTTTCTCTCAGGCTTGCGGGCAGAAGTGGAATTTTTTGTCCCTTTAATCAGGCTCAGGATTCTTTTCTCTCAGGATCCATGGACAGAAACAGATCTTGTTTTTTCCCACTCTTAATCAGGCTCAAGTTTGCTTATGAGGCTCACATGGGGACGTGGGTTTCCAATTCTCTCATTCCCACTCACTCTCACTCAATGGCCAAGGTCCCTCACTCAAAAAAGGATAGCATGTCAAAAGTCTATTTCTTTGGAAGGTACAGCATTGCTGGGATAAAGACAAGGAAGTAAATAAAAAAAAGACAGGAAAGGGGGAGGGGGAATCCAACCTAAATCAGGTCCCTAACCTCCACCATTTCCAACCCCGCCATGTCCAGAAGTCCTCAGAAGCCTGCAATGGTTTGCCTCAGGATTTGGTTCCATGAGCGCCTGGAGCTGAGAGGAAGCGCCAGAGGAGTTTTTCAAATTGGGCCTCAAAGTCCTTGAAGCATGCCTCCCTTAGCGCTAGCCCAGTGTGTATGTAAAAAATCTCTGGATTGGTCGTGCGGGTAGGAGGTGAGGCCAGAGGCAAAGATGTGATTACTACCCATTCCAGAGATTCTTGGGTTTGCGGTGCATCCTGCTGGCTCCAGAGAAGATCCGGGGCTGGGGATGGTGATGCTGATGGGGATGACAGGTGTCACAAGGGCTTCTGAAATGCAAGCAGGGCTTGGCACAGAGGGGTCTCTACCCACAGTAGGCTTGGGGAAAGGTTACTGAAGGAGGCTAACAGGAGCAGAGGAGGATTGGGTTGAATGGTGCTGAATGACACTTGCTTGGAAAGATCTCCTAGTAAGAAGTAGTAAACTGATTTCTTGGGGGAAGCATCAGGAAGAGGAAAGAGGAGGCTTATTAAATAGAAAAGAGGTTGGAACTACAACAGAGGTACAAGTGATTGGGGCTCAGACTACACACATGATGTCATGGGAACAGTCTAAGTAACAGAGAGGGCTGATCAGGGATGCTACTACATTAGGTTAGGCTGCTTCTACATTGGGAAAAGGTTCAAGGTCTGAGCTGTCTAAGTTTGGAGAGTACAGTTGAAGGATGTACAGTGTACATGGGAGTCATGACACTATGTACTAAGTAGAGAGAGTATGTAATACAATCTGCAGGAGGATGTACATAAAGATTCCCAAAGGATAAACCACACAGAGGAGGTATGGGTTAGACAGAGAGATAACCCAAAGAGGTATGTTTTAGACAGAGAGGTAACCCAAAAAGTTATGGGTTAGACAGAGAGGTAGAGTAGAGCCTGGGAGATTGAGTATGTGCAAGCCTATGGAGTCTATCTGTGTATAGTATGAGGTTAGACTATATGTAGATATGTACTGCATGAAGATCCTGTGGTATATAGTTACTGGAGACATATTGATGTAAGTCTCCTGAGCCCTGAGGTTTAAGTTCCTAAGAAAGTAGATCAGGCCTGAGGGTAAGACTGAGGTTAGACTGAGTTTGGTGTCAGTATGACAACAGGGTGGAGTTCCAGGAGCCAAGGGATGAGGATGCAGGGGACCAGGAGTTGGGCCAGGGGCTGGAGGGGGAGCCAGGCACAGTCCAAAGATTTCCTCCACGCATGGGTTGGTTGTACCTTGGTTAATGTGGACTGGGTTGGCCTAGTAGCCAAGGGTTACAAAGTCTTCCTTTCGGGGCGGTACAGAAAAACAGAAGGGGGAGGCCAATTCGCAGATTTTGTCCAAGGTCAGGGGTGGTGGAGCTTGCAGGTGGCAGGAGGATGGCAAGCCAGGCCAATTCCACAATTACTCCAAGATCAAATCATTTCTTGAAACCACAAAAAAGTTGCTGTGGGCCTTCTGGCGCAGACAAAGTGGATTGGGGCCAGGATGGGCTTGCATAATATTTTTGACAAGCAAGCAATGAAAATTTCCAGCGCAGCCGGATTAGCATACGTAACTGCTGGAGAGGAGGGTGCAGTTGAACCTGTGCAAGGCACAAAAGCCGCAGGGTGGAACCATGGGTGAGTTGATTAGGAAGTGGAGGGGTGGAACTGTTACTAGGGGAGTAGGTCATGAGCAAGTGTGGTGATCCCAGGGATGGTCAAGGCAGCAATGGGAATACTTCTGGGGACAGAAATCAACTTGAGGGGGGATGTGTTGTTGTATTTATAAACTCAGATTGGGAACTGCATTACTGGTTGTGCGCTGAGCAGTTGGGTAGGTCAGGCTCTGAATTTGGTGCAGTTTGGGCCCAACCCAGGCGTGGTGGGCTTGCAACCCACTTGGATTGAGCAGAATAAGTAATGGAGCCAACCCAACCAAGTTTGCGGGTGGCTAGTTTGGAAAGCAGAGGCAGGGTGATTGTGGGGTTATATGCGCCGGGGAGGTCCGCGCAAGCATAGGCCTGGACCAATCCATGGATTAAAGGATCCGCAGACGTGCGCAGAAGGATAAAGACAGGGGGTTCCAAGTAGGAAACTGCAGAGGGCTGCTCCATGAGAAGGAAAAACCGGACGTACATAAAAACGGAAGGGTTTGGAGGGTATAACTGTGAGAATTATCTTTATTGACAAACCAGCAAGCTGAGATGAACCAATACATGAGGAAGACAACAATCATGAGGAATGGAAAGAAAAACAAAATCAAAGTCAGAGGAACACCAACACCATAACTGAGATGCCCCAATTGATTATTGTTGGGTGACTGGATGAAGGAAGGGCATTATTGGCTGGACGGAGGATGATGTTTCTGATTGAGTAAAAAATTTGACTTTAGTTGAACCTCCAGGAGGTTTTTGGTTGGAATAGATTGATCTTACCAGTTAAAAGTAGGATGGGTTGTCTGGTCAAGGGTTCTTGGTTGTGATTGGTGGTGACAAGTTTGAAGTGGTCTTTTTGACCATGGTGAGTTGAGTGTGAATCAGAAATGAAAAAAAATTGAGATGATGAGATGAAAACAAGATGAAAGAGAAAAAAAAAACTGGATACAAGTTGAAGTAGAGCTTCATCCTAATTGGAGTGTCCGCAGTGGTGACTATACCCACGGTGTGATCCGTTGCCCACTCCTCTGTAGAGGAGGTGTCACTCTCTTAGCTCTACAGAAGGATTGGGAGGTATGGGTTTAGGTTAGGCTAGAGTTCCAGATTTTTGGGGTTCATTCTTAATTTTTTTGTTAGGATTTCAGTTGCGCTTGTACTTAGGTTGGGGTTGAGAGGGAGGACTTAAAAAGTCACTCTCAAAGCTGCGTTGTAGGGTCTTCTCATCATATCATATCACCAAAGGATCAGGAAATGATTGAAGGCAGGAATATACAACTTATTCATCTTTTCTTTATAACTATCTCTCATTCTCAAAAACCATAAGCACTCAAACTCCTTAAAGATCCTTAGAAAAATAAATTCCAAACTTGAGTAAAAATTAGGCAAGCATATCTCTCTTGTTTCCACAATGTGAAGAAGTTTCAGGCTATAGGTATTTCTTGAAGGTTGATGATCAGTACTCTTTTTTAAAATTTGTAAGATTCTTGAAATATAAATCAGAAGGGTTTGAGGAATTTGTCATCCTAAAAAATTTGATGCAAAATCTATACAATCCCAAGATTAAGAAGGTTGTTTCTGACTGGGGAAGTGAATTTGGAAACAAACACTTCCGAGATCTGGCAGAAAACAAAGGTTTTGTTCATGTATTATCATCAGCAGAAACACTGGAGAATAATTATTTTTCTGAAAGAGAAAATAGAACAATTCTTGACAAGGCATGCTGCTTGCGCAAAGGGTTGAACCTGCCAAATAAATATTGGGCTGAGGAAGTCAACACTGCCTTTTTTTATCAAATCTCACTCCAAAAGTCTCAAAAAATGACCAGTCCCCATACTTTATCAGCCTCCTGGATGCCAATCTCCTTGCTATTATTTAGCTACCACAGGTGATAGAATAAATAATAAATATATTATTCAATCAATGGAGCAAAAATACATAAAATATTTGGATAAAGCTTATTGCAAGGTTGATTGCTTTGGATATGGTTTATTGTAATAAATCAATATGAATACATTGATTATTAAATATTTTGAAAAAGGGGCCAAAATTATATTGGGGATCTTTAACACCTCTCTTCAGGGAATTCAGTAAGAAAACACATATGCCTGGTTACTTTGGAACCTTTAATTTATATTTTTAAAGGATATATTGCCCAAAGATAATATGTATATAATATACATGGTGGAGTGGCGGGGCTTTTTAACCAAGATCCCACAAAAGAAAAAGGATAATAAGACTCATTGGTATATTATTAAATCCTTTGTGTACATGTTTGGGACGTCCAATGATGGATTAAACCTGTTTTCTGGGGTTAAAAGGTTTTTTGGCAGTTTAAATTGATAAAAAGGGTTGGGTATGGATATTATTAATCAGAATAAAGCTAAAGATCAATTAATTATCTCTTATAAGTATTTTATTACTTTGGAACGGTTTCTGGTTTAAATATAACTGGGTCTCTTTGTATCAATATTCTTAAAAGAGATCTTTATTTATAGCTTTTTGAGTCCCAATATTGTCCTTCTGAGGGGTACAGGGGCTCAAAGGGACGGACATTGAGGCTACCAGGGTAACCAGTGGAAGCCTGTCACATGTTTTGGTGCTGTAGAATGGGTCAAATCTCATTTCACAGGTTGTGGGAATAATTCTAACTTATAATTGATGTTTGGACGTGTGAATAACAGTAATCTGTCCATTTTATTTATCATTTAATTAATTATCCTTTGTAAATGTTCCCAGTAAGTTTATAATTATTTTAATAGAAGTTTTGAAGGAAATTCTGATTTCAGGTGAGTTCTCATTATGTATTAAATAATTGGAGTAAATTCATGATATTGATTTTACTCCTTATATTCAAATTTTATTTTATTTACTAAAAATAATTATTCAAAAATTTAATTCATGATTATATTGTAATATTTGTACATCATTAGTTTTCTTAGTATTTCATGAGAATACTTATTTCTTTTAATTTTCATAATGGTATATTAAAATATTTTAATATATTTTAAGAAATAGTCATTACCTCATTTTCAACATTCTTGGTATTTTAAATTATTTTTAATGAAAAATAAGTATAAAGGTTATTAAGGTATTTTTTTATACTTTTATGTATATTTAGACTATCTACTATCAACAGGAACATTCATTAAATATGCAGAATGTTCCTGTTTAGGTTGTAGCATGTTTACGGGATACCTAGGTTTCTCAGGCTGCCTGTCACTTTTTCAACTTGTAGTCCCGCAGCTTCATACTTGTCTGAGGCCTGGGGCTACATAAACACCTTGAAATGGTGACAGTGCTGAAGCTCAGTTTCCTGCTGGTGTATTGGATGCCGCGGCTGCATGGGGGAATTGTGATAGAACACATTTCCATCTGTAACTCCTAAAACTCAATTCTGACTGAATTTTAGGTATGAAACCTAAACGTGAAAATACATATGAAATATTTGATTGTCCAAAAAATTACCATAGTGACTCTGTGGTATTTTTTTCTTTCCATTCTTCATTATTTAAAAATATAAGGGGTTGGATTTCAAGGGTGGAGTCAGCGTGTGAAAATACCTACATTTGGGTGTAGAATCTATTTCTGCAATAATATTCATGGTTTTCTTACTAATTCTTAGTTTAATTTTAATATTACTATTTTAATGTTATTTTTTTTCCTTTGGCAGCTTGCTCTGTAATAGTAGCAAGCTGAAGGGACAGACACTGAGGCTAGCAGGGTAACCAGTGGCAGCCTGTCATTTTTTTTTGGTGCTTTAGAATTGGTAATATCTAATTTCACAGGTTATGGGAATTATTCTACCTTATAATTGATGTTTGGACGTGTAAATAACACTAATTTGTCCATTTTATTTATTATTTAATTAATTATCGTTAGTAAATGTTCCCACGAAGTTAATCATTATTTTAATAGACATTCCAAAGGATATTCTGATTTCAGGTGAGTTCTCATTATGTATTAAATAATTGGAGTAAAGTCATGATATTGATTTTACTCCTTATTTTAAAATTTTGGTTGATTTACTAAAAATAATTATTTAAAAATATAATTAATGAGTATTTATGTAATATTTATATAAAATGAGTCTTCCTGTTGCTGGATTTCCATTTCAAGATTCCTTAAAAAGTTGTCAAGGGGAATTTTTGCTTTCTTGCCTTTGTATTGCGCGAATTGTAATGATTGCATAATGGAGAAGGAAGGCAGAAGTCGCTTGAGGATGATGATAGCCCACAATGTTTCAATGGTGGTGGGATCAAGGCTTCCGTCTGATACTTCAACAAGGAGTTTGAAGGTTTCCCAAAACTTATTGATGGAAACTTGGAGATTTCCTTTGGAGAATTGAATGTCATAGAGCCAATCCATTTGATTGACTACTTTTTCAAGAGATTTGGTGGTGTAGTGGTCGCAAATGGAGTCCCAAAGAATCTTGGGTTTGTACAGGGTAGGATCTTTGACAAATCGAGTGAAGTTCTGTTGATCTAAGTGAAGTCAAATAAAGGTGGTTATATACTTCTTTTTGAGCTTTATCTTGGGTGTGACTTCATCAACTTTTTCCAACACCACAGTGTCCAGGTCCTTGTAACCCAAACTGGTGAGGATTTTGTTTCTCCAGCTTTCAAAATTTTCAGCTCCTGTGAGTTTTTCTCCATTAGGGATTTTTGAGTCATTACTTTTGCCCATGATGATTGGAGTAGGGAGAGAAGTGAGTTGATGTTGAATGGTGAGCCCCAAAGATGACGGGGATGATGAATTGGAGTAGGAAGTGTATTCACTAGTGGAGGTGTTTGGTGAGGTTACTGGAGTGGGTGGCCAACCATTGTCAAGGTGAAGAGGATGAGCCACGGTGGTGGTATTAAATCTTTCATTCACTCAATGCAAACTCCCTGTCCTATTTTCTTCACAGCTGGAGGTTTCAACCTGGGCTCATAAAATATTGAGATATACCTATTGGAGTCTATTTGAGTATACCAGAATGAGTGATGCGAGGTGAGTGGACAGGTCTTGGGACCAGAGAGCAGACACAAGTGATGAGGAAAAGATGAATACCTGTTGGGAAGGTGAGGAAGGAAGGAGACGAACAAGAGTGAGGATGGATTGCAAGCATGAAAAGGAAAAGACAGTAGACAAAAAAGGATGAGAGGAAAGAGAAGGTAGGAAGAGTTGAGAGGCACAAACCTATTGGAGTATACCAGCACAAGTGATGCAAGGTGAGTGGACAGGTCTTGGGACCAGAGAGCAGACACAAGTGATGAGGAAAAGATGAATACCTGTTAAGCAGGTGAAGAAGGAAGGAGAAAAACAAGAGTGAGGAAATAAGAGGAGAGCTAGTTACGACACGTAGTTATAGTAGTTACAGGCTCTTGCTTAGACCAAGACTAGTGAGATGCACAAAGTTTGTGTGTGTTGTTAGGTCTATTGGTTTGATCTCCTGTTGGTCCTCATTTGGTCCCTGGCTGGTTACGTTGAGTCTACGTCTCTATCACAACACCCCCCCTTGCTTTGTAAACCATTCAGAGGAAGGTTAGTCAAAGATTACTGGAAAATTGGCGGGTGAGTTGCAGCAAAAGGACTTTTGTGAGCTTGTTGGCAACATTTTCACCCGTGGGGATGTATTTCAGCTCAAAGGATCCATCCTCCAGATGTTGACAAATCCAGTGAATTCAAACATCAATGTGGCGGGTGCAATGCTGATAGAGTTGATTTTCAAGGAGCGCAATAGCCCTCTGGTTGTCACAAAAAAGGGTGGGTGGTTTGAGGGTACAATTGAATAGGGGAGCTAAAACTGACAGTAGTTGAGTTTTCCAGAGGAGATCTTGTCCAGATTCCAAGAAAGACCTATGTTTGGCCTTGGTGGTGGATAAGGCAGTGAGAGACTGTTTGGAGCAGCGCCACATTACGGGGCCATGGAGAAGGAGAACACTCCCTGTGAACAAGCGTCTATCACTGCTGGAAGCATGATCGGCATTGCAGTAGGAAGTGAGAGTTAGGGCTGATTCAATTGGTCCTCCTGAAGTTATTCCAAGGTTTTTTGTGTGTTTCAGGTAGCGTAGTACATGGGTGAATTGTTGCTGATGAGTGATGGTGGAGGAATTGAGGATTTGCAAGAGATACCTCCAACAGAAAGCAAGATTGGGTTGAGTACATTGTACAAGGTAGTTCAAGAGTCCCACCGCTCTGCGGTAGTTGAATAAGGGATTGGCTGGGTGGGAGGAGATGTGAACTTTGGCAACCCCCTGCGGTAAGGGGGGTCAAGGCCAGCTTTCAGTCAGTCATTCCAAATTCATTGAGCATGTTGTTGATGTATCTGTCTTGATGAAGTTGTATGGTTTGAGCTTGTTGGTTGCGAGTGACCCTCATACCGAGGACCTGCTTGCATTCGCCAAGTTCTTCCATTTCAAAATGGTTTTTAATTTGTTTCTTAAATTCAGAGACACCGAGTTTGGTTCCTCCAATGATGAGATCGTCCACGTGTACATAGAATATGCAGAGTTTTTCCGGATTGGAATGAATAAAGAGACAAGGATCAACGCTGGTCAATTGAAAGTTTAAGGAGATAAAGAAAGATGATAGTGCGGAGTACCAACATTGGGGACTTTCTTTCAGTCCGTATAACAATTTTAATAGTTTTAGACCGTAAACAGGAGGGATTTTGATATTAAGGCCTTCAGGGAATTTGATGAAAATTTCTTCTTTGGGCTCTCCATTGAGAAAGGCGCACTTCACGTCCATTTGATGAAGTTTGAGGTCAAAGGAGGCTATGAGACTTAAGACAATACGTAGGGAAGGAAGTTGTCCGTTGGGTGCGTAGGTTTTGTTATAGTCAATCCCTTCAACTTGTCAAAATCCCCGGGCACAAAAGCGGGCCTTCTTTTTGATAAATTCCCTGTTGGCTCCATATTTGGACTTGGGGACCCAGTTTGTTTCAAGCTCGCAACAGTGGGCAGCTTTGGGGACAATCTTCCACACTTGTTGACGTTCACAGTTGTTTTGTTCAGTTTCCAGAGCGGCTTTCCATCCTTCCCAGTCATCTGAGTTTTGAGCCTCTGAGATGTTCTTTGGGTCCAAGGAGAAGGAAGGTTGATATTTCTTAGTTCTCATAATGGTATATTAAAGTATTTTAATATATTTTTAGAAATATTCATTATCTCATTTTCGACATTCATGGTATTTTAGATTATGTTTAATAAAAAATATGTATAAAGTTTATTAAGGTATTTTTATATAGTTTTATGTATTTTTATACTATCTAATATCCACGGGAACATTTATTACATATGCAGAATTTTTCCATGTAGGTTGTAGCATGTTTACGCAGTACCTAGGTTTCTCAGGCTTCCTGTCACTTTGTCAACTTGTAGTCCTGCAGCTGCGTACTTTTCAGAGGCCCAGGGCTGCATACACGGCTTGAGAGGGTGACAGAGCTGCAGCTCAGCCCCGCGTGGGTGTATTGGCTGCTGCGGCTGCATGGGGGAATTGTGAAAGAACACATTTCTGTCTTCAACTCCTAATTTATACACAAGACCTCAATTCTGACTTAATTTTAGGTGTAAAACATATACAGCATAATACATGTGAAATATTTAATTGGCCATAAAAGTACCATAGTGGTTCCGTGGTATTTTGGTCTTTCCTTTCTTAATTATTTAAAAATATGAGGAGTTGGATTTCAAGGGTGGGTTCAGTGAGGAAACCTACCTACATTTGAGTGGAGAATTCATTTCTGCCATAATATTCATGGTTTTCCTACTAATTCTTAGTTTAATTTTAATATTATTGTTTTTGTTTTATTTTTTTTACTTTTGCAGCTTGCTCTGCAATAGTAGCAAGCTGAAATACTTTCTCTCAAAAAATGAGGGTTCCTGGAATTAATAAACTCAGAGGTTTTGGATGAAAAGCCTTCATTCCTTTCCCAAAATACCAAAGGAAATGGAAAGTAGGTCCTATGGATGACAAAGGAATATTGCTTGGCTATGAGAAAAACAATTTGCCTTACAGAATTCTTTGACTCCAAGACAAGAAAGTGGTATCACAAGGCATGTATAATTCTATGAAGGGATCCTTCTGTGAGTACAAGGTGGAAATGCTAATGTTATTCTATTTTTCAAAATAGGTGGGAAAAATTTGAGCATGAAGAGGAAGATGTTTTTTTTTTTTGATTGTGAGGAAGGCCACCCAGTAATAATTCCAAGTGTCCAAAACTTGAGGAAATAAGCACATCAAAAACAAATCCGCAATTCCTAGACTGAGAATTGGAATTTTAGGGAAGGAAAAAACTGGAGGAAACATCCTCAAATTCTGAATCAATTTCAAGCACGGTCCCAGAGCAGATCAAATTTATTGGACCAGGGCATTGTATCAGATTTTAGGGAAAAATCACTCCAATTAAAATTCTCCCTTATCCTTGCAGATCAATAGCACACTTCACATCAGCCAATCAGGAAAATAAGCAGAGTATTTAGAAAGAAGAAATGGGATTGTTCAATTGAGAACATTGGAAGAAGGCTATCAAGAAAGAAACAGATTTTATCAAAAGGCTGGTTGTGTGGAATAAGGTGTACAGACAAGAACTTAAGTTACCAGGAACAACATGGGTTTTTGAAAAGAAAAGGGATAACACAAACAAAGTTGTAGAATTTAAATAATGAATTAGCCCTCAAGGCTTTTCCAAAGTTCAAGGGAAAGATTACTCAAAGAAACTTGCCCCAACAGGAAGATGCAATTCCTTGAGAGCTTTGATTGTTCATGCAGCATCAAATGACCTTTTTTTTCAGATTGATGTGAAATAAGCCTTCCTTAATGTGCAATTGGATGAAGAAGTAAATATATCCATTCCCCAAGTTTTTTATCTGCCAAAAGAGGTGCTGTTATCAATTAAATAAAGCATTACATGGCCTCAAGAAAGCCCCACTTCCTTGGTATAATTTATTTTCATACTTGCTAATCCAATACAGTTTCTCCTCCTCACTTTCTGAAGCTTTCCTCTTCTTTTGTGGAGGAGCCTAAATTATCTGGCTCTTCATTAACATCAATAAAATTGCATTATTAGGTAAAACCTTTGAAAAATTCAAAACTGAGATCAGGAAAAACGTTGACATGAAAGATCTTGGTAAAATGGAACTCCTGCTTGTAATTAAATTCAATCAAAGAGAAGAAATGATCAAGCTCTCTCAAGCTCATTATTCCAAATAAATTATCTGTGATTATGGGATGACAGAATTTAGAACATTAGCCTTGCCTATGATCCCAAATATCCACCTTGAACATGCTTTGGAAGATGATATAAATAAGTATAAATTGTTAAAATTTAACTGCAAAATTGCAGTTTGATCATTAATTTACCTCCGCACTGAGAAGAAGATTGTTGGAAAACAGGACCTCTGGATTGATTTCAACATGTTGAGGGAAAGAATATGGAAATGAAATGAGTAACAAAAATTAACAGCATGAAGATGAAGATAAATGAAAATATTCAAACCAACAGGAGCAATTCTGAAGGGTTGTTGAATCAGCACCTGCTAAGCATATTTATGGTCTGGATGGAGTGCACGGACAGATGCTAACAGTTTATTAGAACAAAGAGCAATGAATGAAAGAGATGGAAGAAGTAATGCAATCATACTTAGACATTACAGTATTCAGATAAAAGGAAGCCGCTTTGAAGTCTTCTGGGTTGCAGTGGTGGATCTGTAGATTAGGCTTAATCATTTTAAAATGCAGATGCACTCAGGTAATGTGCATAGGAGTTTGTAATCCAAATGGGATGCAAAAATGGGCCTCTAAGGCCCATTGGACATCACGTGGGCCACGTGGGCCTATGTGGGTGTTATTGGTTTTGGGCATTTGGGCGCCAAAACACGTTTTTATGGTCTTTTGGGACACGGGACCTCACGGGACCGCCAGGGTGGATGGGCTACCCAAGCCAGATGGGCTTATCTGGGCATAAAAGGGCCCAAGCTTTATTATGGACATACTTGGCCAGACGGGCTGGCCCGCCAAAGTATGTAATTCTCACAATTTGGGCTTGGGGGGGCCCATTGGGGCTGCCGTGCCTGTCGTGGCCCGCTAGGGGCTGCCTCCCGTGTTGCGGCCCGCGTCACGGCACGTTTGGGGCCACCTGTGTTCCTCGGTACGGCCCACGCGGGGCCGTTGGGCCACGCGGGGATGTCACGTAGCCGAGGGATCCCGCGCGGGGGGATGCCACGCAGGCCCGGCTGGTCGCGCTAGGCGACCAGCGCCATGCAGCCGGGGCTTGCGCCCCCTGATTGCTCCCCTGCCCCTTGCTTGCTGTTGCAAGGGGGGTGGGGGCAAGCTGGCTGGGTTGAACCAGCCAGCAACCAACTGCAACAGCGCAGTTGGTCAGGGAAGGGGGGACCTGACCACCCCCTTGCCCAAGGAGGTGGCGGCGCTGGCCACAAGCTGAGCAACCAGCAGGTGGGGGGGGATTCATCACCCCTCCACCATCAAGGGGTTTAAGGGACCGATTAGGGGCGCTCTCCCCCCCCCTTTACCAAGGGGGAGGAGCGATGGGCCCGGGAGGACCTGATCCCCTCCCAGGCCAACTTACTTGACAACTCCCTGGGGGTATCAACCCCCAGGGCCCCCGGTGAGGGGATTTGACCGCCCCCACCAGGGATTTGAGAGAAAGATGGGGGGGACAGCATGTCCGCTGGTCACCCCCCCCTCATGTGAGTCTGAGACCAGACCCAGGTGTGCCCTTGGTCCCACCTGGCCCATTTGAGGGGCCAGGGGCTGGCTGCATGAGGCAAACAGCCCGTAAACAAGGCAATGAGGTCATCATGGCTGGTTGTAACAGACAACCAGCCAAGGGGATTGAACAGTTAAGGGGCTGGTTCAGCCCCATTGAGGTGGAAACACCAGAAATAACCAGAATAGGCTGGTTGTAAGGGTACCAGGACTGATGCAATGTGGGCTGATGTAGTCCAAACCAAGTAACAAGGCCAGTAGAGCCTGTAGAGCTCTTTTGGGGCTGAAAATTTGCCTTTCGGCTTGTTGTATCATGGGCTCACAAGAGGCCAATCTTTTGTAATTAAGGAGCTCTTCTCCCTCCTGTTTTCCATCCATTCATTTATCATTCCAATCAAATTCATCCAAGATATTGCCCCATTAGACAATATTGACATCCAGTGTCCAGCATTTCTTTTGCTTTAAATACTGCTCATTTGCCTAAGCCAATTGCTGGCCATAATTCTAACAAATCAGTGCATGGGTGTGGAGTGCTCAAGATGCTTTGAATCAGTCTTTACCGGTTTGAGACGCTTCCATACTTGATTGAGTAGTTGGAGAGTGCTTTGAATTGTAAGTGTGAGAAATGACAAAAAGAAAAAGGATCAGAGAGAGATGTGATGAATGATGATCACTATTGGGGTGCTGTTCATAAGGATTGCAATCAGTTGGCTGAGAGGAAGAGAGGACCTTGCGGGTCTACTGAAGTTGAGCCAGGAATAAAGCGCCTGTACCTGGATGCCAGAATGACAGGCTTCAGTATCAAGTGGGAGCTTGAAGATACAGTTTTTACAACAGCCCTCCTTGATTCAAAGCGTGAGAGGTCTAAGTACTGACATGATGAATAAGTCGCAAGATTGAAGTTCTATTGGAGGCTTTGGTGAGGCCGTCTGCTACCATTTCATCTGATTTGATGAGTTGGATTATGATTGCTTTATTGGATACATCTTCTCAAAGTCCTTTGATCTTCAGGTCAAGGAACTTTGTCTTGGAATTGCTTCCAAAGTTTTTTATTTTTTTGTCCAAACCTTCAATGTCAATCATGTGGATTTTCTGTTTGATAGGCTTTCTCCAGAGTTCATCAATGAGGTCATTGATCCATCTGCATTCAAGTTGACCATTTCTGAGAGCGTTGCACTCAGCTTTGGTTGATGAGTATGTGATATTGCTCTGGTGTCAACTGGTCCAGTAGAGAGTTGATCCCCGGTAGAAACAGATTAACCCCAACTGTGAAGTTCTAGTGATTGGATTTTTGGCCCATGTTGAGTCGCTATAACATACAAGTTTTTCCAAATCATTCTTCTTGGAAATAAGAAGCTGTTGATTTTTGGAACAACCAGGATATTTCCACACCCTGAGTACCTCCTTCCAGTGAGTGATCCCAGGGTTTTTGGAGAACCTTGCCAGAGATGACATGGCATAGCTGGTGTTGGGCCAAGCAAGTCCAGCTATGAAGTTAAGTCAACCTATAGGTGACCAATAGGATACCCCCAGCTTGTTAAATTCTTCTATCTCCTCATTTCTGGCTGGTATAAGATGGATTCCAGGAGTGCAGGGTGTGCTCATTGGCTTGCAGTCTGTAAGATCCAACTCTGCCAGACCCTTTTCCATGTGCATGGGAAGTGATAAGCTTATACCATCTGGAGATTGTTCAAACTTCATCCTAAGCAGGGTGTTAGGAGGGTGTGCTGAAAAGTTTTTGAATTTGTTTAGGAAAGCATCTTTAAATTTTTGAACATTTCCTACCACAAGTAGATCATCAACATGAACAAATATGGCTGATTTATGATTGGTCCCCAGGTAAACACATGGGTCTGCTTCTGAGGGAGTGAAACCTTGATCTTGAATCCATTTGCTTAACATCTTGTACCAGTTCTTTGGTGCTTGCTGGAGTCCGTATAGGCACTTCTTGAGCTTGAGAATTGGATTTTGTCTTTCCAAGCCAATTGGTTGTTGTATGAACACTTCTTCATCAAGGGAAGCATGAAAGAGCGCTCCTTTGACGTCAGTCCAGATCCAGATTGACCGCTAGCAGTAAAACTGCCCTTAGGGATGCCACCTTGCCCTTGGGGGAATAGGTTTTGAAGTAGTTGATGCCATAGCGTTGATTAAATCCTTTCACAAAAACTCTCAATTTTTAAGTTGGAGCTTCTCCGTGTTTTTTCTCCTTGATTTGGAATGCGTAAGTTACGTTGAGTAAGTTCCTTGGCTTGGGTCCTTTGTAGTCTTCCCAAACTTTGAAGTCTTTGCAGGGGTTCAGCTCCTTGTATAGAGACTTGGACCAGATGGGAGGAAAAGAGCTTCTTCAGGTGATTTGGGAAAAAATTTGGAGAAATATCCCTATTGTTCTGGAAGTCTCAGTTCCTTCTTATTCCAAAGAGTTTGCGATTTTGGAACCAGCTCCTGTATTACTTCATCATAAGAATTGTCTCCTGGTTTGGAATTTGACTCTTCAAATTCCAAATTGACAGCAGGACCTTCCTCAACTGGGAATTTGGAGGTGTTTGGAGGCCTGGTTGAAGAAGGCGTTTGGCCCATGGTAGGTTCATTATGATCTGTGGTCCAATGTTTTCATGGAAGATTTGGTAAATTTTACATTCTTTGTTTCTATGACACTGTCAGTGTTGGTTAATAATTGGTTGGACAGGAGCTTAGGGACAGATCCAATGAGTCTTCGGGGTAAGCCTTTTTTTCAAACTTCCTTGGCAACTGGTCTCCAGGGTCCAGATAGTAGAGGCTGATTCCTATGGGTTGAAGATAATTGATTGGTAATGATTTTCCATTCATTAATTCCCATGGCGTGAGGCCTTCAGGGCTGGGTATTTGATTCAGAGCAAGAGTGCAGCTTTGGATGACTTCATGCCAATAGTTCTTTGGGAGTTTTAAAAATGCAAAGGTTTCTCTAACATATTTAGCTACTGTTTGGTTTGCTCTTTTGGCCCTTCCGTTGTGTGGTGGATGGTATGGTTCATATCTTACTCTGCGTATCCCCTTGTCCTCAAAGAATTTGGTGAGATTGTTGCTTGTGAATTTGCTGCCCCCATCGCAACAGAATTCTGAGGGGAAATAATTGAGCCAATTAAAATCATTTGAGAGGATAAACTTGATTTTTTTGTCTGCATCTCTCTTGTTTCTCAAAGGGAATGAGATAATATACCCACTGAAGTTATCCAGCATTGTTAGAGAATATTGAAACCCATTCTTTGATGTTGGCGTGATTGGCCCAATTAGGTCTGCGTGGACAAGCTGAAACACCTTTTATGCCTTAGCTGAGGAGCATTTGAAGCTTTCTCAAGTGATCTTGCTTTTATCACAGCTAAAGCACAAGAAACTGTTCTTTATGTCTGCCAAGATGGATTTCCCTAGGAACGTTCCATCCTTGTAATTCCGGCGTGTCCAAGTTTAAGGTGAAGCTTGTTGACTTTCTCCAATTCAGGATTCTCAGCCCAGTGATAGCTTGGGTTTGAGGCCACTTCCACATACAGGAGGTTGTTGACAATCTTCCCTTGTAAAATGGTTGACTGATTTGTGACTAGTTTGAAATTTGGTGGATTTACTCAGTTTTTCATGACTAAATTTGCTCCCTTTTTGAGAAATACTCCCATTGAAAGCAGGTTGACGCAGGCATCCGGAGTCCAGGCAGCATTCTGAAGCTCAATTGTTCCAGTGGTGGTATTGATCAATGCCATTCCTCTTTGTTTTATTTTGAGCAATGCGCCTGGTTTTCCTGTCTTTATCACATTTGACCCGTCTTCTACGTTCATCCTTTTGAACCAATCTTTGTCTGTTAGCATGTAGATAGAACATCCTGAGTCTAATATGAAAGGCTTTGGATCCATTGAAAACATGTTGGTGAAGCAGAAGTAGTAAAAGAAGAAATCTGAGATTTCCTCCTTTTTTTTCTGGCTTGCGGGATTTGAATCCTTTTGGTCAAAGCTCTGGAAATTCCATCCAAAACTTATTGCAAGGATGATTCTGAACATCGGGATAGTGGAAGCCATTCTTGCACCGTGGATAGCTTGAGTAAAGATTCATGTCAGCTTTGGATGTTGAGGCACCTTTGTTGATTATTGCATCTATCTCATTCTTGTGTTGTACCAGGTGATCCAAGACTCTTTCAACATTTATTTATTTCTTGCCGTGCATTGTTTGAGAAGCAATGCTCTTGAGAGTGGATGGGAATTTGAAGAGTATAAGGTGATCAAGTATGTATGAAAGCAGTTCAATTCCTACTTCTGAGAGCTTGTTGAGACTTAGCCGCACATTTTTTAAAAATTTATCAATGTTGTCTTCAATGAAGGGAAGATAAAGAAATGAGTTAAAAATTCTTGCTTGATTTGCTGATTGGGATGAGGCAAAGTAACTCTTGGTTGAAATCCAGATTTCTTTTGTGTTGCGTAAATTTCCAGCATTAATTATGTTCATATGTGTTGCTTGTCAGCTCTCTGATACCAGGAACCTTGCAGTCCTTTAGCTACAGAGAGTGATAAAAATTCTGGAATGATAATAATGATTATGATTCCAAAAATAAACGCTTAGAAGCTCAAATAAATGATTTAATAAGAGCAGTTGCAAGGTTTACTTGGTTTGGTGGTAGATGGTTTTCAATATAATATAAAAGAGGGGCCACAGTATTATACTACTGGGGATCTTTACAGACTAGCAACCTCTGTTCAAGGGGCCTCCCTGGGCAGTTTAAGAACTTTGGAATAAAGATGGGTGCCTTAGAAAGGACTTATTCCACTAGTGGCCGGGCTTAACAGCTCAAGCGGCCTAGACAGGAAGGGTAACACTCAATCTGAGCACTTTACCACGAAAATCCTGGAATAATTGGAAGGGTTTCAGAGCAGATGGGGTAGATTTCTTGACTAAACTTCAATGGTTGATTGGTTAAAATAGGTAAATAAAATACTACGGCAGACTAAGTCATAAATCACTTGCTTATCTTCATATAAGCACTTTATTAACAATGACACGGTGTCTGATTGATAATAAATAAATTCCTGGTAAAACTGTGATTGAATAATGGATCCAAAGAGGTCTGTATAAATACCTTTTTGGGGTGATTTTGGTCTTCTCAGGGCTTTTAGAGAGGGTTCTGATCGTGGGCTGAGGCTGGCAAGCTAGTCAGGGCAAGATTAGCACGTCTACCTGATGCTGTCAATCAGCTGTCCTTAGATCTGCTGGATTTTTGTACTATTTTAGCCACAGGATCTTGTTAATTAGTTATGGCGTAAATTTGATCATTCTGTACTCATCCTTTATTTGTACTATTGATATTGCTTGAAAGCGTGCAGATGTGGATGTTTACTGATTTTCTGTCATCTGCTGATCATTTAGATAATTTTTAGTAATTTTTATGAACACTTCTTGTAGTGTTTCGTGGTCTTCAAAGATCAAGATCCGTGGTTTACGTGGTAGTCCTTGATTTTTGATTTATTATTAAAAAAATGTTTATTACTTAATTTTAATCAATTTTATTTAAGTTTTGATCTTTTTAGATTATTCTTAATGCATATGTCCGTTTGTTACATATACTAGGCAACCCTAACTAGTTTGTAGCTCTTCTGAGTGGTACCTAGTTGTCAGATTAGTCACGACTGATCCAGGCGCAGGGATCAGTAGTACAGATGCGCGCGGGGTAGGATCCGCTGCGTGCGTGGCAGAATCAGCTGCGCGCAGGTTTTTAGTACGCGGGATCCTGCTGCTGCTAGTACGTAGGGTTATGTAATGATGCAGGGCTTCGCGCGGGAATTGTGACATAACACGTTTCCGAGTGTAACTCCTAAAATATACACAACACCTCAATTCTGAGTGGATTTTAGGTGTAAACCCTATACGTGAAAACACGTGTGAAATATTAAAATGGCCAAAAAGTGCCATACAGGTGTTGTAATTTCCAGTACTTTTCCTTTTAATTATTTTTAAAAATATAAGGACTTTGAATTCAAGGTGGGGTCAGTGAGTGACCCTACCTAATTTTGGGTGAGGAATCCATTCCTGTAATAATATTTATGGATTTCTCACTCCTTGCTTTGTTAATTGAGGTATTCTTATTTTTTGTATTTTGTGTTACTATTTGAAAGTTTTGGTCTGTATATAGTAGAAAGCTGACATTGCTGGTTCTAACTTGGCTAACAGAAAGGGGGCCATGTCCTTGTTAATTTTGGGATCTAGCTGAACTTTGTTGCTCTTGCTTTCCATTATATGAAGGATGCCTTGTAGATTGAAAAAACTTTCCATTTTGACCTTCCATATTGAGTAATTATCCTCATTTAGGAGCGTAGTTGATTCTACAAGTGTCTTCAGCTTGATCTTTTGCATTGTGCTGTTGCCCCCAGGTCCTGGTGTTGGATGATAGTTGGTCATCTTGATGATCCCATTTAACTCAGTCAGTAGAGATTTTGGCTTTTAACCATGAGAAGGAGATTGTTGGAAACCAGGACATCTGGATTGATTTCAACAGGTTTATAATAGAATTGATAGAATTTATATTTCATGAAACTGGGAAATCTGGGCTGAGAAGTAAAATAACATCAAAATCATGTTTGTAGAGACGCAACAATGTAGAAGAGCACCAACATCAGGATGTGAGGAATTAAGAAGTCAAGAGTCTTTTCATGTAAGGCTATAAATGAGGATTTGAGGCTGCAGGTGATATGAGGGTCACGCAGTACTGGCAAGTTAGTCTTGAATATTGTCAAATGTCAAGTTGATAAGAAAAGAGACTGAGATCTCACCAGGCACACCAGATTAGGCTTGAGTGGTGAAAAATGATGATTGTTGAGTTAATGTTGAATAAACAGAAAATAAGGGAAAAGAAATAACAATAAAGAATGAAAGTAATGTGAGTGTTGAGGTTAATTGAGATTTCTGATGAGGTCTTGAATGAGATGTTGGATGAGGTCTTGATTGAGATGTTGGATGAGTAAGATTGAGATGTCAGATGAGTAAGATTGAGATGTCAGATGAGTAAGAGGATGGAGATTGTCATGAGATGATGCAATCTTTTAGAATGATGAGAGCTCAAGGTTCCTTCTCCATGACGTCAGTGACTTCATTCCAATCTTCAGGTACTCTGAAAATTGAGTATCCTCATTCATAGACAAGATTAACTACCCGCTCTCCACTTGCCGCAATATCCTCTACTAAAATTATTTTAATGACTAAAAACCTAACACAAGACTGAAGACTAAGGAGACCAACTTGATGAGCACAAATATCGTGAGAAGAGTTAATGAGATGAGAGCATGAACAACAAACAAGATAACACTGCACTCGACGAGCGGACATCTGAGAGATTGGAGGAGATGATCTGAGGAAGATTTGTAGGTTGAGATGCAGAGGCTGAGGCAGAGACTGATAGATTCTAGCATGAGTGAGTGCGTCGAATATGAGAAGGAAATTGGAGGTGATGAATCTCACCAGGCAATCATTGATGCATGTCGAGTGTGTGTGTGGTGTGTTTTGAGAAGAGGGCAAGAGAACAGTCTTGATGGATGGAGGACGCAGTGTGTATTATGAGAATGAATAAGAGCAATGAAGAAACTAGGAAGAATAAGAGCAACAAAGAAACTGGATGAACAAAAGAGACAAGGAGTCGAGGGACAAGCGGTGAGATGAATTTTTGAGTTAAGATCCTCAAGTGACCTCCGCGTTGAGTTGAATGATGGCCTATTCTAAGTGCGCAGTTTGCGACCGCAGTAGGTTTCACTGATCCACTGAAAGTTGGGCTCACCCGCGCCCGCGTGCATGGAACAACTCAACACGCCCCATGCCTGGTGAGATGAAGAGCTCCAAGACGCAAAGAAGAAAAAGAAGAAAGAAAAAGAGAAAAGAACAACAAGAAACAAAACGGGACAAAAGAAAGAGAACAAAAAATTATGAGGTTCCATGAGAGCTGAAGAGTGGTTGGAGGAGTTTGAGCCTGGTAGTACTTGAGCTTTTGGTAAGAGCATCAGCGGGCATTTCTTCCGACTTAACAAGTATGGCAGTGATATTTCCTGACTTCAGTTCTTCTCTCATCCCCTTTGTTTTCAGATCTAGATGTTGAGTCTTGGAGTTGGATCCAAACCGATGTATTTTGTCAATCAGGCCGCTGTTGTTGGTGTGTATTGCAATGGGCCTTGGCTTAGTTGAGAATATTTCGCAGGCTAGAGCCCTAATCCAGGTGGCCTCATGAAATGCATCTACGAAGGCGTTGAGTTCCGCATCCGTGGAGCTGAAGGTGACATTCTTCTGCTTGCAACTGTTCCAGGACACAACGCATCCATACGCGGCACATACATAGCCAGTTTTAGAGCGTCAAGTGTTGGGATCATCCGCCCAAGAGGTGTCTGAGTAGGCTGAGATTGGAGAGTCAGTGTTTTTGACTTTCAAGCTAAGTTGAATGTGACGAGTCCCCTTCAGGTACTTCCAGGTTTTCTTCACCTCATTCCAGTGGGGAATACCGGGTTTGACGTTGAATCTTGACAGGCTGGAGACTGCAAAGCTGATGTCGGGTCGTGAGTAACATGCAATATGGTTAAGAAGTCCAATTGCCAAACAATAGTTGACATTGAGCACCTTAAACTGCTCGAACTCTTCGTCGGTGGCGGGTTTGAGTTGAACATTCTGAGTCAATGGAGTTTTGCTGGTCCTGGCTTCTTCTAGGCCAAGCTCTTTGAGACCAAGGTCAATGTGCTTTGGCTGGCTGAGTAAGATTTCATCCCGGCGTACCTCAATTTTCATACCAAGAATGGTGTCAGGGTCTTTTGCCGTTGATCCTGTGAAACAATCCAAAAATTTGACTTGAAGTCATTGCCGTCTCCGACAAGAACGAGATGGTCCACGTGGAAGAAAAGACGAGACTTACCATTGCGAGACAGGTAAAGGCAAGGATCACACAAAGACTCCTTGAAACCTACCTCTTTGAACCACGCAGTGAGAGTTTCATACCAATTTTTCGGCGCCTGTTTGAGCCTGTATAGGGACTTCTTGAGTCTGAGATACCCTGAGGTTCGCTTTGAGCCCTTGGGAGTGCGAATGATAACTTCCTCGTCGATAGGCAAGTGCAAAAATGCACTTTTGACATCGAATTGTCGAATTTGTTGATTTGATTTGAGCACGTACAGCAGTAGTAGTCGTAGAGTGGAAGGCTTCCCGGTTGGATCAAACGTCTTGGTGTAGTCAAGACCCTCGATTTGGTTGAATCCTTGCACGCAAAGTCGGGCCTTGAATCTAACCGGGTCGCCATGGCAGTTTTGCTTCACCTTGAAGATCCAGGTAGTTTTGAGTGCGTTCTTGGGCTTGGGACCGTCGTACTCTTCCCAGACGGAAAGGTCCTTGATGGAGGTCAGTTCCAGGTCAATTGCGTCAATCCACTCAAGATTTTCATCGCATCTGAGAGCGTCATCGTACGTCTTAGGCTCGTAATGGTGATAGAAGCCATATCTCTGAGGTGGTTTGATTCCAGACCTGTCCCTTAAAACTTGACCTGCCGGAGCGCTATCTGTTTGAGGTGGTCCCTGAGGGGTTGCATCGCTACGCGCCACAGGCGTCGGATCAGGCTGTCCTTCTGAAGACGACCTAATGGTTGAGTCGCTTTTGTCCGCAGAGCTGGCTGATTCATCAGAGTGATCGCGGTAGTGAGTCCAGGGAGTCTGAGAAGAATTGCGGGCAGCTGGGTCAGGCAGGTGAGGACTTAGATCATTAGCGCGAGAGCAACCGTTGCCTTCGGGCAGAGGATCGACATCGAAAGAAAAACTGGGAGCATTGGGTCTTGGCAAAGAGAAGAATTTGACGTGCTTTGAGGAGATAATAGAACTGGTTTTTGTTAGTATGCAATACGAGAGCAGGAGAGGATTGAAGCCTACAAGGGTTCCCTCTTCTCCTTTAAAATCAAATTTCAACCCCTTTGGTCGTTTGTTGATGAGGTAAACGCAGGGGCTGCCGATTGGTTTGAGAAAGGAAGGAGGTAAGAGTTTGTTGTGCATTTTCTGCCAGGGAGTCGAATCCTCCCCTTTTGCTGGGATGTGGTTCAGCATTAAGCAGCATCCTTTGACAACCTCATGCCAAGCCGACGGCGGTAGCCTTCTGTCTTTGAGGTTGGCCCGAGTAGACTCCACGATTGTTTGATTGGCTCTTTCAGCCCGTCCATTGTGTTCTGGGTGATAGGGTTCTGACACAATGTGGGTGATATGTTGTTTGTCCAAGTATGTCGAGAGTTTCGAGTTCACAAATTCAGTTCCTCTGTCTGAGCAGATTTCCAAAGGATAAGTATCACGGCGTTGGTGTTCTTTTTTGAGTAGATCTATGATAACATCAGAGGCTTCATCCTTTGAGGCGATTGGAAAGGCCGCCAGGTTGTCTACAAGGGACAGGATAAACCGGTGACCAGACTTCGACGTAGGTCAAATGGGTCCCATTAGGTCTAGATGGATTTGATTGAGCACTTTCGTCGACCTTGTGGAGGATTGGGAGAAGGTTGACTTTGTAATCTTACTCTTGGCACATTCTACACATTGGAACTTCTGCACAACGTTGCTGGGAATGTGATGGATGAGAGGAGTTAATCTCGCCATAGAAGCATGACCGTACTTCCTATGAATCTCGAGAAGGGCGTCTTCAGGAGTAGTAGAGAGTGTGGAAAGGTGGGTTTTGAGAGAAGGAGCGGGACTGAAAGAAGGTGTAGGCAGAGTGTAGAGATTTTCATCAACGGTTCCTTTCAGTATGGATTTACCTCTGTGCGAGACAGTGAATTGCTTGGCTGAAGATTGGATGAAGCAGACCTTGGCATTCAGAGCTCCTGCACTGATTAGATTAATAGTTACGTCAGGAACATAAAACGCCTCCGTGAGTTTGAGAGTTAGATCCTTCCAGTGAAGGATGGCAGTGCCTTTCCCCTTGATCGCCAGACTAGCCCCTTCCTTGCCCGTTTTGATTGGATTACCGACGTGAGGTTCCATCTCGCTGAAGAATCGAGCATCATTGATCATGTGGACTGAAGCTCCACTGTCCAGTAAGAAACGGCGAGCGGGATCTCCTTGTTTGATCCAGTGATTCAAGAGAGCAGGATAGTGAGCTGAATGAGATTCTAGTTTTGCTTTTTGTCCGTTCTTCTTTTCTTTCCATTTGGCTTGTTTATCTCTCCACCATTCAGGAGCCAAGTCTGGGTGAAGGTGCCAACAGTCCACTGATGAGTGATTTTTGTCTTGCCCAAGGTGGTGATATCCTTCGACGCATCTTATAGGTTCGGATCCCTTGGTAGAAGGTGAATGAGATGAAGATTTGCTTCCAAACAGTGCAATGTCTCCCTTTGACTTCGAGCTGGCAATAGATGATTGAGCCAAAGATTCGTTGTCTAATTGAGTGAGATGGTTCAAGACGTAGTCAACAGAGAGTTCTTTGTCTGAGTGCATTATCTGCCTCTTGAAGTCGTCCATAGAAGCGGGAAATTTGAACAGTAAGAGATAAGCCACGATATCATCAGGGAGTTTGATTCCAACTTCGGCCATCTTTCTGAGACATACTTTGACTCTGGTGATGAATTCAACGATATCCTCTGGGTTGAAAGTGAGATAGAGAAATGAGTTGAACACTCTTGCACAATTTGAAGCCTGCAACAAAGCAAATTTTTGAATGATAGCCTTCCACAGCAGCTTGGCAGAGTTTTGATTTTCCGCTGTGACTATGTTTTTGTGGGAGGAGGAATTGAGTTTCGAGATGATAAGGAGTTTGAGTTCGTTGTTCACCGTAGTATCTAGAACAGAAGCCTCATCATTGATTGCTGCAGTACAGCCTCTGAGGTCCAGGATCGCGTCCATCTTGTCTCTCCAGATCCCATAGTTTTCTTCTCCAAGTAGAGGGATAGTCTCAAGGGCAGTCTTGAGCATAGTCTGTCAAAAGTCCATCGTGGCCCGGCTAGATATCCTTCCTCACTCTATGTGTCGGTTATTCCAAGAGTTGAGTAGAAGCCCTTCGGCTTTTAACCATAAAATGATTTTAATGACTAAAAACCTAACACAAGACTGAAGACTAAGGAGACCAACTTGATGAGCACAAATATCGTGAGAAGAGTTAATGAGATGAGAGCATGAACAACAAACAAGATAAGACTGCACTCGACGAGCGGACATCTGAGAGATTGGAGGAGATGATCTGAGGAAGATTTGTAGGTCGAGATGCAGAGGCTGAGGCAGAGACTGATAGATTCTAGCATGAGTGAGTGCGTCAAATATGAGAAGGAAATTGGAGGTGATGAATCTCACCAGGCAATCATTGATGCATGTCGAGTATGTGTGTGGTGTGTTTTGAGCAGAGGGCAAGAGAACGGTCTTGATGGATGGAGGATGCAGTGTGTATGATGAGAAAGAATAAGAGCAATGAAGAAACTAGGAAGAATAAGAGCAACAAAGAAACTGGATGAACGAAAGAGACAAGGAGTTGAGGGACGAGCGGTGAGATGAATCGTTGAGTTAAGATCCTCAAGTGACCTCTGCGTCAAGTTGAATGATGGCCTATTCTAAGTGCGCAATTTGAGACCGCAGTAGGTTTCACTGATCCACTGAAAGTTGGGCTCACCCGCGCCCGCGTGCATGGAACAACTCAACATCTACAATACTTGAAAATTTAACAACTTAAAACCCCTCGATGCCCAATGAGATTTCAGAGCTCTATGGACTACATTCAAAGAAGGGAGACAAGAGTGAGAGACTTTGTATGGAGGCGGCTTTTGTCAAAGTTTTGGCAATCATTTTGTCTGATTTTATCAATTGCAATTCTCTTTTGTTGTTTTTAAGCTCATCTCTCATTCACTTAGTTTTCAAGTCAAGGTGTTGTGTCTTTGAATTGGATCCAAACTTCCGAATTTTGTCTTCCAATCCACTATTATCTATATTGAGAGGAATTGTTGTTATGGAAAGCGTGAAGATGTCATTGAGTAGGAACTTGATCCAAGTAGCTTCATGATACTATTTGACCAATGCGTTAAGTTCAGCATCCATTGAAGACCATGTTATATTACGTTGTTTACAACTGTTCAAAGATATGAGACTACCAAATAACATAAAAAGATACCCTGTTTGAGATTTATGAGTGTCAGGATTGTCTTCCCACAAGGCATCCAAGAATACTTGCAGTGAATTCTCCTTTGGCTTATATTTGAGTTGAAGACATTGATTTTTTGTTTATTTCAGATACTTCCATGTCTTTTTTCAGCTGGTTCCAGTGTGTCTTTCCTGGCTGGACTGAAAACCTTGCCAAACATGACACATCAAAACTTATGTCAGGCCTATTGTAACAGGCAATGTGGTTGAGAATTCCTATTGCCAAGCTATAATTGATATTCAGTGCTTTGAACGCCTCATGTTCATTGTCCTAGGCAGGTTTGAGTTGTAAGTTTCTGGTAAGAGGGGTGGTTGACTCTTTACAATTGCTCAGATCAAGCTCCTCTAGGCCATGCTGAATATGATTTGGCTGACTCAAGAGAATTTTGTTGCTTTCTACCTGTATCTTCATGCCTAAAAGAGTATCAGGCTGTTTTCTCATTGAACCGTTGAATTTATTCAGAAATTTATTTTCAAATTCTTGCCCATCACCCACCAAGATCAAGTTGTCTACATGAAAGAACGGACGTGACTGACCGTCCTCTGATAAGTAGAGACAAGGATCACACGCAGATTCGTTGAATCCAACTTCCTTGAACCACATCGTCAAAGTTTTGTACCAATTCTTTGGAGCTTGCTCAACCCATACAGCGATTTCCTTAGCTTTAAGAAATTGCACTTGCAATTCGAACCCTTTGGTGTCCTAATGATAACATGTTTTTCTATTTTGGAATGCAAAAAGGCGCTTTTTACATCAAATTGCCAAATTTCTTTTGCAATGATTTCAAAGCATATAAAAGAAGCTTGCGCAAGGTAGATGGATTACCTGTTGGATCAAATGTTTCAAAGTAATCTAAACCTTCTATCTGATCGAATCCCTGAACTCAAAGTCAAGATTTGTATTTGAGAGGATTGCCATGACAGTTTTCTTTGAGTTTTTATATCCAAACTGTCCGTAGGGGATTCAGTGGTTCAGGGCCCTTGTAGTCCTCCCAGACCTGCCACTCTTCAATTGATCCCAGCTCAATGTCCATGGCACCAGCCCATTTTGATCGTTCTTCACACATTACTGCATCTTCATAGCCCTTTGGCTTTTAATAACAAAAGAATCCATATTGTTGAGGTGGTCTCATTGCCTTGCAATCACAAAGTGTTCTTCCAGTTGAGCCAGATTGAGCTGCGTTCTGAGAGTTCTGAGTTTGTTGTTTAAGTCTTGATGTAGGTGATTCCGGAGAATCCGGGCTTTCGCTTTTGTCCTCCGCAGATATTGAGCTAATCGCGATTAGCGATTCGGTCGGTAGAGGTGTTAATAATAATAAACTCAGAATGTTTTATTGATAATAACAAAAGTGAATGAGTGTGTATATCTAGTGAATCCAATACAAATGAGGGAGGGATGAGGGTTCCTTTTATATTGAAGGGACCTCTCATCGAAGACATGGGGATACACAAGATGAACCCAAGGTGAGAGCTATTTACAATAAGAGGGGAGATGAAAGGGACATTTACAAAATGAGGATTAAAGCAACTTTGCTTTCTTCCTCTTTGTCTTAATAGCACTATGTATTACTCTCTTCCTTGGAGTGACAACCGGGACTGCTATGAATTTGAAATGCTCAACAGCATTTATTGGGCGGTGCTTTTAATTCCAAGCCCACTTGGGATGCACCTTTCTCTTTCTAGGTGTTACAAATGGAATAGCGGTGAACCTGAAAGCTTCAGGTGACTTTCTTTTCTTTTCTTGATATGTTTTCTTTTCACCCTTTGCTTTACTTATTTCATTCTTAAGTAATAGGTGCGTTGCATCTATTCTTTTCCTTTGCTTTTCTTCACTAGAGCTCTCATCCGGTTCCTCTGCTTGAGTCACCAAGCTGAGACTGGTTCTCTGTGAAATTCCTGTGTTGTGTTTCACAGGAATTGAATCTTTAATAAATTCCATGTTATTCAACTTATTTAAATAATTCTTTTTTTCATTGTGATCCAAATTTTCTTCTCTTTTGTTTGGTAATGGATTTGGAAGGATATATGCAATATTTGCACATGTATTTCCCTCAACAGGGATTAAATCCTCAACAGAGATGACGGTAGACTGTCCTTTGGATTCTGTCAAAAATAACTCTTCTACCGGCTTGCAATAGTCAGTGTAAATTGGGTTGTCTTGTGGATTTGAATTTGCGGGTGGGCTTCCTGGATCTTTTCTGTCACTTGTCTTGAGAATATCTTCCAATGAGTCATCCTGTGATGAAATTAGATTTGAACTTTGAGGATTTGGCATTTTCAGGAACATCACATGATTAGTGAGCACAACAGCATGCGTCTTATTCAGGATCCAATAAGAAAGGAGCAAGGGATTGAAGCCTACAAGTACACCTTCTTCTCCTTTTTCTTTAAATTTTTGGCCTTTTCTCCTCTGCAACAACAGGTATACACAAGGACTACCCACAGGTTTCAGATAGTGTGACGGCAGAGAATGTCCATGGACCTTGATCCACGGAGATTCTTCAGACCTGTCTCTGCATATTTGATTTAGCATGAGCGCACTTGCCTTGATAACTTCATGCCACAGATTTGCCAGAAGTTGCGCATCTTTCAAGATGGCTTGTGTCGATTCTTTAATTGTTCTATTTGCCTGTTCCGCCTTGCCATTGTGTTTAGGATGGTAGGTCTCTGATAGTATTTGTCAAATATGTTTTGAATCATAGAAAAGCTTGAGTTTGTTATTGAAAAATTCTGAGCCGCCTTCAGAGCATACTTCCCTTGGGTAGTACCCTCACCATTGGTGTTCTTTCTCTATCAAATCAATTATAACTTGGGAGTTTCATCTTTTGAACTCATTGGAAATTCCCCAATGTATCCCTAAGAGCTATCAAAAAGTGTCAACATATACCAATTTCCTCCTTTCAATGGTGGCGTGAGAGTTCCCATCAAATCAAGGTGAATCCGGTCAAAGGCTTTGTCCGCCGGTTTTGAATTTTCTTTGAAGGGTTTACTGACTATTTTGCTTTTCAGACAATGTATACATTCAAAATTTCTCCTGATCTCAGCCGGAATATGGTTGATGTTTCCTTCAAGTTGCATTATCAAGGCATGACCATGGTTAAAATGAATTTCTGTAAGGTCATCTATGTGAGAGATGGCCACATTAGCTGACATTCAGACAAATTTTGGAGTTGGTAAGGTATAGAGATTATTGACTATTGTCCCTTTAAACTGCAATTTTCCGACTTTGAATATCTCAAACCAATCCTTTTCTCCTTTGAGAATGCAGCCTTCTTGATTCAAGGCTACTGCGCTCAGCAGATTGAAAATTAAAGTTGGCACATAGAAGACCTTGGTCAGCTCCAGAGTAAAGTCACCCCAAACAAAGACCGCGGTTCCTTTCCCCATGATTGGCAATTCCCACCTTCTTTCCCAGTCTTGATGTGGTCTCCTTTATAAGGCACCATTTCTTTGAAGTACCAGCTATCATTGATCATATGCAGAGAAGAACCACTGTCCAATACAAATTTTGATTTAGGGTTGCCATGATCTATCCATGCTGTGAGCAACTTCAGATAGTGAGCTGAAGAGTTGGTGGTATTCTTTATATTTTTCCATTTTTTTTGGTCCTTCTTCCACCACTCCGGCGCCAATTCTGGATGTAAATTCCAGAATTTATCCGCCAAAAGTAACCTATCCTTCTTGGGATTGTGCCATCCTTCAGTACACCTCCTGGACTCATTATTTTGAGGTTTTTTATTCCCAAGAGCAACATCAGTTTTACTTTCTTGATGATCTCGTGTCCCTTGTGCCTTGGACTTGTTATTAAGCTGGGTCAGGTGATTCATGACATATTCAACGGAAAGTTCCTTGTTGGTATGCATGATTTGCCTCTTGAAGTATTTCATGCTTTCCCGGAACTTGAAAAGGATTAGATATGCCACAATGTTGTTTGGCAAGATGATTCCCACCTCCAGCATCTTTTTAAGACAGACCTTAAACTTAGTTATGAACTCTTCAATTTTGTTGTGTTTAAATTTTACGTAAAGAAAATCATTGAAGATCCAAGCCCTATTGGCTGCCTGAGATGAAGCATATTTATCTATCATAGCCTTCCACAGAAATTTTGCTGAGTTCTTGTTGAATGCCAAAACAATTTTGTCGTGAGTAGAGGCCTCCAATCTGGAGATGATTAAGAGTTTGATTTCATTGTTTACGTCATTCTCCAAAATTGAAGTCTTGTTGTTTATCTCTCTTGAGCATCCTCAAACATCTAATATGGCATCCATTTTATCTTTCCAGACTCCGTAATTATCCTTGCTGAACCTTGGAATGGTGTCCAGGGCCGTCTTCAGAATGGCTTGTCTGAATCCTTTGGAGGCGGCCATTTCCCAGTCTCATCTACAATTTATCTTTGTTTTTGATAGGTTCCTGAGAGCTTTTGTTTCAGCTTTTAACCATAATAGAATTGATAGAGTTGATATTGCATGAAACTGGGAAATCTGGGCTGAGAAGTAAAATAAACTCAACATCAAGTTTGTAGAGACAAAAAAATGTAGAAGAGCACCAACATCAGGATGTGAGGAATTAAGAAGTCAAGATTCTTTTTATGTAAGACTATAAATGAAGATTTGAGGCTGCAGGTGATATGAGGGTCACGGGGTAATTGCAAGTTAGTCTTGAATATTGTCAAATGTTGAGTTGATAAGAAAAGAGACTGAGATCTCACTGGAACCACAAGATTAGGCTTGAGTGGTGAAAAATGATGATTGTTGAGTTAATGTTGAATAAACAGAAAAGAAGGGAAAAGAAATAACAATAAAGAATGAAAGTAATGTGAGTGTCAAGGTTAATTGAGATGTTGGATGAGGTCTTGAATGAGATGTTGGATGAGGTCTGGATTGAGATGTTGGATGAGTAAGATTGAGATGTCAGATGAGTAAGAGGATGGAGATCATCATGAGATGATGCAATCTTTTAGAATGATGAGAGCTCAAGGTTCCTTCTCCATGACGTCAGTGATGTCATTCCAATCTTCAGGTACTCTGAACATGGAGTATCCTCATTCCAAGACAAGATTAACTACGCGCTCTCCACTTGCCATCATATCCTCAACAATACTTGACAATTTAACAACTTTACAGTTGAGGG
The DNA here is from genome assembly GCA_025617555.3 of Puccinia polysora. Lineage (NCBI taxonomy): Eukaryota > Fungi > Basidiomycota > Pucciniomycetes > Pucciniales > Pucciniaceae > Puccinia > Puccinia polysora. The sequence goes on along the minus strand of CM062618.1, from coordinate 24,285,833 downwards.
CAAGAATGTGGAAATTAAATAAGTCACAACAATTAATGGCATGAAGATAAAGATAAATGAAAATAGTCAAACCAACAGGAGCAATTCTGAAGGGTTGTTGAATCAGCACGTGCTAAGAATCTTTATGGGCTGGATGGAATGCACAGACAGCTGTTAACAGTTGATTAGAAAAAAGAGAAATGAAGGAAAGAGATGGAAGAATTAATGCAATCATACTTAGGAAGTACAATCTTCAGATAAAAGGAGCCCGCCTTGAAGTCTTCTGGATTGCGGTGGTGGATCTGTAGATTAGGATTAATCAGTGCATGGGCGTCAAGTGCTCAAGATGCTTTGAATTGTCTTTACTGGTTTGAGACGCTTCCAGACTTGATTGAGTAGTTGGAGAGTGCTTTGAAGTGTAAGTGTGAGAAATTAAAAAAAGAAAAAGGATGAGAGAGCGTTGTGACGAATGATGATCACTATTGGGGAGCTGTTCATTGGGATTGCAATCAGTTGGCTGAGAGGAAGAGAGGACCGTGCGGGTCTACTGAAGTTGAGCCAGGAATGAAGCGCCTGTACGGGGATGCCAGAATGACAGGCTTCAGTCTCAAGTTGGAGCTCAAAGAAACAGTTTTTAAAAAATGCACAGCCATCCAACCAGATTTGGCTTTTGCTGTTAGTTTTCTTGCAAAGTATTACAAAAAACCAGGCATGAAAAACTGCCAAGTGTCCATGCATGTGTTCAAGTATCTCAAAGGTACTATTCACCATTTGCTGTAATCTAAAAAAAGAAGATCAGGACCTGTCTTAGCCTATTCAGATGCCTATTGGGGAAACTTTTTCACAATCAGGAGATTGTTTGCTGGAAAATTAGCAATATTTCACAAAAGTTTGATTCTTTTGAGAACAAGAAAACAACCTTGTGTCTCTCTCTCTACAGCTGAGGCTAAGTATTGAGCTCTAACTGATCTTACCAGAGAATTATTATGGCTTCAACAGTTCTTTATTGAATTTGAATTTCTCAACTCAGAACCTGTCCCAATCATGGTATTTGAAGATAATCAAGCCTGCATTTAAACATCTAACAATGATTTTAATTCCAACAATAGAAGAATGAAACTGGTGGAAATAAAACATCATTCTGTTTGAGAAATAATAAATAGATCTATTATAAAATTACAATAAACTGAAAGAGCCAATATGCTGGCTGATTTCTTAACCAAACCAATCTGTCAACCAATCTTCCAATGCATTGCACATTATTTAGGCCTTTGCAAGCTTGATGTCATGGGGGTGTTAAAGTATGACCTATCTCAAAGCTCATGTTGAGATAAGGGCTCTTGCCTGATTACAATAACCACAACATGGCTGCTAAAACCTGACTTCTTGTCTCTCCTCAGACAAGAAGTCAGGTGTTAGCAGAATGGGGAATTGCCCTAATTTACCTGAAAATCACTTTTTGACTGTCTGCTTCCCTTTTTTACCTTTAATTTTCTCTCAATATGATTTCCTATTTATTCTCACTCTATTTTGCCTTATGTTATTTTTTTTGCCTGAAGAACCATAGAGCCTACTTTTTTTACATGAAATTACTTTCTGGCTGCTTCTCTGTCAAACTCATTAGCCAGAGTAATATCCAACTATAATTTTTTTGTACAATAACTTCACTTCTAAACCTCAAGGTCATATTTTCACTTGTTTTCATCTTTTTCAGGTAATTTTTCTTTCAATTCAGGTTGCTTCTTCTGTTCCAATGATTAATTAATGAAAGAATTTTTCCAGTCTGCTATTTAAACAATTACAGGAATGAAGGAGAGACATAGAAAAAGACAGAAACAGATAAAGGAGAAGATGAAAAAAGAAGAGACTAATAGAGCAGAACAAATTGGGGGATGTAGTTAAATCCAGCTATGCCGCTTCAGACTCCTCCTGAAATTCCAAAGAGGTTCTGAGTGGTGTGACAAGGTAGAGGCTGGGGTACCGGAGGCACTCCCAAGTTTGATGGAATAGGGCTCTGGCTTCAAGGATTGTTAAGGCTTGTGATGGACAACTGATCAAAGGCAAGGTGAGAGTCTCAGGAAAATTACTCCTGGCTCTGGTGGAGTTGACTCAAGCTAGGTAGGGAGCTGCGGTTAGGGGGGAGGGAAAGATGTGCAAGAAATGCAGTCCTCTGGACATCGCAACTGGATTCCAGCGCTTAAACTCCTCCTGACTTCATTTGGGCAAAGTCTGAGTAGTCTTCAAGTGGCGGAAACCTCAATGTGGCCAAGGGTTTTTGTGGGATACCACCAATAAAGTTGTTGGAGGGTAACTGTTGAATTGGGAAGATTGACTTGGAAACCAGATGTCTAAGGTATTTGTATCTGATTTTTATGTGCTTTCAGTTGGGATGATCTGAGCCTGTTTTCTGATGAATTTGGCGCCTGCGCTTTCATTGTAGATGACTGGTTATGGTGTTGCTACCCCTAAACTTACTATGAGAAACAACATTTACCTGATTTTCCTGGAACAGTGATTCATGGTTGTGAATTCTGCTTTTGTTGTTGATTGAGAGACAACAGATTGTCTCTTTGTTAAATAGTTAACAGGATACCTGCAAAGCATGATGACAAACCCAGTGGTAGACTTCCTCATATCTGTGCAGTTAGAGCAGGAGGGTTGGCCCAGCAGGCCAAGTGCTTGTCTTCTTTAGAGGTCCTTGTGTACAACAGACCAACAGCAGCTTTTCTGCGGAGATATTTTAATAAATTCTTGATCATATCCCAATGGTTTGTTGTTGGCTTGGAAAAGTAGTGAGATAGCAGGTTGAAAGTAAGGATAATATTGGTTCAAGTGTGTAGCTCTACGTGATTGAGCATACCAATTGCCTTCTCTGTAATATTCATTCTGAAAAAATTGGTGGCATTTGTGGCCAGTTTGCTCAGATTCATTGGGGCTGGAGCTTTGACTGGATTATCTTTGGACTTTTAGAATTCATTTATAATCTTCTCACAGTAATCCAGTTGGTGGATAAGTATGGATAAATCCTCCTTCCATTCAAGGTTATAGCCACAATTCTGAGTGGGCCTCTTTTCAGACTTGATATTTTACTGAGCATGCAGACCTTCCAGAAATGAGACCACTTCCTGATGCAATCATCCCACAAGAAGACCGTCATCTCTGAAGTAGCAGAAATTTGGAGCAGTCCTGAACAATCAATTTTCCAAGGTCAATGGAAACAGTCCAAGCAACATGGAGGCGTCATTGAGATGTTTCTTCCAGAATTTGGGAGCCTTCTTGGTGCCATAGAGGGACTTGTTGAGATGCCAGACCCAATATCCTTGGCCAGGTACCTCAAAACTGGACACTTGAGCCATGTGTACTGTTGTTCCAATTTTCACATTGAGGAAGGAAGTTTCAAAATTGAACTGATATTCCAAGATGTTTAATTTTACCTCCATAGCAAGCAACACCTTCAGGGACTCATTGAGTCCAAGACCTGAATATGTGTTGTAGTAGTAAAAATCCTTCTCTTGGTGATTTCTGAATCAGACTCATCTAGATTTCTTCTGGTGAAATCCTGATATTTTTTCTTTTTTCTGACCAGTGGCAACATCCCTCCAATGGCCTTGTTGTTATGAGGGGGAATCAGTTTTCCAGTGTTTTTTGACATGAATGAGTTTTTTTCCTTGGACATAGACGCCAGGCACTTGATGTTTTCATTAGGGTGTGCAAATGCTTCCTTTCCCAATAAAACTTCTGCCAGATTTTCAGATTCATCTTCATTGGGATTGGATAATTCAAGAGGTTGAGGATTCTGGGAAGTGGAAAGGATGTCAGATTTGCTGATATTTCCGGAGATGTTTTGTGGTGAAACTTTTTAGTACTGCACATAGCTGTAAACCTTCTTGGTTGGAGGAGGTTGAGCATCCACTTCCAGTTATTAGGTGGCCTCTATGGGCACTACCCATGCGGCAGTGGAGGTGTCTTGCGCTGGGGTATTGGCAGCCAACCACTGAGGGGTGAAGGTTGGTTTTTTGGGACTACGGTGGTGGTTGACCAGCACCTAAAGTGATGTACTTGTTTGGCCCAATGGTTGATGGAAAAGAAGCCAGAGTAGGGGTGAGTGAGGAAAGGGATGTTGAAGGCTTTCTCATCACTTCTGGAGAGTTTTATTTGAAGTTAAGGGTTGCTGGGGAGAAGTCTTGGCTTAAAATGATTTCAAATTTCACAGGATCCAGAAATTGGGCACAATATGACCTGAACTCATAGCCAACAAAAAGAAGGTCTCAATATTTTGGGGAAATTTGGACAACCAGGACCCATCATATACTGCAGATTTGAAGCCCAAAGGTAGTAGTCCGTGAATTTTGCATATTGGACAAGGAGTGGTTTGTGGCAGCAAGAAAAACAAGAGGAGATTCCCAATCCAGAGCCTTACTTTAAAGATGTTTGATGAGAACCAAGAAGTATTTAGCATCTTTGTCCCAGTAGAAAACAGGAAGTTTGATTGAGCCATGATAAATTGCAGCTTGGTGGGCAGCTTCTGGTTGAATTGTTTGTCCAAACCATTTTTTTGGGGAAATTCAGAAGGTCTGCATTCTAACATCAGTACCTTGAGCCAATGTTTGGAAAGGAAGCCGTTGGATGAGAATGCATCTCCACATTCTGAGTGGAAAAAGGCTGGTGATCAGTTGAATTGATTCTTGATTTTATTGAAATAGGATATTATGTGATCCTTGGTTTTGCTTTTGTTCCTTATCAGTTAGATACAATTGAAGCAGCTTAGATGATTTATCAGTACCAGGACGTATCAATGCTGTGTTTGGCTGGAGGATCAATGAGTAGAAGATCTGAGTGAATGGTGTTGAATGGGCATGGAGCTTCGGGGAGAGGATTTGAGTGTGAGGATAATTTTCTGCCTACATTTCTGATGGACAGAACAGTTTTAAGCAGAGTGATTCTTCAAAGAGTACTTATTCTGGTTCAGTTCCAGGAACCTTTGCAGATAGGCATCCAATGGGTGGCTGAGTGTTACGTGCCAATAGGTGAAAATGGGTTTTTTGGAAATTGAGTTGGCATGTTTGCCAGAAATTTTCCATTTATAGATTTCTTACCCATTGGAATGGCAGAATGACTGAGTTAGAGGCCATGATGAACACTACGCAGTTTTGGTGGATGACCTTCAGACCATGATCCTTGAGTTGAGAAGCCAAGATAAGATTTCAGGGACCTGTTGGGGTGTAGTACACCAGGTGGGTGGAGATTGGACCAAGTCTCAGCAGACCTTTATTGGTGACGTGGATTTTACCTCTGTAGGTTTTCAGTGCTTTTTTGCATGGTTTCATGTTGTTAAGTTGATCAGGGTTTCATACTGTGGATTTGGTGGCACTGGAATTGTAGACAAGGTTGGTGTGACTGGAGGTGTGTGACAAAATGTCCATTTTCAGCTTGCTAATATGTACAGAGCAACCTGTAAAAGTAAAAAAAATAAAAAATAAAAACAAATAAATGAAACATTAACAAGGAGTGGGAAATTCATAAATATTTTTGCAGAAATATATTCCCCACCAAAAATATGGTAGGGTCATTCACTTACCTCACCCTTGAAATATGACTCCTTCATATTTTAAATAATTAAATCAAAATTGACCAAAAGGTCACAGCCCCAATACGGCACCTTTTGGCCAATTTAATATTTAACATGTATTGTCAGGTATTGGTTTCACACCTAAAATTCAGTCAGAATTGAGGTTTTGTGTATGTTTTAGGACTTACACATGGAAATGTGTTATTTCACAATTCCCATGCGCAGCCCCACGTCCCTATACAACCCCTATGCATCACCATCCTGCTTACAGAATCCCCCCGCTCTTTCATATTTGACACGCATGCAGTGTATTCTGCCCCCTGCGCATCTGAATGGACTGATCCCTGCGTCAGGACCCTGTCACACGACCACCCCACGTACTAAAGGGCAATTCTTAGATGATCGTGAGCGCAAAGGAATACCAAGTGCAAGGCAAGTGCAAATAGCAAGACCCAGTTGCGAAGTGCAAACTTGGTTATGCCACTCAACATACGGCAAGATGAATGGAATGTGTTCCGAAGAAGGAAACTCAACCTGAGTCCGATGTGATAACTAGGTTGCAGAAAAATGCGAGAACGTATGAAATTAACTAACTGAGGAGACAATCATCAGGCAAGGGGATAGCCCTTATAAGGTAATCCAAAGTGACTACATACAACCTGGTGATGAGCTAACTACAGGTGAAGCGGTGAGGAAATGAATGACAGAAACGGAATAGGAAATGAAGCAGTGGTATAGATCCAAGGTCTTAGCGTAAGTGCGAGACAATAGAATCTGAGCGTTGTAAGACTCCAAACGGTGCTAAGCCATGGCAGTTCTGTGGAGGGGAAAGGTGCTGTTTAGGCTGCCCTCCTAGGAGTTACAATAATATTTTAATGTAACCGGAATCAAGGTCCAGAACCTTATGGATGAGAAATCAAACTAAGAGAAGAGGGTAAGAGTTGTCGGTAGCAATGGAAACAACACTATCTGAGACAAGATGGTGCAGGGAAAGAATTGAACAAATAAGTCAAGGTTTGTTCAGAGTTCAATAGGACAAGGCAGTTGTAAGTAACAATGCCCACAAGCTAATAACTCTGGTCGTCAGCAGCTGATTAGGAAAGATCAACTCAATCCCAACCAACCTCCAGGTTCTCAATGAACCTGGCCAACTCTCTGCAATCAAGCGCTTGAAGGGTACCAGATAACTGTGGGAGGCTAAACAAAACAAAAGCAATTTGTTTATGAAGCTCTAGAAGCAAATCAATAACAAATTTGAGCAAGAATATCCCAAAACTTCTCAAGGAACTCAGTAATAGCGTGGAGAAATTCAACCTCAAAGAAGAAGGGAGGTATAACACTCCAGGTTTTAAGCTTAATAAAACCTCTTCAATCAAACGTGAGTGGCTCCAGAAAGATGATCAAGGAGAGATCAAGACCAGTATGGTCGGAAAAAGGGATCAGAGTGGTATAACACACTCAAGAATTCAGGCAGACAGGAATTCTTCTTCAACCAGCAAGGCTATTGGTTGGTGATAAGGATCAAGGTCACAAAGGACTGAGTTTGAGTATGGAGGCTCAAAGGATCAAGGGGCAATCATAGATATACCCGGATAATTTGCTCAGATAAGTGGGGAAGGATGCCCACGGATAAATTGTTTATGATGATAGAATGATGGGATTCTCTGATGCTCCGATGATGAGATGCTGAGATGCTGAGATGATGGGATGCTGAGATGATGGGATGCTGCCCTCCTCGGATGATAGGATGACGGGCCAAAAGGCAGGGGAGAGCCCCTCCTTATATGGGCAGGAGGCCCTGTAAGACTATATACAACGGATTCTACAAATAGAGCAGAAAAGGGAAGGCAACCATGTGGTCACTCGCGTTGGTCAAGGATCTGCCAAATGCTTGTGGGTGCGGTCGGGATGGATTCAGTAGATCATGGATGAGCGCCGCGCAATGGTAGCAATGAGGAGATTGGAAGGCGCAACGACAAAGACAAAGACATGCAACAACAAAGATGAGGACGTGCTATAACAACGGCGGAGATGACAAGCAACACGGATAAAGGACGCGCGACGCGCGCGGATGAAAGGAGCGCGGCTCGGCGCGGCGCGCGACGCGGATAATGGAAGCGCAGCGCGCGTGTGCGGGTAAATGATGGTTTGGATGAGCCTGAGGATAAGTTGTTCGGCCGGGCGGTACGTTTGGGCAACAGTTTATGGATTGAGGTCTTAAGGCAGCCAGGGTGTCCAGGATGGGGCACCACATCTCTCCCCAACTTACAGACTGTCCCTAGTCTGCTCCCGAGTTTGATGCCATAGAAAGAAAAGAAAGGAAAGACAGATGATTGAAACCAAAGAATGGCCATTTTGATCTTGAGAGTGGTTGAAGAGTTGAGGGAAATATCTTGATTCTTCCAAATGAACCCTAGAAGCGGCAGGAATAGAACAAGGAGGGCGTCCCAGGTGCTCACATATGTGGCATACAGTAGAGTTTTACAACAAAAAAGCAGCAAATGACCCTGGTGGTGCACAATTGGGAGGACTTACTTCTGAGATAAGTTGCCCCCACGACAATGGAACTTCTTGACTTGATCAGCAGAGAACCTTCTGGCCAACCAAGTACCATCCAGCTCCTCCAAAACATAAGATCCACCTCTAACTTGATGAACCACTCGATAAGGGCCATTCCAACGATTAGAGAAAAGCTTGCCCCACTGGGTTTCCAAAGATTGATTATAAGCTAAAACTAGGTCACCAGGGTTCAAGGGCTCCCTGATTCAATTAGAGTGCTTGTCCTCCCAATACTGGACGGATTTTGCTCTGGCCTCCATCATCGTTTGATAAGCTTCATCACGAACGTCTTCACTTCGCTCCAGTTGCTTGGATCTAGCAACTAACAGATCAGTGGTTGAGGACACCTCTTCCCAAGAGATACCCAAGAAAGATTCCATTTCCAGATCCAAAGGAAGGACTGCTCTTTGACCAAAGATGATTTCATAAGGTGAGTAGCCAGTAGTCCTTTTGGTTGAGATTCGATCAGAAAAGAGAACAAGAGGAAGGAATTTGCGACAATTCTTGCCACTTTCACCAGCCAGTTTAACAAGTGCAGCCTTCAAAGGGGCATGGCCTTGTTCCACCATGCCTTGGCCTTCAGGATAATAAGGAGTAGTAACTCTATGTTGTCCAGGAAGGGATCCGATCATTTCAGCAAGCTTGCCCCCAAATTCAGAGCCACCATCAGTAGAGTAAGATCAAGCCAGGCCATAACGCATTGTCCAGGTCTCGTAGAGGAAAGCTGCCACTGATTCAGAGCTAAGGTTCTTAAGAAATTTCGCTTCAACCCATCCGGAAAAATCATCCCTAGCCACAATGAGGTACTTAGCACCACCTGCCTTAATATGAACCACATCCATAGCAATCCTTCCAAAGACAGTGGACTCCCCAGTAGGATAACAAATTTCGGCTGGGCGCCTAAGATCACGTTTTTGGCAAACTTCACAACTCTTGCACCATTGGGAGACGGATTTCTTCAAAGATGGCCACCAGAATTGTTTGGATAATCGTCAATAAGTTTCAATTTCCCCACGATGACCAAGGCCTTCATGGAGAATTTCAAGGATAGAATCTTGTTTAGAGGGAATAGTAACAACAATAAGAGCACAAGGATTGCCCCTCTTCATAAGTCTAGAGCCTTGAACAAAAAAATTAGAAGACTTTCGTTTAAGAGATCGAAATTCCTTAGCAGAGAGATCAGGAGGTTTTTGAAGAGTTGAAAGGTACTGCTCTAATTTAAACCAGAAGCCTTGTTGAAAGCCAGAATAATTTTGTGAAGAAAAAGAGAAAATAGGTCGAATTAAATGTTCCTCTTCCTTGAAATTGGTTCCAAAATCAGATTCGTTGTCCCCAAGAGGTTGTTGAGATAAACTGTCAGGCATGGTGAAAGATTTTCCAGGCCTGTGAACAATATCAAAAGAGAAAAGCTGGATAAAGGCCACCCAACGAGTCATAGGAGCATTGGGAAGACTGGGAGCGTTGATCATTTCAATGATGGATCGAGCATCAACTTGCAATTCGAAATGTTGGCCCCAGAGAACGGTTTGAAGTTTCTTCATCATTCGAGCCACACCACAGAGTTCCAGTTTGGGCTGGGAGTATCTAGATTCTACATCTGAAAACAACAAAGATTCATAAGGAGCAGGACGGTCCCAACCATTTTCATCTTCCTGAGTAAGGACGGCCCCAACAGATTGATAACTAGAATTGACAGCCAGCTTGATCTTGCCAGCTCCAGGTCCGTTAGAGATCTTTTTCAAAACTATGTCTTTCCCAACTATCCTTTTGAGTAGCTGGAAAGCACATTCACAATCTTGGGTCCAAATCCATTCAGCATCTTTTCTGGTTAGACGACGCAAGGGTGCACAGATTTTAGATAAAGATGGGATAAAGATTCTAACATAAGTGACAACACCTAGAAAGCCCCTAACTTCAGTTGGATTGATTGGGGTAGGCCAAGAGATGATCTTGTTGACTTTGGCTGGTGCCATCCTTCTTCCTTCCTTGCAGACCACATGACCAACAATTTCCAGAGCAGGGACACAAGCCGCCAGTTTGGATCCAGAGACAGTAAGGCCAGATTCCTCAATTTGAAACAGAATCCTCTCCAAGGTAGTAGCATATTCCCAGATAAAACGACGAATTCCTGAATGCCAAGGTAAGAGCTCATATCATAGTCAGATACTGGACCTTTAATTCCGCCATCGTCAATAAAGATACCAGCATGATCAGGGATTTCATCCTGGAGGATCCACATCATCTGAGCCTGATAGACTGCAACCGAGTTGGTGGCTCCTTGAGGCAATCGAGTAAGTTGAAATCGACCAAGAGGAGTGTCGAAAGTAGTGAGAGGACGAGAAATAGGATGTAAGGATTGTTTGTCATAGCCACCCATAATATCCCCTAGACCATAGCAAGCTCTTCCCGCAAAGGATTCAACAAATTCTTCAGTAGCAGGAGGGATACCAGAGTCTTTAATAGTAACTTTATTAAGAGGTTGAAGATCATGAACTATTCTAAGTTTACCATTACTCTTGAGGACACAGAAGACGGGGCTGGAGTAACTAGAAGTTGACTGTTCATACAGGCCAGTTCGAACTCGTTCCCGGACCAACTTGATGAATTCGTCAACTTTAGCAGCAGGGATAGGGATCTTTTTCTTTTGCCAAGGATCATGTTCAACTACAGGGATGATATAAGGGAGGCCATAGGATTCCCGCAAGAGACCTCTCTCTTCTTCACAGAAAGCGATAGATTTTTCTCTCAGAGATAAGACATTTTTAATTAAATTTAACTCATCAGGAAGAAGCCATCCATCTGGACCAAAGTTGACCAACTTCAGACGTTCTTCAGTGACCCGTCCATTAGGCACAAAGGGACCAGTAAGAGATTGAGGAAGACCACAGTAAGGATCGCGAGATAGAGGAGGACGCATAAGGGGAGGATTGAGGTTGAGAGGCATAGGCTGGTTGACTGGTTGGATCTTCTTAGCAACTGGTTTATACTTTGTGGCAAAAGAGAGAAGTTCTTGTTTCCTCCAAGAGTTGACCAGAGAGACTTGATTACAAAAGCTGAGTCCAAGTTCCAACATCTTCCAAGTCCGATGTTCTGCAATATCCTTGAAGGGTGCCTTTTCCATAAAAGGAGAACCAGGAGATAATACGTTGCTCACATGTGTGGCACAAGGTAGGGTTTCAAAAATGACGGTAAAAGATTGCCCTGGCAGTGCAAAATTGGGAGGACTTACTTGTACCCCAAATTGCCTCCACTGCAGCCCATATTCCTTCATACCAAAATCACCAAAAACGGAATTGCAATTTGGATCTAGTTTAGACTCATTGCGGAGATTCAAACCGGAACTGAGAGAAGATTGATCAGACTTAAAAGTAGAAGGAAAAGGAGACACAACAGATCCAGAGAGAGAAGGAGATGGAGGAGAAATATTTTTGGATTTTTCTATTTTGATATGTTTTTGTTTTTTAATATTCTTGAGCTCAGAAGAGAATGATTAAAGGAATGAAAAATAAGCCTGAGGGATGGGAGTTGACCCTTGAGTTTCAGTCTGAGGCTGAAAAGAACTACAATCATTGGTAGGATCAACTATTCCCCTAAAAAATGAGAGGAACTAGAGTTATCCTTCTGCTTCCCCTTAAAAGATGATTTGGGAGAATGACCAGGAAAATCTCTTTCCCAACGACCAGAATCCAAAGAGCAAAGAGGAACTTCAATTTTTCTGCCATCAGCATCAGGGAGAAGAATTCTCTCCCCAACTTGATCAGAAAACATCAGGGTTGCACCAAAGTCCATTAAGAAGGGTTGTCCCAAGATCATAGGACTGTCCAAACGAGTAATCCAAAAATGGCAGGTTCCAACAATATTTTGACCAATCCTGACCGGTACATCTTCAGCAATACCAACCAGTTCACAAGCTTGATTTCCTATCCCATATGCTGCAGAGTTGAAGCTGACCCTAGGACTAAGTTTGAGCTTGCAGGCCATAGCATCCAAGATTAAGTTAAGCTGAGATCCAGAATCCACAAGAGGAGAAACAGTTTTAGCTGAGTCACCAAGATAACAAGGAAGAAAGCCAAGGGGACAGGAATAAAGATTGGATTCTATAGCAGGACTGGTTCCACCAGAGTCCTCCATTAAAGTGCCAGAGGAGACTTTGAGTTCTTCAGGGCCAATTTCCACACGTCGACGAGAGACCCATTTCTTCATTCCTTCAGCAACAGATGGAGAGATCGATAGGAGTTCAGCCACAGATAGATCAGGAATTTTGAGATCAGAAATTTTCTTTAATACTCCCTCCACAGCATTGGGGTGATCCTTGGAGATGCCTCTTTCAAATCAAACTTTGGGCTGGGTGGGGGGAGGAAGTTCAGGTGACACAGAATCTAAGATAGGATTAGAAGGTTGAGTTGAGGGAGAAGGATCAGGGTGATCTGGGAACCTTTCCATGAGTGGTTCCTTTTCCACCTCCATGTCTTCTACATCAGAGGAAGGAGGCTCAAGTGTTGATTGACGTTTAACGGGTTTTCGAAGGATTGAAGTTGGCAAGGAAGGAGCCTTATGAGGTTTAGGTTCCTCATGTTGTTTCCTGGCTGGATCAGATTGATAAGTAGTCCCAGCAAGACTAGAGGAAGAAATGGCTGGAGGATACCAAGGTTGGAGGGTACCACAGGATGATTGAAATTCAAAGGAAGCAAGAGATGCTTTCACAGGAGGTGATGGCTGGTAAGAGGCCACCACATGTCGGATAGGACAAGACGAGTCAAAAGGGATTAGGGCACCATTAGGGAGGAAGTAATTGTTTCCCCTCTGCTCTACCAACTTTTCCTTTAAGTCCTTCTGAAGTTCTTGACATCGTCCGGTTCCATGGCCTTCCCTATGACAGTAGTAACAGACCAGAGTCGATTTTGGGACAGAAGAAGGAGTTTTAGGAGTAGCTAGCAAAGAAATCTTTTGATCTATTTTGTTCTCAAAGGCTCTAAGTAACTTGGTGATTTCATCTATAGTAGTTGGTTCTCAATTGGAATTAGGATCTGCTTTAGGCCTACGATCTGCCTCCATTTTAATCATAATATTGTTTGACTCTTTAAAAGAAGGAGCATGGACTGGTTCAGTAGTTCTAGGCTTTTCAAAGGTAAGAGCAGTTTGACCTTTCATGACTTTATCCACAGTACTCCTAAGGGTAAGAAAAACAGGGAGCTTGAATCGATTATCCCTGGTAGTAATCATGGATCCAGATTTGACGAGTTCTTCTTTAATCCTTTCCTGCACAGCCGACGAAAAAGATTGGAAGAACTTTGCTCGAATTTCGTCCACTGTGTCAATGTGATCGTTTTGGATAAGATAGTTTTGAATGGGATCCCAAGAATTTCTAAAAATCTGATAGTCAGAGGCTGAAGAAATACCACCATTGGAGATCCACTGAGAAACCAGAGCATCCAAATCCTGCAGAGTAAACCTAGCCACATCTATTTTACCCCAGTATGCCAACATAGCCTCCCTGAGAAGCGTCCAGTTGTGGGACTCGAATCCCTCAAAAGACTCGATTACCTCCATAACTTCATCTGAGGAGATAAAGAATCGCAACTGATAAGCCATATCGAATTCACTAGCTCCATCTACTTCAGCAGCCATTTCATAGGAGTCCAAGAATTGCTCGACATTTGTACCGTTGAAGCCTAGGTTCTTGTTCTGGGGTTTGATCTTTACCATCTTAGGTCAAACAGAGGCGGTTGGAGTAGCGGGAGATGCCATATCAAATAACAGAGTTCCTAGGGGATCCAAAGAGCAGATTTCCAAAGTGGCTCACGAGTGTGGCAAGAGTAGGGTTTTGCCAAAAACAACAAGTATCTTGCCCGAGCGGTGCACAAATTGGGAGGACTTACTTCTAGACCAAGTTGCCTCCACGGATCGAAAAAAAAAAAAAATAATAAACAGAAAAAGAAAGAGAAATTGGATAGGATTTCGGAGTTGATTCTAAAAGTTGGGACTGTAAATCCCAAGGTTGCTGGTTTGATCCCGGCCCGGGGGACCAAATGTAAAACTCCAAACGGTGCTAAGCCGTGGCAGTTCTGTGGAGGGGAAAGGTGCTGTTTAGGCTGCCCTCCTAGGAGTTACAATAATATTTTAATGTAACCGGAATCAAGGTCCAGAACCTTATGGATGAGAAATCAAACTAAGAGAAGAGGATAAGAGTTGTCGGTAGCAATGGAAACAACAATATCTGAGACAAGATGGTGCAGGGAAAGACTTGAACAAATAAGTCAAGGTTTGTTCAGAGTTCAATAGGACAAGGCAGTTGTAAGTAACAACGCCCACAAGCTGATAACTCTGGTCGTCAGCAGCTGATTAGGAAAGATCAACTCAATCCCAACCGACCTCCAGGTTCTCAATGAACCTGCCCAACTCTCCGCAATCAAGCGCTTTAAGAGTACCAGATAACTGTGGGAGGCTGAACAAAACAAAAGCAATTTGTTTATGAAGCTCTAGAAGCAAATCAATAACAAATTTGAGCAAGAATATCCCAACACTTCTCAAGGAACTCAGGAATAGCGTGGCGAAATTCAACCTCAAAGAAGAAGGGAGGTATAACACTCCAGGTTTTAAGCTTAATAAAACCTCTTCAATCAAACGTGAGTGGCTCCAGAAAGATGATCAAGGAGAGATCAAGACCAGTATGGTCGGAAAAAGGGATCAGAGTGGTATAACACACTCAAGAATTCAGGCAGACAGGAATTCTTCTTCAACCAGCAAGGCTATTGGTTGGTTATAAGGATCAAGGTCATAAAGGACTGAGTTTGAGTATGGAGGCTCAAAGGATCAAGGGGCAATCATAGATATACCCGGATAATTTGCTCAGATAAGTGGGGAAGGATGCCCACGGATAAATTGTTTATGATGATAGAATGATGGGATTCTCTGATGCTCCGATGATGAGATGCTGAGATGCTGAGATGATGGGATGCTGAGATGATGGGATGCTGCCCTCCTCGGATGATAGGATGACGGGCCAAAAGGCAGGGGAGAGCCCCTCCTTATATGGGCAGGAGGCCCTGTTATACTATATACAACGGATTCTACAAATAGAGCGGAAAAGGGAAGGCAACCATGTGGTCACTCGCGTTGGTCAAGGATCTGCCAAATGCTTGTGGGTGCGGTCGGGATGGATTCAGTAGATCATGGATGAGCGCCGCGCGACGGTAGCAATGAGGAGATTGGAAGGCGCAACGAGAAGACAAAGACACGCAACAACAAAGATGAGGACGTGCTATAACAACGGCGGAGATGACAAGCAACACGGATGAAAGGAGCGCGGCGCGGCGCGGCGCGCGACGCGGATAATGGAAGCGCAGCGCGCGCGGCGCGGCGCGCGTGCGCGGGTAAATGATGGTTTGGATGAGCCTGAGGACAAGTTGTTCGGCCGGGCGGTACGTTTGCGCAACAGTTTATGGATTGAGGTCTTAAGGCAGCCAGGGTGTCCAGGATGGGGCACCACAGCGTACAATTGCATGACGAATTGGCATAGGAGCTAGTGATGTTGAAGGTAATGCGAATGAGAGGTAATAGTGTACGCAGGGTAGGGACTAGTCCAATTGCAAACTATACAGTAGTGATGGCTTGGTTAGACGTAGATGCAAACTAACAAACAATGCATGACCAAAGATGGAAGTCCGAGGCTGTTGATTGGCCAGGGAAGGAGATTGGATCTCATAATGGATGGCCAACCGGTATGGAGTTAACTGCGAAGTTTGCAAGTATATACTGAGTTGGTTGCCGAGATTGGAAGGTCAGCGCGAGCCAGAGGAAATAGCGGATTTCACCATTGATGTTGTGCTTGTATTTGTGTCACGCTTTTAGACTGAGGTAGATGGTACTGAGGAGAGGAAATGTCGAAGTGGTGAAGACAATAATCCTTAAGTGTGAAGGGTGACAGACCCGTCGTGACAAATCTGGCAGCAGGTACCGCTCACAGAAGCTACAACATAGTAAGGTTTACCTGGAATATGTAATAAGGTGAAATGCATTGAAAATGATCCAAAAACCTTAAAAAATTAATAAAAGTATTATATAATTAAATGAAAAATATTTTAAATCATAAATCAAATGTTGAAGGTTACCACAAAACAGACAGATCCTGATCTTTGAAGACCACAAAAAACTACAAAGAGTGGCTGTAAAAATTATTAGAAGCTAAATAAGTGCTCATCATATGATGGAAAACCAATCAATATCAAAATCTGTCTACTTTAAACCAATATCAATATTACAGAGGAAAAATAAGTGCAGAATGATCAGAATTACGCCATTAACAGAGTAACAGATCCTGTGGCTAAAATAGTACAGAAATCACCACAAAAAATAGTCCGCCACCCGTATACAGGTGGCAAGTTGTATCTCACCTGTATCCAAGCTATATCTCAAGAAGTATCTCTGTTGTGCCTTCAGTTGATCTCACCTCCCCCCCTCTGTCATTGAAAGAGGTTGTCACATCACCCTCAACTCTAAATCCACATATCTTTACCCTACTACACATTCAATTTCCCCTGGTCCTGGACAGCATCCATGAGTGGAGTTCGACCCACATTGCTCCACCAAGTTCCAGGGGCAAGTGGAAAACCCATTCAACCTCCAAATCATCAGAAATGCTACCTCCAATTACATAACTATGTAATTGCTGGATTGGGAAAATGAACTGAGGAGTGAGCCACCAACCCCAACACACTGTTGGAGTGAAGAATTCACTTTTTCAACCACCCGTTTGCAGTATTCATTTTACTGCCTGTTGAACCAGGGGGATAAAAATTCTCTTGCAGGAACATAGTTTTAAATAACACCCTAGTGATCAGTAACCACATTTTGGTTCATAATATGACCAAATAGATTTAAGAATTATTTGTGCCTTTGAGAATTGAGCTCACAAAAGAATTTGGATATTTCTTTCAAATTTATTTTTGATTATTTATTTTTATTTTATTTGTATTTTTTCTCATGGTTTTTTATATTTTTCTGCAAGAGGTACTCATTGGATGATGTGGGGGAAAAGTAAATGAGTTGTATCTGCTGGGAAACCCATTCTGGTATGGTGTGCTCTGAAATATATATATTTAAATTTTATTTTTTTTTTCTCATGTTTTTTTATCTTCTCCTCCTTGAGGGAAAAATTGGATGATGTGGGGGAAAAGTACAGTGGGTAGAAAAAAGTCATGGGACTGTTTGTAAAAGCATATTCTACAAGGTTAGTTGTTTTTTCAACCTTGTTTAAATTCATTTTATTGATTTATGCACAGCTATTTAAAGTAAAAAGTAAAAAAAATAACTTTTTGAGTCAAAAAAAGAGAAACAATACAGTTGAGAATTGGTTGCACAACCAGCTTTGATTGACACCCAAACCAACTTTGCAAGGCACCAGGCCTATTTGGGTTGGCCAACTGGCACTTGAAAGGGCACCAAGATCACTTGGCTGGGTTCCAAGCTTGCTTTTTTGGGCACCACACACACTTTACAAACAAAACCTGGAACTTTTCCAGGTCCCCAGATGGGCTTTATACACCATCAATTTGCAAATGGGGGTGTAAATGTCAACCCAAAGTTTTATATTTTTGATGACCAATGTTGTTTTAGGTCTCTCCCATGGCCATATACACATATGGTGTGTAAAGCACATCTGGGCGCCTGTCCGGTTTTGACTTGGCATGTGCCTAGCGGGACTTGGATTGATGCCAAGAGAGCTTGATTAGGTTGGGCTTGCAGGGATTAAAACTTGGCACACAATCAAGCTCCCCTTGATGCCAATCAATGCTGGTTGTACCAAAATTGACCAGCCTCCCTCCCCCCAACTTCAAGACTTTTTTTTTCAAGTATGATCATGTGATTGGTGGGTCAATGCACCCAGCTTTGATTTTCACCAAGATAAACTTGGCCAGGCGCCAAGTGGACATTGGAAAGGCAACAAGAAGGCTTTACCAGGTGCCAAGATGACTTTGCCAAGTGCCACGTGGCCTTTAGCAAATTTTGGAAAAACTTGGCTCAGCACCCAAACATGCTTTACAGACCATACACATACACCACGGGCCAACTTGCTGTTGAGCCCCCAGCTTGGTCAACGCTGTTTTGACAGCACTCCCTTTGTGGGAGTGCGCCCGTCAAAATAATGTCAGTGTTCCAAAAAAGTCAAGCGTGGTCAAGCGCTTGCTAACCGCTTGAAGCCAATTCCACCTCTGTATGGTTGGACCCTTGTCAAATTGCTGTCAAGGTTGATCTGACAGCAATTCAACTTGAGGGTCAGAAGTTCCTTGTGGGTTGAATCATTGTCATTCTCAATGATGATTTGACATTTTTTTTTGGTTTCCATTGTTGGTACAGGGGGCTTTCCAGATCAAATAAATCATTTATATTTATTTTATTTTAATTTCTGATGTTTTAACCTGTCATAAATATTATGAAATTATTTTTTTTTTGTGGGAGAAATTTACAGTTGTATTTTAACAATGAAATAGAAAGAAATTTACAAAAATTAAAAAAAAACTTTTGTTGAGTTTTTTGATGGGATGGGGATTGTAAAACAATTGGTTTTTAATATTGATACCCTCCAGCTCCCCAGTACTGTTGATTGAAATCAATTTTTTGAATCAAATCAAGGTTGTTCACAGCTTACAATGGGTCTGAAGAGGCATGAGATTGAAGGTGTGAATTGTTGATTTGTTGATGATGGCAGGAAGACAACAGACATGTGTTATGGATGGATGATGAGGGTGACATGACCACCTGCAATGGGCAAATGAGAGACTGGGTAGCAGAGAGAGGAGAGAAGGAGATCAGAGGAGTCAAGCAAAGGGAGAGGGAACGCCAGAGGAAAAGTACTCAACTCATTTCACCCAGTGAGGCCATGAGTTTCCAAACAACTGGTGGTAGTAATCTGAGTGATGATTGAGTGGTGTCAGTGGATCAGACAAGGTAAGAAGAGAGGGGGAGTAGGTAGGGAATGAATTGCTCAACCAGTTCCCATGACCAAGAATTCCATCAGGAAACCAAGGGGGCCACCATTGTTGACAAGTGATTGAGTGGTACCCAATAAGAGACCGGTAACTGCATGAGGGAGATTCATAGGAGAGAGAGAGGGGGGTGTTGGATGGATGGATGGATGGATGGATGGATGGATGAGAAGGGTAGGAGGGGATAGGATGGTCATGTTTTGGTTGGTCTAGAGAGAGGGAAGTAGTAGTAGAAGTCCACCTTGGTGGGATGGATCAAGAGAGGTGGAGTGAGTGAGAGCAATGATCATGATCATTGTCTGAGCCAATCAATAGTCAACTGGTAAACAGCTGATGTCATGGGTCAGAAACCATGACGTCACATGGATCCACCCTGTGCGTCCATCTGGTGAATCAACCGCGGTGGTGAGGTGATGTTGCCTCAACCCCAACCGCAAGTCACTGACAGCCTCCCCTGCTGGTGATTCAACCGCAGGGGCAAATTTCCATTACAACAACTCTGACCACCTGTCACCGACCAGGAGACTGGTGGATTGACGCATGGGTCAGTCAACCATCATTTGTCGGTTTGTCAACTGTTGGCCAACCCAGTTGTCAAAATTTCAGGCGGTTGATGCACGCGCCATTGAATCAACCCTTGTCTTTGGCTCTGCGGTCCTCAATGGCCAAAAGTGGCCCTGTGGTGTACACATACATGTGCATGGTTTCCAAAAGCAGTTTTATATGTCAATTGTATGTACCACATCAAATCATTGCATGAAAGAGATTTTTTTCAATGGTATTGGTACAGTTATGTTAATAATAATTGCACAATGTAGAGTGTATTTTGATTCAGGGGCAGATAATTAAAACACTTTGGAAATTTTCAAGATTTAATGATATTAATGTGATTTTACAACACAGGTATGTCTGATAAAAAATATTTCAAGTAGGATATCCTTGCAAGAGTCTATGGATTGAATTAGTGAGAGTTGAAAATTCTATTATCACAAGAATCAATATTGAAACATGGCTTTAGATCTACAAATAATTTAAGGTATGAGAATAGAAATTAGGAAGGCAAGGTGAATTGGAGGCTGCATATCTAAAAGCTGTTTTCCCTCTGGAGAAAGGGAAGAAATCAAATCAGGATGATAAAATTTTCTGGGGATTCTTGTTGGCACATTTTTGAGTTTTTCTTGGAGGTTGGAAGGTTTCCTCATAATCCACATTGAATGACCACGTTTGTAACATCTACCAAGTCTCTCAGCTTTCATGTTGTCAAATTTTTTATCTATTTGGTGACCAAGGGCAGAGAAACCTTGAGCTTGCCATTGGCACTGGACCTTCTGGAAGACCTTTTCATTGGAGACCTCAGTTTCGGAGGAACATTGTATTTCACTGAATATACTGGACTGATTTTCTGGTAATAAAAGTGATTCCAAGATCTCCGTTTGTTGATTTTAGAGCTGTAGGCAGAGAGGAAAGACTATGTGAAAAAAATGGAGTATAAAATACCATGGGTTGATAGGGAGTAATTGATTACTTGTTTGCGCCATCTGGATTTTCTTGTCTGATTTTGTTTTGCTTCATGGGCGTCTGAAAGATATTTTCCAGACTTCATATTGGATCTCCTGCCCATGAACCACCTCTTGAAGACAATGGCAAGATTAAATTTGGTGTTATGCACTGAGTTGAATGGGTAGTTTCAAAATGCACCATGTGCATGGGCATGGTTCAAATGTTTAATGACAAGTCCCATAAACAACTGGTTCCAATGCAATTCCCAAGGATCAGAACAATTGAAAACACAGCAAATAAAGTTGATTTGTGCAAGTTCATGAAGAAAAACGTCTCTTTCTAGGGTTGATATGCCATGTAGTAGACATGAAGACTTGGATGGGACTACAGAGGTAGTGGAGTGAATCTGTTGATGAATGCAAGATGATGGCAGTGATTGAACCTGGTATTTTGGTAGGGAATTTGGGATTTGTTGCCAGTGAGTATCCATTGAATTGGTGATATTCATCACAACTCTACATTAGGATGACAGTAATTGAGAGAAGTGGGAGTTGGAGCTGGGGACACTTCTGGAAACAGCTTGATTGAAGAGTTTGGGGTTTTTTGATGGGGCTCCATTCAAGAGTTATTGTACCATGATGGGTTTTTTGTTTTTTGCACTGCATGATTAACAAAGTAGGAGATAAGGGTTGGAATTCAATAATTGCAAAGCACACGGGGATGATGACTTGAATGTTAAAAAAGGTGGAATTTTGCCAATGGATAACCACCATTGCAGCAGGCTCATGGTCAGCAAACATTGGGGCAACCATTGGGGAAAGCTAATGGTTTTTAAAAATTGAGGCAAGCTAATGGCCAGAAACCATTGGGGAATTCTAATGGTTGGGGACCATTGGGGAAAGCTAATGGTTGGTGACCATTGGGGAAAGCTAATGGTTGGCAACCATTGGGGCCAGCTAATGGTCGGCAACCATTGGGGCAAGCTCATGGTCACCAACCATTGGGGCAAGCTCATGGTCACCAACCATTGGGGCAAGCTCATGTTCACCAACCATTGGGGCAAGCTCAGCCTAAGCTAATGGAAAATAACCATGAGGCTAAGGTAATGGATGGTGACCATTGATAGTGAGTCACTCCTCAATGCATATATGCATACCAGGTATTTTATAAGATGTGGGTGGGTAGTGCACCCAGCACCCAATTGATGAATCCCTCCATCATTTGATTAATCCATCCATCCATCCATCCATCCATCCATCCATCCATCCATCCATCCATCCATCCATCCATCCATCCATCCATCCATCCATCCATCCATCCATCCATCCATCCATCCTTTCATCCATCCATCCATCCATCCATCCATCCATCCATCCATACATACATACATACATCAATTAATGTGAAGACATCCAAATGGAAGATATGCAAATGCCTGGAATTCAAATGTGGCAAGGGCACATATGAAGATGAAGATGGAAACAAAAAGATAGGAATGGCTTTTTCTTCCTCTTCCTTCAAGAGACATCAGGGGGCTATAAGCAGACTCAATCAGGCCCTGCAAGTCACAACTGATATATTGCCATTACAAGGGAGCAGTCATGTAAGGGGAGAGGAGGGATGGGAAAATAGTTAAAACTGTACATTCATGTGCTGATCTTCTGATTTTCCTGCTATAATGATATTCAGGTTTCCAAATATCCAGCAAGGAATGAAAGAATAGAGCAGATTCAGATTCCACTTCACTGGGGAGGGCACTGGTTCAATTCTCAAGACCTTAAGTAGAACTCTTTTCATCTAGTCTCAAGGCACAGTCTGCTTGTGCTTCTCCAAGCTGCAAAAATTTGCCTTGTTCATCAACTTAGTGACTTGGCAATCACAGATTTCTTGAAGAAAGAGCGGCAGATTTCTTGAAGAAAGAGCGGGAGAAGATTAAGAATCTTGGGAGGGAATTCAATTTGATTCAAATAACATCATGAAGGCAATACCTCAAAGCAAAGTCACTCTAATTCAAAGGCTAGGTTTTGAGCCCAAACTGGAAACAAGGATATGCTGTCCAGAATGTTTCAAGCTGTATCCAATCCCAGAAAAATCAGACAACCAAGAATCAATTGTCAAGAAATCTCCTGCCAAGTTCTATTCCACTAGAAAAATCTTTGTGCGCCAAACTGGTAATGAGCAGGGAATGTACTGTGAAACAGAATTGCTGATGAAGACCAGTGGGAAACATAACAGACCGATCAAACCAGCTTGAACATTTCATTATCAAAGCTTGAAGGCCTGGATTGGTAGAAAATTATGGTTTGAAGATTTTGAAAAGCTCATTGAAATCAATCTTCATCATAAAAACCTCAATTCAAATGTGATGAGAAATGTTTGGGATGGCTCAGTTTGGCGCAACTTTGTTGGAGGCGCAGACAAGAACAGGAAATTTACCCAACAACCAGGGCACCTTGTCTTCAGTCTCTATGTAGATTGGTTCAACCCATTTGGAAATAAGGTTGGGCACAAATCAATCCCAGTGGAAGCAGTCATCTTTATCTGTCTCAAAATTCCACTAGAGGAACGTTAAAAGATAGAGAAGGTTTTTCTTTTTGGTATTATCCCTGGGCCCAAGGAACCCAAAGTTGGAGAAATCAACCAAATTCTAGATCCATTGGTTGATGAAATCAAAGAACTCTGGGAAGGAGTATGGTTTTTTGAAACCAGCCAGTTTCCTCAAGGTAGGGAGATATTTGTTGCACCCTTACCATTGATTGGGGATTTGCCAGCTATGCGCCAGGTAGCAGGATTCTCTGGTCATTCTTCAACCATGTTCTGCTCATATTTTCAAATTACAAATGACAAGATCAATGATCCAAATGTCAAGGAGTTCCAGCCAAGGAGAAATGCCGAGCACATGAAGAATGCCAAGAAGTGGGATGAATGTCAGAAATCATGGGAGCGAGATCAAAATACCAAGGAGAAGGGGGTCAGAGCAAGCTGTTTGAACAGGCTTCCATATTGGCGCCCAATAGAATATTCAGTAATAGAGCTCATGCATGGGTGGATGTTGGGAAATCTAAAGGATCATAGCATGAGTTATCTTAACATGGCTCTAGCCGGAGAAGAATTGGGGAAGGAAAAAATCCAAGAGAAGAAAAGAGGAGAGAAAACTGGATTGGAAAGAATTGTTTGAAAGGGGAAGAGAAGGAATTCTCCTGAAGATCAATCAGAGGAGGGTGATCACAACCAGAGAATTCCCAAGAGACAGCTTAATTCCAGCAATCTGAGAGAACTTACACAAAAAATGGAAGAAAGCTCAACAAGTCAATCCAGACAATATGAATTGAGATCTTCACAGGCTTGGAAATTATCATCAGCCCCCACATCAAAGCAAGAAATCTCAACCATCTTCTGAATATACTAGTACTCACTTGTATTCTTTAAGAAGTAGAATTATTGGGAGATTGGGAAGTTCACAAAGTATAGCCAGTCAGGAAGCCACACAAGTACTCTAAAGCTTATGGGGGGTGAGGGAAGCAGTCCAGTGAACAATGATTATGACAGAGGGAAAGAAGCTCAAGTTGAATCATCCATCCAAGGGCCTCAATTAATGCTTTGCAATTTGAGGAGCATCCAACAGGTGATACAGGAAACAAAGGTGCCATCATGGATGACAAGGGTACCAAAGAATGTTGGATTTCATAGTGCAGGATCCCTCAAGGCCGCAGAGTGGCTGACACTCTACATGGTTTACTATCCCCTTTCTATTATTCCTTTGTGGAGTGGTAAGCATAGAACTGGTATTGATCACATTAGCTCAATAAAAATCTTGAAGGACTCAATAGTGCTTCTCATTTACATAACCAACATGTTAATGAAGCATCATATTTCAAACCAAGATACCATGGAGGTTGAACGACTAATTCTGGAATACCATCAAACACTAAGGACTGGATGGCCACAACAATGGAGTAAACCCAACGTGCACATTACTCGGCATTACCCGGAAGTGATCAAAAGGTTTGGTCCACCAATGGCCACGGCAGCCTGGGCCCATGAAAGGTTGAATGGTATCTTGGGAAGGATACCAAATAACAATTGCAAAGGTGAGCTCACTAACAATCATGCTGTAAACCTTCCTTCTTACTGGGAAAACAAAGCAAATAATGAATGAATTTATTACAGGTGATATACATGGTACAATCATGAAGACATGTATATCAAGGAGTCAATATTCAAGTTTATTGATCCAGTCCAAGGTAATTGACAAGGGAAATCAAAACTCAAATCTCTGCTTCAGCCTCACCCCATTAGAACCAGAAATCCATTTCTTATGGATACAAGAGGTTGGAAGATTGGGTCTGCAACAGGATGTGTCTCTCAATTACAATGTGCACAAAATCAACAGTACCTTGATACATCATAAAAGATATACAGTGCAACAGCCGGATCAAGGTAAAAACACTCCAATTCCTATGTGGAGATCATGAGGGATGAACTCTGTTCATTTGGTCAAATAACTGAGCTCTTTGTGCAATCAGAAGGTGGGGATGTTTGGTTTGTGATTCAGTTATTTCAAGATGCACATGAAGAAGATGCCAAAGATCCATACACAGCCCACCCCAACTTGAATGTGCAAGTGGTCTCAACAGATCCAAGGGAGACTGTGGTGATGACGGGAAAGGAGATAGTGGGGCATGTGGCTGTTTTGGAAAATGTTTCAGGGACATCTGTGTATCCAGGCAAGATGATAACTTTGGTTTCCCCGGCACAAGTAGTGAGTTTCCCTTTAAGCTGATATGAGAACAAGGTCAATACTGATTGTGGAATGTGCAGGGATGGATTTCAACATGAAATTACCCATGGTGTTTGGCCTATGGGTGACCTGAAACCTTAGCAAGTATCAACAAGCATCATTTGAGGAAACATGGACAAGTGGACACCAAACACCAACCATATGACACTTTGTGTGGACATGAACGGGGCGTAAGGAATTATGAAATGGAGATTAGATGTGAGGTTGGTAGATGTAAAATTTGTAACAACAGAATCTTGGATATTAAAACTGTCATCATGAATTGTATTAGTTTCTAATGAATTGGACAGACAAATCCTCAGTTTTCAAATGTTTAAAATTGGGGAATGATGAAGGAGGAGGGTAGGAATTTAAATAAGAAATCCTCTTATCTCACATTGATCATCATCCTCCATCTGTTATTTCCCCCATACCAATCACCCAGTCTAACCATCAAGTTATCTTTTCATACTCTCTCAAAGTTAAACAATACTATCTCACACACTCACAATCTATCTCTCTAACAATATTGGTTTTTCAATCTTTGGAAAATCCTGACTTCAACCCTCTACAAAATCAATTCAGTCCCAGGCATTGGATCTTCAACTTAACCATAAGCTGCATGTTTCCTTGCCTCTCACACCAGCCATAGTTCCCTCCTCCTCAAATTTGGGGCATTACGGAATAGTGCTATAGTATTGCATTGAACCCTTAGCCAACCCTTGAATATTCATTATTTATCATGCCAGACCAAAGTGCCCATAACTCCCAACCTGCTGCAGCTGGTCAAGACACTTCAATGCTTCCTGAAGAGAAAATATCCTCTGGTAGGCAAGAGACAGTTTCCTCTGGTTTTCAATATCATGCGGGACTCCTGGATGACTTACTCAGGCGGGTTCCCCCAGATGTGAATACTATACCAGAATCAGTTGAGCAGTATGATTGAACTGGGAAGTCCACTAATTTCATTAAAACAGAGATTCTGATTGTGATGGGTTTAGTTAACATGAATGATTGCACTTCTAAATTTAGGATTGGACTGACCAACCGTTCTGAAAAGCAAAAAATTGACAAGGAGACTTTAGACCCCAAATTGAGACAAATGCGCCAGATGGTCACAAAAAACCCCCTTCCCAGTCAATCTAGTAAAATCTCACGTTCATTAGTTCAATGGGTCTGCTTTTTGATGGGGATGCCAGAAAATGTAATGAAATTCCCCTCACCTCCCTCTCCTGAAGAAATACTGAAATGGGTACAGTGGGCTCCTATGAGGGTACAGCGGGTCATGGCACATCTTGAGTCTGTCAGGACAGAACATGGAAAGGCTAATCAGGAAGATGGGCAGCTGCAATAAAATGAAAAAGTGGATAGACTCAGAAACAACATTGTACCCCCACAATTCCACCCAGCAACCAATGTGCCATCAACTGACGATTTCCCATTGAGTGCTAAGGTAACATGTGAGAGAGATGTGCAAGAGGCATGTTTCTCAAGGATTCAGTTTGAGTGGCATGCAAGGTCCTTTGTATCATCAGGCTGGAATGCAGCAATAGGTGCCATCACAGTCCAGCATTACTCAAACTGGAAAAAGGCGCAACCTGGTATGGTGTTGGATGGAATGGAGAACATGAGCGCATTATTGGAGAGAGGGGTCCTGGGGCAGGGAAAAGAAATACAGCAACCAGAAATATTAGATTCAAAGTTGCAATAAAATAAAATTACCAAGGCCCAACGCACATCCATCCAACAAGCCAAAAAGAAGGTTAGAGCATGAGTCCTGGGGTTTTGTATTCAATGAATGGATGCTGATGGTGTTTGTTGGTTTGCGTTACGATAAGTGAAAAGCGCTTTCACACAGCCCTCAAATACCATCCCAAAGAAGCAGTAGAAGTCATTGAAATATTTGAAAGTTGTGGAAAGAATAAGGTTTATCCCCCTATAAATGTCCCAAAGTTTGGAAGTTAACGGTTCCCTGCGTTTGAAAGGAGATGAGGATGCCCAGAGTTTCACTTGAAATGAGAAATAGAAATAAGGAGATAAGAGATAAAGAAGAGTAAAGAGAGAGTGAAATCGCCAATCCTTCAATCCTAAGAACTTTCCACCTGGATGTGTATCCGGTATGAGTTCCTTTAATCTCTTGGTGAGATGTTTGATCCAATCCAGTGAAGTGATGGTATGATTCCCTTCCCTGCCTCCATCTCCTCCAACCCGGGGTTGAGAGTGAGGATAATTCCTCCCTCTCAACCCTAACCTAAGTACACGCACAAATAACAGTATGACAACAAAAAAAGAAAACAATCCCAAGACAGAAACCCTAGCCTCCTCTCCACACCTCCATACCAAAATCCCCCCAACGTCCGTAAGCCGTTCCGTCCATCTGGTTTTTCCTTCTCATGAAGGGGTCCTGGCACCGCGCCCTACTCAGAGCCCCCCGCGCCTGTCCGTATCCGTTTTTACGCGCCCGTCGTGGGTGTCTGGTAATATGCGGCATGATCCGCGCGCTTGCTGGAAAGATTTGAGAGAATCTGATTGATCAAAGAGCTAAGAACATGACAGGATGGCGCACAGTGAGGAACAGGAACAACTAGATTGGGATGAAGAACAACAAGAGTAACAAACAGGAAACATGGACCGCAAGATGTGTGACACAGCTTTGAAGAGGAGTGGACCACACCATTGGGATTGAGTCAATGGTTTGATTGGAGTAAGTTTGTTCAGGATTGGATCAGGCAGGCTGCGGGTTCAGTGACAATGAGTCTCAGTGGGGTTAGCCAAGAGGATATTGAGGTATGAATCTCACCAGGCATTCACTGTGTTGAGTCAAAGTTGAGTCGGAACTTATGGAAGGAAATGAGGTTGAAGGAGAAAAACGGGAGAAGAGGATCAGAAAGGAGTATTGGGAGGAAGGTTGTGGTGAGTGAGGAGGATCATTGTGGGTGAAGTGAGTGGTCGGTCAAAGAGGGAGATCTGTGATCAGCTCCCCAGCTTCTTGGGGTCTCTGACGTGGGTACAGGACTGAGTGATTTGAGTGTCCGGGCGCAGAAGCCCGGATGGTTGGGGGAGAAGAGTCCGGACCATGCGCGTCTGGCAGAGTCAGTGCTGAGAATCTCAACACGCCCCGTGCCTGGAGAGATGAAGACCAAGCCTATTGAGAAGGTGGGGATGAGAAAAGAATAGGACTGGGGCACATTGAGAGAGGCAAAGGAGGAATGCAGAAGCTGAAGACTGGTGAGACTCGCGCTTTTGGTGAGAGCGTCCGCCGGCATTGCCTCCAATTTGATGAGTTGGATTCTGAGGTTTCCTGACTTCACCTCCTCTCTCATTCCTTTAGTTTTCAGATTGAGGTGTCGTGTTCTGGAGTTGGAACCAAACTTCTCAAGCTTGTCTGTCAGTCCGCTGTTGTTGGTGTGAATGGTGATTGCGGTGAGCTTGGAGGAGAAAATCTTGCACGTGAGAGCTCTGATCCAGGTGGCCTTGTGAAATACGTTGACCAAGGCATTGAGTTTGGCGTCTGTGGAGCTGAAGGTGATGTTTCTTTGTTTACTGCTTTTATATGACACTACACATCCGTGAACCGTGCAGAGATAGCCAGTTTGAGATTGCCTGGTGGTTGGATCATCTTCCCAGGATGAATCTGAGTAAGCCGCCGTCAGGGAGTCAAGGTTGTTCACTTTCAACCAAAGCTTGATGTGCGGAGTTCCTTTGAGGTACTTCCAGGTCTTCTTCAGTTTGTTCCAGTGAGGTAGACCGGGCTTTGCGTTGAATCTGGACAGGCTGGACACGGCTAAACTTATGTCAGGTTGAGTGTAGCAGGCAATGTGGTTGAGGAGCCCGGTGGCTGATTGGTAGTTGACGTTCAGAGCCTTGAATTGTTCAAACTCTTCATCCGTAGCGGGTTTGAGTTGCAAGTTTCCTGTCAGGGTAGATTTGCTTGTCCTAGCGTCTTTGAGGGAAAGTTCTTTGAGTCCACCCATTATGTGATTGGGCTGGCTGAGGAGGATTTCCTGGTCTTTCACTTCTTTCTTCATACCAAGAATGGTGTCTGGATCCTTTGGCAGTTGAGCCAGCAAAGCGCGTCAAAAATTTCTTTTCAAAGTTGTTTCCATCCCCCACCAGAATTAAATCATTGAATTGGAAGAAAAGTTGGGACTTTCTGTTGTCAGACAGATAGAGGCAAGGGTTGCATGATGATTCCTTGAATCCGACGTCCTTGAACCACGTTGTGAGTGTCTCGTACCAATTCTTTGGTACTTTTTTTAGACCGTAGAGTGATTTTCTGAGCCTGAGGAATCAAGAGCTCTTCTTTGATCCCTTGGGAGTGTGGATTATGACTTCCTTGTCGATTGGTGAGTGTAGGAACGCACTCTTGATGTCAAACTGTCAAATTTTCTGTTTTGCTTTGAGGGCTTAAAGCAGCATTAACCGTAAGGTGGAAAGTTTACCCATCGGCGCAAAGGTTTCCGTGTAGTCAAGACCCTCAATTTGATTGAAACCTTGCACACACAGTCGAGCCTTGTATCTTACCGGATTGCCGTGACAATTTTGCTTGACTTTGTAAATACAGGTTGTTTTGAGCGCGTTCTTGGGTTCAGGACCATTGTATTCTTCCCACATAAGGAGGTCTTTGATTGATCCCAGTTCGTCATTTATTGCTTCAGTCCACTCAAGGTGTTCTTTGCATCTCTGGGTGTCCTCGTATGATCTCGGCTCGTAGTGATGGTAGAATCCGTACCTTTGCGGAGGTGCAATCCGGGAGCGGTCTCTCAATGTCCTTCATGAGGGTGCTGAGGGTTGTTGCTCAGATTGAACGGTTGCAGAGCATGGCTGAGCAGGCAGCAATGGTGATTCGGACGTATTGGAAGATTGGTTGCCCAGATCTGATTTGGGTTCATCCTCATCCGCCAAGCTAGCTGATTCATTGGACCGGTTGCGGTACCGGGTCCATGGTGCCGGAGGAGGAGGTGGTGTTTCAGGACCTCAATCTTGGTGGGATAAGTTGGGGTCATTTGGCGAAGATTTGTTGTTGACATTTAGTTCAGCTCTGGGGGTATTTGTTCTGGGCATGTGAAGGAACCTGACGTGCTTTGAGGAGATAATAGAGCCGTGTTTGGTCAGAATCCGGTAAGAGAGGAGAAGCGGATTGAAGCCTACTAAAGTGCCCTCTTTGCCCTTATCATTGCACTTAGCCCCTTTCGTCCGCTTGTTGAGCAGGTAGATGCACGGGTTACCAATAGGTTTGAGATAGTTGCAAGGGAGGACTCTGCCGTGCATTTTTGTCCAGGGAGTCGATTCATTGTCTTTTGTCAGGATATGGTTGAGCATGGTGCAACAGCCTTTGACAACTTTGTGCCACATTGAGGAAGGTAAGCGGCTGTCCTTGAGCGTAGCCCTTGTTTATTCTGCGATGGTGCGATTAGTATGTTTGGCTTGGCTGTTGTGTTCAGGATGGTAAGGTTTGGAGATTATGAGAGTTATGCGTTTTTCTTCAAAGAAGGACGTCAATCTTGAGTTGACAAACTCGGTCCCTCCATCCAAACAGACCACCAAAGGGTATACCCCACGTTGCTGTTGTTCTTTCTCAAGTAAGCTGATAATGATCTCGGCCGTCTTGTCTTTTGAGGTCATTGGAAAAGCAGCCAGGTATCCACTGGCTTTGTCTACGAGAGAGAGGATGAATCAATGGCCGGACTTGGAGGATGGTTGTATTGGACCCATGAGGTCCAGGTGGATCCAATCAAAGACTTTGGACAATTGTGCCAAGGAGTGGTTAAACGATGCCTTGGTGATCTTGCTCTTGACAAACTTGACGCATTGGAACTTTCTTTTGACTTTTATTGGGATGTGTTGAGTGAGGGATTCCAGCCTGGTCAGGGAGGCATGGCCAAATTTTCTGTGGATCTCAAGCAGAGCGTCCTTGTGCAAGGATGAGAGAGTGGAAACATGAGATTTGAGAGACAAAGAAGAGATGTGGGACGGTGTGGGCAGAGTGTAGAGGTTTTCCTTTAATGTTCGATTCAGGACCACTCTGCCGCCATGTGAAACAGAGAATCGATTGTCATGGGATTTGATGGAGCAGCCCTTGCCCTTCAACGCCCCAGCGCTGATGAGATTGACCGTGACATCTGGGACGTAGAACATGTCAGTGAGCTTGAGAGTGATATCGCTCAAGTGAAGCGTGGCGGTCCCTTTTCCTTTGATAGGGAGACATGCTCCTTCTTTGCCTGTTCTGATGGGATTGCCCGAATACGGCTTCATTTTGCTGAAGAACCAACTGTTGTTGAGCATGTGTACTGAAGCTCCACTGTCCAGCAGAAATTGTTGGTTGGAATCTTGATGTTTGACCCACAGATTGAGAAGGGCCAAATAGTGAGCTGAAGGGGGTTCCCCTTTCTCTCCTTTCTCTCTCTTAGTGGGCTTCTTTGCCTTCCACTTGGCTTGGTTATCTCTTCACCATTTGGGGGCGACGTTAGGATGGAGGTGCCAGCAGTTGTTGGCAGAATGGTTCTTATCTTGGCCAGGGTGATGGTACCCTTCAACACATTGTTTTGGATCCAATCCCTTGATGCACTCTTGGTGAGAGGAGATTTTTCCTCCATAGAGGGCGACGTTGCCTTTTGATTTTGAGCTTGAGATAGACGATTGGGCCATTGATTCATTGTTGAGCTGGGTAAGATAATGCAGAATGTATTCCACTGACAGTTCCTTGTCAGAGTGCATAATCTGCCTCTTGAAGTTGTCCATGGAGACGGGAAATTTGAAGAGAATCAAGTACGCCACAATGTCCTTGGGAAGTTTGATGCCAACCTTGGCCAGCTTCTTAAGGCTGACTTTGACTGTTCCTGTTCTTGGCCGTAACAATGTTCTTGTGGGCAGTGGAGTCAAGCTTTGATATGAGGAGGAGTTTCAGCTTGTCGTTGACAGAGGCGTCCAGTATAGAGTTCTTGTCGTTGATGACATTGGCGCAACCTCTGACATCAAGAACGGCGTCCATCTTGTCTCTCCATATCCCGTAGTTATTGTCTCCGAGGAGTGGAATGCTTTTGAGAGCGGTCTTGAGCATAGTCTTTCAGAAGACGTCCATTATGCCTGGTTGAGTTTTTTCCTCTCTTAGATTTGAGTCAATGATTGAAGGAGCTTGCTTCTGATTTTAACCGTGAAAACATTTGAGAGAATCTGATTGATCAAAGAGCTAAGAACATGACAGGATGGCGCACAGTGAGGAACAGGAACAACTAGATTGGGATGAAGAACAACAAGAGTAACAAACAGGAAACATGGACCGCAAGATGTGTGACACAGCTGTGAAGAGGAGTGGACCACACCATTGGGATTGAGTTGATGGTTTGATTGGAGTAAGTTTGTTCAGGATTGGATCAGGCAGGCTGCGGGTTCAGTGACAATGAGTCTCAGTGGGGTTAGCCAAGAGGATATTGAGGTATGAATCTCACCAGGCATTCACTGTTTCAATTCAAAGTTGAGTCAGAACTTATGGGAGGAGATGAGGTTGAAGGAGAAAAACAGGAGAAGAGAATCAGAAAGGAGTATCGGGAGGAAGGTTGTGGTGAGTGAGGAGGATCATCTTGGGTGAAGTGAGTGGTTGGTCAAAGAGGAAGATCTGTGATCAGCTCCCCAGCTTCGTGGGGTCTCCAACGTGGGTAGAGGACTGAGTGATTCGAGTGACCGGGCGCAGAAGCCCGGATGGTTGGGGTAGAAGAGTCCGGACTGTGCGCGTCTGGCGGAGTCAGTGCTGAGAATCTCAACACTTGCGCACGCGCTCCATCCGTTCCTTTATAGCCCGCGGATTGTTCTCCCCTACGTATCCGAACTGGCACGCCCGCAAACCTAGTCAAGCGCACTACCTTCTGAATCCAATCTCCGGGGCGGATTGCAGCCCACGCAGCATTCAATGCTGAGCCCAAAATGTCCACTAGGTGTGAAGCTTAACAGCGGCTGCTGCTGATCCAGCAGCTGCCACTGCTGAGCACTCCGCATGCCCTAATGCTGAGCCCGCTTGCCTCCAATGCTGAGCGTGCAGCTGCAATGCAGTTCCCAATCCGTGTCTATAAATTGACACCACATCCCCCCCAACTTGAGTTCTGTCCCCAGAAGTTTTCCATTGCTTCACCATAACACCACCCCCGCTCCTTCCACTACCACCCCCACCACTCCCACTACTACCTTCCCCATCCTCCTCCCGCTCCATCGCCACCATGCTCCCACGCGAGTTCTGCGCCCGGAACGGGCACGCGTGTTTGATTGCCCCTGGCCAACGCGCCTGTGTTGCTTGCCGTTGTGGCCACAGTTGCTTCTCGCTTAGTGAGGGCATGCCCCAAGCTCCCCCCTAATCCAGCTCTCGCCCCAGGCCACGCAAGAGAGCTCGTCCAGACCCGTTCATGGTTTTGGACGACAACTCAATCTTGGAAGGCTTGTGGACACCCCCCGGTTCACCTTCATCTCGCCGCCCCCAAGCTCCGTCACCCCCCACCTTGCACATGAGCCGCGACTTGGCATCACCTCTCAACCGGGCCAGACCTCCGCAACAGAGCAAATACAAAACCTCGGTGGAATGGCGCGCGGCGACCCATGCTTGGGCCGCCGCTGTCGGCGTGAATTGAACGGTGCTGGACCCAAGGCCGCGCGAGCACCCTCTCCTCCTCCTCCACAAGGCACCCCGCCACCCCCCGCGCCACCAGCAGCCTTGGATGAGAGGCCTACAACCCCCAAAGTCCCTCCGCCTCCGTCACCCATTGTCGTCCCGTCATTGCCTCCAGCTGAACCTAGCCCCCCTGTTGGTTCCCTGGAGGCCCCATCTTCACCAGCCCCTCCTCCCCCCAGCCCTCCCAAGATTCCAGAAATTCCAATTGTAATGGCACTCCGGGCGGCCGGCTTTGAGGTTTTCACAGAGAGGTCAACTAAGATGCTTTGGGATTTCCTTGCAATCCCTGGCACCCAATCCTCAGAATCCCGGCGCAAGCTCCTGGCTTCTTTCCGGGCCTTACTGGCGTTGTCTAGGGTGGAAATGGAGGAGATGATGAAGATGGCTTAGGCGCATTGCCCCCCTTTCCCCTTCTTCCCTTTCTTTCCTTCTTTTCTTCTTTTTGGTTGTACCGCTGCCACACAGTTCCCCGTACCTATTCTGTAACAAACACAACAACCAAACACCAGCGCGCGCCACCGTAAGGGAAGAGAGAGAGAGAGAGAGTAAGAGAACAGACATTCTGGGGTGTCTAGTTGTTCCGGCTGTGAACCAGCTAGAGCACCCCCTCACCAAATCAAGCTTATTCCCATACCAACCACCCATCCTCAAGCTATCCTGGGAGAAAAGAAAAAGAGAAAAATAAACCAACAGAGAAGAAAAATAGAAAAGAACACATATTTTTTTTTTGCGCAACACCCATAGACCGCCCGCAAATCGCTCTTTTTCCCATTTCCCCCATCTGCGGGATTGTCCTTGCGTCCCGTTTCTGTGGGGCTTGTCCTCGCGTTCACGGACCCGGCTTTGTGCTGTGCCCGCGTTTCCTGCAAAAAACCCCCAAGCCAGCAAAGACCCCACAATCCAGATAAGAAAGAAACATAGAGAAACAAACATTCTGGGGTTTCTAGTTGTTCCGGCTGTGAACCAGCTAGAGCACCCCCTCACCAAATCAAGACTTATCCCCTTCCCCCAACACCTCCCCCCCAACTTGGCCACTGTCCCCAGCTGGTCGCAACCGCCTACTCCGTTGCAACGGCATGGTCTCCGCTTCTCCGCCCAAAGACAAATCCCTGGATCGCTTTCCTAAACCATTGCTGCGCTATCTGTCACCCCCTTCCGCTGTTTTGTTGAATGAGGTAGATCCTCGCGCGAAGAAGCGCTTGACATGCAAAGCCGCCGCCTTCCATTTCAGCGGAGTACTATCTAATTCCTCCAACTGATAGCTGCCGCCCTCAAACTTGGACAACAGGCAAAACGGGCCGTTCCACCGGTTAGCAAACAACTTCCCCAACTGAGACTCCAGACTTTGGTTTTACAGGAGCACCAAATCCCCCTTCCGCAAGGGATCCCAGAGACGATGCAAGCAGCGCACCAATGCCGTCCGAGTCTTCTTCAGCCAGTCAGCGGCCTTTGCAAGCATCCCGTCCCGTCAAAGAAGCTGTTTGGCGCGAGCCTCAAGCAATTCGGCGGAAGTCTTCACCTTCCACCAGTCAACCCCCAGGAACATCTCCAACTCAATGTCCACCGGAAGCACGGGGCACTGTCCAAAAAGTAACTCGTACGGCGTGTAACCTGTGGACCGCTTCACCAAAATCCAATCCGCAAACAGAACCATTGGAAGGGTCTCCTGCCAGCGCTTTCCATCCTCCCCGCACATCTTGAACAGGGCGTCCTTGATTGGTTGATTCCCGTCTTCGATCATGCCTGCCCCCTTGGGATAATACTCCGTTACTTGGCCAAACTTGGCTCCACAACTCTTCACCAACTTGACCAAAAGGCCGCAAAACTCAGACCCTCCGTCCACCGTAACCAGACAAAGCAACCCGTACCGCGCAAACCAATCTTCCTCCAGAAACAGAGCAACTTTTTCCACCAAGAGCTTGACCAACGGACGCGCTTCCACACAACCGGACAGGTTTTCCCGCGCGACGAGCAGATAGGCGAAATTGCCAGCTTTGATGTGGACAACATCAAGCAAGAATTGACCAAAGAGGGCGTCTTCCCCTGTGGGGTTTCCGACTTCCTTAGGCAATCTTGCGCTCCTCCGTTGACAGGATTTGCAGGACGCCAACCATTCCCGTACCGCACGCACTACCCCCGGCCACCAGAACCGCTCTTTCACCTGACTCCGTGTTTCAACCTCCCCTCAATGGCCAAGATTGTTGTGAAGGCTTCAGAGGATAGCTTCCTAATCCGCCCTTGAAGTGGTAACCACAAGAGGAACCAGAGTCTTCCGCTGCCAAAGCTGCCCCTCCTGTACGTAGAAGTTTCCCGCCCGCCGCTTCTCCCATTTCATGTGCTTGTCCGTAGTTCCATTGGGAAAACAAAGGTCCCACAAGTAATTGTGAAGAATTGCGTACCGCCCGGTCTGCCAGAGCGGCAGCTGAAAGCCCGCCTCCACAACCCCTACCTTGACAACCAGGGTCTCCACATCAAGCAGTTCCGCATCCTCGAACGGGTCGTCCCTTGGATACCGCAACAACGCGTTGGGCATAGTGAACGCTTTCCCTGGAACATGAACAACAGCAAAGGAGAAAAGTTGAAGAAACGCCACCCACCTGGTCATGGGAGTGTTGGGTAAGGCCGGGGAATTGATCATCCGCGCCAGAACCTCCGCATCCACCAAAAGCTCAAAGTGAACCCCCCACAAGAGATACTGAAGCCGCCACACAATCTTGGTGATCCCGCAAAACTTCAACTTTGGCTGAGAGTACTGGCTTTCTGTCGGAGTGAAGGTGACCAACTCTTAAAGCACCGGCCTATTGTTGCTGTTGTCCTCTTGAGTGAGAACCCCCCCCCCCCCGCGCCAAATTTGCTGGAATCAACCGCTAGCCTAATTCCTCCTGCGTTGTAGTCAAGATCGCGGAGCACAATGTCACGTCCCACAATCTCCTTGAGCTTCTGGAACGCGCAATTGCACTCTCCTCCCCACTTCCACTCCGCGCCTTTTTGCATTAGTTATCAGAGCTGGCTAGCCACCTCCGTAAAACTCTTGATGAACATACGGACATAGCTACACAATCCCAAGAACTGAAGGATATGCAACACCCTCCGCGGGGTTGGCCATTCAAGGACCTTGTTCCGCTTTTTCTCTGCAATGCGCCGGCCGTTGGAAGCAACAACATGGCCAAGGACTTTGAGCGCCGGAACACAAACCGCCAACTTCTTCCCCGACACCGTCAGTCCTGCCTCCTCAATGCAAAACAGGATGCGTTCCAACATCTGCTCATATTCCCACACAAAACGTCGGACGCCAGGAACTCCAATCAGCTCTGCTCCTCCGTAATAGGATTTTGGAACTTTGATGCCCGCGTCGTCAATGAAGATTTGGACTCCCTCTGGAAGATCATCTTTCAAGATCCAAGCCATTTGCGCCTGGTACACCGCCACAGAATTGGCTGCACCCTGTGGTAGCCGAGTCAGCTGCATTCTTCCCAACCCAGTCTCAAATGCTTTCAGAGGCCGCAAGCAAGGATCCAACTTGCGCTGGTCGTATCCCCCCATCACATCTACTAAACGGTAACAAGCGCGCCCTGCCATTGACTCAAGGAACTTGTCAACGCAAGGGGGCCGTCCTGCGTCCCGGATTGTAAAGGAGTTCAGCCGCTGTAGATCATGGACAATCCTCAACAACTTTCCATCCTGCTTAACTACCACAAAGATCGGACTGGAGTAACTAGATGTTGACTGTTTGTAGCTGCCAGTCTTCACCTGTTCCCTCACCAACTCCAGAAACTGCTCCCAGACCGCCTGCGGTATTGGAATTGGCTTGATCTGCCACGGCTTGTGATCAACAGTGGGGATGACATAGGGGTCGCCAATATTGTTCTTTAAAAGCCCCCGCTCTTCAGGTCCAAACGCGAGCGCTCTTTCCAAAGGAACTAGAACCAAAACCAGCAACTTACGCTCCTCCGTACTCAACCATCCCATCAGGCCAAAATTGAAAGCTGCAATCCGCTCCTCCGTTATACGCGCCAAACTAGTAACCCACCCCCAAGCCTTAATTGGCGTGACCCAAGGGTCCCGCAACCAAGCAATTGGTCAAAGCGGTCTGTTCAATTCCTGGGGCATTGGCTCATTCCTTGGTCGGACCTTCGGCGACACCGGCTTGTACTTGCCAGTGTTGCACCACATCATCCGCACGCATCCTTTGCTATAGGTCCTGCACAGAACGGAACCGCGGCTTTTGCCTTTGCTCACAAGTGTGGCACGATGATAGGGTTTTTGAAGCGTAGTACCCTTGGGAAATGCATACTGAGAAAAGGGACTTAATTCTGCAACGTGAGCGCCCTGAACTTTCCTTCCTTCCCCTCCCTGCTCCTCATTAGTCAACCGCTCGCACAAAAGCGGAGCTTTTTCCATGCGGTCTCCTTGGTTGACTAGAAAAAATCCTCCAAGGGTTGTCCGTCGCAGACCAAATCTGCGTCCGGTTCCTCCTCATACTCCAACACTCTCCTTTGCTTTCCTTTCCCCTGATTGCAGATAGTTGTCTCAAACCTTCTGCTGGACAAATCCTCCACCATCAACGCCTCCGTTTCCGCCTCTGGATTGAAAACCATTTGTTCTCGGAACCCAAACATGAACAGCCTTCCCAAAATCACATCCCCACAATCAACCAAAAGAAAAGAAAGACGCTTACAGACCCTTGCGACCTCAACCTCCTCCTCATCAACTACCCCATCCACACAACACTCCCCTCCGTTAAGTGCGCGGAGACCCATCGCGCATTTACGCCAAACCAACCCCAAATCATCCACCATCCGCAATGGAAGCAGGTTCACCATTGAACCGCTGTCCACCATAGCCCACACTGTCCTCCCCGCTATGATCATTGGAACTTAATCAAGCGGATTCAAAAACTATATCAACTCACACTCCTTGTGCCCCTTCTCCTTTGGCGCCAAATGAACCCGCTGCACGGTCTGAGGTACCCGTCCCTGACCGCAATCCCGCAATGCCTGAACCATCTTGTCTACCACCAATGGAGACACAGCCGCCAGTTCCCGCAAGTTCAGCGGGACCGGAGTCTTGTTACCCATCACCCTTTGCATGATGTCCACCGCTTTCTTCTTCCCTACAGGATTTGCTGCCGGCGCCTCAATTTGGGGCGCGCATGCGGACGGTTCTGGAATGGTCAACGGGGGTTGCTCCTTTGCATCCACCTCCATCTTATCGGAGACCACCACCTTCTCTTCCGTTGCCACTACCCTTACCTCAGCTTCCACCCGAGGTGGTTGCCACAATCCAGGACCGGTAATGATGCCTAGTGACGCTTGCGCGGTCGTCCCCACCTCCTGACCCCGTGTGCTCACCTGTTGCATTGCGGTCAGCTGGCTTGGCTCCATTGGAATCTGTTCGCCCGTTGGAAACATGTACCCCATCCCCGCCAGTTGACCCAATCCCGCGTTGAGATCCTTTGTAAGCTCCTTGCACGCCAATCTCCAATGACTGTTTGCCCCGCAGTACAAACACCCCCTTGGCACAAAGGTACCCGGCGGCCGACATGTGCAGTGGAGGCCCTTGTGGCTGCTGCTGGCCCATACGGCTCATGCAGATCTTCAAATCCTTCATCAGCTCCGTCAATTCAATTACCAGAGGGGCGGGCGTGGGTTGAGGAACCGGAACACGGGTGGAAGTAGGTGGAACCGGGGCCGGAAATTGCGCCGGAGCCGAAACCTGGGGGGCGGATTTCTTTGGTCCCGCTGGGAAGGACTTAGCAGTATCCTTAACAAGCTCTGCTAAGTTGAGCTTGCTCTCCACAGCCTGGCAAATGAAAGCCATCTCCGGAAGGAGCGTGATGCTCCCGTCGAATGACGGCTTTACCAAGTTGTGATTGTGAAGATGCAGCTGCACCCTTGACCGCAGTTGAGCGCCTAAACTGCCCAGAAACGCGCGTTTCATGGCCCCTGTCTGTCCCGCCACCACCTCGTTCTTTGACATATACCAATAGATCCAATCAAATGTTGAGGTTTAATCCGCCAGCTCCACCCGCGTTCTGACTCCTCCGCGCGCGCTCACCTCCAAGGCCACGCGGTCAAAATTGCTTTACCGGAATCAAGGTTTGAACCTACCCCACCGCGTTAGGATCTCCGCCTTCAGTTTTGGCCAATCTTGATTCTTGTAGCCTTCCATCTCCTCCACATCCTGGAGCTTCTCTTTTTCCATAATGAAAAGGACAACAATCCGGGCCTTATTGGCGTCTGACGCACCTTCCGCATCTGCAATACCTTTGTATCTAGAGATGAATTGCTCCACATCCGCAGTGTTGAATTGGATGTGAGGGTAGTTGTGCGGCCTGATGCAAACCAGACGAGTGGGTTCATGGTCACTGGAGATGGATGGGGGAACGGCATAGCTCATCCTGGGTTGAGCGGAGGGAGGGGGAGGAGGAGGGATGGAAGACCCAAGTGGGGTATGAGTAGCGGACCCAGAAACAGAAGGAGATGAAGAACAAGAAGAGGAAGCGACTGTAGGGAGGTATGGATAGGAAATCATGCCCAGTTACCTTTGAAAGACAAGAAACGGAAGGTTACTTCCCGGCCAGACCCCCAGATGTGGAATGAATAAGGGTTATCCCCCTATAATTGTCCCAAAGTTTGGAAGTTAACGGTTCTCTGCGTTTGAAAGGAGATGAGGATGCCCGGAGTTTCACTTGAAATGAGAAATAGAAATAAGTAGATAAGAGATAAAGAAGAGTAAAGAGAGAGTGAAATCGCCAATCCTTCAATCCTAAGAACTTTACACCTGGATGTGTATCCGGTATGAGTTCCTTTAATCTCTTGGGGAGATGTTTTATCCAATCCAGTGAAGTGATGGTATGATTCCCTTCCCTGCCTCCATCCCCTCCAACCCGGAGTTGAGAGTGAGGATAAGTCCTCCCTCTCAACCCTAACCTAAGTACATGCGCAAATAACAGTATGACAACAAAAACAGAAAACAATCCCAAGACAGAAACCCTAGCCTCCTCTCCAAACCTCCATACCAAACTCCCCCCCAATGTCCGTACGCCGTTCCATCCATCCGGTTTGTCCTTCTCATGACGCGGTCCTTGCACCGCGCCCTACTCGGAGCCCCCCGCGCCTGTCCGTATCCGTTTGTCAGCGCCTGTCGTGGGTGTCTGGTAATATCCGGCATGATCTGCGCGCTTGCGTGCGCGCTGCATCCATTCCTTTATAGCCCGCGGATTGCTCCGCCCCTACGTATCCGAACCTGCAAGCCCACAAAACTAGTTGAGCGCAATACCTTCTGAATCCAAGGATGGCCGCCCACGCTGCATTCAATGCTGAGCCCGACCTGTCCACTAGGAGCGGAGCCAAACAGCATCTGCTGCTGATCCAGCAGCTGCCGCTGCTGAGCACTCCGCATACCCTAATGCTGAGCCATCTTGCCTCCAATGCTGAGCTTGCAGCCACAACGCAGTTCCCAATCCGTGTCTATAAATTGAAACCACAACGTGTGGGTGTTGTTTCTAATTTGGAGGAGGATAAAGATGGCACTTGCACAACTATTGAAACCCCTGGGAGAAGCTGTGAAATATATGATCTAACTCAACTCCTAGATGAAATAGCATTACTATTTGCTATAAAGCACAAAGAAATCAAGAAGTTGCATTCACTACTTGATTGTGTGTCAGGCAAGGTGAAACCCAAAGAATTCACCCTCCTCAAATGCCCCAAAAAACTTACAATTGATGCTTATCACCCTGCAGCACTGCAAGCCCTTTCAGAAATTTACCTCAAACTTGTGGTTCCTTGTGAAAACTCAAAAATTGTTGCGGCAATCACCTTACTATTAGAAAAAATCAAGAAGAATCCTTGTACCACAATTGGCATATTTCCAGCTCATACCCCCAAGGCAAGTGGATTGCGCCAACAATAGTTGAAACTTGGGTGGTCTTTTTTTTCTTCCTGTATCTTGGAAGCCTTTCTATTCTTATATCGCTTGATGCAATAAAAGTTTATATACAAGTTTAAGTGTTTATGTTGCTGTAAGTGATGCATGAGTTTAAGAAATTCCATTCAATCTTGTCAATGCAGGATAACACATACCTGGATGAAACAAGTATTGTGTTTTTAAGAAAGCTTGGACTGGGTGACAATTTTTTTTGGGTTTAATCAATTTTTGCCCAATTTTAATCACAGTTTTTTGAGCCAATTTTTCGGATTAAAACCATGGTTGCCATCCATAGAGCTACCAAAATGCATCTGGCCCATTGGTAAAGTGAATAAATAGTGTGAATGAACGTTGCATGCCTCAAATTACCAGATGCTTACAGTGGACTAAAACAATTGTCACCATCCATAGAGCTATCACAATGCATCTGGCCAATGGTTCAGATGAATGAACAGTGTGCATGGAATTTGATTATCTCACTTTCACAGATGCTCATGGGACTCAGCTCACCGCAATGTCCAATTATGAACTCATTTATCAAGAATTAAGTTGCATAAGGCATACATGAATTGATTTATAAGCATGATGATTAAAAGCAATGGAGAAAGAAAAGCTAGTACACTAAGATACTCATAAATTTGGGATAGCTGAAATAGAAACATTAGATTTGTGAGGTAAACTAAACACAGGATTATCATTTGAAGTGTTTGGGGACAGCCAATGATCACTGAAATCAAGGAAAAGACATTTTGCCAAGTCCATGCAGGATACCCGTTTTACTGTCCGAAATTCAGGGCTGAAAAAGCTGTCTTGGATAAGCTGAACTATGTAAGCATTTGTCTGCTTCCGTGCTTGTTCCTTGATGTCCTTGGGCTCTAGCTTTTTGGCTTGGGAGACAAGGCTCAGGAGCTGGAGGGATTTAACCAGGGATAATTTTCTAATATCTGATAGTATCAGCAAGAGGCCACGTACTCCCGCTACAAGTTGGGCCACAAGAATAAGGTAGTAGGGTTGAGATGTGATGGTGACCATGATGGTGTTGAACTTGGCCTGCTGTGGTGCCACTGCTGTGGAGGACCCCTCCAAGTAAAGTTTTGTCCGCAGGAGAGCAAATGCAATGAGCAGGTGGTAGATGTTATCAACCAATTTTTCCAGGGAGTTAAAGCCAGATTTGTGACTAGGGCTGTCAACTGGTTGTCCTTCAACCCAAGCCATGTCTTCATGTGAGCCAAGACAAGCGGCAAAATACTTGAGGATTGAGATATCATGG
Source organism: Puccinia polysora (assembly GCA_025617555.3). Classification (NCBI taxonomy): domain Eukaryota; kingdom Fungi; phylum Basidiomycota; class Pucciniomycetes; order Pucciniales; family Pucciniaceae; genus Puccinia; species Puccinia polysora. The sequence goes on along the minus strand of CM062618.1, from coordinate 24,242,603 downwards.
CTTGCCTCATCCTCAGTACCTGGTGGTTGGATAAATGCTGGTGGCTGGGTGAGTTCTCTTGAGACCAGGAGGATTGATTGGAACCATAATTGTGCCCATCTAACCTGTGAGAACTCTGGAGGGTGAGTAAGGTGGATGCAGAGACTTTGAGCTTAGACCCTATGTTTGTGGCTGGTGGGGGTGGTGAACGGGTAGAAGAGGCAAAGAAAATACATCTGGCATGTAATATGGCGCAGATGTGCAAGGTGGGAAGGTATTTGCATCTGAAGGAATGAGGAGAGGTTGGCTACTGTGAGGGCAAAAGATCCCGGTGGAATCAAGCTTACCACTTGTAGCCAATTGACTGATACATTCCTTAATGCCAGCACTGATTGTGTTGAAATGGAATGTGTGAGATAGCAATTGAGGGTAGGATCCTCATTCTTTGTGGTCTTTTGCATGTCATCCAAAGAGGTGCACTTCTGCCTCAACAGTGCTCTTGTAGCACTTTGAGTCAATTATGCCATTTGCAAAGGGTTGAATGGCTTCCTGCAGTTCATCCGGTTATTTTTTGAACAGTGTAGGTGAATCTATGGCGGGAGCTACAGTGATTGGCAATCAGGGAAGGTATTTGTATGGATGTTATGGAAGTGACTTACAAGGGCCATTTGAAGGATAAGCAGCAGAGGGGGGTGTAGCCCCCCTGGTGGGTTGGGAGTCTGTTACCATTGGTGTAGCATTGGGTTCAAGGGGAGTGGTGATGGAGGCCTGCTCTGCTGGGACTTCAGGGGTAAAGAGTTGATGTTGGGATTCTTCCAAGGGCACTTCATTTGGAGCAGCTTGTGTGGGTGGATTAGAGGGGCCTGGGGTACTTTCCTCTTCATTACTTTCCATCAAGGGCACAAATTTATGCCTCTTCTTGTTGGTATTAGCAGAGGCATTTGCAGCCCATCTTTTGGAAGGAGTTTCCCTGACCCATTCTGAACCTCCTCCTCAGGAGGGAGTTCATCACTGTTTTCAACCACTGGTGAAGGACACAATTAGGATCAGCCAGGGATTAGACTAGCATTCAAGTTTTTCAACTCACAGGCCATTGCATCTTGTGTTGGAGTATAATGTCTTCTGCTGCTAGCCTTTATCCCTTCTGTCACAGAATCCTATTACTTCATGTCACCCAGTGCTCTATTAACTAATTGGCTTTTCATTTATTGTTTCTGCCTTGGTTGATTAGTCATCAAGTCCTTAGGCCCCGTGTGAGGGGCTCTCTAGTTGTCTATTGAAACTGGTCTTTTCCAGGACCTTGCAATTAACTCATTGACTTTGTTTCTTTCAACTTTGGTCCTCAACATTCCAAGTTGAGTAATAGTCCATGATGTGATCATCGACTCCAACATCTTGAAGACCCTTACATGCCTTGAATGCCATGTCTTGCACTGACTGTGGCAGTGATTTGTCATTGGTCATTTTAAGGAGCTTTGCCATTTTCCACTTGCTATTAGCAAGGAAGTTATATTTTGAGAAAACCAAGGCTTCCTGTGTGCTCATCAAGCCACCAGTCTGGGCTGGGGGTGGGGGTGGGGGTGCCGCGTGGCGGCTTGATGATGATTCAATGCCAACAACTTCAACCCATGGTGGGGGTGGTGGAAGAGAGGCTAAGGGAGGTCTGGTCAGTAGTTGAGGCAAACATGACAAAGTGAAAAGAGGACTCACAGTCTGGAGTGATGATTGCTGGGCAATCAGCAGTTGGTTGATATCCAGTGGGCTCAGTGGGCTGGGCAGACAGAATTGAGGGTGGGGGTTTGGTGTGTACTGGATCAGCAGTTTTTTGATCTCCAGTGGGCTCAGTGGGCTGGGCAGAGGGAATTGAGGGTTTGTGTTTGCTTTGTGCAGGTGATGTAGACATAGTGGAGAAGTCTTGTGGTGATGGTATGGATGGATGGATTGTATGGATGGATGGATGGATGGATGGATGGATGGATGGATGGATGGATGGATGGATGGATGGATGGATGGATGGATGGATGGATGGATGGATGGATGTATGGATGGATCAAATAATGGAGGGATGGATGGATGGAGGGAGGGATTGATTTGTCAATTGGGTGCACTATCCACCCACACCTTATACACTACCTTATATCCACTTATGCATTGAGGGGTGACACACCCTCAATGGTTGCCATCCATTACCTTAGCCTCATGCTTGCTGTTCATTAGCTTAGCCTTTGCTTGCCCCAATGGTTTCTGACCATTAGATTGCCCAAATGGTTGCCAACCATTAGCTTGCCCCAATTCTGGTCAATAATTAGCTTGCCCCAATGGTTTCCAACCATTAGCTTGACCCAATGGTCCCCTACCATTAGCTCTCCCCAATTCTGGTCAACCATTAGCTTCCCCCAATGGTTGCCAACCATGGGCAAGCTTGAAGTTTGTCTGTCACCAAGATGCCTGCACCCTACTGTTTCTGTTTTCAATTCTGTGCAAGCAGCTTGAGAACACAACATGCATGATATCTATGCCAAACCCCTCAGGAGGTCTGTCAAAATGAAGCTTCAAAACAGGTGTCTCTTGAGTTACGCCCACACCCTTGCACAAGCCAAACAAATTGCAGTTGAGCCCTTGTAGGCACAGATTGCACAGCCTCATTATGTCCTATGCACCATGATTCTTTCAGGAGTTGTATGCTGGCGGCCCAGCATAAAACTCCATTTTGGGTTTATTCACAAGGGTGTGGGCATATTAAGCCAGTTTAGATCTAAAGCTTATTTTATGCCCACACCCTTGTGTAGAACTCAAATTCCAAGCTGGACCTTGGCCACCCACTTGCACAACCTCATTATGTCCTATGCTCCATGTTATGTTCCTTCACAAGGCTGTGGGAATATCAATCCAGTTTTGATACACATCTTATTTTATGCCCACACCCATGTGTAGCACTCAAAAGCCAAGCTGGACCTTGGCCACCCACTTGCACAACCTCATGATGTTCTATTCTCCATGGTCCTTTCAGGAGTTTTACGCTTGCCATCCAGCATACAACTCCATTTTTGGTTCCTTCACAAGGGTGTGGGCATATCAAGCCAGTTTTGAGCCACAGCTTATTTTATGCCCACACCTTCTTGTAGCAATCAAAAGCCAAGCTGGACCTTGGCGCAGGATTGCAAAACCTCATTATGTCCTATGCACCATGATCCTTTCAGGAGTTGTACGCTTGCCACCCAGCGTAAAACTCCATTTTAGGTTCCTTCACCAGCATCCTTTCCATTCATCCCATGTAGATAAGTCAAAAACGGAGCCGTAAGCTTGCCACCCAGCACATAATTTGATTTCAGACCCTCTCAAATCAATCTGTGGAAGACAATTTACCACAATTGAATCAAGTGAGACGTCAACCCTCCCACCCTTATGCATACTTCCACAATGAGAATTTGCATAACCCTGAATGTAATGACGTTACATGCGACTCATTTCAAGAACTGTATATAGTTTGATCAAGAAAGGTTTACATTGTCCACATGAGACTATTCCATGTGTTGACACAAATTCCTACCACAGAGCCACCTCCTGGTCAGCTCAAAGATATAAGTACTCACCTTCACATGCTTTTTTTCCCCCTCACAATCATTGCTCTCCTCCCAATCTCCCACATATTCCATCCATCCGTCTATTAAATCCCTTTCACATCACATTAATTAATCAAACCTTATCCATGGCTTCCTTCAATGGTAAATGACTTGGCCTCCTCAAAACCACCCTCATGTTGATTCCTCAAACTGTTCTTCCCTATCTCATTTTGAACCCATCAACTTGTTGGGTCTCCCTTCTTCGCCAAGATGGAAGACTTGTTGTTGGAATACCAACCCTAGATCAACCTGTGGGATCCTTACAACTCCCCCTGTCACGTCTCCTTCTCCCTTATATCCCCAATCAAACATCATTTGGCCCATCTGGGAAATGCCCTTTGGAATTTCCCAACCAGACAGCTTCACAGATCTTTTTTGAGGCAGTTCTGCCTGTCTCCTCCCAGCCTGTTGTCACATTCAATTTGGCATTATTGATATTTTGCAGCTAACGTGATCTCATGGCCATCACCACCTCCATTGTTTCCTCATTCATTACCCTTGAACGCCCTCCACAATACAATCCCGCAAAACACAACTCTGTTTCCCTTTCCATCCTTTCCACAGAAATTGTAGACCTCCCGTCTGCTATCAAAGAGCTACATTACAACCCCACTCTACTCAAGGTGCCCAGTGGGTGTGATCTGGACCCTATTTATCCTGCTGCAAATGTAATTAAAACCCCATTGCTACCAAATCAGTCTCAAGGACTTGCTTTCCTCTTTGATAGGGAATCACCACGTGCTGCATTGGCCTTGGCTTTGGGGAAGAGGACCTCAATTGATAGTGGTGCACTATGGGAGAACAAGATCACTGGTGAGAGCATAGCTCTTGCAAGGGGTGAGGACATTCCAGAATCCCCACTTGGATCTATCCTGGCCAATGAAATGGGTCTTGGTAAAAAAATAAAATCAATTTCACTTATTGCAACCACCTTGCTGCAAGCCCGGACCTATGGCCTTCCCCTGGATCCCTCCCCTGAACAACCTCCAAATCAAGCCACACTGGTGATAACCCCCCCACACCTCCTGAATAATTAAAAAAGAGAGATTATGAAGCATACGCAGTCAAAGGCCATCAATTTTCTCACCTACCAATGGAAAATGGCAGCATCAGAACATGGATTGTCAACTGGAACATGCATATGTGATTCTCACATCATATCACCTGGTGTCATTGTAATACAACAAAATGCAAGCCAACCACAACACCCCATGCTCCATTATCTTCTCCAGAAGATGTTTCAGGATTATTTTGGATGAGGCACAGTAAATCCAAACTTCATTTTGCCATCTTTCCTACCCAAGTATTTTTTTTTTTGGCCAAAACTGACTGCAATTCACTTGCATGACAGCACTATCCAAAAATACCAGGGCCAAGCTTTCCCAAGCGGTCACTCAGGTTGCCACCAATTGTAAAGTTTTTCTCACAGGAACGCCAGTGCAAAAATGCCCCCATGATCTCCTCTCCCTCCTTAGCTTCCTGGGTATCAGTCTAGAAAATGAGTGCAGTGACTGCGCAACTATCCTTTTGCCCCGCCTAAAAGCAGGGGACTTTTCCCCAATACAAATGGGCCTCTAACACACCACCCTTAAAAGGACCAAGGTTGATGAGCTGTCAAATCTCCCCAGTATTACTCACAACTACATCAAGACACCACTCTCACCTGCAGCAGAAGACTTCTACTGGTGACTCCAGGACAAATTCATTTCTAATATCAGGAATGAGCTTCCTGCTGATGGATCCAAGCCAATGAGGTTTTTGCTCCTCAAAGATCTTGGCCAGCTCATAGGAGCATTTAATCATCCGGTTTTGGCAGACCCCAATGTCATTGTGGACCAAAATGGACAATTCATCCTCCCAGAAGAGTTGGGTCCCAAGGATCACAGCGCGGGAGTTGAAACAATTGTTAACCACATTGATAGACACCTGCCTTGAGAGCTCCAAAATCAAACAGCTTGTAGGGATGATTCATCCAGGATCAGTGGTGGTAGCTGGAGCAAGCAAAGTTTTGGTCTTCTTGTGTTGGACATGTTATCTTGATCTGTAAGCTGGCTGGCTTTTTTCTCCTGTTTCCAATGAGACCCCACTCAAAAGTCCATTTTCTCCCCTCATGTGCAGGATTGGAATGAAACTAGATGAATATGGAATATCCTCCTTTTTTCTGGCTTGAGGGTTAAAAGCAAAACAGCAAGAATCAATTCATGAGCAGTTTTCAGCAAGTAGCACAACTTATATGCTTCTTTCCTCCATTCAGATGGCTGGTGTTGGAATCAACATCACACCAGCCAATGTTTTATTCATCATGGTAAGCACCCAATACTTTCTAGAATTTTGCCATTTACTTAGTCTACATTCATTTGATCCACATAGGAACCCTTTTGGAACCCCACAACCCATCCAGAGGCAGTTGATTGGCTGCATCAAATGGGTAAAAAAAGGCCAGTGCAGGTTCATTACCTCATTGCACCCAATACCATTGAGGAGAATATTCAAAAGGTAATTTCCTCATACTCCACTCAACATATGCACCTCACTGAATTTTCCATCTCTCCTTCAGATTCAGAAAAGCAAGGAGAAAATTGCCCAGTAAGTCTTTTTTTCCTGGAAATATATCCACCAACCTTTATGTTGGCTGATTCAGGAATTTGTGCTCATATCATATTCATTTCAACTATTCTCACCACCAGGGATTGGGGTGAATTGTTCCAATCCCTGCAGGATGACACCTAAATCCCCTCTCCCTTCACTCTTCATCACCTTCTTCCCAATCTCACTCATATGATTTTTGTCTTCCCTCCTCACTATCCTGTACATTACTCTTGCATCACAATTCTTGAAAAGTAAAATTTTACCAATATGCCATGAGTAAATTTTCTCACAATTCACATCACGCGTGTTGTGCAACCACGTGTCACCAATAATTCCATATGTGTAGATAAGATGTTACACTGTGTGACATTGTGTGGTACACTCTTGTCCTTGATGTGACACTGGCAGGAGAATAAACAGTTGGCAACCATTAAGAATAACATTGGTCACCATCCTTGAGGCATTCTAATGGTTGCAGTTGCTCATGACAATTGATTCTTGCCATCCATAAAGAACTGCAATGGTTGGCAACCATTAAGAAGAACATTGCTTTCTGTCCATGAGGCATTCTCATGGTAATAGTTCCTCATGAGAATCAATTGTCATCATCCATAAAGAACTTCAATGGTCGGCTACCATTAAGAAGAACATTGCTTGTTGTCCATGAGGCATTCTAATGGTCACACTTGCTCATGAGAATTAATTTTCATCATCCATAAAGGCCTTCAATGGTTGGTGACCATTAAGAAGAACATTGCTTGCTGTCCATGAGGCATTCTAATGGCAATATTTGCTCATGAGAATCAATTGTCATCATCCATAAAGAACTGCAATGGTTGGAGACCATTGAGAAGAACATTGGTCAACATCCATGAGGCATTCTAATGGTCACAGTTGCTCATGAGAATCAATTGTCATCATCCATAAAGAAATTCAATGCTTGGCAACCATCAAGAATAACATTGCTTGCTGTCCATGAGGCATTCTAATGGTAATGCTTGCTCATGATAAAATCAATTGTCATCATCCATAAAGAAAGGCAATGGTCAGCAACCATTAAGAAGAAAATTGGTCACCGTCCATGAGGCATTCTAATGGTTGCAGTCTGTCATGAGAAGCAATTTTCATAATCCATAAATGTGCTAGATTATTTTTCAGCTAATGCAGAAAGTCAGAAAGGCTTACATTTGCACAGGTCTATCCCCAGATAATGCAAGCCACATTGATCACACCAACATTACACACAAATGACTATGGATTTGCATGTTGCATCATGTAGACGTGGTCAGCAGCCATGTTTGTTGGGTGGGTTGCAGCAAGAAAAATGAAACAAGTCTTCTTTTCAATTTCTATAAATAACCCTCCCTTCCCTCAGGTTTTTCCCCTTTTCTCCATTCCCCAATACCCCTTCAGCCAGCTTCACATCTTTTTCCATCTTTTTATTAATCCACTCACAATGGCATCCACTGCTCCTACACAAGCAATCCCACCTTCAGGTTTGTTAACCCATTGTTTTGTATTTCATCAAATTGAAAGAACAATACCTACCAACCTTGGAATCCATTGAATAATGCCTTGGCATAATCAACAGAGTCCTAAACATCAACTCATGAAGATAAAGGACTCTCAGCGCCTGCAGAAAAGTCTGACCCCGCATCAGAAGTCCATGAAGTAACTGAGGAAGAATTCTATCAGAATGTTGATACTATTCAAGAGATGGTCACTAACTGTGCTTGCCTCAGGATCCCCAGGTCAATCCAAGATACTATGAACAGGTTAAACTCCAGCTTGAGTGATATCCAAAAAGGTTAGTTTTTGACCCACTTTCATTCTTCACATTTGCAGATTTGGAGGTCTGATTGGTTTTTTTTCCCTTAGAATACAATTGTAAAAGGTGTCTCCCCTGCAGAGAATGGCTGAGCATCACACCCAGCTCATCATTGTCCCAACAGCCCCCATTACAGCCACCTCCAAAATGTCCACGCTTGACTCATTGCCCTGTGGACATGACCCCACATCTACAAATCATGGGAAATCACAATCCAGCCCCCTCCTACCCTGATGCAGCATCAAATCACAAAGCCATTTCACCTTCCCCTCAACCAGAAATCCAAATGACTCCTGAACCTTCCCTATGTGCCCAACCCACTGCAACCATGGAGGAACCCCAAGTCACTTCTGATCAATCCCAGGTGGCCCCAGATCCACCTGAGACATCCAATCAAGCATTAGTGATTGAACCAGACCCAAACTCTCCCCAGACCATTGTTTCTGGTATGAATTCTCACCAAGATGAGGAGCCCACTTATGATTTTGATGATAAAGCAAGTAGAGGTTATTTTACCATCATTTACCACAAAAGAATATGCAAGGATCTTCATTCAATCACTCAATCCTTAAAGGATAGGAAATCTCCAAAGAAACTCCAAATGGGATGGGATTGGGTGAAGCACTTTTTGGATTTCTGTCTCCAGGCCACCACTACTATGGAACAACCAGAAATGTGGTACATCTCCCATTCAGCCAATTTTGAGTATGGTAACTGGGTTTGGAAGATCCGTGAGCAAGGTTATTTTTATTTGAACATCCCACCAAATTTCAAGATTTCTTTTTGCTAATGACCACTTTTTCATTTCACAGAAACAAATTTTCTACGCTTGGATGCACATGAGCCATGTTGGGCACCAGAAATCATCAATTTTCCTGCCCTCAACTGTCTGAAGAACAGCCATTCTTGTCCCGCTTGTGCACCCCCCCCCCCTAGATCAGAAAACTGCTCATCTATAATCCAATCTGGTGCGATTTCTTCATGCCTTGGACCATCCCACTGGAAAAGCAATAAATAAATGGGCCAAGACAGTGGCTTTCTCAGTGCAAACAGTGGCTGATGAACTGTGTGCACAGCCTCCCCATCCTCTCACATCTCCAGTCTCCAATGTCAAGGCAAACCTTCAAATGGTTATGTGGCTCCAAAGCATCAAGACATTTCCAAATTCACTGCAGCCCTGCTCAATAGAGCATCACATGTTTCTAGACAATGAGGCCAACACCAATCAGTCAGAGGCTATGCCCACCAATCAGTCAGAGGCTATGCCCACCAATCAGTCAGAGGCTATGCCCATTGAGCCAAGGGACTTTCTTCAAGACCTATGCAGCATCATTACTGATATCATGATCAGCTTCACCTTACTTCAGGTTCATTCCCAGAAAGACCCAAACTAGCCCTCCACTAGCAAGAACAAAAAGAACAAGCGCAAAGACCCTCCAGCATCCACTGTTGACCACTCTTCCCTCACCGTCTCACAGTTTTCAAATGAACAATGTTACACTTAATTGCCTCAGCTAGAATGCCCCCACAATTTCCTCCCTTTTGTCTTCTACCTGCTTGCTGGCATCCAGGGGATCTTCATTGCTTCAAGATACAAGAGAATTGCTTCCTTATGTGATTGTCATGAACTCCTCTGTTTCATTCAAAAAATTTGGTCTCTCCCAGATGGAAAACCTTCAGCCAAGGAACCCATGTGGGCTCATCTTCAAATGTACATTTGATCCATCATGCTCAGTACATCTGAGATTCCTCAAGATACTGGAAAATTGACATTAGCCACCCGGCATGATCTAGCCAAGGCTATTGCTCATTACTACATGAACCACAAGAAACAAAAATTCCTGTTCCAACATGCCTTTCAGCCTGGAAGCCCCTAAAATCTCTGAGTTACCAAGCCAAAATGATTAATATGAGTGCTTTCATTTCTTCTATGAGTTTCTCTAGATTTACTGTGTCATGTTGCAAGTGATTTGAATACTTTTTTCATAATTTTAGATGTATTTTTCATCTGCCACATTTTTTAAAATTGTTATTTGCATGATAATTCATAATTCAACGTTTCAAAAGAGCGATTGTCCCATAGTTTTCAATACTGAAAGCCCCAGTCACAAAAATTTCCCGTGAGCAGTGAGATTGGATTCCTCAAGGTTGAATTTTGGATTCAGACTGTCTTAAGCCCTAACCCACCACTCAGCACTTTTAGATCAATTTAATATTCAAAATGCCACAGATTGTTTTCCCCCAGCCCCTACTCAACCACCTTGCTGAAGCACCCATCAAGAACTACTAAAATAGGACCTCTTTCTCCCCTCAAGCAAATCTCCCCCATCCAATCCCACCACAACTCTTGACTTTGACTCCCACTTCCACTCTTAATATCCACCAATGACATCTTTTCCATCCATTTAAAGATCATCATCTTTTCCCCCAAGCATACAAAGTACTCTTCCCTGTGAATTGCTACCATCCAAATCAATATTTTCATGGCCAGGAAGAAGACTAAAGTGTATAGTTTTTACCTTGTTATTGTCCTTTCTGTTGATTCACCAAGCTGACATTTTCCCAATCCCTTCCAAATTTTTCACTGTACTTCTATTTTGGCAATTCTATGATTTGATATGCTATAAATATTTCCTCTGGTGAATATGAACTGCATACCACTCAATTATTAATTTTGTTACTTTCACCATTCACCAGGACAAAAGCATATTGCAATCATAAGATTGCTGGAGGAAAACCACCTCAGTACAAATTGAACAGGGATCTTCTCTTTACCCAAAAAATCACAGGTAACAAGGACAAGGCACAGCAAACCAAAATTCTATGGAGCTACAGGTCCTACAACAATTGCAAGCTCTATCCCCAGATTGATCCTGAAAATCCCAGAAAGGCAAAAAATGAAGAGTTTCAAGAGGGGCATGCCTTTTTTGAATCCAACTTTCAACTGGTTGATCATGGTCAAGTGCTCCTGATGGATAAGGAGAAGAATGATATTATTGCCTATATCAAATTTATCCCAATCCAGGACCTATCACCTCAGGAGTATGATGATATTGACTTTCTTGCTTGGTTCCTGCACCAATGCAATAAATTTGTAAACCCCATGGGCTCACCATCTAGATCATGGGCAGGAAGAAAGTGGGCAATTGGATGGAGAAAGGCCATGGTAAAAGCTCAAATGATTAGCTGATACATCAAGGACCTAAATACTGCTACTGCCAAATGCCGGTATGATGAACTTATGTCTTACTCTGAAAGGGCTTCTAGTATACTTGGAGGATTATTCAGAAATATGGCACATGTTCCATTTAAGAAAAACCAAACCCTCATGCAAAGGAATCTCATCCCATCTTTCTCCAACTTATCATTTTATGATCCTATTGGGACCAGCTCCTGTTCACCTCACCTCACCTTTACCTTTGATGGCTTCCGCAATTTGCCCCATATTCATGAAAATGATATATCCAACTTTGAATTTGCTTTATTTGGACAACAGAAGAAAGCATGTGGATCACTTGCTACTCCCTCCAAGGGCTACAATGTTCATTATTGGCATTTTTTCATACCTGACTATGGGATTGGGATCAATTTCTCTACTCAAAAATGAATTTTCAAGTTACTCTGGCAATCAAAAAATTATTGGCACTGTACACTTCCTCCTGTAGAAATTTTTTTTTAAACCCGTCTTGCCATGTCTTTACAAATCAATGTTAAAACCCTAAACACTTGTGAAAGCATTCAGGATGGTGCTATACATTATACCAAAGATTAAAAAAATAAAGTTCTCCATATTGCTGATCATAATTATTCTTTGCATAGAAATTAAACTGTTTCTTTTGACTCTTTGATCTTGAACTTTGTTGGTGTTGGGAATAATTTATAATTAATTTATGAATAAAAATTCATCCCACTGCTTTGGCTGCTTTTCAAAGGAAGATCCTGAGGTACAATCTGTTTTTCTATGACATGATTATGAAATTTTGCTAATTTTGATTTGCATCATACTTCATAATCAAAATTTTTGAAAAAGAGTGATTGTCAAATAGTTTTCAATACTGGAAGCCCCAGTTACAATAATTTTACCTGAGAAGCAAGATAGGATTCCTCAAGCTCAACTTTTTGATTTGGACTCTCTAAAGCCCTAAACCACCACTCAGCACTTTTAGACTAATTGCCTATTCAAAATGCCACAGATTGTTTGCCACAACCCACTACTCAACCACCTGGCTGAAGCATCCATCAAGAACTACTTAGCCAGGTTGCCTTTTCTCCGCTCAAGCAATTTCCCCCCATCCCATCCCACCCCTTTCAGCAATATGGCACATGTTCCATTGCAGAAAAACCAAACCATCATGCAAAATTATCACATCTCATCTTTCTCTAACTTATTTTTTGATGATCCTCTTGGAACCAGCTGTGATAACATACATGCAAATTTCATCCACATATTGCTTGGCTAAAATGGAACAGTACCTGGCCAGAATGCACCACATTGGATTGTCTTTGCGACTTCCAGGGAACCAAAGTAGTTCCTCATCAAGTCTTTGACAGTACCTTCTTGTGCCTTCATCATCATGGAACTCAAAAGGTTGAAAAAGCGTCTGCTTTTCTTGTAGCCCAATTTATTCAGACATTTGTTACCAGAAGTAAACTACCAGCAAAGGAGGATAGTTTGTTTTTGTGTTTTCCTTGGTCCACCGTTTATCTGGATGCCCGTAATTTGGATCAATTTGTCATTCAGATAAATGGTGGAACAAGGAAGACACAAAAAGAATCTATCCTCCTTTACTGGTAGTATACTTCTGTGAACAAATGTCTGAATACATTGGGCTACAAGAAAAGTGCATGGTTTTGGAAGCTTGTGAGATCTATGATGATAAAATGACACCAATGATCCGTCACAAAGACTTGATGAGGCAATAGTTGGGTGCCCTGGAAGCTGCATAGACAATCCAATTTGGTGCATTCTGGCCAGGTACTGTGGCATTTCAGCCAAGAAATATGTGGATGCAGTTTTCATGTATTTTATCAGAGCTTGTCCCAAGAGGATCATCAAATGATAAGTTGGAGAAAGAGGAGATGTGATAATTTTGCATGAGGGTTTAGTTTTTCTGAAATTGAAGATGTGCCAATCTCAATTTGGAGAATTCATGATGCAATGAATTGGTTTTTCCAAACTCCCAGATGATTGAAAAAAGTCTCTATAAAAAATCATGAAAAATGAATATTTGTAGTGATGAAAACTGTTGTTTTTGTGAAGCAAAAAACTCTTTGCATGGGATATTTCCTTGCTTAATGTGGTGTTTTAAAATTTCCTGATGTAAAAATATAAATTCTAATCATGGGTTTTTTTTAAAATCATTAATCTTCAAATGAAATACACAATTTTACATTAGGGAATTTGATTTTGAATTCAAAACCAAAGATCTTTGTATTGACAATGTATTTCACATGGGTCAATTATGTGCATTCAATTTGATCTATTGATTAGGTACATTTTTCAAAATATCAAATCTAACTTTCCCTTACACTCCCACTGAAGGTAATATGCATATTCAAAATTGAACCAATCATCTTTTCATTTTTTTTTGAATGATTAAGCTCATCAGCAGATGTAAGATTGAATTCAAAATTAAATCAATCTTTTTATCTATTTCCCTGTAAGCCCTTCAATCTCTGGAAAGTGAAAAAATTTGACTTAACAACAAATCCAATTCAACAAAAATAATGAGAACACCACCAGAGGTGGGAAGATTTGTATATTCCAATGCACCATATGTTCTCAAAGGAAATTCAAATATGGAGGTAATCTATTTAATGGTTGGAAGGTCAAAAAAATAACATCAAACACATATATTAAAATCAAATTTTTCTATCATCAAACTTCAAAACATCACTGGTCAAGTGTCATTGATACCAACATTCCAAAAAATCAGTCACCAAACATTTTCCAATCTATGAACAGAAGAAACCCCACAAGTAAGCCACTACAAGAAATGACCAGCCCTGAGAGTAAAGATCTTGTTCAACAGTATGTTTCTTTTTTTTATTGAACTGGGGTTCATTTATTTACATACCCTATGATTTCTCACATTAAAGCCATCAATTGAAGAGTTCCATTTTTTTTTGTTTTTTTTTTTTGCTTTTTGGTTTTTTTCCTGTTTTTTTTTTTTTTGGTTTTTTTTTGGTTTTTTTTTTGTTTTTTTGGCTTCTTTCCATGTTTTTTTTGATTTTTTTTGGTTTCTTTCTGGCTTTTTCTGGTTTTTTCTGGGTTTTATTGTTTTTTTTTTGGGTTTCCTTTTTTTTTGGGTTTCCTCTTTTTTTTTGTTTTTTTTTGGTTTTTTTTTTGGTTTTTTTTTTGGATTTCCTTTTGTTTTCTTTTGTTTTTTGGTTTCTTTTTATTTTTTTTGTTTTTTTTTGGCTTTTTCTGTTTTTGTTTTTTTTTGTTTTTTTTTGTTTTTCTTTTTGGTTTATTTTCCCTTTTTTTGTTTTTGTTTTTATTTTTGGTTTATTTTTATTTTTTATTTTTTTTGTTTTTTTTTTTTTTAATTTTTAATCTTGGTTTCTTTTTTTTTTCATTTTATTTTCATTTTTTATTTTTGGTTTATTTTCCTTTTTTTTTGTTTCTTTTTTTGTTTCTTTTTTTGTTTCTTTTTTGGTTTATTTTCTGCTTTGCTTTTGTTTTTTTTTCCATTTTTTTTGTCTTTCTTTCAGTTTTTTTTTGTTTTTTTTTTTTTGTTTTTTTTTTTGAGTTTTTTTTTTGAGTTTTTTTTTGAGTTTTTTTTTTGAGAAAGCAAGCAGGCCTGGATGGAGGGCATGGCTTGGTGGGGGGATTTCATCACCCCCCGACCAAGCGAGTGGCAAGGTGGGGGGCCAGCCGGGTGGTGGTATTTCATCACCCCCAGACTGAGTGAGTGGCAAAGGGGGGGGGCCGGAGGGGCTTGCGGTGGGGGGATTTCATCACCCCCCCACCAAGCAAGCGGCAAAGGGGGGGGGAAGCCTGGTGGGGGGATTTCATCAACCCCCAACCAAGCAAGTGGCAAAGGGGGGGGGCTGGTGGGCCATGCGGTGGGGTGGACTTTATCACCCCCTGCCCAGCAAGCAACCAAGGGGGGTGCAAGCCACCACCTCCCGGTGGCAGCAAGGGGGGGGCCAGTGGGGCTTGCGGTGGGGGGGACTTGAACACCCCCCGCCTGGCAAGCAAGCAAGAGGGGTGTGAGCCACCGCCTTGCCGTGGGAGCAAGGGGGGAGGCCAGTGAGGCTTATGGTGGGGGGGACTTTATCACCCCCCTGCCCGCCAAGCAAGCAAGGGGGAGAAGCCGGTGGGGCTCGCAGTGGGGGGGGACTTCATCACCCCCCCTCCCAGCAAGCAAGCAAGGGCAACATCAAGGAGGGTTGCAGGGGGGGTGTATTTCAAATCTGCTCCCAACCTAGCAAGTGCGCAAGGGGGACGTTGAGAACGGAGGGAGGGGGGTGGGTTTCAAATCATCTCCCCACCTAGCAAGCAAGCAAGGGGGGAGATTGAGGGGGGAGATCAAGGGGTGAAGGAGGGGGGGATTTCAAATCTTCTCCCCACCTAGCAAGGGCGCGAGGGGGACATCTAGGAGGGAGGGAGGGGGGGTGGATTTCAAATCTTCTCCCCACCTAGCAAGCAAGCAAGGGGGGAGATTGAGGGCGGAGATCAAGGGGGGAGGGAGGGGGGGATTTCCAATCCGCCTCCCATTGCAAACAAGCAAGGGGGGAGATCAAGGGGGGAGGGAGGGGGGGGATTTCAAATCCGCTCCCCACCTAGAGAGCAATGGAGGGGGGAGGGAGTGGCTTGGTGGGGGGATTTCAAATCCCCTCCCCACCTAGTGAGTGATTTAGACACCTGCACCACACTTGGGGTCTGTCAGCTCCAATTTGGGGGTCTTTCCTACTATGAGGTGAACCACCTCACCCACCCACTAACATTCACCACCACCCACCAACACCCACCACCACCCCCCACCACCCACCACCACCACCCCCCATCCCCCACCACCACCCACCAACACCCACCACCACTCACCACCACCCACCAACACCCACCAACACCCACCAACACCCACCAATACCCACCACCACCCACCACCACCCACCAACACCCACCATAACCCACCACCACCCACCAACACCCACCATAACCCACCACCACCACCCACCTCATCCACCACAACCACCACCCCATTAGTAAGTAACCTTTTTTGTTTTTTTCTTTTTTAAAAAAAGAGGTTATTTATTGTTTTTATATATCAGTATTTTAAATATCAATCTTGATGCTTTTGAATGTGGAATCAAAAGAAGGCATGTCTGGTAAAAATGGGTATGGGATTTAAATTTTATTCCTCAATATTGTTCAACAATAAAATTACTAATTGAAATTTTTATTCTGCATTATTTTTCTTTTGGTTTTCCATTCATGTTGTGATTCATTGGTCTCATCCTGAAACACAATCTGTAGTTGTGATGAGCTTGGCGTTTCAGGGCATGCCAAGTAGAAACAACATGCATCAAAACCCCTTGTAGTAGGAAAGAGACACAGGCTTTTGAACTCAAATATACTTCAACATCCACAAGTAACAAAAAGTTCAACCATGCCAGGAGACATTTTGTACAAGAATGTGATGATCCAACATACTTTGTGACACTGCGGGACAATCTTGCAACCAATCATGTTGTCTTACCGCGCATGTGCCCCCACATGCTGGTTAATGCTGTCACAAACCGCCAGTTTCATCCCTACTTCATTCTTAAATACCACAGTTTGAAGGTCACCAAAAGTACTCCACAAATCAATACTTTGTGCAAAATTAACTCAGACTTGCACCAGATGGCATAGAACGGCCATTCACACAGCAAGACAAACACGGAAGCCTTGACTGGCTGCATGCATGCCATTGGTTTTTGTGCTGGAAGTGATAGAGGTGCCTTTGCAGGTTTGTCCTGCTTATTTCAGGCTTTTTCAGAAAATTAAAAAAATTGATTGATGTTGACTTCAATTCAAAAATGGGGGTCTATTCTTGCAAAAAAGGTTTGAATGAAGATACTATCAAGAAGGATGATGAACTGTGGGACCGTCTCCCTGCTCACAACAAATTTTTCTTTGGAAGGATCCAATCACTGTGTTATTCAGCTCATGCTCAAAACAAGAAGGTTTCAGATGAATATCTAATCCCAAACTGGTCTTCATCTGAGTTTCAGGAAAAGGAGCAAGATTTCTGCATGTTTTTGAATGTGGTCTTGAATGGTTTTACATATGTTATATTTTCATAAATCAACAGATCTACAGGACAGCCTATCCTTCCTCCCTTCAATGATTTTGGTCATGGTTTATCTTTTCCAAAACTTGGTTTTATTGTTGACTTTGCAAAAGCTGAGGGCATTATTGAAATTCTTTGGCAGAATCAATTTTTTGATCATCAGACTACATTTCTTACTCCTAGTTTAGAAACCTCTTCAACCCACACTCACTTTGGCTGCTCATTCCAAATTAATAAAAAACTAGCCAATCTATCATTGAAATTCCAAGATTGTAGTCCTTCAAAAATTGATGAAAGAATTTTGGGAAAGAAGGCCCAATATGGTTGATGTTTTTTCTATTGTTTCTATTGTATTTTTTTCATTTTTGAAAGTTTTATCCCATCAATAAATCAAATATATTTAAAAGACCAGTAATTGAGAAATTTCCTTGAGTGCCTCCACTGTTAGGAAGCAATGAAGTGATGAAGGGATGTGTTGGAAGTGGGGTTGAAGTGATGAGAGCATGGATGTGATGGAAGAAATAATGTGATGAGGGTGATGAAGCTTTGTGAGCATTTAAGTAGAGTGATGAAGCAAACAGGATAGGAATGGATGTTGAAACCCAGGGTGATGATGTGAAATGATGGTTTGAGGTGGTGAAACGGTTTAGATACTTTATTTGAAAAAAACCCATTTATTTTCAGGTGACTCTTACAGGTCTGATGGGAAATAAGGGTATTTTTTTGGGTTTTTAATAGTGGGTTTGAAGTGGTGGATTTGGCTTGAAACCCACTATTAAAAAAAGGCAGCTTTTCTCAACTCTGATATGCCCTAATTTGACCTTTTTCCTGTGGTAAAGACATGTCCTCTCATGGCTTAATTTTCATAAATCAATTTGTGATTGAGTGACACTTTGTTCTGTAACCAGGACTTATAGTCAACATATCTGCAGTTGTTGATTGCATGCCTTTGTTACTAGCCCAATTCCCACTCAATTCATGTCTTCCTTTTCTTCCAAAATGGATTCCCTTCTGCTCAGGCCAGAACTAGTTCAATGCATTTTTCTATTTTTATAAATTTCACCTACCCTGGCTTTTCTACATTGCAAAAAGAAGCCTGCCTCTTGACTTTGTTTCACCATTCTCCCTCAAAAAATAAAATAACCTGCACTTATTTGCAGACCAGGGATGGTAATCAACACATCTAAGTGAGGATATTGAATTTTTTTTTCTTCCTTCTTTTGTTCTTTTTCCTTTCTTTACTCCCTTGTTCTTTGATCATCTTCCATTTCAAATATTCTTCATTTTTTGAAATTTGAACAAAAAATTTTGGCTTGGCTTTCCGTATTTTCCCTGATAAAAAGTAGAAGTATAAAAAATAAAATTACATCAACATAGGCTATTGAATAAGAAACCAACAGAAAAGAAGCCATCAATGGCTCATTTATATAAGGAAAGATTTTTACATTTCTAGGAGCATGGTGTGTTAGTATTATCCTAAATACATGTTTATGCATTTTATTTTTGGTTTTGAATAAGAGGACTTACCCAGTTTTGGACCAGTTAATGGAAATTCCAGTCCGGAAACAATCAGCCTCTTCTGGAATTTTTGAATTTCACTTTGAAGGAATTTCCAAACACCAACTGCAGTAATTTGTGGATGATATGTGTACTTCTTGTGAAGAAACAGCTCTGCTCATATCCAGCATTCCCTTGACAATCTACTAGGAAATAATGAGCCAGAATTTCAGCAAAGTTTGATCTCTAGTCACAATATTTCACCACCTGCTGAAAGTAAATGATGAGATACAGCATCACATAACCATGAGATATCAATGGGATACAGTTGGCCTCCCCAAGTGGACCTGCTACAATTTGCCTGAATGCCATACTAGCCTAAGCCCATGAGCAGAACCCTCTCTACATGCCCTGAGAAGCTCATTATAACCCCAAAAGGTATTTATACAGACCTTTTTGGATCCATTATTCCCTATCATTTTTACCAGAAACTTATTAATATCAATCAGACAACATTTTGTTGGTAAGTGCTTATAAGAATATAAGCAAGTCATTCATGACTTATTCTGTAGTATTTTTTTTATTTCTCAAAACAATCAACCTGATTCATTCAGGTATAATCAAGCAACCAACCCCAACTTCTCTGAACCCCTTTCCTTGAATATTTGCAGGATTTATGTGGAATTATTGCTCAGAGGAAGTGTTCATCTTCCTTCCTTGGCCATTTTGCTGTTTTGCCCGGCCATACCAGTGTATAAGTCCTTATAAGGCACCCATCATTCATTCCAATGTTTTTAAAATTCCTAAGGAGGCCCCTTCAAGGGAGGTTTCCTGTCTGTCAAGATCCCCAGTAGTTTAATACTGTGGCCCCTCTTTTTATAACATATTGAAAACCCTTCTAACAAAACCAACTAAACCTTGCACCAGCTCTTGAAGTATTTTTTATTTGAAATTTTTCAGAGTTTATTTTTGGAAGATTATTATTCCAGAATTTTTATCACTCTCTGGAGCTAAAGGACTGCAAGGTTCCTGGTATCAGATTGCTGACGTCTATGGGGCATGTTCTTCAATAAGAAACCCAAAATATTCCAAGCTTTCATTCTTGATTAAAAGCTTGGCTGAAGGGGGCTCCTCTGGGTTTGATTACTTGTATTTTTTGACAAAATTGGCCAAGTAGGATGATTTCATTCGCTCGAATTTGTCCAGCATGGATTCAAGAGGACGCTCAATGCTGGCTAAGTTTGAGAACCAATTGGGACCTTTTTATGAGTCAGGCAGGGCCCTGGTGGGAATGGCTGGTCTGGGGATTGGACAGGTTTGATGAGTTGAGGTGGGATGAATCGCTTGAGCAGGTGGTTTGTTTTGTTCCCCTGTGAGGGAGCCTTTGGAGCATTTTGTGACAGAAAAGGTCTGTAACTGCAGTTAACAACACACATAACCAATTTAGAGCTTATGCTTTAGTAGTGAGTGTCTTTGGCAAGGATTCATTCATAGACCCTCTCAAATCAGAAATGAAGGATGTTTTTGCACGACTGCACCAGGTATTTCAGGGATGGGTCAAGTGTGAAGCTCTCAAGGAAAAAGATTGTGGCCAGGTTGGACAAGAAACATTCCGGGTCTGTGCAGGCTTGGCCCTCTAGTGTTTCCTTGAGAGAAAGATATTGTTCATGGAATGCCATGTCATGAGATTGAATGGATGTGTTGGGCTGGAATAGAAATTCTACTAATTGCAACACCTGCTCACCTATCACAATGAGAGATTTTTTGTAACAGGATTTCTTAATTTCCTCAAATGCATGTGGCAATTCCTTACAATGGGGGGTTACATACCCCTTGAGTTTTAGGTCCACTGATCTGAATCACAGTTTTATAGCAATTGCAGTCTTCTGGAGTTATCTCTTGGTGTTGCTGTTTTCTTGGATCCACTGGGTTTCTAGTAGCTCCTTGTTTCCCTTTCTAATTAGTAGGTTTTCAAACTTGGTTTTCCATTTTTAACACTTGTGCCTCCTGAAAGTGGGTATTTTGAAATTTATGGAGTAGTTGGTACCTGAGCAGCTGCTGGAGACCGGTATGTGGATTTCCATTACTCCAGAGGGTCCATGGCCATTTTTGTGGTTATTCTGATTTTTTTTCTGAGCTGCCAGCTTTTTGAAGATGGGACTCTTGCTACCATGTAATATTGAGTATTCTTTCTTTTTTGAAACACTGAGCTTGAAAAAATTCATTAACAGTAAAGAATAACTAAAAGAAGTAGATATGGAAGGAAATGAAAAGAAATGAAATTAGAACAACTAGAGATAAGATGAGACGCCAGAATGAGTGCAAGAACCAAAGGTGAGTTGTGCAAAAATTACCTGCAGTTCTATTGAACGTAAGCAATCAAGGACAAGTATCCTTGGTCTGGAGCTGGGAAAAATGAAAGCTTAGATTTTGAGTTAGGATTTGGCAGAGAGAGTGGTACAAGTGAGTGGGGATTGAATTAAGAGGAGAACTAGGTAGTGATTGACAGGATATGACAGGAAGGAAGGATAGAAATGGAAAAAGACTGAAACACAGAAGGTAGAAGATGAAAAGAGCAGAGAAAAATAGAGTAGAAAAAATTGGGGGATGTAGTCACCTCTAGCTAAACCCCTTCAGGCTCCTACTGAACTTCAGAAAAGGTTCTGAGTGGTGTGAAGAGGAAGAGGCTTGGGTACCAGAGGCGCTATCAAGCCTGAGGGAATGGAGAAATTGCATTGAGGATGGTTGAAGGCTTTGGATAGACACGTGATCAAAGGCAAGGTGAGAGTCTCAGGAAAGGTTTGCCTTGCCCTGGTGGGGTTGACTCAAGCTAGGTACGAGGCTTCTGCCAGGGGGGAGGGAAAAATGTGCAAGACCCGTAGTCCTTTGGACATGGAAACTGGAGTCTAGGGATTACAGATATATTGCTTCCAGATGTGGCTGTAGGATTTATATTCTAAAATAAATTAAGAGAAAAAAGTGAGAAACAGGACCATAGCGTAGATGAAAAGAAATGATAAAATGGCTCTTACCTAAGATCAAAGGTTTTCAATGAAATAGAAATTTACAATATAAAAGATTTAGGAAGGAGAATGAAAATAGCATAGGATGGCAGGAAGCGCAAAAAAATCAAAATTAATAACACTTAATAAGGAGATTGAATAGGCGCTCTGTTGAAATTCAGACTGGAAAACATTCAAAAACATGCAAAATAATTAAATCAACCACTCCTGAACAGGTCATCAAATTGGTATCAACAGTAGAACTGAAATCTAGAGGCAATTCCATTTTTTTGGATAATTCTTTAGCAACTTAATGGAATTCAGTGTTTCACCTAATGTGAGAACTATACATGTACTTCAAAACACCCCCAGATACAACACTGACATAATGCACAATTGACTTTCCCATATAAATACAGAATCCATGAACAAAATGATTGCAGCAGGAAACTTTAAAACCATTCTACTTTGACACTTGTAAACTATCTAAAAACAATTGAATCTCTCACAATAAAGAAAGAGGACGTAGCACCCAACAACTGGGAAATTTTCACTTAGATTGAGGGGGGATTATCCACAAAAACTCCATCTTGTTGTACTGTGCACTGTTAACCAACAACCTTAACTGTTATAGAACAGGATTTCCAATAGTTTCAAAATCTAAGTATGATGTTTTAGAAGTAATTAGGACATTCATTTCATAGTGAGAAAGTTAAAACAGGCCCTCATCAACCTAAAAATTTATGGAGGAAATTTATTGAATAATTCAGATCCCACAAATTAACTCAATATTTTGGGAATCACCACCCATTTAATAGCCCCATATACCCCAGAACAAAGCTGTGTTGCAGAGAGGAGCAACCAAAGCATGGTCTAAAAAGCAAGGTCTCTAATAATCCGCAGCTGCAACCCTCCTAAGTTTTGGTGGAATCCAATACAAACTGGTATAGAATTAACCAATAGGACCTTTCAAACTCTACCACATGTTAAAATGCGGATGCACTCAGGTAATTTGCATAGGAGTGTGTAATCCAAATGGGATGCAAGAATGGGCCTCCATGGCCCATTGGACATCACTTGGGCCACCTGGGCCTATGTGGGTCTTATTGGTTTTGGGCATTTGGGCGCCAAAACACGTTTTTACGGTCTTTTGGGACACAGGCCCTCACGGCCCCACCAGGGTGGATGGGCCACCCAACCCAGATGGGCTTATTTGGGCATAAAAGGGCCCAAGCTTTATTATGGACATACTTGGCCAGATGGGAGGAGGGGAATTTGCCTTTTGGCTTGTTGTATCATGGGCTCACAAGAGGCCAATCTTTTGTACTTAAGGAGATCTTCTCCCTGATGTTTTCCATCCATCCATTCATCATTGCAATCAAATTCATCCAAGATATTGCCCCATTGTGAGAGCCCCATTATCCAATATTGACACCCAGTGTCCAGCATTTCTTTTGCTTTGAATACTGCTCATTTGCCTAAGCTAATTGCTGGCCATAATTCTAACACCACATTCCAAAAATTCACCCCATTTTAACTATTTTTCAAACATATGCCATCCAATCATCATGTTAAAATTTTTGGCTTTGAAACCCACATATAAGTTCAAAAGGCTTTCAGAGAGAGAAATTTTGACAAGGTATCTGCGGAGGGAGTCCTAGTGAGTTTCCTTGAGGATAATAGAAACTATATCATCTATCTTACAGAGAAAAACATTGTCAAATTGTTGTGTGAAGTGACCTTTGAAGAGAACATTTTTCCCTTCAAGGAAACCAGTCCCAATATCTCTACTTCACCCGGAACTTTGTTACCCGTCTTTGAAAATGGCTAATCCAAGGATGATTTTTCTTACCAATCAGAAAACCAAAACCACAGCAAAAACCCAAATGCCTGGTAATAAATCTAGGACCACCTCCAGCTCCATTCAACTCACCAAATCACATTGTTCCAATCAACAATTTCACTGAAACCACCATTTCCCCTGACATCTTTCATACTCAATACACACAAAAATCCAACTCTCTAAGCTGGATTTCTTAATAACAATCATCTGATCTAACTTTCCACTACATTTTGTGCACTTACAACCATTCTAGCATCCATTGTCCAAACCTCCAACCTGACCTCATTTTTTGATGCCACCCAAAGAAAAGATGGACCCAACTGGTTAAAATCCTTTAAAAATAAAATTAAATCCACAAAAATTTGGGGATGTTTACCCTAGTAGACTGACCAACCCATATGAAAGTCATAACAGGAAAATTGTTGTGCGGAACTAAATATGGTACTCATGGAAAATTTATAAAGAAAAATTCCCAGTATTGAGCTATAGGATACTCACCGATTGAGGGCGTGGATTACCACAACAATTTCTCCCTCACAGGAATTCCAGCCTTGTTACAACTACTCATTGCCATTGAATCCAAAATTTGTGAGACATCCACCAGATGGATGCCATTAAAAAATTTATCAATGCATAAATAAATGAAGAAATTTACGTAGAAAAACCAGATTGATACTCCAAAGGAACAAGCAAATTATTGCAAATCAACAGAGCCATATACCACCTAAAAAATTTCCCAGAACTCTGGAGCAGAGATGTGAAATCTTTCCTCTGTGGTGCTCCATCCTGGAAACCCTGGCCAGTGCGGATATTTTAATGTTTTCCTTATCATCATTCATAGTTATCATTATCAAAAAAAAAAAAAATCATTGCCACTTGAACCATTTGCAATTTCACACTTCCTCTCAATTCCAAAACCCAATTGGGACTTTCTTGAATCCAGGAAATATCACCAATATCTTGCATCCGCCCCCTGGCTCTGACTTGGAAAGTGCTCATCTTCAGAAGTCTCAAGCACTCCAACTAGAGTTGGATGGATTGACAAATGTGCCACCATCCTCTTCTTCCCGGGGCCATATCCCGTCTGAGTTTATAATACAAACAGCCCTACCATTAGCCCCCAAATCTCCGGACCCCCTCCCACGGTCCCAATCCTGATGGAGACGTTGGCGGAACCAATTTCCCACCCTGCTAAAAGGTTCCTGTCAGAGTCCGACTAAGAATAATCTCAAGTCAATTGGCGGAAACCAACAGAACTTGTAGATTGATTCCTCTGAGGGCTCCCGTTCCTGTCACACACCCCAAACCGGGTGCTCATTTGCCAAGCAAAGCGCAACCCAACATGGAAATCAAGTAGTTTATCTTATCCTTCAATTCAGCTCGCATCTCCTCAGTATTCCAATCTTTGATCCCTTGATTGAGGATTTGATTATCCATCTGGCTGTGAGAATAAAGCTGGAAAGAAGGCCAACTCAACCTCTTTGGATCCAGTGGCCTGACCCTGCCTCTTTGATCTTGAAACTTGTCACTCAATCCCCATAACTCCCACAACATTCCCAGCCTTTGCATTGAGGTCACTCAACCCTCACCGTCTGACTAGCCCCAGACCTTCCAAACATCTAAAGTGGTCATGCTTGCCCTAAGAAGGATAACCTCCTCAACCTTGCCTTCACTCGGATCCAATCCCTGCTTCATTGAGCCTCCTCATGCGACTATCTACCAACCAGCTTCCGATCTCATTCCCATCACCAATTCACCGTCAAACCTCTTCCTCCCCTCCTAGATTGCAGTTTTCCGCGGGTCTCTTACGTTGCCAGTGCCAGTCGGACACCTGGCTGCGGTCATCCGCGGCCACAGCAGTCGCCTGGGCCCGTCGGACACCTGCTTGGGGTCATCCGCGGCCTCGGCAGTTTCCCGGGCCCATCAGGATGCCCACGGGCGTCCCTCTTTGGGTTTCTTTTTCTCCGAGTAACTGTTTGTTTCTTCTTTTCCTTCTTTCTTTTGTTTTCCCATGATCTTGATCCTTGAAAAGAAAAAAAAATCCGCTCCCATTTGTAAATCTCTCTTGTAAATAGTCTATAGGCCTCTGGTCTATAAAAGGAGGGGCTCTCCCCTGCTTTTTCTGAGCATCATCATACACGAGATCATCAGATCATCAGATCATAAGTCAATAGAATAATCCATCGGGGTGTATGCCTGTGTCCCCCCATCATCGTGAAATTTAATCCTGATCCTTATCCTGGGTATATCTTTGATTGCCCCCTGATCCATTTTTTTTGACCCAAAGTCTTTGCCCCTCTGTGGCCTGATCCTTATCACCAACCAATAGCCTTGCTGGTTGAATAAAAATTTTGTCTGTTGGAATTTTTGAGTGTGTTATACCACTCCTTGATCCCTTTCTCTGACCATACTGGTCCTGATCCCTGATCACCTTTCTGGAGCCAATCACAATTGATCGAAGAGGTCTTATTAAGCTTAAGACCTGGAGTGTTATAACTCCCTTTATTATCTTTGGAGTTACATTCTGCCAGCATATTCTTGAGTCCCTTGAGAAGTGTTGAGGTTATCCTTGCTTCAAATCAGTTACTGTTTGCTTTGGAGCTTCTTAAACATTGTGCTTTGTCTCGTACAGCCACCCTCAGGTATCTGGTACCCTTCAAGCGCTTGATTGCGGAGAGTTGTGCAGGTTCATTGAGAACCTGGAGGTTGCTTGGGTTTTAGTTGATCATCCCCAATCTTCTGCTGACGACCAGAGTTATTAGCTTGTGGGCGTTGTTTACATACAACAGCTTTTGTTCTTTGAACTCTAAGAGGACTTTAACTTCTTTTGTTCAAGTTTTTCCCTGCATAATTTTGTCTCAGATAGTGCTGTTCCATTTCTACCAAACTATTATCATCTTTATCCTCTACTCCTTGATTCCTCATTTACCAGGTTCTGGACCTTGATATTTGTTACATTTAAATATTTTTGTAACACTCAGGAGGGCAGCCTAAACAGCACCTTTCCCCTCCACAGAACTGCCACGGCCTAGCACCGTTTGGAGTCTTACACCGCCTATCAATTGGATTCATCTAATCCTCCTGCAATGCATTTCTCTACCTACGCACAAAGGACCAAAAATACAGTCTTTTGTTCATACAAATCAACAACATGTTCATAACCAGAGATGACATGGCTGAAATCAAGAAAAATATCAAGCAAAGGTGGGAGATGGAGCATTTTGGACCAGCCAAGTGCATAGTAGGAATCCAACTCAAAAAAACTATAAATGGGTACTCCCTTGATCAACATAACATGGCCCAGCAGCTCCTCAAAACATTCAATCAAGAGAAACGGAAAACCGCCTCCACTCCTCTCCCTGTAACCAGTAATTACCTCCCATCCACAGATGAAGACCATGGGGAATTCAACAAACTTAATCTCCCATACCGCAGCAGTGTGTGCTCAGTTCTCTACCTTCCCCAGGCACTCAAACAGATCTGAGCCATTCTGTTTGATTGCTTGCTCAATATATGGATTAGCCTTCAATGATCCACTGAAAGGCTCTATTTCATTTCTTAAGGTACCTGAAGGGAACTCTAGACTATGGAAGAGAATACACCAACAGATTCAATCAGGTACAATCTGATCAAATCTACTAAATCCCCCATGGCCATGCAGACATAGATTTGGCTGGAGACAAAGCTAATTGGCAATTCAAAAAAGGCTACATGTTTAAATTCATGAACAGACTCATAAACAGGAGCTCAAAGCTACAACATACAGTTTCACTTTGTTCCACCAAGGCTTAATATAAGTCAATTGGAAGCTGGTCAGGAATTATTTTGCATTATTGGATTGCTTACTAATAAAGTATGAAACCCCCATCAATCTCCATTTTGACAAAATAAGCACTATCCAACTTACATCCAATTCAATTTTCCATGCAAGAACTAAGAAAATTGAAATTTATCCCCATTGGATACAAGAAATTGTGAAAGCCAAAACATTTCTAATTGAATACTTTTGAACCAATCAAATGGTAGCTGACATCCTAACCAAAACCCTCATCAAAATGACCTTCAATAATTTGAACAATATGATAGGATTGAATTATTTAATTGATTTAATTAGTTTAAGGGGGGGTTGGAATTCAGAATAGACAATGTAAGAATCCAAAAAGCGCTGGCCCCAGGCAGTTTTGTGGAGGAGAATGGTGATTTTTTTATGTTTCCCTCCTGAGTGTTACAAAAATATTTAGATTTAACCCAAATCAAGTTCCAGAACCCTGTGAATGAAGAATAAATGGGGAAGGGATAAACTTGATAGTAAACAGTAGTTAAAGGACAAAACTATCTGAGGGGAGATGGTGTGGGAACAGACTTGAACAAAATAAGTTGGAGTTTTCTCCAAGTTTAATAGAACAAGGAAGTTGTAGGGAACACCAACAAGCTAATAACTCTGGTTTTCAGCAGAAGATTGGGGATGATCAAATCAAACCCAAAAAAACTCAAGGTTCTCAATGAACGTGCCCAACTCCCTGCAATCAAGCGCTTGAAGGGTACCAGATGTTGGAGTACTTATATCTGATGCCAACCAATAGGTCTCATGTATACCATACTGCTTCTGTCTCTGTTTTCTTTTCTTTCATTTTTCTACTTCCTTCTCCTCATATCAGTTTCCTCATGACTCAACCATCAGATATATCAATGTAAAGGTGTGCTTCACACGTCTGTCACATGCCCTCACTCATACTTGTCTCAGTCTGTGTTGCACCCACGCTCATATGTCACTTTCACTGCTCATGTCACATTATCCGTGATATCTTCTCAACCACTAAAACCTGACGACAGAGGTTGAGACAGATAGAAGTTTTTCTTCTTCATCCTTCTTTCTGCTCACTCCTCTGCGTATCCTCAGGTAAGATTTATTTCTACATCATCTGTTTCTATTTATTCCCTTTTTTTGCTTTGTTTTCTCCAGTGACTGAATGTGAAATCCTTCTTTCTGCTCACCCCTCTGCGTATCCTCAGTGAGCCCAACACCAGATAACTGTGGCTTGCCGTAAAAAACAAATCAATTTATCTTGTGAATCTCTAGAAGCAAAAAAATAAAAAATTTAAACAAGAATAACCCAACACTCCTCAAGTGAATCAAGAGTAGCATGGCAAAATGCAACTTCAAAGAAATAAAGGGAGTTTAAAAATCCAGTTTCTAAGTTTAATAAACCTCTTAGAAAAACTTGACTGATTACAGAAGGACAATCAAAGAATGATCATGACCAGTATAATCAAAAAAAGGGATCAAGTAGTGGTATAACACACCCAAAAATTCATTCTTCCTCAGCCAGCAAGGCTTTTGGTTGGTGATAATGGATAAGGCCAGAGAGGGGTGGATCAGGGACGTTGAGTTATGAGGCTCAAGGATCAGAGGGAAATCATGGATATACCCTGGATAAAGATGATGATGAATTTCTCAGATAAGGGGGGGTAAGATGGACTCACTGCCCACATATTTATTGATTGGCTCCCACAATAAATGATGATCTAAAAAGGCTTTGGAGAGCTTCTCTTTTTATGGGAAAGCAACCCTGGATACTATTTACAAGAGAATGACACAAATGAGAGCAGTTTTTTTTTGTTTTTTTGAAGAAAGGATCAGGAAAAAAAAAAAACAATGGAAACAATCAAAAATAGTGACAGGATGAGCATGAAATAAAAAAAATATGAGAAATGGAAACCAGCCTGGGGTCAAGGATGACAGAAGGGAGTGGATGAGCTTCCTCTGGATAGCAGATGAGAGCTTGCAACAGGAGCTGGCAGCAAGCTGGTGGATGCGCTAAAGTTGCCAGGTGCAAGCCACAGATCCAACCGCAATGGTGAAAAGGACCACAAGTGAAAGCAACCACAAATGAATGAGCAAGACCTGTGGGAGATGGGGGTGATCATCCTGCGTGTGCAGATGAGAAAATAGTGGGAGATGCAAAGGTGACACATGGTTGGTAGAGAGACAAAGGGCGCACCAATGACAAATAAAGGGGGCTTGCAGTTTGCCAATAGTCAAGGAAAATGATGGTCCAAGAAAAAACAAGATCAAGGGTAGGGTTGATGAGGAGTAGATGGCAACGTTGGCAAAGCAAGAGTAAAATCACTCAAGATTGGCAGTACCAACCAGTCCAATTTTTTTCCATTTGCTTAAGGCCAAGAGAGCCATTGAAAATGATGCCAATGGTGCCTGCAAGGATGCAACTGTGGAGGATTGCATTTAATGGCGATTGATTGGACCCAGTAAAGTTTTTAGGTTCCTGGGACTCATGAAGTGAGGGGTTATGATGATGAAGATAATGAAGAAGAGGATGATCAATGGGACATTTTCATGTGCGCTTGGCCCAAAAAATTAGGTTCCAAGCCCAAATCAAAGAAGTTGAGCACAAGACCTGGGGGCTAAAATGCAACAGGGGCCCCTCCTAGACTGCTTTGAAAGGGAGAATATGGATAAGGAGAGAAAGGAAGGTTGCCATATCAACACAAGAGAATTTTTATTTTTGACTGAATAAGGGTAATATATATAAAAAAATTTATATTTTGCCCCTTTACCTATGAGGTGTCCCAATTTGGTCAACACAACAACATTCAATGAAAAGCAAAAAAAATTGAATAAAAAGCTCCTGAAAGGGTCACCAATGCCTGAACTAACACTGCAACAGGATCAACAATCCCTCTGCATTGAAATAAAGCCACAAAAAGGCACATGCAGCTCCTACAATTTTCTCATTGAATCTCCATTTCTTTTCAGTTCTATTTAAAGGATCCTTTTTTTGGTGCAATAAAAGTTTCCAAATTGCTTATAATTATTTTATTTGGGGGAACTCTTATTGTAAGTCTGCTTTTAATTATTTTCCATTTCATTTATGCATAGAACAATGATTATCACAAATTATCTATTGATGTCAGGGACTTAGTCAGGTTTCATTTTAAGAAGCGTTCCAATTTCAACAAATAGCTAAGATTTTTGAAGCTATCTTTGGGTCTTAAGGTGTCAGTTGACTCAACCACCTAAGCGGAATTCAGCACTTCTAATTCTTGACTTTGGGGGAATTGTTTTTTCAGGTTTCATTTTTAGAAGGAGTATGATCTTAACAAATAGATAAGATTTTTGCTGCCATCTTTTTATCTTAAGGTGTATCATTTTTTAAAGAAGTCCAATATTATCAAATTGCTAAAATTTCTGCCGCCATCTTTTTATCTCAATGAAACAAAAATTCCCACGCTTCTTGGTTGTGTTGAAGAATTGTGACCAAAATTGGCAAGTTGTTGCTTTTGCAAAGACTTTGAATAGAGAGTGATGATTAAGGAGGATGTGCAAATTGTAGTCCCAAGGTAGTCTAAAGAGATCAAACGAGTGAAAAAGAGTTTTGAATAAGATGAGAATCTGGCAGAATCATGGAAGTGAGAATTGGCTAGAATGATTATGGATGACAAGGCTCATGAGTCACGTACTAGCAGTTTCTTTTATAGCCTTGGAGTGTGCGCCTTAGTGGATTTCTCCCAACCATTGGACTCTGTTAGTGGGCTGAAGCCAATTAGATATTTGTTGTTGTTGGCCTGAGTATGAGCTTCTCATACTGGGTGAGAAGCAGATTGTTGGAGCTTATTGAAGTGTAAGAGTGAATTTCCAGCAGGATGTTCTTTTCCTTAATTTGTGCCTGGTCTATGTCATTTGTAGAGGTTATTCCCCACTTTCTTATTCCCATGATCAAGACCTAGTATTGGCTTTTCAGGAGGGCTGATGGACTTACTTTTACACTCCCCCTTTCTGAGGTGGCTCACGGCTTTAGCATTGGAGAATGAGGTTATCAGCTTGGCAGCCTTTGCAATTAAAGATTTTCCAACTGGCTTTGTCAAGAAATATGCAATTTCATGGCCTTCTGGGACAAGGAAAAGCTTGATTGAGTTTTTGGTGATCACCTCCTGGAGGTAGTTCAGACAGGGTTTGATGTGCTTGCTTCAGAAGCTGTTCTGGATATAGAGGCGCATGGCTAAGTCAAGGGGTCCTTATTTGTAAATGTAAATGCAGATGATTTTGGCGGTTCAGATTGGTTGATTCAGGAATTCCTGGCTGAGAATTTGAACTCAGAAAGTCTTCTTGGAGGCATTGCTAAGTGCTTTTTATTTGGCTTTTCTCAATGAAAAGTCAAATGTAGCTTTTCTTGTGGATTTCCAGGAGATGATTTAACTTCCCACAAACGCCATGATGCCTGTCTGAGAATGATGAGCACCTGGGAATCTTCCCCAATCAGGGTCAGCATAGAAAATGAAGTAGTTTTTGGACCTTGACCAATAGCAGAGCCCTCTACCCCTTTGCCCAATAAGCTAAGAAAGCAATTGGAGGTCACATTGATAGTGACGCATGCTTGGCTTTACAAGATGCTGCAATAGAAAGCTAACTGATATAGAGATTTCTGGGCAAGTTAGAAGACTGAAGTAATTTAGGGAACCCAGAAGCCCTCTGTATTTGAGTTAGGAGTAAAGGAATGCCAGATTTTGGCATCAGTTTCTCCCTTGAGATGTCCTCCTTGATACGTGGAAAATGAAGCGGGGGGGCTGTTTCAATATTTTAAACTCAATTTTTTCCTTATCAATGTCCTTTGATTGAGTAGGATTTTTCCTGGAAAATGTTCATACACAGAAGGAATGAAGCATCAAAAGGATACTTTATAGAAAATTCCCTGGTTATTTCTTCCTTGAATAAAAGGAGATTTTTGCTGATTATTGCAAGGTTGTGGACGTGGAAAAAGATTCAAGTCGAAATCTCTTCAAGCCTGAAGAATTCCCAGGGGTCTGACACTGCAGATGCAAAACCTAATTTTTTCAGAAATTCACTCAGCCTCTTGTACCAAACAAGCAATGAATGTTTGAGGCCATGAATTGCTTTATAAATTTTCTGAACTGTAAGTTTTTTTTGTTGAAACAAATGAAAAAGATAAGAAAAGGAGAAATAGAACAAGTTTCAAAGGAAAGGAGAGGTAAAGCAATATGGAAGAAAACAAGTGCAAAGGAGAAAAGATTTAGGAAAGAAAAACTTCCACAAGGTCCCTTTCAAAAGGAAGAGTGGAGAAGCAAAAAGAAAGCAAGAAAAAAATAAATGTGAGAAATGTAGAGACAAAAGAAGAGTTGAAAAGCCTTTGGTGAGGTGCTGCAGCAAGATATAATTTAGATGGAAGAAACACTTGCTGGAAGGGTCATCTGTTGATGTTTAGAGTAAGATAGGAGAAACAGGTGCAGAAATGGTGCTGAGGAGAACATGTTAAGTTTATTTGGGAGTTGAGCATTGTTAGATCAGAATACATTTTTTCCATTGCCAAGTTTTTTGTCTCCTAAATGACATGTGAAGGAAAATGGTGGATTGTAAGCTGAGAGCAAGTTCAGGCACTTAGTATTCATAGGGTGGGAGATTTAGATTGGTGGGATCATGAAAATTGCTTGATGTTGTGTGTATCTGCTTCATTGTCACTGGTGCCACTGGCAGAGACTGTGGCGCTAGGAAACAGAATTATTCAGTTTAGAGTAGGTCAGAGATTTAAGATTAGGGGTTGATCTTTCCCAAATGAGATTGGTCTTTAACAGAATTAATGGTTTGGTTTGACCCTCTTTAGAGTTGGCGTTGCCTGTCAATTGTGTGTGGGCTTGTCAGAGATCATTGTCAGGTCATTGCAACATGCCCCCTTTCTGAGCAGCACGCAGGGC
This sequence comes from Puccinia polysora, assembly GCA_025617555.3. Lineage (NCBI taxonomy): Eukaryota > Fungi > Basidiomycota > Pucciniomycetes > Pucciniales > Pucciniaceae > Puccinia > Puccinia polysora. The sequence continues at coordinate 24,209,235 of CM062618.1, read as the reverse complement.
TCAGCATAAGAGGAAGATGAGATGAGCATGAGAGCTTTGGAGATGCCTGCCTTACCCAAGGGCTTAGTCAAGAAGTTTGCAGCATTTTTGCCCTTGGAGATTAGCATGAGATTGTTTGAGTTGTTGCGGAGGAGCTTGTCACAAGGGCTGCTGACATGCAAGCAGGGCTTGGCACAGAGGGGTCTCTACCCACAGTAGGCTTGGGGGCAAGGTTACTGAAGGAGGCTAACAGGAGCAGAGGAGGATTGGGTTGAATGGTGCTGAATGACACTTGCTGGGAAAGATCTCCTAGTAAGAATTAGTAAACTTATTTCTTGGGGGAAGCATCAGGAAGAGGAAAGAGGAGGCTTATTAAATAGACAAGAGGTTGGAACTACAACAGAGGTACAAGTGATTGGGGCTCAGACTACACACATGATGTCATGGGAACAGTCTAAGTAACAGAGAGGGCTGATCAGGGATGCTACTACATTAGGTTAGACTGCTTCTACATTGGGACAAGGTTCCAGGTCTGAGCTGTCTAAGTTGGGAGAGTACAGTTGAAGGATGTACAGTGTACATGGGAGTCATGAAACTATGTACTAAGTAGAGAGAGTATACAATACAATCTGCAGGAGGATGTAAATAAAGATTCCCAAAGGATAAACCACACAGAGGAGGTATGGGTTAGACAGAGAGATAACCCAAAGAGGTATGGGTTAGACAGAGAGGTAACCCAAAGAGGTATGGGTTAGACAGAGAGGTAGAGTAGAGCCTGGGAGATTGAGTATGTGCAAGCCTATGGAGTCTATCTGTGTATAGTATGAGGTTAGACTATATGTAGATATGTACTGCATGAAGATCCTGAGGTATATAGGTACTGGAGACATATTGATGTAAGTCTCCTGAGCCCTGAGGTTGAAGTTCCTAAGAAAGTAGATCAGGCCTGAGGGTAAGACTGAGGTTAGACTGAGTTTGGTGTCAGTATGACAGTACCCCCTGGTGAAGAAGAGGGCATCTCCTGATGACCATAAAAGGAGAGGGTGAAGAGGCCATCCAGGTTGTCCTTCAGCCATGTCTAACTTGAGTTTTCCTTCCCCTTACCCACAACCATTACCACCATCCACCCCATTACCACCTTTATCTCCTTACACCAGATCACCTACACCAACCTATCCAATGGAAAAGACCAACAATTATCATCCAGTACAGCAATACTACCCAAGTTGTGATAGGTGCGTCAAGCTTGGAAGAATCTGCACCACCAGTATCAAGCCCAATTCTGCCAAATGTAAAATTTTTAGGCAGTATGGAAGAATGTGTGATATGGATAAGCAAGGCAAAAAGGCCTTGGGGCCAACATTATGGGTCCTGGAGAAGAGTCAACCTTTTGAAGTAAAAGAGGCTCCAGATGATGATGCCATGACCTTGGGATACTCATCCAGAATTGATGAATCTTCAGGTAAGTGCTTCTGGAATTAGTATTGGAGGTGCTTGAGTGCTGATAAAGGTTTGCAATAGTCCGTTTGATGCAGGAGAGATTGAAGAAAACGCAAGAAAAGAGGGAGGCACTGCGTCGAACTGGTAATTTGGCCATAGATGGTACGTTGAGGCGTCCGCAGGTGGAGTGCGGTGAGGCATTTATACAATGGGGAACCCCTCACGTAGATTTGGACGAGGAGGTGGTTGAGGTCCCCTCAAAAAGGGTACAAAACAAAGGCATTTTGGAATCCGTCGAACCGTCAAAGCAGGTCGTCAAAGTGTCAAAGCAAATAGTCAAAGCTCGAAGCTCACCGTCGAAGCGTCAAACTTCGAAGCTTCAAAGCTCACCGTCAAAGCGTTGAAGCAAATTGTTGAGGCTTTGAAGCCCACCTTTGAAGCGTTGAAGCAATTCGTCGAAGCGTTGAAGCCCACCGTCAAAGCGTCGAAGCAAACCGTCAAAGGGCCAAAGTGGATTGTCAAAGCGTGGATGATGATGAAGACGCCAAAGGGAGTTTGGAGATGGAATTAAGTGATATGGAGGAAGATAGAGGAACCACCAAAGAGATTGTTAAAGGAAAAGAAAGGGAGATCATCGTTGAAGAAGGGGGCAGATCAGATGACTCTTTGGAGTTAGAAGATTTGAGGAACAAGATGAAGGATTTGGAGGTAAAGATGAAGGTGGTGGAGGAAAGAAGGAATAGAAGGAAAGGAATTGAAAGAAGAGGTGAAACTGAGGTCTGGTTGGAGGAATCGGAAAGTGGGGAAAGGTTATTGGAGATGATGGAAGGAAGAAGATTCAGAGAAGATTCTGTTTTAAATGAAGATCAAGTTAATCAATCTTTGGAGATTTATAGTAGGAATTCTAGAACTTTAAATTTGAATTTTCAGGAAGGTTTAAAGAAGGGTTGGGGTAGTGAGATAAGAAAAGAGAAGTATGTTTTTTTAGAAGCTAGAAAGAAAAAAGTTTTAGAGATAAAGAAAAGACTAGCTGATATTTTGGCTTTAGCTGGGCATACTTTTGAAGTAGGGACTACTATAAGGGGGCCAAATTCTTATTAAGTTGCCAAGTTAAAATTAGTAAATACTTGGATGTCTAGAGTAAAAGAGTTGGAAGAATTGATGTGTGAAGCTATCTAAAAAGTTGTTTATATAAAATTTGTTTTATTTTATTATTATTTTATTTTATTTTTTTTTTTATTTATATTTTCTTAGAGGGGGGTAATTGATCTTTTTTTTTTGCTAAGGTTAAAGAAAGGGAAGAAGGAGAAATAATCTTAATTTTTTTTTTATCATTTTATTGATATATATATATATATATATATATATATATATATATATATATATATATATATATTTGAAAAGGAGAGTAAGGTTTGTATTGTTTTTATTTTAAGGATGAATTTGGTTTTGAGGGATAAAGTGTATGGAAGTCTTGAAGTAAAGTAGGGCAGTTGGTAAGATTAGAGTGAGGTTCCCAAGTAGTGCTTTCCTTGTCATTCTGGAAGTCTTTCCATTCAACTAAGTCAAATAATTTCCCCCTCTTAAGTTTGTAATCCAATATCTGAGACACTTCCCATTCTTCTTCACCATCAATTTTGACTGGCTCAGTTGGTGGTTGGTGCCTAGAGAATAGTGAGTTGTCCTGATATGGCTTGAGTAAGGGAAGTGGAATACAGGTTGAATGGTGGACCATTGTTGAGGAAGTTGAAGCTTGAATGAACTTTTCCCAATCTGTTCTATAATCAAAAAGGGACCTAACCATTGCTCTGAGAGTTTATGAGTTGGACGATTAGTTTTGATATTTTGAGAAGAGAGCCAAACTTTGTTTCCAACAGCAAATGAGGTAGGAAAGTCACTTCTTTTTAGGTCAGCATATCTTTTGTAGGTTTTAATTTCCTTTTCTAGTTCAATACCCAATAACTTTTGATTCTGGTGAATCTGGGTTATTTAGTGGCTGGCAGGTTGATCATCTACTACATGGAGACTTTCAAAGTTGGGATGTTGTCCATAGATGGTGAAAAAAGGAGATTTCTTACTAGAAGTGTGAGTGGAATGATTGTAAGCAAATTCAGCAAGGGGGTTTAAGGTATCCCACTTGTCTTGGTGATAACTGACATACATCCTAAGAAATTGTTCTAGTATTTTATTTACTCCTTCCGTCTGTCCTTCTGTTTCAGGGTGATAAGCTGTGGAAAGATTTCTTTTTATCTGTAATTTTTCACATACAATTTTCCAAAAGGAAGAAACAAATAAAGATCCTCTGTCACCGACAATTTCAGTTGGGAGTCCATGTTTAGTAAAAACATGAGAAATTAGTAGGTTAGCCAACTCCACAGAGGAGATATCAGTTCTGGTTTTAATAAAGAGTGACGTTTTTGAAAAACAATCAACCACCACAAGGATTGAGTCAAACCCATTGGATAGTGGTAGTTGTGAGATGAACTCCATAGAGAGTGAAGCCCAGGGAGATTATGGAATTGGTAAGGGTTGGAGGAGTCCAAACTTTTTGTGGTTACTGGCTTTGTTTCTGCCGCAAAGGTAACAAGAAGAAACATAATCTTTGATAAAGGAAGTCATATTTTCCCAATGGAAATCTCTTTTGACTAGATCAGCTGTTTGGTCTTTTCCAGGGTGGCCAGAGAGGGGTGAGTCATGTCTTTGTCAAAGTATTTCAAGTTGGAGTTGTTCATCCTCCTTGGGGATTGCTATTCTTTTTTGGAAAGAAAGGAGTCCAGTGTCTGGGTCTATAAGGTAACTCTTTACTTGTTCCTTTTTATGTAGTTTCTGAATAATCTGCTGGGTTGATTTGTTGGAGATCTGGGACTGAATTAAGGTTTCCAATTGTTTGTCAACCTGTTTTGCAGAGATAAAGAAAATTCTAGAAGGTTCAAAGTCAGTCTGTTTCAAGAGTTGTTTGACATTTGCTGGATTCTTTTCTGCATAGGGCATCCCCCCTTTGGTATAAACTTTGTCTCGACGTGACAAGACATCAGGCACTATCAATTGCTTTCTGGGTCTATAGACTATAGTGAAGTCAAATTCAGACAGAAACTCAGCCCAAAGGGCTTGGCAACAAGTCAAGACTTTGGAGGTCATGAAATATTTAAGAGATAAGTGATCAGTGAGAACTTCAAAGGGAGAAGAAAGACTGAGGAGGTAAGCTCTCCAGATCTTGATGGCCCATACAATGGCCAGGAGTTCCTTATTGTGGATTTCATATTTCAGTTCAGAACTACCCAACTTCCGGCTGCCGAAAGCAATTGGTTGTTTGGATCCATCAAGAGATACTTGGGTGAGGACAGCCCCTAGGGCATAGTCACTGGCATCAGTCTCCAAAAATCTTTGTAAGGAAAAATCAAAATTCCTGAGTACAGGATCTTTAGTAAAGGCTACCTTGATGTCTTCAAACTGCTGCAGAGCCCCTGGGGACAAAGGAAAGATGGGGTCTGCTCCAGTTTGAGCAGGGAGGAGGTGCACCTTTCTGGAATATTTAATGATAAACCTGGGATAAAAATTAAAAATACCCAAAAACTGCTGCAAGGCCTTTTGGTTTGTTGGTGGTGGCCAGCCCAAGATCTTCCGGACCTTGGAGTTTTCCATTTCAATGCCACTTCTGGAAATGACATATCCTAGATAGTCCACTGAGGAGGCATGAAATTCACACTTAGAAGCTTTTGCATATAAGTTGTTCTTCCAAAGTCTGTTCAAGACTTCACACACATGAGCTGTATGTTCTGTTAAGTTTTTGTAAAAAATAAGGATGTCATCAAGGTATACCACCACACAGATGGTCAGAAAGTCTGGAAAAATGTCATTAACAAGACATTGAAAAGAGGCAGGGGCGTTGGTGAGTCCAAAAGGCATTACCAAATATTCAAAACTCCCAAACTGAGTTCTGAATGCTGTAAGATGTTCATCCCCTTCCTTAATTCAAAGGAGATTATAAGCACCCCTGAGGTCAATTTTGGAAAAAATGGTAGAACCAGAAAAGACCGTTAATAAGTGAGTCATGGGAGGAATGGGATACCAGTTCCTTCGAGTCACAGCGTTGAGTTTGCAATAGTCAACACACAATCGCAAACCACCATCCTTTTTTCTTACAAAGAGGCCAGGTGCTCCAGTGCTCGAAGTGCTGGGGCAAATGAAACCTTTCTCTATATTTTCTGCTATATAGGCTTGTAGGGCCTCCTTCTCATGGTGACTAAGGGAGTAGATAGGCCCAACTTGAGGCATAGGGCCTTCAAGTTTGATATGATGGTCGTAAGCGCAATGAGGAGGGAGTTTATCAGCTTTGAACTTGGAAAAAACATCTAAAAAGGTATGATAAGCATCAGGAACTCTCTCCATCACAGTTTCAATTTCATCAGTTTCCTCATCTTCATCCAAACCTTCTGCAGTAGCCTGCTTTGTGTAAGAGTCAGAAGTGGAAATAATCATACGCAAAACTTGAACGGATAGATCATTCTCCATATCCTCCAAGAATTTCAGAGAATGTCCAAAGAATATCCTGTTCACAGAAGTAGTTGTTGAACTCAAAGGGAAGTTTTATGAGTGCATAGATTCTGAAAATGGGACAGGAGCAGTGACCTGCAGGTTCACTGGCGGAAAGGAAGTAGTGGCCAACGAGAGTTCAACAGAAGAGGAATGATCCAAAGTTGGTTGGTGTCTTAGGGTGATCAATCCCAGTTTCCAATTTACCTCTGGGTTCCAGAAATGGAGGAAGTCAATACCTAGAATAATGTCCTCTTTGGGAGGAGTATCAACAACCAAGAAATCCCATTCTAAGTTGGGAAAAGAGGGCTAAGAGAAATTGAAGGAAACCTTATGGGTGACTTCCTGGGAAGGTGAGTCAGAAGGACTGAAGTTAAATAAGAAGATAGGAGTGGTCAGGGGTTTTAGTGATAGAGAAAACTTTAAAATCATAGATTTTGAAATAATAGATTGAGTTTCTCCAGAGTCAACAAGTACACTGTAACCCTGGTTATTGGACAAGCAAACAAAACGTAAGTCTTTGGAAGGAGGTTTAGAGTATTTTCTTTCCAAAGTTTGTACTTGAATATTGGGAGGGTGATGGTCAAGGAGTACCACATTCCCATCACCTAGTCTTATCCCTGTTTTGGCTTCATAGGATTGGGTTTCTGGCCAGGCTTAAAATCTGGACTTTTCCTGAAGAGGCTAATTTTGTGAGTTCCTCCACAGTAGTTACACAAGCCCTCTCTTTCTTGCCTAGCTTTTTCTTCAGCCTTGAGGTTTCCATCCTCTCCTACGTTGGGATTGGGGACATAGGTTGGAGTAGAATTAGTAGGGGTTGGCTTGGTCTTCCCCTTAAACCTACCTGGTTTGCTGGTCTGTTGAGATTTCTGAGGATCTGGAAGACTGGGTCCAGCTCTTGAGGTCTGAGGGAGAGTGAAGGACTTCTCCCGGATCCTTTCATGGTAACAAGTGTCATACTTAAGAACAATATCCATTAGTTCTTGCAAGGTTTCTTGAGGTCCATCATAACCAGCTAGTTGGTCCAGTAATCTGGCTGGGAGACCCTGTCTAAAATGAAAGAAAAAGGCTTCATCACCCCATCCAGAGACCTTGATCATAAGTGTCCTGAATTCAGTGATATAGTTAGTAGCATAACCACTGTCTTTCATCTTAAGAAGGGTTAGGTCCTTCTCAGCATGCTGGATTTCCAGACAATCCCCAAAAAGGGTATGAAGCTTTTGAGTGAATAGAAGCCAGGAGTTAAGTATGAAGTCTGGCTCATGATTACCAATGTGAGCAAGATAGGGTTGGATCCATCGACTGGCATTTCCTTAAAGGTAAGAGACTGTAAAAAATACTTTCTGTCTGTCATTAGCAAAAGCCCTCTCATCATTTGCAAAAATGAGTTCACAAGCTTGAAGGAAAGGTCTAAGCTTGGTTGGGTTAGTTCCATCAAATTTATCTGGGGCATTGATAGATAGAGACTTAAAGTTAGCAGAGGGTCCATGGTCAGCAGGTTTAGAAAGATGAGTAATTGCAGTGGTCATTTGCTGAATAATGGCCAGCAGGGCAGGGTCAGTTGAAGGATCCTGAGTGGTGGAAAGAAGGTTGGTGTGTGGGGAAGGTGAAGGGACTGATGTTGCATTAGAAGTTTGACTAGTATTACCCTCTGGCAATGGTGAACCCAGGCCACTCAAGATTCTGGAATCGAATCCTGAGTCTTCATCCTCTTTATCTTCCTCACCTTCCCCTGGGATTGGGACCATGCTTGTATCATAGGCAGGAGAGTCCAAACTATGGTAAACTGGGCTTGGAAACTGAACTGTGACCCTGTGGAGGCTAGCATTGTCAGAAGAAGGAATAGTAGAAAGGGATACTTGGGGAATAGGTTCCAATAAACCTGTATCCATAGGAGTGGAAGTGGTAGCCACTGGTGCAGCCAGGTTAGAAAAGGTCCTACCTGTTCCACGAGATCTAGGGGTAGAATGGTCAGTAGGTTCAGTGGTACCTCTCCCCCTAGAGCTGCGGGTGACTGCTGGGCTAGAAATGTGAGAAAAAAGAGCATGTCGTGGGGGCATTCTTACTTCTAAGAATAATTAGTTACCCAAAAGTTGTTCTTTACCTTGGAGCAAGAATAAAATGATTAAAAAGGGATTTTTCCTTCCTCCAATTACCTTTATGGGACAGTCAAATACTGGTTATTATACCTTGTATAAGTGTCAAAGTGTCAAACTGTCAAAGCGTTGAAGTATCAAAGTGTTGAAGCTTTGAAGTTTTGAAGTGTTGAAGTGTTGAAGCGTCAAAGCGTCAAAGTGTCAAAGCGTCAAAGCTTCAAAGCCTCAAAGTAATACTTAGAGGGTGGAGAGCTGGAGCTCTGAGTAGGTTTGACAGTAAGGTAAGGGAAGCAATGAAAATGGCCACAAATCAAATAGCCAAGTTCAAGGTAGGGACAGAAATAAAGCAAACAAAAATTGCCACAACTCAATAGCAAATTTTGATGCTGTCTAAAAGGATAGGGAGGGTGGTTGGTGAAGAAGGGGTTATTGGGGAAGAAATCAGTTTAATGTCACATGGCCTGCTGACATGCAAGCAGGGCTTGACACAGAGGGGTCTCTACCCACAGTAGGCTTGGGGGCCAGGTTACTGAAGGAGGCTAACAGGAGCAGAGGAGGATTGGGTTGAATGGTGCTGAATGACACTTGCTGGGAAAGATCTCCTAGTAAGAAGTAGTAAACTGATTTCTTGGGGGAAGCATCAGGAAGAGGAAAGAGGAGGCTTATTAAATAGACAAGAGGTTGGAACTACAACAGAGGTACAAGTGATTGGGGCTCAGACTACACACATGATGTCATGGGAACAGTCTAAGTAACAGAGAGGGCTGATCAGGGATGCTACTACATTAGGTTAGACTGCTTCTACATTGGGACAAGGTTCCAGGTCTGAGCTGTCTAAGTTGGGAGAGTAAAGTTGAAGGATGTACAGTGTAAATGGGAGTCATGACACTATGTACTAAGTAGAGAGAGTATGTAATACAATCTGCAGGAGGATGTACATAAAGATTCCCAAAGGATAAACCACACAGAGGAGGTATGGGTTAGACAGAGAGATAACCCAAAGAAGTATGGGTTAGACAGAGAGGTAACCCAAAGAGGTATGGGTTAGACACAGAGGTAGAGTAGAGCCTGGGAGATTGAGTATGTGCAAGCCTATGGAGTCTATCTGTGTATAGTATGAGGTTAGACTATATGTAGATATGTACTGCATGAAGATCCTGAGGTATATAGGTACTGGAGACATATTGATGTAAGTCTCCTGAGCCCTGAGGTTGAAGTTCCTAAGAAAGTAGATCAGGCCTGAGGGTAAGACTGAGGTTAGACTGAGTTTGGTGTCAGTATGACAGAGCTCCCATAAATAGTGTTAGATTTAAGAAGGTTAAAAAAAGCTGTGTCCTCTGGGAATTGAAACCAGGTCTCTCATGTGCATGGCAAGTGTACTACCAAATATAATAAGGAAGCCTGCTTCCCAGTGGTCAAGATATTCTTGTAGGTGTCAATGACAATGTTACTTTGCAAGGACATGTGATGAATGAGCAACCAACTACAATATCTTGGATCGGGGGAATGTCACCTTGCTACTACTGCAAAGCAAGCTGCAAAAGTAACAAAAATTACATAAAAATAATAATAATATAATTAGCTAAGAAGGAGTAGGAAAGCCATAAATATTATTACAGAAATGGAGTTTTCACCCAAAATGAGGTAGGGTCAATCACTGATCCCACCCTTGAAATCCAACTCCTTATATTTTTAAAAAATTAAGGAAAGAAAGAGCAAAATACCATGGCATTACTATTGAACTTTTTGGCCAATTGAATATTTCACATGTATTGTCACTTATAGGTTTCACACCTAAAATTCAGTCATAATTCAGGTGTTGTGTATATTTTAGGAGTTATGGACGGAAATGTGTTTTGTCACAATTCCCTCACGCAGCCGCGGCAGCCAATGCACCCGCGCGCAGCTGAGATACATCCCTGTCACTAAATCAAGGTTGTGTGCGTAGCCCCGGGACTCTGACAAGTATGCAGCTGCTGGACTACGGGTTGACAGAGTGACAGGCGGCCTGAGAGGCTTAGGTACCGCGTAAACATGCTACAACCCCCACAGGAACATTCTAAATATGTAATGAATGTTCTCATGGCTAGTAGATAGTCTAAAAGTACATAATATTATATAAAAATACTTAAATAACCCTTATACGTATTTTTTATTATATATAATTCAAAGTACAAAGAATGTTGAAAATAATAAAATGAAAACTTCTAAAAATATACTAAAATACTTTAATATACTTTTATGAGAATTCCTTGACATCAATATCTTTTTCAAATACTAAGAAAACCAATGATGTATCATTATTACATGAATTCACATGACTTATATTTTTAAGTAATTATTTTAGTAAATCAACTGGAACTCAAAAATAAGGAGTAAAATCAATATCATGACTGTACTCCAGTTATTTAATACATAATGAGAACTCACCTGAAATCAGGATGTCCGTAGAAATTTCTTTTTTAATAATTATTAAATTACTGGGAACATTTTAAGGATAATTAATTAAATAATACATAAATGGGACAGAATAGTGTTATTCACACGTCCTAATATCTATTATAAAGTAGAATAATTCCCATACCCTGAGGAATTAGATGCTACCCGTCCTATAGCACCAATAACACGTGACAGGATACCACTTTAACCCTGCTAGCCTTAGTGTCCGTCCCTTTGAGCTCCTGTACCCCTCAGAAGGATAGTATTGGGACTCCAAAAGCTTAAAATAAAGAGATCTTTTGCGTATATTTGTCAGCCTCCTGGATTCCAAGACCCTTCCTATTCTTTAGCTACCAGAGGTGATAGAATAAATAATAAATATATTATTTAATAAATTTGGCATAAATCTGTAAAATATTTGGATTAAGCTTGTTGCAAGGTTAAGTGGTTTGTTTATGGTTTATTGTTTTAATTCAATATGAGTTAATTGATTATTAAATATTTTTATAGAGGGGCAAGAAATATATTGGGGATCTTTAACACCTCTCTTCAGGGATTTCTGTCAGCTTGCTACTATGTACAGAGCAAAACTGTCAAATAGTAACACAAACTATGAATAATAAGAATACCTCAATTGAAAAATTAAAGAGTGAGAACTCCATAAATATTATTACAGCAATGGACTCCTCACCCAAAATTAGGTAGGGTCACTCACTGACCCCACCCTTGAATTCCAAGTCCTTATATTTTTCAAATAATTAAAAAGAAAAGTACTAAAAATTACAACATCTGTATGGCACCTTTTTGCCATTCTAATATTTCACACATATTGTCAAGTATAGGGTTTGCACCTAAAATTTACTCAGAATTGAGGTGTTGTGTATATTTTAGGAGTTACACGCGGAAAGGTGTTATGTCACAATTCCCATGCGCAGCCCCGCATCATTACATAACCCTATGTATTAGTAACAGCAGGTTCCCCTGGTCTAGAGACCCGCGCGCAGCTTATTCTTCCACGCACGCAGCGGATCCTACCCCGCGCGCATCTGTACCAACTGATCACCACGCCTGGATCAGTCATGACTAATCTGACACCCAGGTACCACTCAGAAGAGCTACAACCTAGTTAGGGTTGCCTAGTATATGTAACAAACAGACATATGCATTAATAATGATCTAAAAAGATTAAAACTTAAATAAAACTAATGAAAATTAAGTTTTAAAATTTTTTTTAATAATAAATCAAGGATCAAAGACTACCACGTAAATCACTGATCTTGATCTTTGATGACCATGAAACACTACAAGAAGTGTTCATAAAAATTATTACAAATTATATACATGATCCGCAGACGATGGAAAATCATTAAACATCCACATCTGCACGCTTTAAAACAATATCAATAGTAAAAATGAAGGATGAGTACAGAATGATCAAATTTACCCCATAACAGATTAACAGATCCTGTGGCTAAAATAGTACAGAAATCCAGAAGATCTAAGGACAGCTTATTGACAGCACCAATTGGACGTGCTAATCTTGCCCTGACTGGCTTGCCAGCCTCATTCCACGAGCAGAACCCTCTCTACGTTCCCTGAGAAGACCAAAATCACCCCAAAAAGGTATTTATACGGACCTCTTTGGATCCATTATTCAAAAAGTTAATCAGTTCCCGGGAATTATTTATTATCAATCAGACACCGTGTTATTTTTAATCAAGTGCTTATATGAAGATAAGCAAGTGATTTATGACTTAGTCTGCAGTAGTATTATTTAACCTTTATAACCAATTAACCATTGAAGTTTAGTCAAGCAATCTACCCCATCTGTATGAAGATAAGCAAGTGATTTATGAATTAGTCTGCAGTAGTATTATTTACCTATATTAACAAATCAACCATTGGAGTTTAGTCAAGCAATCTACCCCATCTTCTCTGAAAACCTTCCAATTATTCCAGGATTTTCGTGGTAAAGTGCTCAGAGTGAGTGTTACCCTTCCTGTCTAGGACATATGTGCTGTGCAGCCCGGCCATTAGTGAAATAAGTCCTTTCTAAGGCACCCATCTTTATTCAAAGGTTCTTAAACTGCCCAAGGAGGCCCCTTGAAAAGAGGTTGCTAGTCTGTAAAGATCCCCAGTAGTATAATAGTGTTGGCCCCTCTTTTATATTATATTGAAAACCATTTACTACCCAACCAATTAAACTTTGCACCTGCTCTTATTAAATCATTTATTTGAGCTTCTAAGCGTTTATTATTGGAATAATAATTATTATTATCATTCCAGCATTTTTATCACTTTCTTTAGCTAAAGGACTTCAAGGTTCCTGGTATCAGAGAGCTGAAAACTGGGGGTCTGGCCGGGAAATATCCTTAAATAATTACTTTTAATTATTTATTCCTTGGACCAGTCTATTCATTTTTAAAAATAAGTTAACATACTCATAACATATATTTTTGATCATTTGTTTCTCTAGTGGATCTTAAGACCAACGGAGAATTGATAAATTATTATTTGAACCTTCTTAAAAAGAAAAAAAGAAGAAAAAATACGTAACTTTGTCCCTGTTCTTATAACTCCTGAGCAACAACAGGAGAAATTGCTTTATTATAAACAGCAGGTCATAAAAGACAAAGAACTTGAGCTTGAAAGAATTATCAATTTCAATTCTTTATTAAGGCAACATAAGGAGTGGAAGATTTTTCAAAGAAAGCTTAATATTTATAAACTAAATAACCCTGAAGATAAAGAAAAATCCAAAAATAATAAAAGTGATTATTGTTTTCCAAAAAAATCATTTTAACACATAAAAATACAAAAAAATATTAAACTTATATTTTTGGTTTTTATCCATCTCAGTGGATTTTTTTTTTGGTGAGATCATTGACCAGGACCTCCTAGAGGACGTCCCAGACAGTGTACCATTGGATTTACCCTTGGAGCTATCCCAGGATCTGATTGGAACTCACTCAGACCCTGTTGGAATACCCTCCAAAGATAGTTGTGACCCCAATCGAGTGTTGGTAACTTTGAATTTAACTTCTAGAAAGTTAAAATATTTAAAAAAATCATTAAAAATATAAAACACACAAAAAATATTATTTTTATAATTTTAAAGTCTTTTTTCAATAGTTTTGACAAAAGAATTACACATTTTTTTGGTGCTATGTATCAAAATAGGCGCAACACCCGTGCAACCGGTAGAGCCCCGTCATATGGATCTTTGCCCAGAGGAACCTGTGCGCGCCAGGACTCCAGTTGCAAGCGCAATGAAGGGACTCAAACCCGTGACCATAGCGTCATGTGGGACAACAAAGGCGACAACCCCGGCCGCCAACTCGACCAACAAACCGTTGGAGAGCCATCCGTCGCCCACCATGTTATCCCAGGAGGGTACAGGTCCTCCTAAGCCACCCCAGCTGGACTCAACCAAGGAGGAAAGAGTCAAAGTATTAGTGAAAGAGCACATGATTTATTGGGAAAAATTCAGGTTGGCTCAGATCCAGGAGGATAAACCAGGTATGAGAAAAGCCATTTCTCAGGGAAAGAAATCTCAGATTTCTCTGCAAAGGTTGATCCCAAAGAAAGAAGTAGAATGCTACGTGCAGAACTGGAATCTTTGGGATCAGTTAGCTTCCTTAAAGGGAAAGGACCCCAAAAAGAATAGGTCCTCAGCCCATCAGAAGTTAAGGAACCCAAAGGACTGGGAAAACATAATATCCTTAGCCCAGAAGTGGAAAAAGGTGTACCACAATTAGATGTAGAAGCTCTTAATAGGCTTTCTGTAAATGTGTCTCACAATTTCACTAATATTAGCCAATGCTTTGACAAATTTTATCACCAATTGGACAAATTAAGTTCAAGTATTTTTAGAGTGATTTACACTCAGTGTCAGATTATGAGAATTGATGAGTTGGAAATACAACAAATCAAGGATAGTATAAGAGCTAGTAAGTTGGACCTGATGAAACATATTGATGACAACCAATCAATTCTTCAGGAAGATATTCTTGAAACCATAGAGCAGCTTAAGGAAGAAGTTAAGAAAGATAGTCCTACTCCTTCAGCTCATCTGACTAACAAAATTGACTTATTAATCAACAAACTTGATTTAGAGTTAGGTATGATTAAGAATGATCTCAGAGATCTTAAGATCAACTCTACTATCTCTCTGGTCATTGAATTAGAAGAAACTAGACATGCCAGGTTCACCAGTACTCCTAGTGCTCCTCCCAGAGCCAGGATAACTAGGAATGAGTCTTTCAGACCCAGTCCTAATGCTGAAATGGAGCAGGCTTTGAAGCTACTTCCTCCAATCACTGAATGGCCTAAATTCTCTGGAGAAGGAGAATACAACCATGTCAGTTTCATTAAGTTTGTTGACTATAATCTTTTGTCCTATGAGCTCCCTGATGCAATAGCTGTGGTAAGATTACCCAGATTATTTGAAGGAGTAGCTCTTGATTGGTTTATCAATAAAAGAGAAGAAGTTGGATCTTTATCCTGGAATTTTCGGGAAGAATTGATCAAAGTTCAGTTTCGTACCAGGATTTGGAAAAGATAGATGATGAAAACTTTTGAAACTTCCCAGTTTGATCCATCCAAGGACAAACCTCATGAGTGGTGCTTAGACCAGAAAAAGAGGTTGGAATGTTTTCATCCTGATCCTGATGAAGAAAGAAGAAGTCAATGAAAGACTCCTCACATTATTTCCCGGACAAATCAAACACAATGTAAGGTGTAGAATGCCTATGGATTCAGATCTTTCCACCTTAATAGGTGTATTGGAAGAAACTATTGATATGAATGGTCTTGATAAAAGGGTCAATAGACCTCCAAGCAAACAAAATACTAGGAACAGGGAAGAATATACCGCCAAAAATAAAGAATCCCCTGCTACTCCATCTACCTTGGAAGTTAAGAAGACTCCAGAATCAAAAGAAAAAGTATGTTGGAACTTTAACCAAACTGGACACGTAAAACCTGATTGTCCTCTACCTAGGAAAAGGATTAATCTTATTGAAGGAGAAGATTATGACAATCCTGACCCTCACCTTGATTATATTGACGGATTACTCTCTGATTGTGATCTAATAATCACTAACCCTATCAATGTTATTGAAGGTAGTATTGAGTCTTCTCTGGAGATAAATTCTGTCAATGAGGATTCTAACTTACCTCAGAAATGGAATCCCAACATGAAGATTCACCACATCTCTGAGGCTAAGGCTTTGACTCTAAAACCTTCTGTTGGTAAAAGTTACACTTCAAGCAAAACATGCTATGCTACTGGTTTAATCCAAGGTTCCCCTTTTAAGTGACTTCTAGAATGTGGAGCCTTTTGCTCTTGTTTTGGTTCAACTTATCTGGAAAAACAAGACCCAAATTGGAAACTGAACTTACTACCAGTACCTCAGGCTAAGTTCAGCAGTTGTAATTTTTCTCTCAATGCTGTTAAAGTATGGTCTTCTGATATCATACTCCCTCACTCTAAAGGATCACTCAAACTGAACATTGAATTTTTAGTGCTCCAAAACGGAGTATGTGATTATTTGATCCTTGGAAATGATTCTCTTTGCCTTTATGGTATAGATTTATTCCAAAGCAAAGGTAGATACTTCACTGTAGGAGGAGACTGGAATAAGAAGTTCCAAATATGTCATTCCAATGCGCAAACTTCTGATTCAACTTATGAAAACCACTTAGAGAAGTTCAATCAGGAATACTTCTCTCAAGCTTCTTTGAAATCCCTTCTCAATGAAGAACAGAAACGGGATATCCTACAAGTATGCTTTGAAAATCAGAATGCTTTCTGTACAAAAGATCAGCCCATTGGTAACATCAAAGGACATGATATGATCCTAACTCTAACTATTAAGCCTCCTCACCCACCTAACCTCAGGAGGCCTGCTTACCCTTCTAGTCCAAAATGAAGAGCTGCTCTGTAGACTCATATTCAAGAGTTGGTTGACTTACAAGTCTTAAGGAAAGTAGGCCACAATGAACAAGTGGATATTACTACCCCATTAATTATAGCTTGGCACAATGATGACTCAAGAATAGTTGGAGATTTTAGAATGCTTAACAACTGCACTCAAGCTGATCATTATCCAATTCCAAGAATTGACCATGCTCTACAAAACCTGTCCAAGGCTAAGTACATAACCACCATGGATATGCTGAAAGGTTTTCACCAAATACCTATCAAGCCCTGATAGAGGGAAATTCATGAGAATTATCTGTCATTTTAGAATTTATGAGTATCTTAGGATGCCTTTTGGTATTAAAAATGCTCCTTCTCATTTTCAAAGGATGATGGACATAGTCCTAGGATTATTCATCAGACAGGGATGGATGATGGTATACATTGATGATGTTATCATTTACCCTGATCATTGGGATACTCACATGGAGAAATTAAGGCTAGCCCTCAAAACTGTCTCTGCCGTAGGATTGAAAGTATCAATGAAAAAGTGTAACTTTGGCTACGGGGAACTCAAAGCTTTAGGACACATTGTCTCTGGACTAACATTAGCTTCTGACCAAAAAAAGATAGCAGCAGTAATGAATAGGCCTATACACCTGAGGAACTACAGAGCCACCAGGAGGCATAAGCCCAAATTTTTTTTTTCAGATATAGACATATCTTGGAGCGGGGGAATGTCAGCTTGCCACTATGTACAGAGCAAAACTGTCAAATAGTAACAAAAACTATGAAAAATAAGAATACCTCAATGAACAAAGTAAGGAGTGAGAAATCCATAAATATTATTAAAAGAATGGATTCCTCACCCAAAATTAGGTAGGTTCATTCACTGACCCCACCCTTGAATTCCAAGTCCTTATATTTTTAAAATAAATAAAAAGAAAAGTACTAAAAATTACAACACCAGTAAGCCACCTTTTGGCCATTCTAATATTTTGCACTTATTGTCACGTATAGGGTTTACACCTCAAATTCACTCAGAATTGAGGTTTTGTGTATATTTTAGGAGTTACACGCGGAAACGTGTTATGTCACAATTCACGCCCGCAGCCCTGCATCATTACATAACCCTATGTACTAGTAGCAGCAGGTTCCCGCAAACTGTTAAGTATTCTACGTCAGAGGGGAACAATTGCAACAGGCGCGCAGAGGTAAAATTAAGGGAATGTGGACACTCCAAATCTAGAGTGACTGAGTGGTCTCCCTCTCTCAAGACCAGCACTCAATGGAAAGGATCATCTAGATCCAATCTCACAATCTCAGAACTCAACAAGACAAGAACAACAACTCACTCCCTCATCAATCCATTCATCACTCTTCAACTAACTTGCACTTTTTTTCTTCTTCTTTCTCACCTCTTCCCATTTCTTCAATTTTATCATCCTCATCATCATCTCTATCCCCTGTTCCTCATTCTTGATCCGTGTGCCCGGTGAGATTCCTAACCTACTCATTTCTCCTGTGCGTCTTGACCTTGATCTCAACTTACAAGAATCTCTCTCTCCTCAGTCTCACCTCATTATATCTTCTCTATGCGTCTCTGAACCTCATGTCCACTGACACCAAGATCATCAGGCCCAATGTTTGTATTTACATGTTGAATCTTCTATCTAAAATACCTGTTGATTCTTTTCCTTTGATTTGTCAGTCTCCAGTTTCTAGTACAATCAATCTCATTCTCCTATTACTTACTAGAGACCCCCGCGCAGCTGATTCTGCCACGCACGCAGAGGATCCTACGCCGCGCGCATCTGTACTAACTGATCCCCGCGCCTGGATCAGTCGTGACTAATCTGACAACCAGGTACCGCTCAGAAGAGCTACAAACTATTTGGGTTTGCCTAGTACATGTAACAAACGGACAGATGCATGACTAATGATCTAAAAAGATTCATACTTAAATAAAATTAATTAAAATTAAGTTATAAACATCTTTTTAATAATAAATCAAGGATCAAAGACTACCACGTAAATCACTGATCTTGATCTTTGAAGACCACAAAACACTACAAGAAGTGTTCATAAAAATTATTATAAATTATCTAGATGATCAGCAGACGATGGAAAATCATTAAACATCCACATCTGCACGCTTTAAAACAATATCAATAGTACAAATGAAGGATGAGTACATCATAATCAAATTTACGCCATAACAGATTTGTTGTGAGGAAAGCAACTGCCAACCTGTCACTGGTACACTCAAATCAATCATCACGGGACAGGACTGGGACAGCCAATAATAATGTAAGGGAAGTACCAACCAACCTGTATGTTGAACATCCAAACCAATTTCCATGTGACAAGGATGTGACAGGCATGGAAACAACAGTAAGGTTACCAGAGACGCGGACGTTGCAGAACCCACCAGAAGCATTTGAACAAGCTAAAACGTATGAGGTCGCGACAACAAAGTGTGGACCAGTAATAGCTGATTCATTGATAAACCTGATAACACCTAATCTGGAAAAGGAAAGTCTCAGCACTTCAACAAATGCAATCCGTGATCTAACAAGCGAAGAATTGCAAATGTACATTGATAAGAATGCAAAGAAATTAGCGGATAAATTAAAAGAAATGAATGCATTCATCCAGAATGCTGACACTAAACAAAACGTAAAGTCAATTAAGACCAAGAAAAGAAAGATAAAGGCTTACTTGAACATTTCAAGTAAGCGCGTAAGAAGAACAAAGCTACCAAGAGTAAGAGGAAAAGTACAAGGAAAACCAGCATTCTTAGAATGCTATTTGAGAAGAGGAGGAAGTAAGGGACTTGTTCATACTCATTCATGGGTAACCTTTTAATATAAATACATGCTGTTCATTGTATATTTTCCTCATTTTTTATCCATGCAATATTATCATATACATTCTTTAGTGTAAGAAAATCATTGTTCAGAATTTATTATTAACTGGTAGCGTAGCTCAACAGTTAATAAAGAGAAATCATCTTAAGTTAATTTAATAAGATTAACAGATCATGTGGCTAAAATAGTACAGAAATCCAGCATATCTAAGGACAGCTGATTGACAGCACCAATTGGACGTGCTAATCTTGCCCTGACTGGCTTTCCAGACTCAGCCCACGAGCAGATTGCTCTCTACATGCCCTGAAAAGACCAAAATCACCCCAAAAAGGTATTTATACAGACCCCTTTGGATCCATTATTCAAAAAGTTAATCAGTTACCAGGAATTATTTATAATCAATCAGACACCGTGTCATTGTTAATCAAGTGCTTATATGAAGATAAGCATGTGATTTATGACTTAGTCTGCAGTGGTATTATTTACCTATATTAACCAATCAACCACTGAAGTTTAGTAAAGCAATCTACCCCATCTGCTCTGAAACCTTCCAATTATTCCAGGATTTTCGTGTTAAAGTGCTCAAATTGATTGTTACCCTTCCTGTCTAGGCCATTTGTGCTGTTAAGCCCGGCAATTTGTGGAATAAGTCCTTTCTAAGGCACCCATCTTTATTCCAAGTTTCTTAAACTGCCCAAGAAGGCCCCTCAGAGAGAGGTTGCTAGTCTGTAAAGATCCCCAGTAGTATAATACTGTGGCCCCTCTTTTATATTATATTGAAAACCATTTACTACTAAAACAATTAAACCTTGCACCTGCTCTTATTAAATCATTCATTTGAGCTTCTAAGCGTTTATTATTGGAATAATAATTATTATTGTCATTCCAGCATTTTTATCACTCTCTGTAGCTAAAGGACTGCAAGTTTCCTGGTATCAGAGAGCTGACAATTTCTGTATGAAAAAACGTGGTCCTGGTTACTTTGGGCTCTTTTGTTTTAAAGGATATTTTACCCAAAGATAATATGTATATAAAATACACGGTGCAGTAGCAGGGCGTTTTAGCCAAGCTTCCACGACTAAGAAAAGGATGATAAAACCACTGGTATATCATTGAATCCTTTGGTATCTGTTTGAGACGTGCACTGATGGGTTAAACCTGTATACTGGGGTTATAAGGTTGTTCAGCAGTTTTAATTGATAAAAAAGAGGTTGAGGATGGATATTATTGATCCGACTTAGCCATAAATCACTTACTTATCTCTGATAAGTACTTGATTACCTTGGCACGGTGTCTGGATATAAATATAACTGGGTATCTGCCCATCAATATCCTCAAAAGAGCTCTTTATTTATAGCTTTTGGAGTCCCAATATTGTCCTTCTGAGGGTTGCAGGTGCTCAAAGGGACGGACACTAAGGCTAACAGGGTACCAGGGGTAGCCTGTCATGTGTTCTTGGTGCTATAGCACGGGTAGCATCTAATTCCTCAGGGTATGGGAATTATTCTACTTCATATTAGATATTAGGACTTGTGAATAACACTAATCAGTCCCATTTATGTATTGTTTAATTAATTATCCTTGGTAAATGTTCCCAGTAATTTAATAATTATATAAATAGACATTTCTAAAGACATCTTGATGTCAGGTGAGTTCTCATTTTGTATTATATATCTGGAGTGAAAGTCATGATATTTATTTTAATCCTTATTTTCGAGTTTCAGTTAATTTACTAAGATAATTACTTAAAAATATAAGTCATGGGAATTCATGTAATAATGTTACATCATTAGTTCTCTTAGTATTTCACAAAAATATTGATGTCTAGAAATTCTCATAAAAGTATACCAAAGTATTTTAATATATTTTGAGAAGTTCTCATTGTCTTATTTTTGAAATTCTTTGTAGTTTGAATTATATTAAATAAAAAATACGTATAAGTGTCATTTAAGTATTTTTAAATGATATTATGTACTATTATACTATCTGCTATCCATGGGAACATTTATTACATATTTAGAATGTTCCTGTGTGTGTTGTAGCATGTTTAGGCGGTACCTGAGCCTCTCAGGCCGCCTATCACTCTGTCAACCCTTAGTCCCGTGGCTGCTTACTTGTCAGAGGACCGGGGCTGCGTATACAACCTTGACGGAGTGACAGGACTTTATCTCAGCCACGCGTGGGTGCATTGGCTGCCCCGCCTGCATGCGGGAATTGTGAAAAAACACATTTCCATCTGTAACTCCTAAAATATACACAACACCTCAATTCTGACTGAATTTTCGGTGTGAAACCTATACGTGAAATTGTGTGTGAAATATTTAATTGACCAAAAGCTCAAAAGTGGAGCCGTAGTATTTTGGTCTTTCTTTCCTTAACTATTTCAAAATATAAGGAGTTGGATTTCAAGGTTGGGGTCAGTGAGTTACCCTACCTAATTTTGGTTGAAAAATCCATTTCTGTAATAATGTTTATGGTTTCCCTACTCCTTCTGAGGTTAATTATATTATTATTATTTTTATGTTACTTGTGTTACTTTTGCAGCTTGCTTTGCAATAGTAGCAAGCTGACAATATTGATGGGAAGAGACCCAGTTATATTTATATCCAGACACCGTGACAAGGTAATCAAGTACTTATAGGAGATAAGTAAGTGATTTATGGCCAAGTCTGATCAATAATATGCGTCCTAAACCTCTTTCTGATCAATATAAACTGCTGAAAAACCTTATAACCCAGTATACAGGTGTAACCCATCAGTGCACGTCTCAAGCAGATACTTAAAGGATTTAATGATATACCAGTGAGTTTCATTATTCTTTCTCTGTTGTTGCAGCTTGGTTGCAAGGCCCTGCCACTCCACCATGCATTTTATATGCATATTATCTTTGGGTAAGATATACTTTAAACTAAAGATCCCAAAGTAACCAGGACTACGTTTTTTTCATACTGAAATCCCTGAAGAGAGGTGTTAAAGATCCCCAATATAATTGTGGCCCCTCTATAAAAATATTTAATAATCAATTTATTCATATTGATTTAAAACAATAAACCATAACCAAACCACTTAACCTTGCAATGAGCTCAATCCAAATATTTTATGGGTTTTTGCTGCATTTATTAAATAATTTTTTTATTATTTATTCTATCACCTCTGGTAGCTAAAGGATAGGAAGGGTCTTGGCATCCAGGAGGCTGACATCCAGGATATAGCATGAGCGCCTGTCAATGGGATGATCGCTGTCTGATATTGCCTGGTGTCAAGGCAGTTTCCCCAATCTGAGTCTACATAGATGCTGATGTTAGAAATTCGCTGCTTCTTTAACTTAAATCTGGAATTCCTGGTGCAAAGAAGATACCGGAGAACTTGGAGCCCAGCAGAGTAATTTTTCCCTCCCATCTTTTCATGGTGTTGAGAGAGAAGGATCACCAATAGGGAAACCTCCGGTCTGGAGCACTCTGAGGTAGTTAAGGGAGCTGATAAGTGCCCTATAGTTGAGTTTTAATTCAAGGAACGCAGCGTGTTCCTCTGTTGTGGCTGGGGTGAATTTGTTAAATTTCAGATTAGTGAAATGGCGTTAGGGAATGTTCTTTTGCAGTGAACAATGAGAGCGGTGGGAGAGATACCTGAGACAAGATTCAGAAAGAAAAAAAATTAAGAAGCTGAATTTTAATTTTTCTTATTATTCTGAGATAGTAGCACACCTAGTGAACGCGCAATAGGGAATGTTCTTTTTTCGTGAACAACAAGAGCTGCGGGAGAAATACCTAAGACAAGATTCAGAAATTAAAAAAAGTAAGAATCTGAATGAGGAAAGATTGAGAATTGGAAAACACAGTCTTTTTAAGTCTGTTGATCTTGTGAGAGACACACGCGTTGGGTCTACTATGTCATGCACATAGAAAACAGTATGGCACAAACAAGGAAAATAAAGGAAAACTGAGGTATTAATGAAAACAATGTGGTACAAAGTCTAACCCTTGAGCTCTGTGCACAACCAAATTGAATTGGTTTAGATTTTACCCGTTTAGATTGTAACAGTTCATATTGGGCGTTCAGATTCTAACAGAATTGAGTTCTTGGGTACATTGGGCAAGAAGCCGGAGTGGCCTCTTTAAGACAAAACTCAATTACCTTACAGTTGATGTAACTGGTTTGATTGATGCTCCCAGTGCCACCTTCCTTTAAGATAGTCATTCCGAGGAGGAAGGAAGCCTGTTGGAGATACTTGATGTTCAACTCCTTGGAGATTTTTTGGTTGAAGTGAGGGGGTCTCTTCTGAAGATTACCAATTTTTCAGCATGCACAAAAACCCATGTAGCATTTTCCCCAAAACAAAAGAAGAAAGAAGGATTGGAGATTGCCAAGGCAACGCCATCACCCTTGAGAAAGCGGCTGATTTTATTATACAAGACTAAAGAGGACTGCTTCAGCCAATAAATGGCCTTCAGCAGGTCCAACACCATGTTAGTGTTGGAGAGATATCCTGGAGGTGGTAAAAGAAAAAACTTCTCAGGAAGGATGCAGGTAACAAATGCACTGCACACATTGAGCTGGTGGATGGAGAGCTTGTTTTTGACGTCATTGGAGATGAGAAAGCAAAGAGAAGGCGGTTTTCTGGCTGGTGCATAGCTTTCCTCAAAATTGAGGCTATGGGTTGGCTGGAATCCCTGGGCACAGATCTCAGCTTTTTGTTCAATAACCTTGTTTCTGGGTCCAATCTTTGATTGGTAGGCCCACATCTAGGGAATGGGGTGATTGCTTGCCGTACGGGGGCGCTTGGTCCAGACATTATGAGATTTTATTTTGTTGATTTCCCTCTGTTCAGCCTCCAGCCAATTGGATTGGAACTCAGAATAGAGTACCTGCTTTTTATTTTTGGGGTCAACAGCATTTTTCAGCAAGGTGTGGTTGAACTTGGAGCAACAAGGGTAGCTAAGGATGGCATCTTCAGTTATTGCACCCTTGATGAGCTTGGGGTGCCAAGGGCCCTTGACAATTAGTTGCATTGGAGAAATAGAGGTTGGCAGGGGGCTGTCAAGGGATTTTTCTGATTCAATCCCCTCATTGGGATTGGTTCTCTTGCGGCCGGACTGTGGATCTGGGCTGGGAGGATTGGGATTGGTTTCATTTAGTTGGTCCTCAAAGAAGGGCAGAAGAATATTTTTGAGAAGTACTAGGGTGTCAGTTGCACCAGGATTGAGGCTGGGACAAAGCAGCTGTCCAAGATGAAATACAGATTTGTTGAACTGGAATTTCCAACTTTTAAACACTTGTTCATTCTTTCTTTGGAGTAATCTATAGCTGTAAGATTGTGAAAATAACATTTGTCCTTTGGGAATTGAACCCAGGTCTCTCATGTGCATGGCAAGTGTACTACCAACTATACTGAGGATGTTTGCTTTCCAGTGATTAAGATATGCTTGTAGAGGTCAATGACAATGTCACTTTGTGAGGAAATATGATAAATGAGTAACCAACTAAAAGCATGCAGGGGATGAGGTCCCAAATACTGAATGAAAGCCTTGATCAAATCTCAAAAATAGCTACTTAAATTGTTGGATAAACCAAGGAGTACTCTTTCACAGGCAATGGGGTTTTAATTGAAAAGTCAAATAGGATTGGGTACTAGGGCCCAAGCAACACAGCCAAAGGGTTGAAAAATTTTTATTTTGGTTTTTTGTTAAACATTAGCTCATATGGTGATTTGTGGGACTAAGGGAGGGACGGAAAGCAGTTGGTTGTCTGCATTGCAATTCTTGCAGCCTCTCCCCACCATTTTCTTGAAAGTTTGGAATTGATAAGGAAGCTTTGGGTCATTTTGATGATGGTTTGTTTGATCCCTCTGCAATGCAATTGTGTTGGGTGTTTATGGTGGAAAAAAATTATGTTGGATTCCTGAATTTTCAAGGAACTTTTTCATAGCATTCCCAGTCAGCACCCCACCTCCCTTCCTCACTAGCTTCTTTATGGTCTTGTTTGATTGGTTTTAACAGAAGGATTTGAAAAATTTGAAGGCCTCAAGGGTGTTGCTTTTCTGCTTAAAGAGGGATATCTGTATGTATTGAGAAGCCTGTTTGACCAGCATAAGGAAGTACCTGGATCTTCTGTTGGTTTCTTGGGATACGGGACCACAGATTTCAGGATGTAGGACATCAAGAATGGAGGAGGCCTTATTAAAATGACTAAGAAATGGGAGATGGGTGATTTTTCCTTTCATGCATACCTTGCAAGAGTGGATTGTTTCAAGCTTCTGTCCTAGTGCTTTTTCAATCTGCCTTGAGCCAGCATGTCCCAGCCTTTTGTGCCATGTGATTGACAGGGTGGCTTGTTATAGGAAAGCATTTGGATTTTGAATAGGAGAGTAGTTTGGACCAAGCTCAAAAATGCTGTTCCCTACATTGAAATTAATGGTGGTTCCATTAGCAAGGATAAGAGAAAACTGGTCATCTTCCCCCCTTATGATGGCATTATTAGTTAGAATTTTTCCCAGAAAGAAAATATTTTGGGTGATTCTGGGAACAAAGAGGGTATCAAGAAGATGTATCCTTTTTTTGTCCGGTGTTTGAAGCTTGATGGTGCCAGATCCACTTGCCACAAGTTCATTGTCCCCTTTTGCAGTGCAAATGGGCATGGAGCAGGGTGAGGAGGTGGAAAAGAAAGATTGATTTTTAAAGATGTGGTGACTGGAACCACTTTCCAAAAGATTGAGGGTGCAGGTTGATTCTGGTTGTGAGTGTTGCAAATACTGGTGTGTTGAAAGTATCCCCATTGCAATTTTTATCTTGATTTGATGGGGTGTTTACTTCATTGTTCTTGGGTGCAGCACATTGGTAGCTAACTTGTGGCCTTCTGTTTTGGATTGGTCAAAGTTCATGATGGAGGGGCCAGCATTGCTCTTCAGTGTGGGAGGTGATGGCTGTATTGTGCCTCCCATTCTTGCACATTGGAGGTGGTCTGGTTCTGTTCTTTCTGTAGATGTGAAATTAGGTGGCCGCCCTTTTGCCTCTAGTGGCTTCAGAGGCTTCATTTTCTTCATAAAGCTCCTTTACTGCAGTGATGATTGGGCTGCCTCATCCAAGTTGAGTGGGGTGGTAATGTTAGATTCCAAAATGTAGTTGTGCACTATGGGATTTGAACCAATGACCTCAACATTCATGAGTGATGCTTTAAACACTAAGCTAAGTGCGCCATTGATGGATGGGCCATTGTGCCTGTCCGCTCAAAAAGAGCTTGCTTTGGCTTAGCTGTAAATACCTGATGTTTTGCTTGAGAATGCTGTTCAGGCTTTCAGTAGCAAGACTTAGAATCCTGAGGTGGCAGTCTGCATAAGAGCAGATTTGACTCCAAAACTACCCCCTTGCTCTTTGCAGGGTGCATACAGCTTTTCTCAACTCAATTTCGTTCTGGTCATCTTGTCTTTTTCCACCTGTTAGGGTGCGCCATTTGGCTGAAGAATCTAGATACCATGTTAGAGTCCAAAATGTAGTTGTGCACTATGGGATTCAAACCCATGACCTCAACATTAATAAGTGATGCTTTAACCACTAAGCTAAGTGTGCCATTGCCAGATGGGCCATTGTGCCTGCCCACTCAACAAAGGGTTTGCTTGGGTTTAGCTGTAAAGACCTGATGTGTTGTTTTGACAATGCTGTTCAGGATTTCAGTAACAAGAATAAGAATCCTTGGGTTGCAGTCTGCAGAAGAGCAGATTTGACTCCAAAAGGTAAGTCCAGTTTTGCTCTCCTCAATTTTGTCAAGAATAAATGCACAGGGGGAAAGTTTGCATTGGAAATATCCAATGGATTAAAAATGCATGAGACAGCTGCAAATCTGGTCCAAGAAATCAGAGAAGGAGCCGTTGAACTTGATGGAGTTCCATCTTTGCAGAACATGAAAAATGGCCTGAATGGTGGATTTGCCATACTCATTGTTTATTCTGTTCCATATCTCAAACCAGTTTCTGTCATTTTTGGGATTGACAATATTGTTGTGTACTTGGTCTCTGCGCCTGGAAATAACAATCCATGAAGCATCACTCAGTTTTTTCTTGTATTTTGGGGTTTGAATCAATTGCGTTTCATTGATGGTGGCCTCCCAGAGCCCTTTAGATTTGAGGAAGGAGCTGATTCTGGATTTCCAGATGGGAAAGTTGGAGGCATCCTGAAGGACCGGGATGAGGCTGGCGTCTTACCTGTTGCTATTTGCCATTCCTTTTTTGATTGCTTTGGTTGTTTTTTGCTGCGCCTTTTGACTGTTAATCTGTAAGATTATTTTGTTGAAACAAATGACAAACATAAGACAAGAGGAGATAGAACAAGTTTCAAAGGAATGGAGAGGAAAAGGAATATGAAAGAAGACAAGTGCAAAGGAGAAAAGATAGAGGCAAGAAATATTTCAACAAGGTTCCTTTCAGAAGGAAGAGTGGAGAAGAAAAAAGAAAACAAGAGAAAAAGAAATGTGAGAAATGGAGAGACCAAAGCGGAGTTGAAAAGCGTATGGTGAGGTGTATTAGAACTTAAAGAGATTAAAGACTCCCAGAATTGCTATTTTTTTCTCTCAATCTACAGCATTTCATTTTATTTAGTCTCTTAAAATCTTCAGCTTACTTTCTTTTGGTTTTGTGCTCTCATCATTCATTTTACCATTCTGTACCTTTGTCATCTTCTTTTTTCACCTGCCTTCTTTATTTTTCTTACTTGTCTCACATGCTTTTCTGTGCTCTGACTGTGTTCCAATTGACCTTTGTTCTACTTGTGCCCATTCCTTTTCAGGTTAAAAGGACTTTTTACTGTTTTCATTCATTCTGTTCCTCATTGATCCGTCTGTCCTTGAATATTTTCTCATTTGCCATTCACTGCAACAATATCCTTGTACCTTATCATCCCTCAGCGTTCACCTTTAAGGTACTATTCTTTTCCCTTTGACTTTCATTTTTTTTGATTTTGTGACTTGCTCTGACTTTCAGAAATACAAAATATAAGTTTTGCTTCTAACAATGTGCAGCGGTGAGATGGAATTGAGATGGAAGAGACCCTTGCTGGCAGGGTGCGCTTTTGATGTTGAGAGTAATATAGGAGCTGTAGAGAATAATGGACCCGGTGAAGCATGTGACAGGTCTCATCATATCAGAGACCTCAAGACTCCTGCAAGTACCCGCACCCCTGTGGATGCTCCAAATTGAGGACACGGTTGTGACGCCTATCCTGGTAGTCACACTCTTAGATGAACGTGGCACTGGAGTCAAGGATAATCCTGGTATTTCTCTGGGTGTTCTTGTTTTCCTTTTTAAAATTAATCTTCATTTTAATTTCTTTTCAAAGTCTTCTTCAGTATTTTCTTCTACATATACATGTTTGATCTCAATCTCCTAACAAACAATTCAAACTCAAGACCATGATCCAAGACCATAAACAATCTTGTTCAAACCAATCAACTTCAATCCATCAAGCTCCTGAACTTCTAACTGGTGAGATCAATCCACATTCAAGGAGGGACAAGATGATGGCCTTACTGAAACTCAGAGGAGTGTTGGAGACTCTTGATTCACCCACCGCTGATCTGTCAACCCAGGAAAACAAAAAAATTAAGCTCCTTCTCATATCTAAGGTGGACTCCATCACTCAAAATAATGTGATAAGTGCGGCCAACATCAATTCGGCCAAGGACATCTGGCGTGAAATAAAGGAAGTTGTTTCTTCCTCCCAGGATTCTAATAAAGCAAGGATTTTCAATGACTTCCTACATGTAAGCTTCAGAGAGTAAAAGATTATTAACTTTGTAATGGAAATCAAAACATCTATTAAGAAGATGATCAATATTGGTATAGAGTTACCGGACAACATCCTGGCTTATCTGACAATGTTTAAATTCCCGTCAAGTCTTCAAGACCTCAAATGTCAACTTATGCACTCTGATAAACAGATCTCCGTTGAGGTTTTGTGTAACCACCTCATCCAGTATCACAATGAGATCAAAGCCAAAAATGCCAATAAGAATCAGCAAGGTACTTCCGAAACAGCCCTAGCCACCATGCAAACTGAGACAAAAAATACTTTTTCAAGTAGATGCATCAAAGGGTACCATAATCTGAAGCAGGACAAACATCATTCCTAGTCTGACTGTTTCCATCTACATCCAGAAAAGTCCCCTGAGTGGTGGAGAGAAAGTCAAAGCAAGTGCAAGGAAAAGAAAAAGAAGTCACAGGATGCTGCTAACTTTCACACATTTTTGACTAGGTGGATAGACTCAAAGATTGCAGCAGAGAATAACATCTTCATTCACAGCGGAGCGAATTTGCATATATTCACCAAAAAACAATTCTTCACTGTTCTGAAGCCCTATATAGGAGAACCCATAACAACCGGTAAAGCTGGCGCAAATCTACCTATCCACAGTTTAGGAATGGTCAAATTGGTATGTAAAAATGAAACCATCACTCTCTCCAACTTTCTGGAAGTTCCAGACATTGTGGTTAATCAAATCAGTCCCCGGAAGCTTCTCAAACAAGGCTGTACTCTGAAGGCCCAATCTAGGAGTTTTGAATCAAAAAAAGACAAGGAAAGGATATGTGAAGGCACAATTGTAAACAGTCTATTTTTACTGGATAAACCGTGCAAAATTGGCAATGACAAATGCTATTGGACGCAACAAGAAGATCCTAGATCTCTGAAGGACCTTCATATCTCCTATGGTCACGCTTCCATTGGGAGCTTGTCTAAAATCAAGGGCACTCAATACAGTACGGCAGACAGGGAGAAGTTTGAATGTAAGGACTGTCTCCTGTGCAAGATTACTAAATCTCCTTTCAAATCTACCTCAACCCCAGCAACCAAAAACATTCAAACAAATCCACCTAGACATCATTGGTCCTATTACACCAGAATCCCATCGGCATGAAATGTACAGTCTAATGATAGTTGATAACTATTCTGGCTACATCTCTGGCATTCCCTTGGCTCAAAAGGATGATATGACTTGAGTTCAGATGGAATTGATTGAAAAACAAAAGAGAATCTGCGGCTACTACCCGGCAACGGTATGTTCAGATGGTGGCACCGGGTTTGTAAATGGAAGGCTAGTTAAATATCTTGAGGAGAGATTTTTCAATCACCTGGTAACTGAACCGTATCATCCAGAAAATAACAGTAAAGCCAAAAGAGCTAATCACACAATAATCAAAAGTGTGAGGACCACATTAAGCTCAGAAAAAATACCTTGGAAATATTGGTCAGAAGTGTTAAAATCCTGCTGCCTCAGCCTCAATCAAATACCAATGGAGGGCCTGGATCAATCTCCTTGGGAACTCATCAAACAAAACAAACTGCCTTCCAATTACCTTCAACCTATTGGCATCACAACCGTTGTGTTGAATCAAAGAAGAATGAAAGGAGCAAAGTTCAACCCTAAGGGACAAGAAGGAAAACTGGTAGGTTACAACCCTGAGTTCCTCTCATACCGGTTTCTCATGCCTGATGGACAGATAACTCAATGAAAACACGTTTGATTCCTGAAGCAGTCAGTAGACCAGCTGGGAATCAACTCAACCTTGGATATTGATTTCAACATCATCAAGGATTCTAAGGCAGCAACAAAAGAAAATAATGCAGTTTGAATGAACTATCAAGACCCCCCGCAGCGGTAGCTTCATCTGATGAAGAGTTGTCTGATCCCGGAACCAATTCAAACTCAGAGAGTGAATCGTCATTGGATCAAGTTCAGCACTTTGCAGCAAACAATAACCCAAGGGTATCAGCTCCTGAAATGATGGCAGAAACACCCAGAAGAGTTCTTTGTGACCCATTGACGGTCAAAACTCCTCAATGTTACGGGTTTCACCATTACTTCAAACCTAAAACATTTGATCAAGCTAGTAGGTGTGCTGACAGCTTCAAGTGGGGGGGGCAATCAAGAAGGAAATTGATCAATGCAAGCTACTTGAAGTCTGGGAAGATTATGAGGGGGACACTCCACTGAATCGGCTGGACACAAAATGGATATTCAAGATCAAAGAAAATGCTCACAACAAAGCAATTATTCACAAGGCTTGAATCTGCATGAAGGGATTCAACCAAGTTCATGGCCTGGACTTTGAAAAAACATTTGCTTCTACTGGAAAAATTGCCTTGTTAAGGGCTATTTTTCTATATGCCTTGAAAAACAAACTCAACATCCGGCAGTATTATGTAAAGGCTGCCTTTCTACACGCGCCATTGGAAGAAGAAGTAATCATCAAAACACCACAAGGATTTCAACGTAAGTGTCAGCACCTGAGACTGAAGAAAAGCTGGTATGGACTCAAACAATCCCCAAAAGATTTGTATGGCACTCTCACTGAATGGATCAAGTTGGTTGGATTCAAGGAATTGGAAAGTGACCCCTGTTTATACAAAAGCGACGACAGCAAGTCTTTCCTCTTTTTCCATGTTGAAAACCTAATTTTTGTGGGAAACGATAACAACTTTGATGATAAGTTTAATGCTTGATTCAAAAATTCTCGAGCTCATGAACCAGATACCATACTAGGTATGAAATTTGAAATAAATGCAAACAGTATTCTGTTGATTCAACCAAAACATATCCTTCATGGCTTAGAAGAACTCAAATTTCTGGAATCAAGACCGTGCTCTACACCGCTGAATCCTCATCTTCAACTTAGTGAAGCTTTGGATGAAGACTTTGAAAAGTTCAAGGAGCTCAATATAAACTACAAGTTGGCAATAGGAATTCTCAATTACATTGCTAACAGGACACGCCCTGATCTCAGTTACTCAGTCTCAAGTCTAGCACGATTCCAGAATAAACCCGGTTTAACTCACTGGAAGGAACTTAAACAAATGTGGCAATATCTCAATCACACTAAGGAGAAGAAATTCACTCTTGCTTAAGAAGATTTGAAGAGTCCGATTGAATTTTGCAGTGATGCATCCTGGGGCAAAGATCCAACCAGTCCCAAGCTTCAGTCGGGTTATATCTGTTTCTCCTTTGGTTTCCCACTCTCCTGGAACAGTTACAAAAAACAAAACATTACCTATTCTTCCACTGAAGCCAAACTGAATCCACTACTCGCCTCATATCTTGAAGTTAAATGGCTCCAACATTTGCTGGGAGAAATTTTCCAAACTGAACTCTCATTGTCAAAGCACTTCATTGACAATAAGGGATTAGATGACAAACTGGTGAAGTTTGGATCCAATGCAAAAACAAGACACATGTACCTCAAGGCTAAGGGACTTTGAGACAAACTAAACGAAGTATCTTTAAACGTTCACCTGATAGAAAATGGAAAGATGTTGGCTGATCCGTTGACTAAGGCAGTCTGTCTTGACCAGTTGCAAAAATTTTCCAATGCAATCTTTGGGGCTCAATCTCCAGTTAAGGGGTGTGTAGAGAATAATTTACCCGGTGAAGCATGTGACAGGTCTCATCATATCAGAGACCTTGAGACTCCTGCAAGTACCTGCACCCCTGCGGATGCTCCAAATTGGGGACACAGTTGTGAGGCCTATCTTGGTAGTCACAATCTTAGATGAACGTGGCACTAGAGTTGAGGAAAATCATGGTATTTCTCTGGGCGTTGTGGCAAACCAAACCTGTCCTATAGCCATCACTCATTTTTTCAAATTAATTATCATTCTTATATCAAATTAAAGTCAAGAAAATACTAAATAAATTCCAAACCCCGCATAAACTATGCTCCAAACCCAAACCAACCTGAAAACCCAAATCAATCACCAGGTAAAACCCTTCAACCATATCAACACCTGTCACAAAAACAACCCAACACCTGGCACAGACTGGATTATGTCACATGGATTAATGGAAAGTCTTAATTGAATATATAATCAAAAGATTATGCTCAAAATAAACACACAAAAAAACAACATACCCCATACCAGCAGGACTTAAACCATATCAGTACCAATGTTACACTAAAAACAGTTATATGAAAGCAATTTACACTACTTTTCTGGAACTTTAAAAACCAGATAAGCCCTCAGAAGCGTCCTCTCAAGCACTCTGATACTCAGTTTGCCACCATTCCAACCATACAGCACACACACATGCACCAACAGAAGTAGGGGCTCATGCAGCCAAGTATCTCTTAATTCTCACCAACCAGCAATAACAAATCAGTATGCATGACTTTTCTGGAACTTTCAACACCAGATACCCTCTGAAGCGTCCTCTCAAGCACTCTTATACTCAGTATGCTACAATTCCAACCATACAACACACACACATGCACCAACAGAAATAGGGGCTCATGAAGCCAAGTATATCTCAATTCTCACCAACCAACAATAACAACTCAGTACACATGACTTTTCTGGAACTTTGAACACCATATAAGAGCTCTGAAGCGTCTTTTCAAGCGCTCTAATTCTCAGTTTGCCACCATATCAACCATACAACACCTGTAAGCCACACCCTCAAGTTACCCAAGGGGACATGTGGTAAAACAGCATACTTCATTACATTGAAACAGCATGCAGGTAGTTCCTGCAACATTTTACACATGATAAGGGCTCAAAAACGTCCTAGGAAACACCCAGCACATGACTTTCTACCACCAAACCCATGCAGGTCACACCATTCAAGCTACCAAAGAGGGCTTGCAGCTGCCAAGCATGTTTCATGCTTTTCCCAACCATCAAAATGAACTCAAGCTGCAGGCAAAGTCGGCATCATTTTTTATACAAGATAAGCACTCAGAAGCTTCAAGATTCCATCATTTTTATCTCTTATCTCATATCTTAGCATGACTCTCAAAGATTGAACTAAAAAATACAGTTATCTCTCAGCCTGGTTTACACGTTTTATCACCAGAATGATCTGTGTCATGTAACTGTACCTTCCTGTGCTTCAACAGTCCAGAGAGAGGCTCAGAACCGCACTCAGGGGAGCCCTGAGCATCCCCTGAGTAATTATTCTTCTATTTAAGGGGCCTCTTTTTCCCTATCCAAGTTTTCTAGCATGGCATCAGCCCCAGAGTATGGCATCAGCCCCAGAATTATGGCATCTGCCTGACCAGTTACTTACCTAGTACCCAGTTATAAGTGAACCAGAACCAAGTGAAAAGGAAATGAAGGATCAAACACGAAACTATCATTGACCATTTGACCCAAATCCTGGTGTTCTTGAAATAGGGTTCTTGAGAAAAGGCCTGTTCTTCAGCACCTTTTTTTAAGAGGGAAAACCCCTTATTTTTGATTAGTAAATTCATAAAAGAGGAAGAGCACAACAGAAGGACCAACCAAGCCTTTTTTCAGCCCAAGGCAAGCCCATCTTTGGGTCCTCCTACTAGTTAAACACCTTTTAGTCAACCCTTAAATCCTTTAATTGTAATTGTAAAAATAGTCAGAAAAAGTCGAAAATTCTTGATTATTAATTGGTGGAAGCTTGCCATTAATCCAATCCAACCTGGAACAGTCTTGCAGTTCCTGAAATTATCTATTAATAATTAATCTAGGTCTGATAAGAGACCTATGTTGAGTCTCAAAGAAACCAGCCACTAATTAAAATAATTATTGTGTAGTTTTATTATAGTTCAGAAGGTCAGGCAATTCAAAACCACCTTAGCTTACCTCTATCTATTCAAGAGTAGTAGTAAAATGAATTCCACTTCTAGTGACTTCCAGAAAGCTATTTGCTAAATAATCCCATTATCCCTTGGATTTCCTACAGCTTTCTTGTTTTGCTTTTTATAATTCATCTTCATTTTAATTTCTTTTCAAAGCCTTTTTCAGTATTTTCTTCTAAATATATATGTTTGATCTCAATCTCCTAACAAACAATTCAAACTCAAGACCGTGATCCAAGACCATAAACAATCTTGTTCAAACCAATCAACTTCAATCCATCAAGCTCCTGAACTTCTAACTGGTGAGATCAATCCACATTCAAGATTTTCTGAATACAAACCAACCTATGATTTTTATCTTCATGAGTCAGCTCCCTCCTCATGTTCTCTCTTAGCCTGCCCTCAACGCCATAGTGAATTCTGTCCTTTCATCCTCATCATAGTGTTGGTATTCTTGTTCAACTGTCTGTGGTTTTCTATTACTCTATTTGGTTTTTGACTCTCATTCATTGATGTCCTCTTTTAGTCTTGCTGGTTAAAATCAATATCTATCAATCAAAGTTACAGGAGCGACAGGTCATGGACTTTTGTTTGAGTTTTAGAGGTTTTAAGGGTTGTGAGCTTGCCTGATCATTGTTATTTGTGGTGTAGTTGGCGGTGCTTGAGTTGGTTTCTGGATGGTTCTGAGCTGGGGATGCAACACCAAGAATTCATTCTTGCTTTGAGGACACTGGGGATTGTGATTGCCTCTTTTTAATGCTGGGGGCGGCCTCTAATTGGTTGTCTCTTGTGTGAAAAACACTGTTGTTGCTCTGTCAATGTAAACTGGTTTCTTTACAAGTGTATCATTGCAAAAGGTACTAAGGTGTTCAATCAGGAATTCCACAGAAAAACTAGCTTGTGGTTCAAGGAATAGGTTATCCAAAAATACCAGGGTGTTTCTTGGTTATCTCCACCATGATTCTTCTGCAAATTGCCTCCTTTTTTTTCTGGAAACTGTAAAGAGTCAGATGCGTGGACCTCACTACGGTGGCAGGTTCATCAACCCCCCGCACCATCCCTGCGCACACCATCCCCGCGGGCTCACTGTCCCTGGGGGCACGCTCACTAGCCAAGACATTTACCGCACCCAAGACCCATGAATAAAACCCGCACAACTCAAGACAAAAACCAGCTGACAACTTGGAAGACTCTCAGCTTTTATTTTATTTTTCTATTTTCTTTTCTGGTTTTTATTTTCTTTTTCTTATCTCATATCATTGCAAAAGCAGAAAGCGTCAAACTCGGTCAAACCCTTCCTCAACATCTTTCTCAACGGTTGTCAAAGCTCTCAACTCAACGCTCATACAACAAGTCCATGAATCCTCTTCAATTGGTAAGATGATCTCTAACTGAAGATCATTTGGAAAGTAGCTTAAGCTTTTTTGGAATCTGTTTTACCTGTTCAGTCTTGTCAGGTGTTTTTTTGTATCCTCTCATATAGCCATCTCATATAGCCATAGGCTACTTGGGTAAAATTCTCATTGTGTTGGTTTCCTCATTCTTCTACGTTCTTATACGATCATTTCCTGGTTCTGTTTATCCTGATTCTCATTCATCTTTTCATCTTCATATTCTATAGCTTGCTGTTCAATCATCAATCAAAGTTATAGAAACCAATGGAGTTGACTTTTAGAAGACAAATCTCCACTTGTTCTAAGGATTTCTTGACGCTTTTCTTGAAGGTGGTTCTTGAAAATCTTTTGAGGACCGTACTTGTTGCATAAGAAGTTTCCTTGGTGCATGCCTCATCAATTCTTTTCCAGATCTTATAGGAATTTAGGCTGTTTTTGTTTTTGACTATTGCCACGTACACACCTTTGCTTTTTTTATGTATGAGAATCCAGGAAGCCTTGCTTGATTGCTTCTAAACCTTTCTGGAAGGTGAAGGACCAGGGTGAGCAAGTTTGATCTCCAAGAGATCTTTGTGTCTAAAAAAAATTGACATTTTTTTTCAGATAGGGAAGTTTTTTCCCCATTGCAACATTTGGATGCAAGAAATTTTGTCTTTTGATATTGAGTTGGTGGAGATGGTTTAGGTGCAGATTTTGAATTTTAATCTGAATTAATTCCTAGTTGCAAAAATGGTTTGGCTTAAAAGTAAGGTTGTAGTAGCAAAGAGTTCTGATGATTTTTAATTTCTCAATTGCATACGGTGATCAATTGGAAACAAGATTTTTTCAGTGATTTGGATGAAAATATATTATGATGGATGTGAGCTAAAACAATTATGGGTTGTATTTTCAATACAAAAAAACATGACATATAAAGGTTTATATTTGGGTGTTGGGCAATAAGATCAAAATACTCAAAGAGATTCATTTTGGGTTTTTTGCATGGTTGTGACCATGCAGGCTGTGTTTTTGAAACCAAAACTGGTGGATTAAGTGTTGTTATTGGGGACAGCCATCTTTTTTTGAATCACCATGGGCAGGACTGATTTGTTGCGCTGTGATGGTTGTTCCATACTGAGCTGCTTAGTTGCTTTTTTTCCCGGAGCAATTATCTTTGGTCAGTTTTAAGTACACATCATTGGCTAAACCTAGGGGATATTTTGTTTTTTTTTGATTACCAAAACAAATAATATGGGTTATTTTTCTAAAAATTTTGTTAAGTTTTGATCTCTGGCTCAACAGCAAAGAGGACCAAAGCACTGGTGAATACATTTTGACAAAAAAATGTTCTTGCCATAAAAATATGCAGTCCATTCTCAAAATTTTTATGTCCTGAATCTTAAGGTTTTCTTTCTGCCTGTTAATTTTGGCAGAAAAGATTTTTTTTGGCAAGAATTGAGCACTTATCAAAAAAAAACAGTAAATATAATTTCTTCGTAATTCTTAAAGATTGATCAAAGATTATTAGGCCAACTTAGATTGATGTCTCTCTCTACATACCTAGATATACATATATATATATAGACAGGTTTGGCTCAAAATTCTCAAGGACATTCATCATCATCACATTGATCAATTAAAAAAAGGCACAAAATTACTCAAAGCTAATGGATAATTGAGATTGATTGTACCAGAAACTGTAAACTGATAGATAAGAGGAAATGAATCAACAAAAAATTCATGATAGGACATGAAGCGTGTAAATACCAACATCAGGCTTTGAGGATCTTGACATCAGTGGACATGAGGATTAGAGACGCATTGAGAAAATAAAGTGAGATGAAACTGGAACACGGATCATGAATGAGGGATAGAGGACAGAGATGATGATGAAGATGGCAGAATGAAAGAAATAAGAGAAGAGAAAAAGAGTACGAGTCAATGGATGAGTGGATTGGTGAGTGAGTGAGTTGTCGTGGGTGTTGTCTGGTCGAGTTCTGAGATTGAGAGATCTGATGAAGATGGTCCTTTTGGTTGAGCAGGGGACTTGAGAGACGGAGACTACTCAGGCAATCTAGAATCGGAGTGTCTACATTCCCTTGATTTTGTCTCTGTGCACCCGCGGCAATTGTTCCTCTCTGTTGTAGGATACTTAACACTCCTCCATGCCCAATGAGATGACAGAGCTATTTAGTAGGATTAAAATTAGAAAAGAAACAAGATATTAGAGCTATACTTTGAGGAGAGGCGGATTTAGTCAATGAGTTGGCAATCATTGCCAAGGATTTCACTAGAGTCAGCTTTATGTTGTTGGCTTTGAGTTCCTCTCTCATCCCTTTTATTTTTAGATCAAGGTGTCTGGTCTTTGAGTTTGAACCAAACTTTCTTATTTTATCTTGTAAGCTGCTGTTGTCAATATTCATCTAGATAGTTGTGATGGATTGTGTGAATATGTTGTATAGGAGAGCCTTTATCCAGGTGGCTTTGTGGCATGATTCAACCAAGGAGTTGAGTTCTGCGTCTGTGGATGACCAGGTTATGTTTTGTTGTTTGCAGCTATTCCATGAGACAAGACTGCCAAATACAATACATAGGTATCCTGTTTGCGATTTACATGTTTTGGGATCATCTGCCCATGAAGAATCTGAGTAAACTTGCAGAGGATCAGATTCTGGTTGGCAGGTCAGTGTCAGGCAACGACTTCTGGTAGTCTTCAGATACTTCCACGTTTTCTTTAGTTCATTCCAATGAGGGAGTCCTGGCTTGAAATTGAATCTTGCTAGTCTTGATACTGCAAAGCTGATTTCTGGCCGCGTGTAGCATGCTATGTGGTTGAGCATCCCAATTTCCAATTGGTAGTTGATGTTTAGGGCCTGAAAGGCTTCATTTTCTTCATTGGTTGCCGGTTTGAGTTGCAAGTTCTGAGTGAGGGGTGTGGTTGTATCCCTAAAGTTGCATAGTCTGAGTTCTTCAAGCCCATGTTGGATGTGATTGGGCTCACTTAGTAGAATTCTATCCTCTTCCACCTGTATTCTAATACCTAATAGTGTATTGGGGTTCCTGCTTTCAGACCCATCGAACTTGCTGAGGAACTTCTGCTCAAAATCTTGTCCGTCTCCCACAAGGATTAAGTGATCCACGTGGAAGAAAAGTCTTGATTGGCTGTCCTCCAACAGGTAGAGACATGGATTGCATGCTGATTTTTGAAATCCAATCTCCTTGAACCATGCTGTGAGGGTCTTGTACCAGTTCTTGAAGGCTTGTTTCAAGCCGTACAGGAATTTCTTGAGTTTAAGGAAACAAGACTTGCGGTTGGAGCCTTTTGGAGTCCGGATTATCACTTCTTCTTCTATTCTTGAGTGTAGTAACACACTCTTGATGTCAAATTGACACACTTTTTGTTTTGATTTTAACACATATACCAGTAACATGCGAAGAGAGGAAGGTTTTCTGGTTGGAGCGAAGGTCTCAAAGTAGTCTAAGCCTTCTATTTGATTGAATCCTTGTACACATAGTCTAACCTTATACTTGATTGGATTGCCATGGCAGTTCTCTTTGAGCTTGTACGTCCAGACTGTCTGTAGAGGATTCTTTGGCTCCGGTCCTTCAAAGTCCTCCCAAACCTCTAGTGATTCTATTGAACCGAGTTCTGTGTCCATGGCCTTGATCTATCTTTCCCCTTCCTCACACATTGTAGCATCCTCGTAGCTTCTTGGCTTGTAGTAGTGAAAGTATCCATACCTCTGCGGAGGACGTAGAGATGAACAGTCTCGAAGGGCCCTTGTGGATTGCGTTGGTTCCGCAGTTTTTGTTTGAGAGGGTTGAAGTTGATGGTCTGATCCATCTTTCTGATGGCCTTCAGAC
Source organism: Puccinia polysora (assembly GCA_025617555.3). Taxonomy (NCBI): domain Eukaryota; kingdom Fungi; phylum Basidiomycota; class Pucciniomycetes; order Pucciniales; family Pucciniaceae; genus Puccinia; species Puccinia polysora. The sequence continues at coordinate 24,169,135 of CM062618.1, read as the reverse complement.
AAGTTTCTTGGCTGAGACTAGGGATTGCTGTCATCCAATGGTGCCGAATTGGAGTTTGAGATGTCCTTGAACTCTCCTGAGGATGATTCTTCAGCTGCATCTCTGTATTCTGTGTATGATGGCGTATTTGTGACAGGAGCAGGGTTAGGAGGCTGATTTGTGCTCACATTCTTGTTCACCTCTTTGTTTGTTTTCTCTGATATCTTGTCCTTGGAGAGAAGAAGATTTGAATTTTGAGGATTTGCCATCTTGAGAAACTTGACGTGCTTGGTGAGAATTACAGAATTGGATATAGTCAGGATTCTGTATGAACAAAGGAGAGGGTTGAAGCCTACAAGGATTCCTTCTGCCCCTTTATCCTTAAACTTTTGACCTTTTTCCCTCCTATAAAAGAGGTAGACGCACGGATTCCCAATGGGTTTCAAGAATCCTGGAGGCAGTTTGTATCCATGTATTCTTCCCCAGGGTGATTCATGGTGTCGGTCTATGTGGATTTGATTCAGCATGAGGGAACTCGCCTTAATCACCTTGTGCCATAAGTTTGCAGGAAGGTGGCCATCCTTAAGCATGGTTCTGGTGGATTTGATTAGGGTTCTGTTGGCCCGTTCTGCTCTTCTGTTGTGTTCTGGGTGGAAAGGTTCAGATATGATTTGACGTATTTGTTTACCGTTGTAGAACTGTTTGAGATTTTGATTGAGGAATTCAAAACATCTGTCTGAACATACTTTGGTTGGATAGTAGCCTCTTCTTCTATGTTATTTTTCTATCACATCTGTTGAGATCTCTGGCGTCTCACCTTTTGATCCCATTGGAAAGGCGCCAATGTAGCCCCTGGCGTTATCTACTAGGGTTAAGATGTAACTATGGTCACCCTTTGATTGCGGTTTGAGGGGTCCCATGAGGTCTAGGTGAATTCTTTTGAAGGCTTTGTTCACAGGTTGGGAGGTTTCTTTAAAGGATGCCTTTGTGATCTTCCCTTTGATGCAGTGGATGCATTCAAATCTCCTCTTAACTTCTGGTGGGATATGTTTATTTACTCCCTCAAGCCGGCTGATTTCTGTGTGTCCATGATTTTGGTCAATTTCCATCAAGTAATCCTTGTGAGAGTAGGCCAGGTTTGCGGATTTAGCTTGAGTTGAGAGAATTATGGGGTCTCTAGCGTATATAGATTGCTGATTACTTTTACCCCAAACAGTTGTCTTTTTTCCTTCAACACCTGAAACTTCCCTTTCTTGCCCTTCAATACACATCCTGTCTTGTTTAGTGATCCCGCGCTCAGTTGGTTTATGGTTAGACGGTACGTAGTATACATTTGATAGTTCCAGCGTAAAGTCCCCCCATATAAAGATGACTGTACCTTTTCCTTTAATTTCCAACTTGGCTCCTTTCTTTCCGGTCTTGATAGAGTCTTCTTTTCAGGGGGACATTTCCTTGAAATACCTGCTGTCATTGACCACGTGCAGTGATGCTCCACTGTCAAGTATGAATTTAGATTCAGGATCTCCGTGGTTGATCCACGTTGTGAGTAGTGCTAGGTAGTGTACTGAGGAGTTTGCCTTGGTTCTTCAAGCCTTCCATTTTGATTGGTCTTCTCTCCACCAGTCTTGGGCCAAGTCATGATGAAGGTGCCAAAAATTGTTGGCTGAGTGTAACTTATCTTGCTTGGGGTTGTGCCATCCCTCCGTGCATCTTTGTCTCTCTCCGCTGTGTGTGTTGATAGTCAATGATTTGGTGTTTGCCAGGGATATCTCTGATCTGTCATTTGGTCTGTCTTGAGAGCCTTGAGCTTTTGATTCATATTTAAGTTGCGTGAGGTGGTTGAGCACGTAGTCTACTGAGAGTTCCTTGTCCGTGTGCATGATTTGTCTCTTGAAATCCTTCATATTCTTGGGAAATTTGAAAATAGAATTAGGTAGGCCAAGATGTTGCTTGGGAGTGTGATTCCTACTTCCAACATTTTCTTGAGGCAGAATTTAATCTTTGTTATGAATTCTTCAATTTCATTTGGTTTGAATTTTATATAAAGGAAATCGTTAAATATTCTTTCCCTGTTTGATGCTTGGGATGATGCGTATTTCTCTATGATAGCCTTCCATAGTAGTTTAGCCGAGTTCTTGTTAGTTGGCGTTACAATGTTGTTGTGAGTAGATGGTTCTAGACGGGAGATAAGAAGAAGTTTGATCTAATTGTTCATGTCTCCATCTAGAGTTGAGACTTTGTTGTTTAAGGCCTTTGCGCATCCTCTTACGTCCAGTATAGCGTCCATCTTGTCTTTCCAGACGCCTTAGTTGTCCTCGCTTAGCCTTGGAATGGTATCCAGAGGGGTTTTCAGAATAGCTTGACGAAATCCTTTGGAGCCCGCCATTTTCCAGTTTCTTTGATTGAGTTGGTTGCAGATTTGGTAGAGCCTTCCCTTTGGCATTTAACCGTAATAGGTAATTGAGATTGATTGTACCAGAAACTGAAAACTGATAGATAAGAGGAAATTAATCAACAAAACATTCTTGATAGGAGATGAAGCGTGTAAATACCAAGATCAGGCTTTGAGGATCTTGAAATCAGTGGAAATGAGGATTAGAGACCCATTGAGAAAATACAGTGAGATGAAATGGGCACATGGATCATGAATGAGGGATAGAGGACGGAGATGATGATGAAGATGACAGAATGAAAGAAATAAGAGAAGAAAAAAGAGTACGAGTCAATGGATGAGTCGATTGGTGAGGGAGTGCGTCGTCGCGGGTGTTGTCTGGTCAAGTTCTGAAATTGAGAGATCTGATAAAGATGGTCCTTATGGTTGAGCGCGGGACTTGAGAGAGGGAGACTACTCAGGCACTCAAGAATTGGAGTGTGTAAATTCCCTTGGTTTTGTCTCTGTGCGCCCGCCGCAATTGTTCCTCTCTGTCGTAGGATACTTAAACAAAGCAAGTGGGATTCTGAGATATAAGGAAATGAGAAGTAAAAAAAGGAAACCACTAGGACTAAAAAAAATCACGCTAAGGATGAAAGATACTGCAACTTGTTACAGGGGGAGGAATCAATTGGGATCAAATTTATCCTCATTCTTTCTTCTCCCAAATTAAAATTCTTCTTTCTAATCCAAAAAATCAACTGAGCCTCAGCCCTAGCTTGATCCTGATTAATTATGGCAATTACCTTGAATGTTTATGCTTAAAATAATTTTTGAGGTCAACATCAAAGGTGAGGGGTGTAGTGTGAAGGCCTGCGTGGTATCCTGCTGGTTTTTGAAAAAAAAAAACAGAAAGGAAAACTGATACAGGTGACCTTTCACTTAAAAAATAGAGAAAACCATTTTTACCTTGCTAATGCTAGTTTTGTCCCAGGCTGTATGGCCATTTCAACATTTTGGATGGACATAAATGCGCAAAAAAAACTCTGGAAATTTTTTTTCAAACTTATAATAATTTTCAAAAGTTTACAGGGTGTCTTCAAATGAATCAATAAACTGTGTCTCTGAAAATTTTTTCATCACAATATAAGGGATAGATATTGTTTAATTTGATTTGAGATGTATTGAACTTATTTTTTTTTTGTTTCAAAATTTCTCTAAAAAATTGTGTGTTCATTTTTTTTGCTTCTGTTGAAAATGAAAATATGGTTCAAAATATTTTCTGGAAATGTTTTGATGATTTTATTTTCATTGGGAATCATTTTTTTTAAAATTTAATTGAATCATGATAACTTTTTCAAAACTGGAATATTACCAGAATCAAGTTTTCCAAATTTCTATTGGAATTGAATGGAAAAAAAATTGAAAAATAATTGTATTCAAGCAGATTGGTTTTTGATTTGTTATTTCAAAGTTACAAATTACCTCTTAGTGAGTTGTATTTGACTTGGGCTATTTTGGTCCTTATTTATGGTTCAATTAAATTTTGATTGACTCTTTATTATTTGATTTTCAGTGATAGGTTAAAACTTGTTGGGATTACTGTCTTCTCATCATCAATCCCCTCATTTTCTTGTCATGATCTCTATATTTCTTTTTCTTTCTTTCTCCTTTCTTTTTTACTATTTTTCTTTCTTCTCTCTGATCTCTTCCCTCCAAGTACTATATAGTCTCAGACTGATTGTTATATTTTCTGTCTCTATGTTACATACTCAAGACACCTCCCCACTTTGCCTGTTTTCCTTACCAGCACACATGCGTGTGTCTCACTTCCATCCTTCATTTGTCAAATGTCACAAGTGCTGCTGACATGCAAGCAGGGCTTGGCACAGAGGGGTCTCTACCCACAGTAGGCTTGGGGGCAAGGTTAATGAAGGAGGCTAACAGGAGCAGAGGAGGATTGGGTTGAATGGTGCTGAATGACACTTGCTGGGAAAGATCTCCTAGTAAGAAGTAGTAAACTGATTTCTTGGGGGAAGCATCAGGAAGAGGAAAGAGGAGGCTTATTAAATAGACAAGAGGTTGGAACTAAAACAGAGGTACAAGTGATTGGGGCTTAGAATACACACATGATGTCATGGGAACAGTCTAAGTAACAGAGAGGGCTGATCAGGTATGCTACTACATTAGGTTAGGCTGCTTCTACATTGGGACAAGGTTCCAGCTCTGAGCTGTCTAAGTTGGGAGAGTACAGTTGAGGATGTACAGTGTAAATGGGAGTCATGACACTATGTATTAAGTAGAGAGAGTATGTAATACAATCTGCAAGAGGATGTACATAAAGATTCACAAATGATAAACCACACATAGGAGGTATGGGTTAGACAGAGAGATAACCCAAAGAGGTATGGGTTAGACAGAGAGAAAACCCAAAGAGGTATGGGTTAGACAGAGAGGTAGAGTAGAGCCTGGGAGATTTATTATGTGCAAGCCTATGGAGTCTATCTGTGTATAGTATGAGGTTAGACTATATGTAGATATGTACTGCATGAGGATCCTGAGGTATATAGTTACTGGAGACATATTGATGTAAGTCTCCTGAGCCCTGAGGTTGAAGTTACTAAGAAAGTACATCAGGCCTGAGGGTTAGACTGAGGTTAGACTGAGTTTGGTGTCAGTATGACAGTACCCCCTGGTGAAGAAGAGGGCATCTCCTGATGACCATAAAAGGAGGGGTTGAAGAGGCCATCCAGGTTGTCCTTCAGCCATGTCTAACTTGAGTTTTCCTTCCCCTTACCCACAACCATCACCACCATCCACCCCATTACCACCTTTATCTCCTTACACAAGATCACCTACACCAACCTATCCAATGGAGAAGAACAACAATTATCATCCAGTCCAGCAATACTACCCAAGTTGTGATAGGTGCGTCAAGCTTGGAAGAATCTGCACCACCAGTATCAAGCACAATTCTGCCAAATGTGAAAGTTGTAGGAAGTATGGAAGAATTTTTGATATGGATAAGCAAGGCAGAAAGGCCTTGGGGCCAACCTTATGGGTCCTGGAAAAGACTCAACCTTTTGAAGTGAAAGAGGCTCCAGATGATGATGGCATGACCCTGGGTTACTCATCCAGACTTGATGAATTTTCAGGTAAGTGCTTCTGGATTTAGTATTGGAGGTGCTGGAGTGCTGATACAAGGTTTGCAACAGTTCGTTTGATGCAGGAGAGATTGAAGAAAACGCAAGAAAAGAGGGAGGCACTGCGTCAAACCGGTAATTTGGCCATAGATGGTACGTCAAGGCGTCCGCAGGAGGAGTGCGGTGAGGCATTTATACAATGGGGAACCCCTCACATAGATTTGGACGAGGAGGTGGTCAAGGTCCCCCCAAAAAGGGTACAAAACAAGGGTATTTTGGAATCTGTCGAACCCGTCGAAGGAAATTGTTGAAGCGTTGAAGGGGATTGTTGAAGCGTCAAAGGGATTTGTCAAAGCGTCAAAGGGGTTTGTCCAACCGTCGAAGCGTCAAAGAAAATTGTTGAAGCGTCAAAGCAACCCTTCAAAAATTCAAAGCAAACAGTTGAAGCATCAAAGCCAACCGTCAAAGTGTTGAACGTAGAAGCGTTGAAGCAAATCTTCAAAGGGTCAAAGCGGATTGTCAAAGTGGAGATGACGATGAAGATGCCAAAGGGAGTTTGGAGATGGAATTAAGTGATATGGATGAAGATAGAGGAACCACCAAAGAGATAGGTAAAGGAAAAGGAAGAGAGATCATCGTCAAAGAAGGGGGCAGATCAGATGACTCTTTGGAGTTAGAAGATTTGAGGAACAAGATGAAGGATTTGAAGGTGGTGGAAGACAGAAGGAATAGAAGGAAAGGAATCGAAAGAAGAGGTGAAACTGTGGTCTGTTTGGAGGAATTGGAAAGTGGGGAAAGGTTATTGGAGATGATGGAAGGAAGAAGATTCAGAGAAGATTCTGTTTTTAATGAGAATCAAGTTAATCATTCTTTGGAGATTTATAGTAGGAATTCTAGGACTTTAAATTCAAATTTTCAGGAAGATTTCAAGAAGGGTTGGGGTAGTGAGATAAGAAAAGAGAAGTATGGGTTTTTAGAAGCTAGAAAGAAAAAAGTTTTAGAGATAAAGAAAAGACTAGCTGATATTTTGGCTTTAGCTGGGCATACTTTTGAAGTAGGGACTACTATAAGGGGGCCAAATTCTTATCAAGTTGCCAAGTTAAAATTAGTAAATACTTGGATGTCTAGAGTAAAAGAGTTGGAAGAATTGATGTGTGAAGCTATCTAAAAATTTGTTTATATAAAGTTTGTTTCATTTTATTATTATTATTTTTTTTGTTATTATTTATATTTTCTTAGAGGGGATTAATTGATCTTTTCTTTTTTTTTTTAAGGTTGAAGAAAGGGAAAAAGGAGGAATAATCTTTATTTTTTTATCATGTTATTGATATAGATATATATATATATATATATTTGAAAAGGAGAGTAAGGTTTGTATTGTTTTTATTTTAAGGATGACTTTGGTTTTGAGGGATACAGTGTATGGAAGTCTTGAAGTAAAGTAGGGCGTTGGTAAGATTAGAGTGAGGTTCCCAAGTAGTGTGTTCCTTTTCATTCTGGAAGCCTTTCCATTCAACTAAGTAAAATAATTTCCCCCTCTTAAGTTTGGAATACAATATCTGAGACACTTCCCATTCTTCTTCACCATCAATATTGACTGGCTCAGTTGGTGGTTGGTGCCTAGAAGATAGTGAGTTGTCCTGATATGGCTTGAGTAAGGAGGAGTGGAATACAGGGTGAATGGTAGACCATTGTTGAGGGAGTTGAAGCTTGAATGAACTTTTTCCAATCTGTTCTGTAATCAAAAAGGGACCTAACTATCTCTCTGAGAGTTTATGAGTTGGAAGATTAGTTTTTATATTTTTAGAAGGGAGCCAAACTTTGTTTCCAACAGCAAATGAGGCAGGAAAGTCACTTCTTTTTAGGTCAGAATATCTTTTGTAGGCTTTTATTGCCTTTTCTGGTTCAATACCCAATAACTTTTGATTCTGGTGAATCTGGGTTATGTAGTGGCTGGCAGGTTGATCATCTACTACATGGAGACTGTCAAAGTTGGGATGTTGTCCATAGATGGTGAAAAAAGGAGATTGCTTAGTAGAAGTGTGAGTGGAATTATTGTAAGCAAATTCAGCAAGGGGGATCCAGGTATCCCAGTTGTCTTGGTGATAACTGACATACATCCTAAGAAATTGTTCAAGGATCTGATTTACTCGTTCTGTCTGTCCATCTGTTTCAGGGTGATAAGCTGTGGAAAGATTTCTTTTTATCTGAAATTTTTCACATACAATTTTCCAGAAGGAAGAAACAAATAAAGATCCTCTGTCACTGACAATGTCAGTTGGGAGGCCATGTTTAGAAAAAACATGAGAAATTATTAGATTAGCCAACTCCACAGAGGAGATATCAGTTCTGGTTTTAATAAAGAGTGACATTTTTGAAAAACAATTAACTACCACAAGGATTGAGTCAAACCCATTGGATAGTTGTAGTTGTGAGATGAAGTCCATAGAGAGTGAAGTCCAGGGAGAATCTGGAATTGGTAAGGGTTGGAGGAGTCCAAACTTTTTGTGGTGACTGGCTTTTTTTCTGCTGCCAAGGTAACAAGAAGAAACATAATCTTTGATTAAGGAAGTCCTATTTTCCCAATGGAAATCTCTTTTGACTAGGTCTGCTGTTTTGTCTTGTCCAGGGTGGCCAGAGAGGGGAGAGTCATGTCTTTGTCGAAGTATTTCAAGTTGGATTTGTTCATCCTCCTTGGGGATTGCTATTCTGTTTTGGAAAATAAGGAGTCCAGTGTCTGGGTCTAGAAGGTAACTCTTTACTTGTTACTTTTTAGGTAGTTTCTGAATAATCTGCTGGGTTGATTTATTGGAGATCTGGGACTGAATTAAGGTTTCCAATTGTTTGTCAACCTGTTTTGCAGAGATAAAGAAAATTCTAGAAGGTTCAAAGTCAGTCTGTTTCAAGAGTTCTTTGACATTTGCTGGATTATTTTCTGCATAGGGCATCCCCCCCTTGGGATAAACGTTGTTTTGAAGTGACAAGACATCAGGCCCTATTGATTACTTTCCAGGTCTATAGACTATAGTGAAGTCAAATTCAGACAGAAACTCAGCCCAACGGGCTTGGCAACAAGTCAAGACTTTGGAGGTCATGAAATATTTAAGAGACAAGTGATCAGTGAGAACTTCAAAGGGAGAAGAAAGACTGAGGAGGTAAGCTCTCCAGATCTTCATGGCCCATACAATGGCCAGGAGTTCCTCATGGTGGATTTCATATTTCAGTTCAACACTACCCAATTTTCTGCTGCCAAAAGTGATTGGGTGTTTTGATCCATCAAGAGAGACTTGGGTGAGGACAGCCCCTAGGGCATAGTCACTGGCATCAGTCTCCAAAAAGCTTTGTAAGGAAAAATCAAAATGCCTGAGTACAGGAGCTTTATTAAAGGCTACCTTGAGGTCCTCAAACTGCTGCAGAGCCCCTGGGGACAAAGGAAAGATGGGGTCTGCTCCAGTTCGAGCTGGGAGGAGGTGCACCTTTCTGGAATAGTTAATGATAAACCTGCAATAAAAATTAGAAAAACCCAAAAACTGTTGCAAGGCCTTTTTGTTTGTTGGTGGTGGCCAGTCCAAGATCTTCTGGACCTTGGAGTTGTCCATTTCAATTCCACTTCTGGAAATGACATATCCTAGATAGTCCACTGAGGAGGCATGAAATTCACACTTAGAAGCTTTTGCATATAAGTTGTTCTTCCGAAGTCTGTTCAAGACTTCACACACATGAGCTGTATGTTCTGTTAAGTTTTTGGAAAAATAAGGATTTCATCAAGGTATACCACCACACAGATGGTCAGAAAGTCTGGAAAAATGTAATTAACAAGACATTGAAAAGAGGCAGGGGCGTTGGTGAGTCCAAAAGGCATTACCAAATATTCAAAACTCCCAAACTGAGTTCTGAATGCTGTAAGATGTTCATCCCCTTCCTTAATTTAAAGGAGATTATAAGCACCCCCAAGGTCAATTTTGGAAACAATGGTAGAACCAGAAAAGACCGTTAATAAGTGAGTCATGGGAGGAATGGGATACCAGTTCCTTTGAGTCACAGCGTTGAGTTTGCAATAGTCAACACACAATTGCAAACCACCATCCTTTTTTCTTACAAAGAGGAAAGATGCTCCAGTGCTGGAAGTGCTGGGGCAAATGAAACCTTTCTCTATATTTTCCGCTATATAGCCTTTTAGGGCCTCCTTCTCATGGTGACTAAGGGTAGATATGCCCAACTGGAGGCATAGGGCATTCCAGTTTGATATGATGGTCGTAAGCGCAATGAGGAGGGAGTTTATCAGCTTTGAACTTGGAAAAAACATTTAAAAAGGTATGATAAGCATCAGGAACTCTCTCCATCACAGTTTCAATTTCATCAGTTTCCTCATCTTCATCCAAACCTTCTGCAGTAGCCTGCTTTGTGTCAGAGTCAGAAGTGGAAATAATCATATGCAAAACTTGAACGGATAGATCATTCTCCATATCCTCCAAGAATTTCAGAGAATGTCCAAAGAATATCCTGTTCACAGAAGTAGTTGTTGAACTCAAAGGGAAGTGTTGTTAGTGCATAGATTCTGAAAAGGGGACAGGAGCAGTGACCTGCAGGTTCACTGGCGGAAAGGAAGTAGTGGCCAACAAGAGTTCAACAGAAGAGGAATGATCCAAAGTTGGTTGGTGTCTTAGGGTGATCAATCCCAGTTGCCAATTTACCTCTGGGTTCCAGAAATGGAGGAAGTCAATACCTAGAATAATGTCTTCTTTGGGGGGAGTATCAAAAACCAAGAAATCCCATTCTAAGTTGGGAAAAGAGGGCAAAGAGAAATTGAAGGAAACCTTAGGGGTGATTTCCGGGAAGGTGAGTCAGAAGGACTGAAGTTAAATAAGAAGATAGGAATGGTCAGGGGTTTGAGTGATAGAGAAAACTTTAAAACCATAGATTTTGAAATAACAGATTGAGTTGCTCCAGAGTCAACAAGTACACTGTAAGCCTGGTTATTGGACAAGAAAACAAAATGTAAGTCTTTGGAAGGAGGGTTAGAGTCTTTTCTTTCCAAAGTTTGTACTCAAATATTGGGAGGGTGATGGTCAAGGAGTACCACATTCCCATCACCTAGTCTTATCCCTGTTTTGGCTACATAGGATTGGTTTTCTGGCCAGGCTTAAAATCTTGACGTTTCCTGCAGAGGCTAATTTTGTGAGTTCCTCCACAGTAGTTACACAAATCCTCTCTTTCTTGCCTAGCTTTTTCTTCAGCCTTGAGGTTTCCATACTCTCCTACGTTGGGATTGGGGACATAGGTTGGAATAGAATTAGTAGGGGTTGGCCTGGTCTTCCCCTTAAACCTACCTGGTTGGCTGGTCTGTTGAGATTTCTGAGGATCTGGAAGACTGGGTCCAGGTCTTGAGGTCTGAGGGAGAGTGAAGGACTTCTCCCGGATCCTTTCATGTAAACGAGTGTCATACTTAAGAACAATATCCATTAGGTCTTGCAAGGTTTCTTGAGGTCCATCATAACCAGCTAGTTGTTCCAGTAATCTGGCTGGGAGACCCTGTCTAAAATGAAAGAAAAAGGCTTTATCACCCCACTCAGAGACCTTGGTCATAAGTGTTCTGAATTCAGTGATATAGTTAGTAGCATAACCACTGTCTTTCATCTTAAGGAGGGTTAACTCCTTCTCAGCACGCTGGATTCCTAGACAATCCCCAAAAAGGGTATGAAGCTGTTGAGTGAATAGAAGCCAGGAGTTAAGTATGAAGTCTGGCTCATGATTACCAATGTGAGCAAGATAGGGTTGGATCCATTGACTGGCATTTCCTGAAAGGTAAGAGACTGTAAAAAATACTTTCTTTCTTTCATTAGCAAAAACTCTCTCATCATTTGCAAAAATGAGTTCACAAGCTTGAAGGAAAGGTCTAAGCTTGGTTGGGTTAGTTCAATCAAATTTATCTGGGGCATTGATAGATGGAGATTTAAAGTTAGCAGAGGGTCCATGGTCAGCAGGTTTAGAAAGATGAGTCATTGCAGTGGTCATTTGCTGAATAATGGCCAGCAGGGCAGGGTCAGTTGAAGGATCCTGAGTGGTGGAAAGAAGGTTGGTGTGTGGGGAAGGTGAAGGGACTGCTGTTGCATTAGAAGTTTGACTAGGATTACCCTCTGTGGATGTTGAAACCAGGCCACTAAAGATTCTGGAATCAAATCCTGAGTCTTCATCCTCTTTATCTTCCTCACCTTCTCCTGGGATTGGGACCATGCTTGTATCATAGGCAGGAGAGTCCAAACTATGGTAACCTGGGCTTGGAAACTGACCTGTGACCCTGTGGAGGCTAGCATTGTCAGAAGAAGGAATAGTAGAAAGGGATACTTGGGGAATAGGTTCCAATAAACCTGTATCCATAGGAGTGGAAGTGATAGCCACTGGTGCAGCCAGGTTAGAAAAAGTCCTACCTGTTCCACGAGATCTAGGGGTAGAATTGGTCAGTAGGTTCAGTGGTACCTCTCCCCCTAGAGCTGCGGGTGACTTCTGGGCTAGAAATGTGAGAAAAAAGAGCACGTCGTGGGGGCATTCTTACTTCTAAGAATAATTAGTTACCCAAAAGTTGTTCTTCACCTTGGAGCAAGAATAAAATGATTAAAAAGGGATTTTTCCTTCCTCTGATTACCTTGATGGGACAGTCAAATACTGGTTATTATACCTTGTCTAAGTGTCAAAGTGTCAAATTGTCAAAGCGTCGAAGTATCAAAGTGTTGAAGTGTTGAAGTGTTGAAGCGTCAAAGCATCAAAGTGTCAAAGAGTCAAAGTGATACTTAAAGGACGGAGAGCTGGGTCCTTTGAGTAGGTTTGACAGTAAGGTAAGGGAAGCAATGAAAATGGCCACAAATCAGATAGCCAAGCTCAAGGTTGTGACAGAAATAAAGCAAACAAAAATTGCCACAAATCAATAGCAAGATTTGATGCTTTCTAAAAGGATAGGGAGTGTGTTTGGTGAAGAAGGGGTTATTGGGAAAGAAATCAGTTTAATGTCACAAGGGCTGCTGACGTGCAAGCAGGGCTTGGCACAGAAGGGTCTCTACCCACAGTAGGCTTGGGGGCAAGGTTACTGAAGGAGGATAACAGGAGCAGAGGAGGATTGGGTTAGACAGAGAGATAATCCAAAGAGGTATGGGTTAGACAGAGAGGTAACCCAGAGAGGTATGGGTTAGACAGAGAGGTAGAGTAGAGCCTGGCAGATTAAGTATGTGCAAGCCTATGGAGTCTATCTGTGTATAGTATGAGGTTAGACTATATGTAGATATGTACTGCATGAGGATCCTGAGGTATATAGTTACTGGAGACATATTGATGTAAGTCTCCTGAGCCCTGAGGTTGAAGTTCCTAAGAAAGTAGATCAGGCCTGAGGGTTAGGCTGAGGTTAGACTGAGTTTGGTGTCAGTATGAAATCAACTAACCATTTCACACTTACTGTAACATTGGTATCATCATGTCCACCCAAGGACATAGCTCACGAATTATAGAAGGATTTTCTCTCCTCATCCTTCTACTTGCCTCTCCACTCTGAATTTCCTCAGCTGAGTATTGTCTTTTGAACTCTTTCAATTGCCCGCTCATTCCAATCATTTTTCAGGCTTTTTAAATTGATGTTGATGTACTTAGCATGCAAATTAAAACCACACTTCTTGACTTTATCATTTAGAACTTTGCTTTCAATTAAATATACTGACATTAGAAACTGAGTTCTCCAGATTTTGAAGATAAGATGATGTATTCATTGGCCCTCAAGAAGGCATGCAGATAAAGCATTGCATTCAGATTTGGTCAACAAGTAAGCTATGCTCCGCCGGTGTTGGCTGGTCCAGTAGATTGGTGTGATTGTTCTGTCTGAAAATCATCCTTCTACTTTCCTCTCCACTCTGAATTTCCTCAGACCAACACAACTGAATTATTGTTTGAGATAAAACCCAAGGTTCAGCCAGGCAAATTCCAGCATGTCCCTCCATTTTTCCCTTGTTTTCATAGGATTTGAATTCTTTTTATACTGGAACCTTGATTATAAATGCTGTAGTTTAGGTTTGGTCTACTAAAACAATTCCCCGTTTAACCCTCTTTGTAGATGAAGCAGAAAATATTTGTTAAACCCATCATAAAAAAATCTCCATTAGTTGGATGGTAAACTGCAATGTAAAACTCCAGGGCCTGTGCCTCCCAAACTTCTGGAGTGTTTTCTTGCTTTTCTTATCCAGTGTTAAAAGAATCATCACAAATACCTATGCAAAATCCAAATTCCCTCCCAGTATTCCCTAAACTTCCTGCAGTTATCCTGAAAGTGCTATAGGAATATACTCAACACCTTCCTTAGAAAATTCCTTTGTGTAAAACAGAAAAACTTTAGTTAAGACACCCATCTAGTCATTTGAGGATTTTTAAAAGCTAGAGATTCAATGATTTTTTCCCAAGATTTTGCATTCAGTATCATCATAAACTCCAGAAACTTTAACACATAGTCAAGATGTTTAAATATCTTTATCACCCTGCAGGAATCAATCTTTGATTGGGGATAATGCAAAGCCACCTGCCAGAAGTTAAAAAAATTCATAGGGAACCATTCTTTTATTTCCTTATCCCTTCTGGTTCACTATTCTCCCTTAAAAAAAATTTTTGGAATCCACCACTAGCCAAATCTTTTCCTTAGAATATTACAATATTTTCAGCACCACCTGCTTTCCCACAATCTCCTTCAAATTTTTTAACACCCAGTTTTCCCCTTCCTACAAAACCCACTTTACCAACTTTTCTTCAATCTGATGAATCAGAATGTATTTTCTTAATGAACCTCTCAATAATAATCTGGAAAAAGCCACACAAGCCACAACTTTTGAGATGCAGGATGTTTTATGCAGCACTTGAAAATTGACAAACTTGTTAACCTTGGTTTCCAAGATATTTATCCCCCCCAAAATAAAATTTGTGCAAACATTTATAGTGTTGGAATGCACACTGCTAATTGCTTTTATGAAATGAAATAATAGTTGATAAACCTGGACCAGGCTTTTTGTATTCCAATGGTCAGTTGTTTATGCACAAAACACCCAGTAGAGAATAATAAAAATGAAACAGAATGAGAACAAACACAATAGGCTTTTCTACAGGATAGATTATGGCCTTGAGCAGACTAAGTAGATTATTTAAGACACTGTCACACAATAGATAAATCCTACCATAATGGCTAGTTTACAAGAAGTAAATTAGTTCCTGAGGTTGACAAGCTACTTCAAAGCTGTGGTGGAAGGTGATCAGAATAACAATTTTGTGGATTCAAGCCATTTATCAATCCTACCAAGTCAAGCCAAGGGTGCTATTTTGTAATGTACTGTCCATCAGGTTGGTTTGTCTTAATTGACTGCGGAGTATGAAGAAAGTGCAACAAAAATTAATACAAAAGAAAACAGATAACAAAAGGAAATAAAAAGAAGTTCACAAGGACAGCTAGCTAAGTAGGTGAAAGGCGCAAGTGACAGGCTTCTATATCTTCTCAGCCCATGCACAATTTGAGAAATAGTCAGAAAAAAATATCAATCCGCCCGCTCAACTCAAAATCAGGAAGAATTTTTGGATCCAATTTATTTGATATTCTTTCCACTTCTGTGGTTCTTGCAGCCTTGGAAAGGGAGTATGCCAGCATGTCCAGAAAAGCAATGAGTTTAATATCAATTCCCCGCTCATTCCAATCATTTTTCAGGCTTTTTAAATTCATTTAGAACTTTGCTTTCAATTAAATATACTGGCATTATAAACTGAGTTCTCCAGATTTTGCACATAGGATGATGTATTCATTGGCCCTCAAGATGGGATGCAGATAAAGCATTGCATTCAGATTTGGTCAACAAGTAAGCTATGCTCCGCCGGTGTTGGCTGGTCCAGTAGATTGGTGACCCTTTGAAGAGAAAGATGAAGCCAGTTTACAATAATCTGGTGAGTGGATGATCTCCGCAGGTAGCATTGCTGTAAGAAACCACTTGCATAGCTGTAGTCTTTGATCCAAAAACTAGTTTATGGTAAGTTGTTTTTAAAAGGTAACTCCATGCATTTTCTACTTCTTTCCAATGTTAGATACCCAGTTCTTCCAAGAATTGGGCAAGATTAGAGACTTCAAAGCTGATTTCTGGCCAAGCCAAGGCGGCAATGAAGTTCAACTGACCAATTGGAGATCAATAACTTTTTCCAAGTTTCTTAAAATATTCATTTTCCAACTCAGAGGGGGGTTTGAGGTGCAAGCCTGAAGTGCATGGATTGTTCAAGGGTTTGGTGTCAAGTAGTTCCATGTCTTCCAGTACCTTTTTGATATGATTTGGAAAAGAAATAGAAATGAAGTTCTTCCCTTTTTCAACTTTCCTCCCAAGAAGAGTGTCTACTTCATGGGCCAAGGAGTCTTTAAAGCGGTTCAAGAATGTTTCCTTGAACTCATCAGCATTGACAAACACAAATAAATAATCAAAGCGGAAGAAAAGAGACGTGAAATTGTCACTATGGAGATAGAGACAAGGATTTCTGTCACTGTTTTGTACCAGTTGAGGGGTGCCTGCTTGAGGCCGTTGTGGAAACATGAGGGGTGATACCCCCAAAGTTGTCCTCAAGTTCCAGAAGTTATTGGTCTAAGCGTCTGTAAGGAGATTGGATGTGATTAGTTTAAGAATAGAGAGAGTCATGATAAGATAAATTCCTTCCCTCCAATCCTTATTATACCACTTCCTGGCGGTCTGGTCATATGAACTATATGATATGTATGGTAATCCAATAGCCTCCCCCCCAACCCAGAGTTGAGAGTGAGGTATTTTTGAGTCCTCCCCCTCAAACCTAACCTAGGTAAAACCAAAAGCATCAAGATAGATGAAAACATAACCCCAAGTACGAACCCTAGCTCCACCCTAACCCTACCCCGTACCACCCATCCTGTCAGAAACCCTCCCCTTTGATATCACATATGTCTGGTTTGTCCTTCTCATGGCACATCCCTCTGATGCGTCATACTTGGAGCCCCCCGTTTTTATCTTTTCCCGCACACCCGTGGATCCCGCAATCCTTGAGTCATCCCGCACTTATGCCCGCGCAAACCTCCCCGGCGTGTATAACCCCCAATTGCCCCGCCCTTTCCTTCCCGACTAGCCCCCTGCAAGCTTGGTTGGGCCGGCTCCATCACTTGGTCTGCGTTCCATGGGCAGGTTGCGGCCCGGCGCCCCCCCAGAGTAGGCCCGACCCGCACCTGGTGCCGAGCCCTGCAATCCCTGCTGCTGAGCCCTCAACCGCTGCTGCTGAGCCTGCAGCGGGCACTGCTGAGACCGCGCGCACCCCAAATGATGAGCCCAACCTACCCAACTGCTGAGTGCGCAGCCTGCAACGCAGCTCCCAATCCAAGGTTATAACTACAACACCACATTGCCCCCCAAGTTGAGTTCCGTCCCCAGAGGTCCTTCCATCACTACCTCAACCCTACTGCGCTACCAGACCACCCCCCCCTTACTGCTCCCAGTCCACCCTTTTTTGGTGTTTTCCTTCCCTTTGTACCGCGCTTCCCTTGTTGAGAGAAATACACATCTTCTGCGCCCACATAATTTCCCAGGATGTTGTCCTGCGGACAGATCCCCGCGTCCCAAGTGAGTTTGAGATTGAGATTGAAATCGGCACCCACGTCCTGGTGAGAATGAGAGTTAGATTGAGATCCGCGCCCGCATCCTGGTGAGAATGAGAATGAGATTGAGATCCCCGCCAGTGTCCAGGTGAGAATGAGAGTGAGATTGAGATCCAGGCTGTAGAGACTCCTGTGAGATTATATAAAAAGTAGCAAATAGCTTTCCAGCAGTCCTTGAAGGGGAATTTAGTATTACTTCTACTCCTTTGGAGTATTAGTATATACTAAGAGTGGTTTTGAATTGCCTGCCCTTCTAGTACTATAGTAAGTCTGCATAATAATTTATTTAAATTAATGGCTGGTTTCTTTGAGACTTAATATAGGTCTCAGATCAGACCTAGATTAATTATTTACTGTGATATTGGTATGATTTGTTGAATAATAGACCAGATGTATTGGACTTTTGGTTAATTTATTGATCAGATATGTTTGTTCTTAACCAATACCCCAATATTAAAGGTTTCAAGGGTTTATCAAAGGGCTGGTTCAGGAGAGGACCCAAGGATGGTTTTACCCACAGGGGGCTGGGTAGAGGAAGGGTTGGTAGGTTCTTTTTGCTGTGCTCTCTTGCTTTTGAAGGGTTATTTACTAACTAATGGGTGGGGTTTCTTTAATAGGGTGATGAAAATTTAGGTAACAGAATAACCCTTATTCAAGCACCTGATGGGTGGTTTAATTGGTTAAAGATGGGTAATAACTTGGTTTCTGATTTCTTGTTTTCCTTTATAACTGATTCACTACTAATATTTATCTGGGTAGGAACCACAGATGGATGGGCCAAGAAGGCCTGATAGGGTGGATGGGGATAGCTAATGGCCAGATGGCATACTGAGATGGGTGATGATACAACTTGGATAGGGCAGAGAGTCCCTCCTTAAATAGAAAATCCTTCCCCCAGGGGTGCTCAAGGCTGCCCCCAAGTGTTCTCCCTGTTCTGGTGAGGAACAGTGAGCTACAATTGCATGAGACATTTAAGCTGGTTGAAAAAGGCTTTTACAGTTACATGAGGCATTTCCGCTGGTTGGGAAAAGCTGGTACAGGGGTTTCATGCATGCACAGCGCTGCATAAACTGCTGTGAAGTGCAGATACAATGTATTCCTGTGCAATACTGATGGTTGGTCTGGTGCTACTTGATTCTACCTACATGTGCTGCTGTTCATTCACTGGTGATTTGTTAGGTGCTGCATGGTCTTGAATTCCTGCATATATTGCTGGGTAGTTCTGGGGGTTGTTGTTAATGGTGGTTTGCTGGGTATCACATGCTTCTGACTACATAAATTAATTTGTGGTGCTGTGGTGGGTTGATACTGCATGGTTCTGACTGCCTGCATATATTGCTGGGTTGGTCTGTGGTACTTGTACTGGTAGTCTGTTTGGCATCACATGCTACTGGCTGAATAAATTCCTGTGTGTTCCTGAGGTTGTTTGATACTGCATGGCTCTGGTTGAGCCTGGTTCCACTTCCTCCTGCATATATTGCTCCTGTATACTGTTGAATATTTGCTCTTCTTTTTCCTTTTTCATCTTTTCTTTTTCCTTAGTTTCTGCTCTTTTATTCCTAGATTCTTTTCTTTTATGTTTGATGATTCATGTTTCTTTTTCTTTATTTTCTTTAAGCTCTCTTGAGCTCTATTTTCTTTCACAAGCTGTCACTGCACTCAAACGCGCGCTCCTAGCTCTTAACCTAACTGCCTACCCTCACGCGCGCGCTGTTGTCTTCCCAACTCAACTAAAATCCAACACCTGGAAGGGTGAACTTCTCGCTCAACAAACTGAATCAAACTCAACGCAACTCTACCAAATTTGACCAATTCCCAACCTCGATACACCTCAAATCACAACAATCAATCACAACCAATCTCTTGGTCTCTTCTAATTTATCCTATCTTTTCTCGGCTCTTTAGTTTTCTTTTCTTATCCTTTCCTAATTCTTATTTGCAATCTCTACCACCTCAAACCTCACTCCTGGATTTCTTCAATCTCAAGTATGTCTGGCTTGGCTGGTCTTTTCCACGCTCTAAATCTCTTGATCTAACTCGCAGTCTTCTTTCTAATCAGACCACTCACTCCTCTATCAACGACTTCATCAACTGCTCTTCTCTCAATAATTCCTTTTCTCTATTTCTAGAGTTAATCCGCTTGATGTTGGTTTTATGCGCGCCTTCTTCTTTCCTTTCTTTCCTCTTCTCTTTTTGTTGCTCTTTTACTGATACTTGGTTCCATGCAGCCCTATTTCAATTACCATTTCTTAAATTTAAACTCAGAAATTTATCATATACTTCTGCACAGCCTTCTGTATGTATGTTTGATTATTTTGTTTGGTCCTGGTTGAGACTGGTTCCACTTCCTCCTGCCTGAACTGTTCCTGTACACTTCTGAACAGCCTCCTGTATGTATATTTGCTTCCTTTCTGGGTGAGGTGAAAGGAGCTGAAGTAGCTGTACTGCCTCCTTTATCTATATTGCTGTATTCTGGTTGGGGTGACAGGGTTGGTGTATGGTCCTGGTATTGAGGGTAACCTGTTACTGGAATGTATTTGAGAGTTTACAAGGTATGTCTTGTGTCCTCTACAGAGATGTGACACCTGGTTGGGTATGAGTTTGCCACAGTTGGAGGTTTGTTGGACTGTATCTTCTAATCCATGAGAGATAGTGGGGTACTTTGGCTGAGTGACTATGGGTTATTTGTGATTTAGAATGTAATTCTGAGGTTAATTTGAGGGATTGAGCTATTTTTACACTAGAAAAGTGAGTCTGATGGCAATAGGACAGGTTTGGACTACCACAGCGCCCGCGTCCTGAGCCAACAAAGTTTGCCGGAAGGTACCTGGACTGCCCGAGCCAAAGTGCCACACCATTCCCCGGAAGGTGCGAAGAGAAGAGAAAGAAAAGAACCAAACCCAAAAAGGAAAACAAAACCAAAAAAGAATTTTTTTTTTCTGCATCACCCAAACACAGAGATTGTCCTTGCGTTTACGGACCCTGATTGCGCTGCGCCGCGTCCCATCCTGCGCTAGCTTCCCCCCCAACTTGTCTGCTGTCCTCAGCTGACAGTCTCAACCAATCCCACAAAGGTCACATCCACTGGCCCATTATACAAACTTCTGTCCCAACGTGCCTTCTGCCGCTAAAGCCCTTAAAACCCCTAATTTCTTACTCCAAGTCATCTCATTTGCCCCCAATCCTTCCCCATTCTGCACCTGAAGCCCCGTCACAAGTGTCATTTGCACCAACGCCAAAACCTCTGCTAGCCATGATGGCAATGGCCCGGTCCTCAGTCAATCCATCGCGCACTCCCCACACCCTTCATCCTTCCATTCCACGTTCATCCTCCTCACCACCACCACGTCCTTCTGTCCCGCATGCATTCTCCCCGCCATCAAAGAGGCCCAGCCCTGCTTACAATCCTCTGGCAATTGGCCCATTCCCACTGCCGCCACTCCTTCCCTCTCTGCAAGACCCATCCGCCGTTCATTGGTTCCCAAACCGCACAGAGTATCTGCTCCCTGTTCCTTTTTTGTCGCTTGCTTCCTATCAGAAGGCTGAACCAGTTTGGCTGAGACCTGCTTCCCCAACAAGCAAGGAGTATCCGCTCCGCGTTCTTTTGTCCTTGCTTGCTTCCTATCAGCAGGCTGAACCAGTTTCACCAAGACCGGCTTCCCCAACACGCAAGGAGTATCTTCTGCCCGTTCCTTTGTCCTTGCTTGCTTCCTATCAGCAGGCTGAACCAGTTCCACAGAGACCCGCTTCCCCAACACGCACCCTGCCTCCGCAGAGGAAGCCGGTCCTGCATTTGAATCTGTTGTCCGACCCTTGTGTCCCAGCCGCCAAAAATCTTTGTTGTCCCCATACGTGCGCACCCAGGGCGCGGACGCGCTAGGACCCTGAATACTCTCCAGATAGGCCTCAAGGCCCCTTGCCACCTCTGCAAGTTTGTTGGCCCAAGGGATGGTCGCCAGTGATGGGGCCGGAATGAACACTGCCCTGTCATACGGCTCTGCATAATCCAATTCTGCTTGTAACCAGACCCCGCCGCACATGCCTGCTTCGTAGTCCAATTCCGCAGACGGCTTGAAATTGCCTTCCCAAAAACAAGAGTCGCGCCTCCCCCATCTCATGTCCCCCTTCAGTGTTTTCCAATCCATGTTCTGGTAGCCTCTCATCTCTTCTACGTCACGATGCTCTTCTGCATCCTCAATGAACAGGACAACATGGCGCGCCTTCTCAAAATCCAATGCGCCTTCAGATTCTGCAATTGTTTCATACCGTGAGATGAATCTCTCCGCATCCGTGGTGTTGAATAAAATATGAGGGTAATCCTTTGGTCTGGTGCGGAGGGGGTGGGAGAAGGAGGAAGAAAGAGGGGCAACTGCTGCTAGCATCCTTAAGTACCTTCAAGAGTCTTTGACAAAAGATTTTTCCCGGCCAGACCCCCATATGTGGAAACAAGAGGGGTGATACACCCAAAGCTGTCCTCAAGTTCCAGAAGTTATTGGTTTAAGCGTCTGTAAGGAGATTGGAGGCAATGAGTTTAAGAATAGATAGAGTGATGATAAGATAAATTCCTTCCCTCCAATCCTTCTTATACCATTTCCTGGTGGTCTGGTAATATCAACTATATGATATGTATGGTAATCCAAAAGCCTCCCCCCCAACCTGGAGTTGAGAGTGAGGTATTTTTGAGTCCTCCCTCTCAACCCTAACCTAGGTACAACCAAAAGCCCCAAGATAGATGAATACATAACCCCAAGTACAGAACCCTACCTCCACCCTAACCCTACCCCGTACCACCCACCCCGTCCAAAACCCTCCCCTTTGATATCACGTATGTCCGGTTTGTCCTTCTCATGGCGCAGCCCTCCGCTGTGTCCTACTCAGAGCCCCCCAAGTTTATCCGTCCGCGTGCGCCTGCAAATCCCGTGATCCGTGAGTCCGCCCCTGCTTATGCCCGCGCGAACCTCCCTGGCGCGCATAACCCCCAATTGCCCCGCCCTTGCCTTCCAGACTAGCCCCCTGCGAGCTTGGTTGGGCTGGCTCCATCACTTGGTCCATGTTCCCTGGGCGGTTTGCCGCAAGGAGCCCCCCCCACAGAGTAGGCCCAACCCGCACCTTCTTCTGAGCCCGGCAATCTCTGCCGCTGAGCCCTTAACCGCTGCTGCTGAGCCCGCAGCAGGCACTGCTGAGACCGCGCGCACCCCAAATGCTGAGCCCAACCTAGCCAACTTCTGAGCGCACAGCCCGCAATGCAGCTTCCAATCCAAGGTTGTAAATATGACACCACACTGTACAATGAATTTTTCAATTTCAAGTATTTGGAGGTTTGTTTTGAGCCAGTAGGATTTTTGATAAAAACATCTTCAGCCAAGGGGGAATTCAGAAACGCACCGTTCACATTGGATTGAACAATTTTTAGATTTTTGTGAACCAAGTAACTGAGCAGATCTTGAAAGGAGGTGACTTTACCTTTTGGACTAAAGGTTTTGAAATAAGCAATGTAGTACCTCTGATTGAAGCCTTGAACGCAAACCCTGGCCTTCAGAGTGGATTCTCCGGTATGAAGGTCTTTCTTACTTCCAAAAGCCCAGTTAGTGTTAAGAGGGTTCACTACCTCAGATTCAGCTGCGTCTTCCCAAACCCCCAGGTCCTCAATGGTATTTAGCTCCTTCTCAATAGGAGGAATCCAGTTCGGTTGCTTGAGAGACTGGCATATGTGCTCTAAGAATGACTCAGAGTAGTACCCATAATGCTCCAGTGCTATCAGCTTGGAGAAATCCCTCAGTGTTGGTTTTATGGAGTTTAGAATATTCAGGTCTGAAACATTAGAATTGGATGAACTTGGGTCTTCTGAGTTGCTCACAAGAGGTTTCTTCTCTTCAACGTCTTCAGTGATAGGCTTGTCACAAGGAGAAGTTCCTTGGGGTTCAAACCTGCCCACAAAGCCAATCACCTATTTTAGAAGGATCCGGCACAGATTGTGTCAAAATAAATGATTAGACATGGAAGAAGGAAATAATGTTCACCCAGTCCTCAAAAATCCTTCCTCTCTTCCTCTCAGCTCACCTGGATCAGACTCAAACTATCTCGACTGGTCCATGGTCCTACAAATCTACTTTTGAGCAACTGGTGTAGGATACTTACTTACCAATGACACTTCCAAACCCAACCCAGAAATGTGGACTAAGGATAACTTAGTAGTATTCTATGTAATCAGCAGATGATATAAAATCAGTAAACTTCCACATCTGTTCACTTTAAAGCAATAATTATAGTAAAAATGCAGGATGAGTGCAGAATGATTAAATTTATGCCATAATAGATTGACAGATCCTGTGGCTAAAATAGTACAGAAATCAAGAAGATCTAAGTTCAGCTGATGGAAAGCACCAAGTGGACGTGCTAATCTTGCTCTGACTGCTTCCAGCCTCAGCCCATGAGAAGAACTCTCTCTAAGCGCCCTGAGAAGCTCAAAATCAACCCAAAAAGGTATTTATACAGACCTCTTTGGATCCATTATTCCATCATCAGTTTACCATGAATTATTATTATCAATCAGAAACCATGTCATTGTTAGTCAAGTGCTTATGAAGAATCTAAGAAAGTGATTTATGACCAATTCTGTAGTATTATTATTTATTTCTTAAAACCAATCAACCCTTGAAGTTTAGTCAGGAAATCCACCCCATCTGCTTTGAAACCCTTCCTATTATTGCATTATTTTCGTGATAAAGTGCTCAGGGTGAGAGTTTCCATTCCTATCTAGGTCAGTGTGCTGTTATACCCGGCCATTAGTGGAATAAGCCCTTTCTAAGGCACCCATCTTCATTCCAAGGTTCTTAAACTGCCTAAGGAGGCCCCTTGAAGAGAGGATGCTTTGTCTGTAAAGACCCCCAGTAGTATAATACTGTGGCCCCTCTTTTATATAAATATTGAAAAACTTTTATTACCAAACCAATTAAAGCTTGCAACTTCTCTGATTATATTATTTATTTGAGCCTCTAAGTGTTTATTTTTGGAAAAATAATAATTATTATTATTCTAGTATTTTTATCACTCTCTGTAGCTAAAGGACTGCAAGTTTCCTGGTATCAGAGAGCTGACAGAGCCAGCTTTATTTGCATTTGAAGAATAGAGTCTGAGATAAGGGTAGAGTTTCCAGAAAGGCCCTTTGGGGTATGCAGCCATGGAATTTTGCCACTTGTCATTGCATGGCTTGACACTGGAGGTAAGAAAGGAAATGGAGTTTCTGCTATCTTCTTGTTTATTGGATGGAGCCTCCTTTTTCAGAAACATGTTATTGTTGGAAATGCAGAGATTATCAAGGACTTGTGAAAAATAAGTACACAAAAACTCCTTGAATATCCTGGCACAATTAGAGGCGTGATTGGAAGCAAATTATTTGTTGATTCCCATCAAGATTTTATGTGCATCCTTCTCATTCTTGGAATTTATTATATTTTCTTGTACGGTAGTTTCAAGTTTCAAAGTCAGGATCATTTGGATTCTTACATTTTTGACATGGGTCAGTCCTATTGGATTTCCATTGATTTCTCTTTGTTTTTTTGTGAGCTTGTGGTAAAGATCCTCTTGAAGATCCATCATTTTCACTTGAAGAAGCTCTAGAAGCAAAACAATAACTGATTCAAACAAGAATGACCCAACACTCTAAAGGGACTGAAGAGTGGCGTGGCGGAATTCAACTTCAAAAGAAGGGAAGGGAGGTTTAAAACTGCAGGTTTTAAGCTTAATAAAACCTCTTCAGTGAAACCTGACTGGTTCCAGAAAGATAATCAAAGGAGTATCAGGACCAGTATGGTCAGATAAAGGAATCAGGAGTGGTGTAACAAATTCAAGAATTCAATTAGAATTCTTCTTCAACCAGCAAACCTCTTGGTTGGCGATAAGGCTCAAGGATCATGGGGTTTGAGTATGGAGGCTCAAGGATCAAGGGGCAATCATAGATATCTGATGTGATGATAGGTTTATGCTGATGTGCTCATTCCATGCTGGATCATGCTCCAAAAGGCAGGGGAGAGCCCCTCCTTATATGGGCAGGAGGCCCTGTTAGACTATGTACAATGGATTCTACAAATAGAGCGGAAAAAGAAATAAAATCAGGTCATCTCTTGCGTCTGTCCGCGGATGGGCGCGCGCGAAATACTGGAATCACCCTGCCCTTTTCCAAAGGCAGCCAGGGTGAGAAAGGAAAATGAACCAGACCACGGCGGATGTCCACGGGCAGTAGTTGACACTACCCACCTCTCGCCCAAAGATGGAAGGGGGGTGGGAGAGTCCCAGGAAGGGTGAAAGATGAATTTTTTGAGAGCGCAGATGGGCAGATAGGATATCAGCTCAAGGTGATTGAGTAAATCCTGAAGGGCTTGAGATTGGCAACTGACAGACTGAGTGAGGATCGGAGATTGATGGGTCCAAGGATTGGACAAGCGCTTGGAGGTGCGGTTGGGATGGGTTTGGTAAGGTATGGACGAGCAACGCGCAACAATGACAGTAAAGCAACGCCCAACAATGATGATGAGAGGTGCGCAACAATTATGGATGAGAGGCGCGCAATGATGACGGATGAGCGGCGCGCGACGCGCAAGGACAAGGATGAGGACGCGCAGGGATAGGAATTTTTTTTTTTTTTGATGATGAATTCTTTTCCAATGGTGTCCCAAATGGTTCACCACATCTCTCCCCAACTTACAGACTGTCCCTAGTCTGCATCATAATTTTGAAAACATGAAAAAGAGAAAATAATTGGCCGTTTCTTGATCCTCTTAAAAAAACTTTGAAACCCATCTTGATCCATCCAAAAGAGCCTACATGTGGAGAATATAAAAGAAAAGGCGTCCCTGGTGCTCACGTATGTGGCATAAAGTAGAGTCTTTTCAACAAAACACCGCATAAGACCCCGGTGGTGCACAATTGGGAGGAATTACTTTGAAACCCAATTGCCCCCACAACAATAAAATGTCTTAACTTGATCAGCCAAGAACCTTCTAGCCAACTGAGTAACATCCAGTTCTTCCAAAACAAAAGATCCACCTCTGACTTGACAAACCACTCTATAAGGACCATTCCAACGATTCAAAAGAAATTTTCCCCACTGAGTCTCTAAAGATCAATTATAAGACAATGCCAGATCAACAGGGCTTAAAGGATCCCTGATTTGATTTAGATGTTTATCTTCCCAATACTGAACTGATTTTTCTTTTGATTCCATCATCTTCTGAGAAGCCTTGTTACGAATATCTTCAATCCGCTCCAGTTGCTTTGATCTGGCAACTAATAGGTCAGTAGTTGAAGAAACTTGTTCCCAAGAAATTCCCAAGAAAGAATCCATTTCAAGATCAAGAGGAAGAAAACCCCTCTGACCAAAGATGATTTCATAAGGAGAGTAGCCAGTGGTTTTTTTGTTGGAAATTTGATAAGAGAAGAGGACCAAGGGGAGAAACTTCCAAAAATTCTTGCCACTTCCACCAGCCAGTTTAACCAAAGCAGCCTTTAAGGGAGCATGGCCTCTTTCCTCCATGCCTTGTCCTTCAGGATAATAGGGAGTAGTAACTCTATGCTTCCGAGGGAGCGATCAGATCATTTCAGCCAGTTTTCCACCAAATTCCAAGCCACCATCAGTAGAATAAGATCAAGCCAAACCGTAACTCATAGTCCAATTCTCATGAAGGAAAGCTGCCACAGATTCAGAACTAAGGTTCTTAAGGAATTTGGCTTAAACCCATCCAGAAAAATCATCTCTAGCCACAATGAGGTACTTAGCACCACCTGCCTTGATATGAACCACATCCATAGCAACCCTTCCAAAGACAGTGGACTCCCCAGTAGGATAGCAAATTTCAGCTGGACGCCTAAGATCATGTTTTGGACAAACTTCACAACTCTTGCACCATTGAGAGACAGACTTCTTCAGAGATGGCCACCAGAATCATTTGGATAATCATCAATAAGTTTTGGCTTCCCCACAATGACCAAGGCCCTCATGGAGACTTTCAAGGATCAAATCTTGCTTAGCCGGGATAGTAACCACAACAAGCGCACAAGAGTTCCTCTTTTCATAAGCCTAGAACCTTGGACAAAGAAACTAGAGGACTTTATTTTAAGGGGTTGAAATTCTTTGGCAGAGAGATCAGGGGGTCTTTGGAGAGTTGAAAGTTACTGCTCTAACTTAAGCCAGAAACCTTGTTGGAAACCAGAGTAATCTTGGGAGGAGAAAGCAAAAACAGGGCGGACCAAGGGTTCTTCCTCATCAAAATCCATTCCAACATCCGATTCATTGTCTCCAATAGGTCTTCTAGATAGACCATCAGGCATAGTAGAAGATTTCCCAGGCCTATGGACAATATCAAAAGAGAAAAGCTGGATAAAAGCTACCCAGCAAATCATTGGAACATTTGGAAGACTGGGAGCATTGATCATTTCCACAATGGATTGAGCATAAACTTGCACATCAAAATGTTGTCCCCAGAGTACTGTTTGGAGTTTCTTCAGCATTCTGGACACACCACAGAGTTCCAGTTTGAGCTGAGAGTATCTAGATTCCACATCTGAAAATTGCAAAGATTCATAAAGAACAGGGCGGTCCAAACCATTTTCATCTTCCTGAGTAAGGACAGCCCCAACAGATTTCTAACTAGAGTCAACAGCCAATTTTATTTTGCCAGCTCCAGGCCCATAAGAGATCTTTTTCAAAACCATGTCATTTCCAACAATATTTTTGAGCAACTGAAATGATTGTTTGCAATCTTGGGTCCAAATCCATTCAGCTTCCTTTCTGGTTAGACAACGCAAGGGTGCACAGATTTTGGATAGAGAGGGAATGAAGATCCTGACATAAGTTACAACACCTAGGAAACCTCTAACTTCAGTTGGATTTATTGGAGTAGGCCAGGAGATGATTTTTTTGACTTTAGAGGGTGCCATCCTTCTTCCTTCCTTGCAGACTATATGACCAAAAATTTCCAAGGCAGGGACACAGGCAGCAATTTTTGATCCAGAGACAGTAAGGCCAGATTCCTCAATTTGAAACAAAATCCTTTCCAAGATAGTAGCATACTCCCAGATAAATCATCAAATTCCTGAGTGCCAAGGTAAGAGCTCATTATCATAGTCAGAAACTGGACCTTTAATTCCGCCATCATAAATAAAGATACCCGCATGATCCGGGATTTCATCTTGGAGGATCCACATCATCTGAGCCTGATAGACTGCAAACAAGTTGGTGGCACCTTGAGGCAATCAAGTAAGTTGAAATCAACCAAGAGGAGTATTGAAAGTAGTGAGCGGACAAGAAATAGGATGCAAGAATCATTTTTTGTAACCCCCCATGATGTCTCCTAGACCATAACAGGCTCTCCCAGAGAAGGATTCAACAAATTCTTCAGTGGCAGGAGGAACACCAGAGTCTTTAATAGTAACTTTATTAAGAGGTTGGAGATCATGAACTACTCTAAGTTTACCATTACTCTTTAGAACACAGAAAACCGGGCTAGAGTAACTGGAGGTTGACTGTTCATATAGACCGGTACAGACTTGTTTGCAGACCAACTTGATGAATTTGTCAACTTTTGCAGCAGGAACAGGGTTCTTTTTCTTTTTCCAAGGATCTTGTTCAACTACAGGGATGATATAAGGGAGATTGTAAGATTCTTTCAAGAGAACTCTCTCTTCTTCACAAAATGCAATAGATTTTTCCCTTAGAGATAAGATATTTTTTATCAAATTTAACTCATCAGGTAAAAGCCATCCATCTGGACCGAAGTTGAGCACCTTCAATCGTTCTCCAGTGACACAACCACAAGGTACAAAGGGGCCAATAAGGGAGTGAGATAGACGACAATAAGGATCACAAGATAGAGGAGGACGCATGAGAGGAGGATTGAGATTGAGAGGCATGGGTTGGTTGACAGGCTGGACCTTTTTTGCAACTGGCTTAAATTTAGTGGCAAAAGAGAGAATTTCTTGTTTCCTCCAAGCATTCACCAGCAAGACCTGAGTACAACAATTGATACCAGATTCCAACATTCTCCAAGTTTGATGTTCCATAAAATTTTTGAAAGGTGCCTTTTCCATGAAAGAGGATCCAAAAAATAACGCTTTGCTCACATGTGTGGCACAAGGTAGAGTTTTGAAAACTATGGTAGAAGAATGCCCTGATGGTGCACAATTGGGAGGACTTACTTTTACCCCCAAGTGCCTCCACTGAAGCCCATACTCCTTCATACCAAAACCATTAAGAAAAGAATTGAGATCAGGATCTAGTTTATAGTAATTGCGGAGAATCAAAGAAGAGCTAGAGGAAGATTGATCATTGATAAGAGTACAAGTAAAAGAAGAAACAACAGAACCAGAGAGAAGAGAAATATTTTTGAAATTTTGTGTTTTAACATGTTATTGATTTTGGACATTTTTGAGATCAGAAGAAAAAGAAGAAAGAGATGAAAAGGATGAAAAATATGCCTCAGAGATGAAAGTTGGCCCTGTATTTGAAGTCCGAGGCTTAGAAGAACTACAACTATTAGTATTACAAACTATTCTGCTAAAAAATGAGAGGAGTTAGAAGAATCCTTCTGCTTCCCCTTCATAACCAATTCAGGTGAAAAACCAGGGAAATCTCTTTCCCAACAACCAGAATCCAAAGAACAGAGAGGAACTTCAATCTTCCTACCATCAGCATCAGGAAGAAGAATTCTCTCCCCAACTTGATTGAAAAACATCAGGGTGGCTTCAAAGTCTATTAAGAAAGGACAACCCAAAATCATAGGACCTTCAAAACAAGTGATCCAAAAGTGACAGGTTCCAACAATATTTTGACCAATTCAAACTGGCACATCCTCAGCAATACCCACCAACTCACAAGATTGATCCTAAATTCCGTAAACAGCTGATTTGAAGCTGACCCTTGGACTGAGATTGAGCTTGCAGGCCATTGCTTCCAAAATTAAGTTTAGTTGGGACCCAGAATCAAAAATTAGAGAAAACGTTTTGGATGAGTCACCTAGAGAGCATGGTAAAAATCCAAGAGGAAAAGAATAAAGATTTGAATCAGAAGAAGGATCTGTTCCACCAGAGTCTTCTATCAAGGTTCCAGAGGAAACTTTTGATTCCTTGGGACCAATCCCCACAGGTTGCCAAGAAACCCATTTCTTCATGCCTTCAGCCACAGATGGTGAGATGGAAAGGAGTTCAGCCACGGTTAGATAAGGGATTTTAAGATCAGATATTTTCTTTAATACCCCCTCCACAGCATTTGGGTGGCCTTTGGAAATTCCCCTTTCAAATCAAACCTTGGGTTGAGTTGGAAGAGGAAGTTCTGCTAAGGGTGGCACTATAACTGGATCAGTTGGCGAAGGTGATTTGGATGGCAGAGGAGCGGGATCAGAGTATTCTGGGAACCTATCCATGAGGGGTTCCTTTTCTACTTCCATTTCTTCTACCTCAAAAGAAGGAGGCTCCGGTGAAGATTGATGTTTGACCAGTTTTTGAAGAACGGAAGATGGAACAGGAGGAGCTTTGTGAGGTATGGTTTATTCATGAAATTCCCTAGCTGGATCAGATTGATAAGTTCCAGAAAAGCTGGAAGAAGAGAAAGCAGGAGGATACCAAGGTTGAAGAGTTCCACAAGCAGATTAAAAATCAAAATAGGCCAAGGATGCCTTCTTGGGAGCAGAAGGCTGGAAAGACGCTACCACATGACAAATTGGGCAAGATGAATCAAAAGGGATAAGTGCACCATTAGGCAGATAGAAGTTACTCCCTTTCTGTTCCACCAAAATTTCCTCCTTTTCCTTCTGTAGTTCAAGACAACGACTGGTTACATGACCCTCTCTGTGGCAATAATAGCAAACTATGGTTTACCTAGGAACGGAGTTGGAGGGTTCAGGGACAACCAGTGAGGAGTGTTTCTGATCCATTTTATTCTCAAAAACTTGCAGGAGTTTGGTGATCTCATTGATAGTAGGTTTTTCCCGGTGGTTCTGAGGATTTGGTTTAGGTCTTTGATTGGCTTCCATCTTATTCATGATTTCCTTAGATGCTTGAAAAGAGGGGGCAAGGACTGGTTCAGTGATTCTAGGTTTTTCAAAGGTGAGAGCTGTTTGACCTTTCATCACTTTATCCAAAGTATTCCTAAGAACCATGAAAGCAGGGAGCTTGAACCGATTATCTCTTGTGGTTATCATGGATCCGGATTTCACCAATTCATCCTTAATTCTTTCCTGCACTCCTGGAGAGAAAGACTGAAAGAATTGCACTCAAATTTTGTTCAACGTATCAATGTGATTTTTTTGGATAAGATAGGATTGGATAGGGTCCCAAGATTTTCTGAAAGCTTGATAATCAGAGGCTGAGTGAGGAAATTTGAACAGGTCACCAAGACCAGGCTGAATGTATTTCGGCATAAGTTCAAAGTAGTAAGTATAGAATCTGAGAACAAAAAGAAATACAAAAAGCAACCAACAAGATAACACTGATGGAAAGTCTGAAATTGAGATATGAGATTGAGCTCGAGTAATACAACCAGATTGAGGAGTGACTACGCCAGTTGTGATGATGCGATTGAAGAGATTAAGCGCCTTGAATAACTGAGAGAAGAACAGAGTGAGTGCAATGAGCAAGAAGTTGAAAATGTTGCTCTGAACCTTTTTCTCGTTAGACTGGCTTCTTGACTTGTTCGCGTGCTTTAAGATGATAGTCAATATTGATGGTTGGTATCTTGTGGATTTGTATACGTTGGTTTGATTGACTTTGGTCTTGAGGATGTAGATTCGAGTTTTGGTAAGTTGAGTTGCTTGAGTTGTTGGATTCGTGGATTTGAGTTGGTTGAAATTTGAAATGATCAGCAATTAGCGGTGGTGACTGAATATGGAGTATCCACAGTCACTCTGACTATAGCGGATCATTGCAGTGCAGGCAGAAACATACATGTGAAAGAAATAAAACAAAAAGAAAGAATAAAATGAAAATGTAGAAAACAGAAACAGCAAGTGACAGGCAGAGCAGCACAGCAGCAGATTATTACTGAAAAGTTTAACAGGCCCCCACAACTTCTCAATCAGTGAATGATAGAACTGAATGTGTTGATCAATCTAATGTTCAAGGTTTTATTGGCCGCTTTTGTTAGCGCATCAGCACTCATTGAGAGAGATGGAATCAACTTAACGTCTATGAGCCCATCTTTGAAGTCACTTCAAAGGCTCTTGGTTTTTATATCTATGTGTTTGGCCTTTGAGAATGACCCTAATTTCTTGATTTTATCATCAAGTCCTTTTTTATCAATTAAGTGAAGAGGACACTTGAAGTTAAGGCAATAAATGTCTTTGATTAATCTTTGTAACCAGCGGGCTTCTAGATGGCAGCTTGAAAGAGAGACGCATTCTGATTTGGTCGACGAGTGTGTGATAGATTGCTGACGTTTGCTGTTCCAGTACAACGGACTCCCTTTGAAGGTACAAATGAATCCGCTCTGCGAGATACGGGTTTCTGGATCATCCGCCCATGTTGCGTCACTGAAACATACCAGTCGATCAGTGATTGACCAAGGACCAATTGTCAGGGTCAGATCTTTGGTACCGGATAGGTAACGCCAGACATGTATTACTTCTTGCCAATGACTTAGGCCTGGCCTTTTGGAGTGTCTGGCTAGACTAGATACGGCGAAGCTGATATCCGGGCGTGCCAGGCATGCAATGAAGTTTAATCTTCCTATTGGAGAGCAATAATTCATGTTTAGAGCCAAGAATTTTGCGTGATTGTCATTGTCAGAAGTCTTGAGATGGAGGCCCGGTGTGAGGGGTGTGGAAACTGGCTTGCAATTGATTAAATTCATTTTTTCGAGTCCTTTTTCAATGTGTAGGGGTAAGGATACATGAATTAAGCCATTGTTTTGCACCACCTTCATGCCAAGGAGCGTGTTGGGAGGATGAGCAGAGGAGTTTTTGAACCTACCAAGAAAGCTTTCTTCAAATTGTTTGGTGTTGCCCGTCACAATCAAATCATCTACGTGAAAGAATACAACCGTCACCTTATTGTCGCCTACGTAAAGGCATGGATCGCAGTTGGATTCTTTGAAACCTTGACTTTTTATCCACTCGCTTAACATTATATACCAATTCCGTGGCGCTTTTTTGAGACCATATAGTGATTTATTGAGCTTCAAATACTTTGATTTTCTGTTACATCCGTACGGAGTTTTGATAAAAACCTGTTCATCAAGACTGGAGTGAAGGAAAGCACCCTTTACATTGAGTTGAAGAATGTTGAGTTTTCTATCTGCTGCATAAGTCAGGAGACCCCTTAGAGAGGCGACCTTACCAGTTGGAGCATATGTGTTGAGATAGTCAAGGCCATACCTCTGATTAAAACCTTGAACGCATAGCCGCCTTTTTAAGATAGGAGCTTCACCATGAGCATTGATTTTGACTTTGAACACTGGAACTGTGTTGAGAGGGTTGGTGACAACGCTTTTGTCAGCGTCCTCCCAAAAACCTTGATCCTCTATTGTTTTAAATTCTTTCATGGCCAATTCTTTCCATTCTGGAATCTTCATTGCTTCCTGAAGAGTGGTTGGCAATCTGTCAGCTGCGAAACTGTATCTATTGGGTTTGACTAGGGTTCGTCTATCTCTGAGATTAGGTTGAAGTTGCTCTTCTAATATTGTGTCAGATTCAGTCTCCAACTCTGACTCGTCTTTCACAATTTCAGGAGATTCGAGTTTGTCTGTTGTTGAGTTGTCAGCTGGATCGTCAGTTGCCGAATTGGGTGATCTTCTCGATTGAGTCAAGTTTGGTTCAGTAAAATCTGTATTGAACTCATCCGTCTCAATCAAAACTTTGATGGGATTTTGAGAGTTGAAGATAACATTCTTAGTGTCCAAGATTTTGCCAGAGACG
Source organism: Puccinia polysora (assembly GCA_025617555.3). Lineage (NCBI taxonomy): Eukaryota > Fungi > Basidiomycota > Pucciniomycetes > Pucciniales > Pucciniaceae > Puccinia > Puccinia polysora. The sequence continues at coordinate 24,135,076 of CM062618.1, read as the reverse complement.
TTCATGACCTTGTAGGATAGGAGTGAACGGTTGAATCCAACAAGGATTCCTGGCGCACCTTTCTCATTGTACTTTGATTTAATTTCAGTAGAGTTGAGTTGATAAGTCACTGGAGTTCCAATAGGTCGGATGTAGCTAGGTGGTAAGTCTTTTTTGTGCATTAATAACCACGGTGATACTCCCTCCTTCTCCTTTGGTATTTGGTTCAACATTAGGCAGGAGCTGCGTACAACTTCATGCCATAACGACTTAGGCAAACCGGCGTCAGAGATGATTGCTCTAGCTGATTCAACAACCGTTCTGTTTGCCCTTTCTACTCTTCCGTTGTGTTGTGAGTGATAAGGTTCACTTACGATCTGATTTATGTTTCTGTGTCGATAGAAGTCCCGAAGTTTGGTGTTAACAAACTCTCCACCCCCGTCAGAGCAAACTACGGCGGGATAGAGACCAGTTTTTCAATGTTGATTTTCAATGATGAAGATGATTGTGTCCACCACATCATTCTTAGCGCGCAGCGGAAAACAAGCTATATAGCCTGAATGTGAGTTGATCAGGTTAAGAATGTATTGAAACCCTCCTTTTGACATCGGATTTATTGGACCCATCAGATCAATGTGGATTCTTTTGAACGGTTGATTTGCTGCTTGTTGTTGGCCATTAAAAGGTTTTTGAGTGATTTTCGACTTGTCACAGCTGAGGCATTCAAATTCGTGCTTTTGGCTTGCAGGAATCGTCACTTTGAGATATTGTTCCATCCTGTCAATGCTCGCATGACCCAGAGATCTGTGGATTTGAAGGAGTTTGGCACTCGAGTAGTAGGCTTGTTTAGGTTTGGTTGACATGTCAATTATGAATAGATTATTGATGATTTGTCCAGAGATAATAACCTTTCCTTGCAAAAATAGGTAAAACATACTAGGTTTCAGTTTTCAGTCAACGGATAGGCAAGCACCTTGAGTCATCAGGGCACCAAGTGAAATCAGATTGATGGTTGATTCAGGAACCCAGGTGGCGTTTGATAGGATTAAATTTGCATCTTTGGTTGCTAGAGCAACCTTACCCGTTCCTTCAATTAGGAGGGCCGCATCCTTCTTGCCAGTTTGGATGAGTTTGTTTCGATCGCTGATAGACAGATCTATGAATGCCTGCTTGTCTACTATCATGTGCACAGAGCACCCAGAATCTAGAATGAAACGTTTTGGCATCTGCGTACCGCCAATTGGTTTTCCGTCGCAGAAGAACGATTAGAAGTGCGCTTCGTTTGTGGTTTTTGGTTTTGCCTTCTTCGCTCGATTGTGCACGTTTGAGGGTTTCAACTCGGGAAATTTGAACCAGCAAGAACTGGCCGGGTGTGAAGTAACTGCAGGATTATGTTCTCCATTTTCGCACCTCGGGCCTCTGTACAGCGCTATATTTGTAGGTTCAACGTTTTTGGATTGAGCCATTGCCTTGTTTTTATGTTGAATGAGGTGATTCAGTACCATATCAATCTTCATGTCGGAGGTCGAGTGCATTATTTGTGATTTCATAGCTTGCATGTTTGAGGGAAATTTCAAAAGAACTAGATATGCGACGATGTTGGATGGCAAGTCAATTCCTACTTCAGACATCTTCTTCAAGTACACCTTTACTGCAGTGACAAACACCTCAATGTTGGTGTCCATTGAAAGATGAAGGAATCCGTTAAAAACCCTGGCTCGGTTTGCGGACTGAGAAGAGGCGAAGTGCAATTGAGTCGAAAGCCAGATAAGCTTGGCATCATCCTTGTTGACGTTGTCTATAACGTTTTTGTATGTATTTGAATCAAGCTTGGCGATGATTTGTGCAACAAATTCTTGATTGAGTTCTTCATAAAGTCGCCTTAGGTCGTCAGGATCACTCATTATCTCAAAGATTCCGTGTAATTTGAATAATTTTTTGAACTTCTTTTGCCACATACTATAGTTGTCAGCCGTAAGGAGTGGCGTTGACTCTATCAATGATTTGATGGCTAAAGATCTGTAGTTCATACTCAATTCCCCCCCTGGTCCTGGCGTCGTAGAAGGCCCCGGTTGTTCCATGTCAATTGGCCCAGGCTTTTAACCGTGAGGAAATTTGAACAGGTCACCAAGACCAGGCTGAATGTATTTCGGCATAAGTTCAAAGTAGTAAGTATAGAATCTGAGAATGAAAAGAAATACAAAAAGCAACCAACAAGATAACACTGATGGAAAGTCTGAAATTGAGATATGAGATTGAGCTCGAGTAATACGACCAGATTGAGGAGTGACTACGCCAGTTGTGATGATGCGATTGAAGAGATTAAGCGCCTTGAATAACTGAGAGAAGAACAGAGTGAGTGCGATGAGCAAGAAGTTGAAACTGTTGCTCTGAACCTTTTTCTTGTTAGACTGGCTGCTTGACTTGTTCACGTGCTTTAAGAGGATAGTCAATATTGATGGTTGGTATCTAGTGGATTTGTATACGTTGGTTTGATTGACTTCGGTCTTGAGGATGTAGATTTGAGTTTTGGTAAGTTGAGTTGCTTGAGTTTTTGGATTTGTGGATTTGAGTTGGTTGACATTTGAAATGATCAGCGATTAGCGGTGGTGACTGAATATGGAGTATCCACAGTCACTCTGACTATAGCTGATCATTGCAGTGCAGGCAGAAACATACGTGTGAAAGAAATAAAACAAAAAGAAAGAATAAAATGAAAATGTAGAAAACAGAAACAGCGAGTGACCTGCAGAGCAGCACAGCAGCAGATTATTACTGAAAAGTTTAACACTGAGGAGATACCACCATTGGAGGTCCATTGAGAGACTAGGGCATCCAGATCTTGGAGAGTGAAACTAGCTATATCAATTTTTCCCCAGTAGGCAATCATAGCCTCCTTAAGAAGTAACCAGTAATGGGACTCAAATCCATCAAATGATTCAATCACTTCAATGACTTCATCAGAGGAGATAAAGAATTTTAGATGATAAGCCATGTCATATTTGCTAGCACCGTCCACTTCAGCAGCCATCTTGTAGGAATCCAGGAAACGTTTGACATTTGTACCGTTAAAGCATAAGTTCTTGTTCTGAGGTTTTATCTTGATCATCTTGGCCCAAACAGAGGTAGAAGGGGTACCGATAGATTCCATTTTGATGAAATATTTCCTAAGGGATCCAAAGAACAGATTTCCAAAGTGGCTCACAAGTGTAACAAGGGTAGGGTTTACAAAAAACAACAAGGATCAAACCCCTTGATGGTGCACAATTGGGAGGACTTACTTCTGGAACAAGTTGCCCCAACTGATTGGATCTAGATGATAACAGAAACACAGAAAAAAAAGAAAAAAAGAAAAAGAGAAAAAGATTGTATTTAAAAGTTTATTTGACCAATTTGGGACTGTAAATCCCAAGGTTGCTGGTTTGATCCCGGCCGGGGGGACCAAATTTAAGACTCCAAACAGCGCAGGGTCTTGGCAATTCTGTGGACGGGATAGGTGCTTTTTTAGGCTTCCCTCCTGAGTGTTACAAAAATATTTAAATGTAACTGAGATCAAAGTCCAGAACCTTGTAAACGGGGAACCAAAAGTAAGAGGATAAAGATTGTAGTGGTCGGTAGCTGGGAGACAACACTATCTGAGGCAAGATGATGTTGGGGAACACTCAAATAGAAGGAGTCAAGAATTGTTCAGAGTTCAACAAGACAAGGCAATTGTGAGTGACAACGCCCACAATCTAATAGCTCTGGTCATCAGCAGGAGCTTAGGAAAGATCAACTCAATCCCAAACAACCTCCAGGTTCTCAATGAACCTGCCCAACTCCCCGCAATCAAGCGCTTGAAGGGTACCAGATAACTGTGGGTGGCTGCACAAGACAAAGCTAATTGTTTGAAGAATCCCTAGAAGCAGAACAATAACTGATTCAAACAAGAATAACCCAACACTTCTCAAGGGACTCAAGAGTAGCGTGGCGGAATTCAACTTCAAAAGAAGGGAAGGGAGGTTTAACACTCCAGGTTTTAAGCTTAATAAAACCTCCTCAGTCAAACGTGACTGGTTCCAGAAAGATAATCAAAGGATGATCAGGACCAGTATGGTCGGATAAAGGGATCAGGAGTGGTGTAACACACTCAAGAATTTGATTAGACAAATTCTTCTTCAACCAGAAAAGCTATTGGTTGGCAATAAGGCTCAAGGATCAAGGGGTTTGAGTATGGAGGCTCAAGGATCAAGGGGAAATCATACATATCTGATGTGATGATTTGATTATGCTTATGTGCTCATTCCATGCTGGATCATGCTCCAAAAGGCAGGGGAGAGCCCCTCCTTATATGGGCAGGAGGCCCTGTTAGACTATGTACAACGGATTCTACAAATAGAGCGGAAAAAGAAAGAAAATCAGGTCATCTCTCGCGTCTGTACGCGGATGGGCGCGCGCAAAAATACTGGAATCACCCACCCCTCATCCGAAGGCGGATGGGGTGGGAAAGGAAAATGAACCAGACCACGGCGGATGTCCGCGGGCAGTAGTTGACACTACCTACCCCTTGCCCAAAGATGGAAGGGGGGTGGGAGAGTCCCAGGAAGGGTGATGGATGAAGTTTGTGAGAGCGCAGAAGGGAGGATAGGAGATTGGCTCGAGGCGATTGATTAAATCCTGACGGGCTTGAGATTGGCAACTGACAGACTGAGTGAGGTGGGAGATTGATGGGTCTGAGGATTGGACAAGCGCTTGGAGGTGCGGTTGGGATGGGTTTGGTAAGGTATGGATGAGCGATGCGAAACAATGATGGATGAGAAACGCACAACAATGATGATGAGCGGCGCGCAATGATGATGGATGAGCCGCGCGAAATGATGACGGATGAGCAACGCGTAACGCGCGAGGACAAGGATTAGGACGCCCAATGATGATGGATGAGCAACGCGCGACGCGCGAGGACAAGGATGAGGACGCGCGGGGATAGGAATTTTTTTTTTTTTTGATGATGAATTCTTTTCCCACGGTGTCCCAAATGGTTCACCACAGCTGCCCACTTCCATGCTTTTGTAACAAGGTGGATAGACTCAAAGATTGGGGCTGAAAGGAACATACTAATGGACAGCGGAGCAACCTTCCACATCTTTAACCAGGCAAGATTCTTCACCACACTGGAACTTTACAATGCAGAGCACATCACTACGGGAAAAGCTAGAGCGGATCTACCCATTCAAGGAGTGGGAACCGTCAAGTTGGAATAGAAGACTCATAAAATCACCCTATCCAACTGTCGATATGTTCCCAATATTTTTTTCAACCTAGTCAGTCCAGGGAAGCTCCTTGATCAAGGGTATACTCTCAAGGCCAAATCCAGACAAATTGAGATGAAAAGAGATAAGAATAGCATTTTTCAAGGTTCAATCATCAATAACCTTTTTGTCCTCAACATGCCGCGCAAAGTTGGTAATGAAGAGTGCTACTCAACAAAGGTGGAGGAGCCGAGGGCCCTAAAAGATCTTCACTTGTCCTATGGTCACGCCTCAGTTGGTCAATTGTCCAAAATATAGGGAGTACAATACACATTGGTGGAGAGAGACAGATTTGAATCCAAAGACTTTCTCCTGTGCAAAATAAGCAAGAATTTCATCTCATCCTCAGCCACAAAACCCTTTCATACAATACATCTTGAAATTGTGTGTCCAATCACTCCAGAATCCCACAGAAATGAAAAATATATATTCAAAATTGTGGAAAATCTTTCTGGTTACATCTCTGTCATTCCACTGAATTGAAAGGATGATACAGCTCCTGCGCCAATAGAGGTCATTAAGAAACAGAAAAATATCTTTGGTTACTATCCATCTATTGTCTGCTTTGATGATGGAACAGAATTTGTAAACAATAAGTCAGTAACATACTTCAAGGAGAGGTTGATTAATCATCTTTTTGCTCAACCCTATCATCCTGAAGACAAAGGCAGAGCTGAAAGAGAAAATTGGACCATCTTCAAAAGTTTGAGATTGACTCTAAGCTCAGCAAAACTACCTCAAAAGTACTGGTTTGACATCCTCAAGTCCTGCTTTATTTGTCTGAACCAGATCCCTAAGGACAATCTTTGGCACTCTCCTTGGGAACTCATAAAACAAAATAAGCTTTTGGTCAATTATTTCCCGCCCATTGGTATCAAAAACATTTTTCTGAATCAAAGAAAATTGAAGGGAGAAAATTCCTATCCTAAAGGGAGAGATGGAAAACTTATTGGCTATAACATTGAACCAATCTCCTACCGGATTTTCTTGCCCAATGGACAAATTGTTAAATCCAAACATTTCAGATTCCCAAAAAGTTCAGTAGATGACCTGGGAATTGGCTCAACCTCATATTTTGAGTTCTTCCTATACAAATTGAACCAAGAAGGTCCAGCATTAACCAACAAAAATCCCTTTGCACAATTGAACCATTGGGATCCACCTGTGGAAGTGGACTCCTTCAATGAAGAAGAGCCACACTTGGAAGCAGATTTTAGCGCAAGAAAATTGGTAGGAAGTACTTCAGGACCTTTTTCTTTGTGATTTTTGTGTTCCTCATGTCTTGGTTTCTGTCTCAGCTTGCTGATTTGTCAATAAAGAAATCTCTCACATCCTTGAAAAGTAGCTGAAAACAGAATAAAAACAAAAATGAAAATAAATAATTATGGAAAAGGAAATAAACTTATAAATATTATTTCAAATTCTGATTTTCCATCAAAAGAAAGGCAGGGTCACTCACTGACACCTACCCCAAATTCTCATCCCTTATATCTTTAAATAAATAATAAAAAATTGCCAAAGGTACAAACTTGAGATTTTGGCCATTTGTTTTTTTCACAGGAAACACCAAAAAAGGGTTTCACAGTGAAAATTTTTTCAGAATTTGTTCATTCTTTCAATTGGAGGAATCATGTGCAGAAAAGGGATTTGTCACAATCTGTGCACGCATCCGCGGCAACTCATACACCCACGTGCAGCTATGCAGCAGCTCTGCCACCCTGTCTGCCTATCAGAACAAGTTGGTATGCATTCCTGGGCATATGACAAGTACGCAGCTGCAGGACTAAAAGCTGACAGGCTGAAAAGGAAGGTAGGCAGCTTTTAGAAGCTGCGAGACGAAAAGCTGACAGGCTGACCAAAGGCATGAGAAGCCATTTAACTGTGTAAAGGAGCTACTAGCAATACGGGAAGTACTACATATGTAATAAATTTCCCATGGTTATTATATAGTATAAAAATACATAAAAATACTTAAAAATACTTAAAATAAAGTTTTAACATATTTTTACTAAATATAATAAATAAATACTAATATTTCAAAAATAAGATAACTAGAGGTTGAGAAATATTTTAAAATACCTTAAATTTTAAAATGTGAGAACTTCAAGATGACAGCATGTCCATGACAAACCAAAAAAATGGAATATGTAAAAATATCACATATTTTCCCACAGAATGTATTTATTATTAATTATTTTAAGTAAATAAACAGAAATTTCCAAATAAGAACCAAAATCATTATTATGATTTTGATACAATCAGCTAAAAATATTGAGAACTTAACTTACATCAGAGTGACCGTAGGAAGGTCTAATAAGAACAAATGCTAAAAATTTTGGAATATCTACCAGGAAGAAATAAGTAAAAAAAAGGCCATGCAAATAGATAAGGTTTCATTCAGATGCCAATCAATCAATCAAATAATAGAATGATTCCCTGACCCTGTAGAATTAGATTCTACCCCTAGTATAGCACCAAGAACACATAATTGGCTACCATTGGTTACCCTGCTAGCCTTATCACCCATCCCTTTGAGCCCCTATAGCCCTCAGAAGTACAGAATTGTGACCCAAAATGTTTTAAATAAAGAGCCCTTTTTGAGGTTATTGATACCCCAGACCCAGTTATACATTCATCCAGAAACTGTTACAAAGTGATGAAACACTTATAAGAGATACTTAAGTGATTTATTGATTTATTCTGATTAATATCAGCCATCCCAAACCAATTTCTTAAACTTCTGAACAACCTTTTAACCCCAGATACAGGTTTAACCCACCATTAAATGTCCGAAACAGGTACCCAAAGGATTGAATAACATATCAGTGAGTTTATGATCCTTTTTCTGTTGTGGAATCTTGATTTTCAAACCATGCCACTCCATCAAATATTATATATATATCATCTTTGGGCAATTTCTCCTTTAAAAATGTAAATTAAAGGTTGCAAAGTAACCAGGTCTAAGTATTTCAAAGTGAATTTCTGAAGAATAGGTGTTTAAGATCCCCAATAGAATTTTGGTGTGTTTTTTTATTTATTTAACAATCAATTTATTCATTTTTATTAACAATAATCATTGGGGTGATGATAAATTCACAACTCCAGTCGTGTGGGAGTTTTGTAGGGCCTACACGGCTCAAATGATCCTTGGAGGCCCATACAAAAATTCCAAATGGCAGTTCCCAACACGCGCAACACCCAGGGGGTGGTAAAGGAGCCATTTACCCCCCAAAAATGGCAATTTTTAGCTGTTTACCCCTTTACACGGCTCACAACTGCCATTTATGGGGTGTGCAAACCCCTGGAAGTTGTGCCAGAATTTTGGGCACCCCCTGAACCACACTTGGGTTCCCTCAACCCAAATTTGGCAACAAGGCAGACTTTGTGGGACTTTTGGTTCACACCTAGTGATTCCAAAGTGACTTTAGAGTGAAACCAAAGTGAAAGTAAAGTGAAAATTGAAATCATATAAAAATCTGCAATAAATTTGAAAGTGAGCAAACTTTGTTTGTTGAATTGAAATTTGGACTGAATACTGAATTATACCATTGCATTTTTTTTCATGCAAACAGTGGAAATCCCTCTTTCTTCTGACATGGCTGCGTGGAAGGTCTACAGTGATATTTCCATCAACAAAGCTTTGTAAAAACAAAAAAAGATTTGGCTAATGGAACATTGAAAGCCCCCACTGCATCCTCATCAATGATGATAATTGATGAAAAAAATGTTCCACAGTGGTATGCAACCTCTGTTTTTGAGTAAAACTTTATGTTACTGAGGTCCTTGCTGGATTTATGATGATTGAAACTAATGGTTTGCATGTAACTGAAACTATGAATTAACCAATGAATGTTTACTAGATCCACTTGATCCACCTCCTGTGAGAACTTTTACTACTAGAGGAGAGGCCAAAACTATTTTCAAAAATGGACTATGAAGCATTGTTACGCCCTGATGGTTTTTAACTTGAAGAAAGATAAATATGTGGATTGGGCCTGTGATTTCCATGGTTCCTATTTGGGTCACTCCTCACAAACATTCTAGAAAAACTCACACAAGGAAGATTGGGTGCAATTTTTTAATCCATGCACGTTGCACAAAGGCAGACCCCTTCTGGTGAATCTCTTAAAAAGGAACCCAATATAACCATCAACCATCTGAACATTGCTCTGTGCATCCTTAACTGAGGATAATATTGGGATTTGCCTTAGAAAATCTAATAGAACGCATGAATGATGAGCTCAGAACGTTGCAGATTAAGAGGAAATTGAGCAAGATTGATTTTGGGCATTATGTTAATTACCAAACAATCTATAGAACTAAGAGGAAGGTAAAGCTTGCAGAAATAGAACCAAAAAGCGTTATGGAGGTACTCTATTAAAAGATTGAAGGAAGAATTTTGATTCACCAGTCAAATTTCAGTGTAAAGGGTCACTTGGAATCCCTGTAATTAGCTTATCCTGAGGCAGTAAGCTTGCAAAAAAATTCCATCTTCTTGCTATGTTGAATTGTACTTATAAGAAAAAAAAGTACAGAATCCCGCTATTGCATGATGCAGAAATGACATCCAATCAGAAAAATCTCACAAAAGCTCTTGTTTTTATAACAAAAGAAATGTTTGAGTTCTACAGTTGGTCTGTAAATGCATTAAAGGAATGATCCTGAGAGACTTTCAAAAGTCTTTTTGATGGAATGTTAAAAAGCTCTGATTTGTACTATTGAATCTAGTTTCCATGAGTCATAAAGACAATGCTGCACTTGTAACTTGTCTAAAAACATACAAGCAAACTTTAAAGAGTGCTTTGTTAATTATAATGAAGGATGAAAAAGCTTTATGACTCTGTGGGCAAAGTATGGGGCCTCAGGGACCAAGGAGGAGGTGGAGGTTGATGATGTGGAACTCAGAGTAGATTCAAATCACTGCTTTGTATTCTTCCAAGTTTTGGGTTCTGACCTTTTGACTGGTATATTGTTTCTTGAAAGGCTATGACAATTTAATCAAGTATATGAAAATGAAATTTTCCCTATCAAAGAGACATCTGTAAAAGTGTGGACTTTTATAAACCCAGATTTTGGAAACAAAACAACATCTTGGGTTGAAGGGGCCTATGCTACTCTCAAAAAATTCCTTGAAAACTCTTTGGGAAAGATTTTGGATGTTTGGAAAAGCCTTGAAAGAAAAATTTTGAATCAAACTAAATAGGTTCATGCTTCACTTTATAAATCTTGAATTAAGTTGGGGAAAGTTCTTCCACCTGAACTGTCACCTTTGGGTTAGAAATTTTCTTTAGAGGCAATTCAGCTTATTAGGGAACAATTTGAGAAGTTAAAACGTGATCATGATGGCAAAGTGTGCGCCAAGTCATATTCCAAGACTATGGGTTTTCCCTGTTCCTACCAAATAGCTGACCATCAAGCATTCAAAGGATCCGTGGTACCCAAATATTTTCATCCTCAATGGAGGTTGGACTATGAACCTTGTAGTTCTATTTTTTTGAGTTGGATTAAGTTTGATTGTTCAATTTGGATTTTTCAAATGAGATCAATGCTTTTTTATTAATGATTCCTAATTCACTAATGGTTTATCCTTGTGAATTTTTCAAGTGCAATTTCAATAAAGGCTAAGCATTACTCAGTTATGTGGAAAAGGGAATAAAACCATCTTGGAATCTCAAGATCATGAGCAAATAGGCCTAGTGAAGTATATCATTTGGAAGATTACAAAATATTGATTGAAGCCAAGAATGGAACCTAAAGTCTTTCGGGCCCAAACTGACAGACATGCCGCAAGAATCATCTTGGTTTGGGCATGTTGATAAACAAATGAAGGGAGAAAAAGGATTATAAGGGCTCCAAATAAAAAAATAGAAAAGATCATAAGTCTTTTCTTTTTGGATATGTTCATTTTTTTGGTTGAATAAACTTAGTTACTAACTAATGATGATTTGTTAGTCAAATTTGGAAGAATCTGAATCTGAATTCCATTTTTCAGAGGAAGAGACTGAAAGTGAATTGGGATCACTTAATTGGAATCAGAACCCTTGGCAGAGGAAGATGATGTTCTGAAAAGCTCAACCAGAAGCCCCTCTTTGGTGAGTATTGATTTGAATTATGTTATTAAAAAAATTAACACAAAGTTAGTTTTGATGATAGGAAGCAAACATCAAATACTTCAATCAAATAAACAAGAAGTTCCATAAGTTCTTGGGTGAGGTTTTGCATCCATTTGGAGATGGTAATTGGGGATTCAGATTCATTGCTAAATCTCTTGGTTATGAAGAACATGGTTGGTTTAAAGTGAAAATAGAAATGATACAAACATTTTAGAAACATAAAGCATGATAAATTAAGATGCTTTGTGGTTCTAAAAAGGCTCAAAAGATTTAAAAAAAGACTTGTTGCTAAATACATCAATGAAAGGATTTCCCCCTCAAAAAGGCTGGGTAAATAATGAATGGGTTGAATCATAGCAGACAAATATTCCAGACCTATATTTTTCATTTCATTGGAGTCATGCAATACTTATACTCCAATGAAAAATGGTTTTACTGATAAATCAGATCCAATCTTCATTTCCTTTGTAAACAATAACCACTGGTTTCTATTATTACTTGAGGGAGGAATGATTCCAATCCCGCCCATTATACCAAAACCGCATTCCTTGATTTCTAAAAAAGCCTCCGTTTGGGTTGATTATCTCAAAGATCAACTGCAAATTTATCCTAAATTTTAGAGACTATAGACTTGGACTTCATTGCATCATTAGGTTTCATATGAATTGTAATTCTAATGCAGCTGACAAGTTCTATTAATATAAAGGGTTTTCACATTTTGAACTAAATTATGTTGAGTGTTTGGAGTTAACATAAATTTATTGAGTGTTTTGAATGAGAGTTTAATGGTAAGTCAGTTCAACTTGTGTTGGGCTGATTCCATCATAAGGAGTATTTTACTCCTTACGATTTGAGAAGCTTAATGAAAAATGAAATATTTTTTTTCTTTTTTTACTTTAGGGCTTGTCAAGTTACTTGTCTTTTGTTTTTGGTGTTTTTACTTTAGGGCTTGTCAAGTTACTAGTCTTTTTTTTGGTTCTTCTTACTTTAGAGCTAGTCCATTGGATATTGCCTTCTTTTTATTTATGTATTTGTTTATTTTTTTGTTTTTTTTAACCAAAAAATCAAAATCTTTTGATTTCTTTGATTATTTGGTTGATTCCTGTTTTTTGAAAGGTTTATTTGATTCATGGGTTATTTTAGTGCCCTTTCATTCATTCTTTTTTTTTTTGGCTCACCTTAGTCAGGCGGCATTTTGCATGGACAAAAATAAATTTGAGCGGTTTACAACTCCACAAAACTTGAATTTAGTCTTGTGGAATCCAAAGCGCCGTTGGAACAGGCTGGGTGTCAGCTTGCTACTATGTACAGAGAAAACTGTCAAATAGTAACACAAAACTATGAAAAATAAGTATATCTCAATTAAAAAAAAGGAGTGAGAAATCCATAAATACTATTAAAGAAATGGATTCCTCACCCAAAATTAGGTAGGGTCACTCACTGACCCCACCCTTGAATTCCAAGTCCTTATATTTTTAAAATAATTAAAAAGAAAAGTACTAAAAATTACGACACCAGTATGGCACTTTTTGTCCATTCTAATATTTTGCACGCATTTTCATGTATAGGGTATACACCTAAAACTCACTCAGAATTGAGGTGTTGTGTATACTTTAGGAGTTACATGCGGAAATGTGTTATGTCACAATTCCCGCGCGCAGCCCCGCATCATTACATATTCCTACGTACTAGTAGTAGCAGATTCCCGCGTACTAGAGACCCGCGCTCAGCTCATTCTTCCAAGCACGTAGCGGATCCTACCCCGCGCGCATCTCTACTAACTGTTCCCCGCGTCTGGGTCAGTTGTGACTCATCTGACAACCAGGTACCGCTCAGAAGAGCTACAACCTAGTTAGAGTTGCCTAGTATATGTAACAAACTGACATATGCATTACTCATGATCTAAAAAGATCAAAACGTAAATAAAATTAATGAAAAGAAGTTTAAAAAATTTTTTAATAATAAATCAAAGATCAAGGATTATCACGTAAATCACTGATCCTGATCTTTGAAGACCACAAAACACTACAAGGAGTGTTCATAAAAATTAATATAAATTATCTAAATGATCACCAGATGATGCAAAATCAGTAAACATTCACATCTACACGCTTTAAACCAATATCAATAGTAGAAATGAAGGATGAGTACAGAATGATAAAATTTATGCCATGACAGATTAACAGATCCTGTGGCTAAAATAGTACAGAAATCCAGTAGATCTAAGGAAAGCTGATTGAAAGCACCAAGTGGACGTGCTAATTTCTCCCTGAATGGCTTGCCAGCCTCAGCCCATGAGCAGAACCCTCTTTACGTTCCCTGAGAAGATCAAAATCACCCAAAAAAGGTATTTATACAGACCTCTTGGATCCATTATTCCATCATCAGTTACCAGGAATTATTTATTATCAATCAGAAACCATGTCATTTTTAATCAAGTGCTTATATGAAGATAAGAAAGTGATTTATGACTTCGTCTGTAGTATTATTATTTACCCTTATTAACCAATCAACCATTGAATTTTATTTGAGAAATTTACCCCATCTGCTCTGAAACCCTTCCAATTATTTCAGGATTTTCGTGGTAAAGTGCTCAGAGTGAGTTCTCCCCTTCCTGTCTTGGCCATTTGTGCTGTTAAGCCCAGCCATTAGTGGAATAAGTACTTTCTAAGGCACCCATCTTTATTCCAAGGTTCTTAAACTGCCTAAGAAGGCCCCTTGAAGAGAGGTTGCTAGTCATTAAAGATCCCCAGTAGTATAATACTGTGGCCCCTCTTTTATATTATATTGAAAACCATCTATTACCAAACCAATTAAACATTGCAAATGCTCTTATTATATTATTTATTTCAGCTTCTAAGTGTTTACTATTGGAATAATAATTATTATTATCATTCCAGAATTTTTATCACTCTCTGTAGCTAAAGGACTGCAAGGTTCCTGGTATCAGAGAGCTGAAAACTGGAGTTCTGGCCGGGATATATCCTTAAATAATTGATTCTTAATTATTTATTCCTTGGACCAGTCTATTTATTTTTAAAAAAAATAATTTAACAAACTTATAACATATCTTTTTGATCATTTGTTTCTGTAGTGGATCTTAAGACCAACCAAAAATTTATCAATTATTATTTGAACCTTCTTAGAAAGAAAAAATAAGAAAAACTCTGTAACTTTGTCCCTGTTATTATAACTCCTGAGCAACAACAGGAGAAATTGCTTTATTATAAACAGAAAGTTATAAAGGCCAAGGAACTTGAGCTTGAAAGAATTATCAATTTCGATTCTTTATTAAGGCAACATAAGGAGTGGAATATTTATCAAAGGAAGCTTTGTATTTATAAACTAAATAACCCTGAAAATAAAGAAAAATCCAGAAATAATAAAAGTGATTATTTTTTTCTAAAAACATCATTTTAACACGTAAAAATACAACAAAATATTAAAATTATATTTTTTTTCTTATCCATCTCAGTGGATTTGGTTTTTGGTGATCTCATTGACCAGGACCTCCTAGAGGATGTCCCAGACAGTGTACCATTGGACTTACCCTTGGATTTATCCCAGGATCTGATTGGAACTCACTCAGACCCCGTTGGAATACCCTCCAAGGATCTTTGTGACCCCAATAAAGTGTTGGTACCCTTGAATTTAACTCCAAGTAAGTTAAAATATATATAAAAAAATTATTAAAAATATAAAACACACAAAAAATATTTTTAAAAGTCCTTTTTTCAAACGTTTTGACTAAAGACTTACGCATTTTTTTGGTTCTATGTATCAAAATAGGCGCAACACCCGTGCAACAGGTAGAGCCCCGTAATATGGGTCTATGTCCAGAGGAACCCGTGCGAGCAAGAACTCCAGTCGCAAGGGCAATGAGGGGACTTGAACCCGTGACCATAGCGGCATGCAGGACAACAACGGCAACAACCGGGGCCACCAACTCAACCAACAAACCGTTGGAGAACCATCCGTCCCCCACCATGTTATCCCATGAGGGTACAGGTCCTCCTACTCCACCCCAGCTGGACTCAACCAAGGAGGAAAGGGTCAAAGTATTAGTGAAAGAGCACGTGAGCCATTTGGAACAATTCAGGTTGGCTCTATTAGTGAAAGAGCATGTGAGCTATTGGGAACAATTCAGGCTGGCTCTGACCCAGGAGGATCAACCAGGTACGAGAAAAGCCATTTCTCAAGCAAAAAAATCTCAGATTTCTCTTCAAAGGTTGAACCCAAAGAAAGAAATAGAAGGATACGTGCAGAACTGGAATCCTTGGGATCGGCTAGCTTCCTTAAAGGGAAAGGACCCCAAAAAGAAGAGGTCCTCAGCCCATCAGAAGTAAAGGAACCCAAAGGATTGGGACAGCATAATATCCTTAGCCCAGAATTGGAAAAAGGTGTAAAAAAATTAGATGTAGAAGCTCTTAATAGCTTTTCTGTAAATTTGTCTCACAATTTTACTATTATTGGCCAATGCTTTGACAAAGTTTATCAAAAATTGGACAAATCGAGTTCAAGTATTTTCAGAGTGATTGACACTCAGTCTCAGACTATGAGAATTGATGAGTTGGAAATACAGCAAATCAAGGATAGTATAAGAGCTAGTAAGTTGGACCTGATGAAACATATTGATGATAACCAATCAATTCTTCAGGAAGATATTCTTGAAACCATAGAGCAGCTTAAGGAAGAAGTTAAGAAAACTAGTCCTACTCCTTCAGCTCATCTGATTAACAAAATTGAATTATTAAGCAATAAACTTGATTTGGAGTTAGTTATGATTAAGAATGATCTCAGAGATCTTAAGATCAATTCTACCAACTCTCTGGTCATTGACCCAGAAGAAACCAGGCCTTCTAGGTTCACCAGTACTCCTAGTGTTCCTCCCAGAACCAGGATAACTAGGAATGAGTCTTTCAGACCCATTCCTACTCCTGAAATGGAGCAGGCTTTGAATCTTCTTCCTCCCATCACTGAATGGCCTAAATTCTCTGGAGAAGGAGAATACAATCACGTCAGTTTCTTTAAATTTATTGACTATACTCTTTCTTCTTACAAGCTCCCTGAGGCAATAGCTTTGGTAAGATTTCCCAGACTATTTGAAGGAGTAGCTCTTGATTGGTTTATCAATAAAAGAGAAGAATTTGGATCTTTATCCTGGAATTCTTGGAAAGAATTGATCAAAGTGCAGTTTGGTACCAGGATTTGTAAAAGAAAGATGATGTAAACTTTTGAAACTTCTCATATTGATACATCCAAGGACAAACCTCATAAGTGGTGCTTAGACCAGAAAAGGAGGTTAGACTGTTTCTACCCTGATGCTGATAAAGAAGAAGTCAATGAAAGAATCCTCAACTTATTTCCCGGACAAATCAACCACATTTTAAGGTGCAGAATACCTAGGGATTCAGATCTTTCCACCTTCATAGGTGTATTGGAAGAGACTATTGATATGAGTTTTCTTGATAAAAGGATCAATAGACCCCCCAGGGAAAAAAATACTAGGAACAGGAGAGAATATACTGCCAAAACTAAAGGTTCCACTGCTGCTAATCCATCTACCCTGGAAGTCAAGAAGACTCCAGAATCAAAAGAGAAAGTATGTTGGAACTGTAACCAAACAGGACATGTAAAACCTGATGGTCCTCTACCTAGGAAAAA
The DNA here is from genome assembly GCA_025617555.3 of Puccinia polysora. Classification (NCBI taxonomy): domain Eukaryota; kingdom Fungi; phylum Basidiomycota; class Pucciniomycetes; order Pucciniales; family Pucciniaceae; genus Puccinia; species Puccinia polysora. The sequence continues at coordinate 24,118,032 of CM062618.1, read as the reverse complement.
GCTTAATCTTATTGAAGGAGATAAGTAGGACAATCCTGACCCTCACCTTGATGATAATGATGGATCAATATCTGATTGTGATGTAATGATCACTAACCCCATCAATGTTATTGAAGGCAGTATTGACTCTTCTCTGGAAATAAGTTCCGTCAATGAGGAGTCTAACTTACCTCAAAAATGGAATCCCAGCATGAAGATTCACCACATTTCTGAGGCTAAGGCCTTGAATCTAAAACCTTCTGCCGGTAAAAGTTAAACTTCAGGCAAAACCTGCTATGCTACTGGTTTAATCCAAGGTTCCCCTTTTAAGTTACTTCTAGACAGTGGAGCCTTTTGCTCTTGTGTTGGTTCAACTTATCTGGAGAAACAAGACCCAAAATGGAAACTGAACTTAATACCAGTACCTCAGGCTAAGTTCAGCAGTTGTAATTCTGCTCTCAATGCTGTTGGAGTATGGTCTTCTGATATCATACTCCCTCACTCCAAAGGATAACTCAAACTGAACATTGAATTTGTAGTGCTCCAAAACGGATTATGTGATTATTTTATCCTTGGGAATGATTCTCTTGGCTTATATGGTATAGATGTATTCCAAAGCAAAGGTAGATACTTCACTATAGGTGGAGACTGGAATAAGAAGTTCCAAACATGTAATGTCAATTCTCAAACTTCTGATTCAACTTATGAAAAACACTTAGATAAGTTCAATCAGGAATACTGCTCTAAAGCTGCTTTGAATTCCCTTCTCAATGAAGAACAGAAACGGGATATCCTAAAAGTATGCTTTGAAAATCAGAATTCTTTCTGAACCAATGATCACCCCGTTGGTAATATCAAAGGACATGATATGATTCTAACTCTGACCATTAAGCCTCCTTATCCACCTAACCTCAGGAGACCTGCTTACCCTTCTAGTCCAAAATCTAGAGCTGCTCTGGAAACCCATATTCAAAAGTTGCTTGACTTACAAGTCTTAAGGAAAGTAGGCCACAGTGAACAAGTGGATATTACTACCCCAGTAATTATAGCTTGAAACAACGATAAGTAAAGAATGCTTGAAGATTTCAGAATGCTTAAAAACTACACCCAATCTGATTATTATCCAATTCCAAGAATTGACCATGCTCTGAAAAACCTGTCCAAGGCTCAGTACATCACTACCATGGACATGCTGAAAGGTTTTCACCAAAGACCTATCAGCCCTGATAGCGAGAAATTCATCAGAATTATCTGTCATTTGGAAATTTATGAGTATCTTAGGATGCCTTTTGGTATTAAAAATGCCCCTTCTCATTTTCAAAGGATGATGGACATTGTCCTAGGATTATTCATCAGACAGGGATGGATGATGGTATACATTGATGATGTTATCATTTACTCTGATCATTGGGATACTCACATGGAGAAATTAAGGCTAGTCCTCAAAACCATATGTGCCGTAGGATTAAAAGTATCAATGAAAAAGTGTAACTTTGGCTATGGGGAACTCAAAGCCTTAGGACACATTGTCTCTGGACCAACCTTAGCTGCTGACCAAAACAAGATAGCAGCAGTAATGAATAGGCCTTTTCCTCAGAATAAAACTGAACTCCCATCCTTTATCAGCTTCTGCAGCTACTATAGGAAGTATTTACCAAATTTTGCTCTTCTAACCAAATGTCTTTATGAAATCTGCAACAACACCACCGCGTTTGAAATGACTCATGACAGAGTCAAGAACTATGAGGAACTCAAAATGGCAATGACTTCAGCTCCAGTACTAATCCAGCCAGATTATTCTAAACCTTTCAAAGTCTACATAGATGCCAGCATGGAAGGGCTAGGAGCAGCTTTACACCAGGAAGTCATAGAGGAGGACAAACCAGTGGAAAACCCTATACTCTTCATATCCAGACAAATTAAAGACACTGAGAAAAAGTACGGTGCAAGCCAAATGGAATGTCTTGCCTTAGTATGGGCTCTAGAGAAACTCCATTATCATTTAGAAGGCACCAATTTCACTGTGATTACTGACTGCAACGCTTTCAGAACTTGGATGAACATGAAGACCCCTTGCAGGCACATTTTATAATGGCAGATAGCTATACAACAGTACAGAGTTTGGATGACTATAGTTCATCAAGCTGGGACTAAACAAAAGAATGCTGATAGTCTAAGCAGGAATGTGTTACCCAATGACCCAAGTAACCCTGCTTATGATCCAGAGGATAATGATATATTCCCTATCCTTGACATTAACAGTTTAAACATAGAAGCTCCTATAATGGTAATCCACATTTGTGAATTGAATGAATCATTGTTCAACTCTATCAAAAAATCTTACAGTTCTGGCATAAAGACTCTGATCATTATTATGGAAATTACTTCTCCACCTTCTGAATTGATCAATAGCCTACCTGAACCTCTTTTGAAACCATACAAAGCCGGAAGGTTCACATATGGGATGGTCTGGTATACTATAGGCATCAACATTCAAGTGTTATAGTCTTAACTAAGGATGAACATATCAAACATGTTCTGGCTGAGTGCCATGATAACTGCTCATCTGGTCATTCATCTGCTGATAGAACCTTGGATAAGCTTAAACAAACTGCTTGGTGGGTTAATTGGAAAGACTCCACTATACAGTACATTACCAGTTGTGAAACTTGTCAGAAGTCCAACAGGACTACTTGGAAACGGTTTGGACTACTGAAAAAGATTTCTGAACCCAAGAAAAGATGGGAGATCATCAATATGGACTTTGTAACTGGACTACGACCAGGAGGAGCCTATTCCTACAACTCTGTCTTAGGCATTTTAGATAGGTTCTCCAAGAAAGAAAAGTTCCTACCTAATCACAAAGAAGACACTGCTGGGGAAGTTGCCCTATTATTTTGGAACAGACTCATTGCTGATGTTGGAGTTCCCACGATTATTATCAGTGACAGAGAACCTAATTTCACCTCTGAGTTCTGGAGGAATCTTCATGATATGCTTGGAACCACCTTAGCTTTCTCTACCGCTTATCACCCTAAGACAGAAGGATTAGCTGAAAGGATGATTCAGACCCTGGAAGGCATGCTCAGGAGATTCTGTGGCTTTTGAATAGAATACAAGAATTCTGACAGTTATTGCCACAATTGGGTTAGCCTTTTACCTGCACTGGAGATGGCCTACAACAGTAGCAAGCAATCTACCACTAAGGAAGCACCTTACATACTGGAAAGAGGATGGATTCCTAGATTACCCAAGGATAAACTTAACCACAAGCTAACCAATATTCACCCTAAATCACTTGATTTCAAAAACATGATAGACATAGCCAACAAAAATGCTGTTAATTGTGTCCAGGATGCTGTGGAGTATAAACAGCAAGGTGGGATAAAACCCATATGGAACCTGATTTCAAGATAGGTGATCAAGTCTTGATCTCTACCACTAACGTTACCAACTTGGGTGGAAATAGAAATCTTAGACCAGCTTTTGTTGGACCTTTCACCATTAATAAAATACATGGTAAAAATGCTGTGGAAGTAATCCTCAGTGATGAGCTTTCTAGGAAACATCCAGTCTTCCCAGTAAGCCTCATCAAACACTACCACCCAAGGAATGGAGAACATACTCCTTCACCTGCAATACCTGTTACAGAAGAACCTGAAAAGGAAAAAGCAAAAATTAGCAAGATCCTTAAAGATAAAAAAGATAAGATCAATGGGAAAGACGTCATACTCTACCTGGTTAGTTACAAGGGAGAATCAGCTGATAAAGATTAATGGTTGCCTGAACATAATATGCCTGACAGACCTATACATCTGAGGAACTATAGAGCCAACAGGAGGTGTTAACCCCAAAAATTTTTTTTCAGATACAGACATATCCAGGAGTGGGGGAATGTCAGCTTGCTACTATGTACAGAGCAAACTGTCAAATAGTAACACAAAACCTTGAAAAATAAGTATATCTCAATTAAAAAAATAAGGAATGAGAAATCCATAAATACTATTAAAGAAATGGATTCCACACCCAAAATTAGGTAGGGTCACTCACTGACCCCACCCTTGAATTCCAAGTCCTTATATTTTTAAAATAATTAAAAAGAAAAGTACTAAAAATTACAACACCAGTATGGCACTTTTTGGCCATTCTAATATTCCACACGTATTGTCACGTATAGGTTATACACCTAAAATTCACTCAAAATTGAGGTGTTGTGTATATTTTAGGAGTTACAGGAGGTTGAATTTAGCTTTGCTTTTTAGCTCCCAGGGAAGAAATTATCTAACATTCAGTACACTGAATTTACCCATAGGGAAAAAACTGAAATTAGCTTGGTGTACCTTATTGCGGGAGTTAAATGGCAAAAATAAACCCAATTTACCTCCCAAACTCCCAAAAATGGATATTTGCAGCGTGGTTCTCCAAACCTTTCCTATACCCATCAGACTCACTTTCCTAGTATTAAAAAAACTCAAAACCTCCAATTAACCTTTGAAATAGATTTTAAATCAACAATAACATACAGCCAAAGTAACAGATATCTTCCATGGATTGGAAGATACAGCCCAAGAAACCTTCAAATGTGGCAAACCTATAAACAACATTGTCACAGATTGGTGGAATTTATAAGAAATACATTGGAAAAGTACATTCCAGTAACAGCTCACCCTCAACACCAGGACCATACACCAACCCTGTCACCTCAACCAGAATTTAGAAAAAAAGATAAAGCAAACAGTGCAACTAGTTAAGCTCCTGTCACCTCACCAAACAAACAATCAAATATACATACAGGAGGCTGTGCAGAAGTATACAGGAATATTATAGGCAGCAGGAAGTGAAACCAGTCTCAACCAGAACCAAAAAAACATGGTAATATACATAAAGGAGGCTTTGCGGAAGTTTAGAAGAAAAGTTTAGGTAGCAGGAAGTGAAACCAGTCTCAACAAAAAACAAAAAAACAAGCAAATACACACAAAGAAGGCTCTGCAGAAGTATAAAGGAAAAGTATAGGCAGGATGAAATGGAACCAGTCTCAACCAGAACCAATCATTTTGGATGTTGGTTTCTCTGATTGTTGCCTCATTCCTATAATTCCTTTTAGTTCTTCTATTCATATTGAGATAACCCTATAATTCGGTGTGATTGTTCTGTCATTGGCAATATTGTATGAGTACAGCACCCTTCTCCTCACTTATTATTACATTTCATCTAACCTTCCTAGCCAGAAAGTCCTTTATTGAATTATTTATTCTTGTTTACTGGCTTGCTCCATATTTCCTCACCTTTTCACTTCCTCATATAGTTTCTGCCATGGTTGATTAGTCATCACTGCCCATTATTATTATTTTCTTAGGCCCCCTTGAAGGTTCTCTCTAGATTTATTCTTCCTGTGAGAGGATCTCTAGTTTTATATTTAGACTGGTCTTTTGCGGTAAATTGAAATTATACCCATCCATTATGATTACATTGGATGAAGAACCACTTATAGTGGCTGGTTCCATCCTTGTTATACAGGTTGTAGCTTTTATTGAGGTATTCCATTGAGATGTTGAATTGCTCCTATTACTATTTGCTTATGCCCTTTGTAGGCTTAGTATCCACTCTCCAATACTTCAAAACTTCAGTCTTAGAACTTTTCCTGCCTTATTCATCCTAAATTGGCTTTTCTACATTACTTTCTCAATTCTCCATCCTCATCCTTTGATAATTCCAAGATTCTCTTAGATTAATAAAACCATCACCACAAAGTAATTGATGTAGTCAGAAGCGTGTGATACCAAAAAATCCACCAGTAAAAGTAACACAGGCGCAGCCAGAAATATATTCAGGCAGCCACAACCATGTAGTGCTAAACAGACCCAGAACCATGCAGAAAGTTATGTAGTCAAAAGAATGTGATACCAAAAAACCAACTAGAACAAGTTGACCCTAGGGCTACCCAGCAATTTATGAAGGCATCCAAGACCATGTAGTACCAAACAACCAACCAGTACAAGTCCACCACAGGCAACCCAGAAATATATGTATGCAGTCAGAACCATGCATCACCAAAAAAAAACCAGCAGTGCATAGAAATACATGAGGGTAGATGCAAGTAGCACCAAACAAACTACCATTGTTGTACATCAATACATGTAGTTAGGATCTGTCATACTGACACCAAACTCAGTCTAACCCCATTCTAACCTCAGCAAACCCAGTATAACCCTCAGGCCTGATCTACTTTCCAAGGAACTTCAACCTCAGGGCTCAGGGGACTTACATCAATATGTCTCCAGTAACTATATACCTCAGGATCTTCATGCAGTACATATGTACATATAGTCTAACCTCATACTATACACAGATAGACTCCATAGGCTTGCAAATACTCAATCTCCCAGGTTCTACTCTACCTATCTGTCTAACCCATACCTCTGTGGGTTACCTCTCTGTCTAACCCATACCTCTGTGGGTTATCTCTCTGTCTAACCCATACCCCCTCTGTGTGGTCTATCCTTTGGGAATCCTTATGTACATCCTCTTGCAGATTGTATTACATACTCTCTCTACTTAGTACATAGTGTCATGACCCCCATGTACACTGTACATCCTTCAACTGTACTCTCCCAACTTAGACAGCTCAGAACTGGAACCTTGCCCCAATGTAGAAGCAGCCTAACCTAATGTACTAGCATACCTGATCAGCCCTCTCTGTTACCTAGACTGTTCCCATGACATCATATGCATAGTCTGAGCCCCAATCACTTGTACCTCTGTTGTAGTTCTACCCCCTTGTCTATTTAAACAGGCCTCCTCTTCCCTCTTCCTGACGGTTCCCCAAGAAATCAGTTTACTACTTCTTACTAGGAGATCTTTCACAGCAAGTGTCATTCAGCACTCTTCAACCCAATCCTCCTCTGCTCCTTGTAGCCTCTTTCAGTAACCTTGCCCCAAGCCTACTGTGGGCAGAGACCCCTCTTTGCCAAGCCCTGCTTGCATGTCAGCAGCCTTTGTGACATTAAACTGATTTCTTCCCCAATAACCCCTTCTTCACCAACCACACTCCCTATCCCTTTCAGACAGCATCAAATCTTGCTATTGAGTTGTGGCAATTTTTGTTTGCTTTATTTCTGTCCCAACCTTGAACTTGGCTATTTGATTTGTGGCAATTTTCATTGCTTCCCTTAACTTACTGTCAAACCTACTTAAAAGACCCAGCTCTCCATCCTCTACGTACCACTTTGATGCTTCAACGCTTTGACGCTTTGACACTTTGATGCTTCAACACTTTGACGCTTTGACACTTCAACACTTTGACACTTTGACACTTTGACACTTCAACGCTTCAACGCTTTGACGCTTTGACGCTTTGACGCTTTGATGCTTTGATTCTTAGAGAAGGTATAGTAACCAGTATTTGACTGTCCCCTAAAGGTAATCAGAGGAAGAAAAATTCCTTTTTTTTTATTAATCATTCTATTCTTGTTCCAAGGTGAAAAACAACTTTTGGGTAACTAATTATTCTTAGAAGTAAGAATGCCCCCACGACGTGCTCTCCTTTCTCACATTTCTAGCCCAGCAGTCACCCATAGCTCCAGGGGGAGAGGTGGCACTGAACCTACTGACCCTTCTACCCCTAGATCTCGTGGAACAGGTAGGACGTTTTCTAACTTGGCTGCACCAGTGGTTACCACTTCCACTCCTATGGATACAGGTTTATTGTAACCTATTACCCAAGTATCCCTTTCTACTATTCCTCCTTCTGACAATTCTAACCTCAACAGAGTCACAGGTCAGTTTCAAATCCCAGGTTACCATGGTTTGGACTCTACTGCCTATGATGCAAGCATGGTCCCAATCCCAGGAGAAGGTGAGGAAGATGAATAGGATGAGGACTCAGGATTTGATTCCAGAATCTTGAGTGGCTTGGATTCACCATCCCCAGAGGATAATCCTATTCAAACTTCTAATGCAACAGTGGTTCCTTCACCTTCCCCACACACCAACCTTCCTTCCACCGCTCAGGTTCCTTCAACTGAACCTGCCCTGCTGGCCATTCTTCAGCAAATGACCACTGAAATGACTCATCTTTCTAAACCTGCTGACCATGGACCCTCTGCTAACTTTAAATCTCCATCTATCAATTCCTCAGATAAATTTGATAGAACTAACCCAACCAAGCTTAGACCCTTCCTTCAAGCTTGTGAACTTGTCTTTGCAAATGATGAGAGATTTTTTTCCAATGACAGAAAGAAAGTATTTTTACAGTCTCTTACCTTTCAGGAAATGCCAGTCAATGGATCCAACCCTATCTTGCTCACATTGGTAATCATGAGCCAAATTTCATACTTAACTCCTGGCTTCTATTCACTCAACAGCTTCATACCCTTTTTGGGGATCGTCTGGAAATCCAGCATGCTGAGAAGGACCTAACCCTTCTTAAGATGAAAGACAGTGGTTATGCTACTAACTATATCACTGAATTCAGGACACTTATGATCAAGGTCTCTGGATGGGGTGTTGAAGCATTTTTCTTTCATTTTAGACAGGGTCTCCCAGCCAGATTACTGGACCAACTAGATGGTTATGATGGACCTCAAGAAACCTTGCAAGACCTACTGGATATTGTTCTTAAGTATGATACTTGTTACCATGAAAGGATCTGGGAGAAGTCCTTCACTCTCCCTCAGACCTCAAGACCTGGACCCAGTCTTCCCAATCCTCAGAAATCTTGACAGACCAGTCAACCAAGTAGATTCAAGTGGAAAGCAAAGACAACCCCTACTAATTCTACTCCAACATATGTTCCCAATCCCAATGTGGGAGAGGATGGACACCTCAAGGCTGAAGAAAAAGCTAGGAGAGAAAGAGAGGGTTTGTGTAACTACTGTGGAGGAACTCACAAAATTAGCCTCTGCAGGAAACGTCCAGATTTTAAGCCTGGCCAGAAGCCCAATCCTATGAAATACAAACAGAGAAAAGACTAGGTGATGGAAATATTGTACTCCTTGACCATCACCCTCCCAATATTCGAGTACAAACTTTGGAAAGGAAAGACTCTAACCCTCTTTCTAAATACTTACGTTTTGTTTGCTTGTCCAATAACCAGGCTTACAGTGTACTTGTTGACTCTGGAGCAACTCAATCTGTTATTTCAAAGTCTATGGTTTCAAAGTTTTCTCTGTCACCCAAACATCTGACCACTCCTATCTTCTTATTTACCTTCAGTCCTTCTGACTCACCTTCCCAGGAAATCACCCATAAGGTTTCCTTTAATTTCTCTTTGCCCTCTTTTCCCAACTTAGAATGGGATTTCTTGGTTGTTGATACTCCCCCTAAAGAAGAAAATATTCTAGGTATTGACTTCCTCCATTTCTGGAACCCAGAGGTAAATTGGCAACTGGGATTGATCACCCCAAGACACCAACCAATTTGGATCATTCCTCTTCTGTTGAACTCTCCTTGGCCACTACTTCCTTTCCGCCAGTGAACCTGCAGGTCACTGCTCCTGTCCCCTTTTCAGAATCTATGCACTCACAAATCTTTCCTTTGAGTTCAACAACTACTTCTGTGAACAGGATATTCTTTGGACATTCTCTGAAATTCTTGGAGGATATGGAGGATGATCTATCCATTCAAGTTTTGCGTAGTATTATTTCCACTTCTGACCCTGACCCAAAGCAGGCTACTTCAGAAGTTTTGGATGAAGATGAGGAAACCGATGAAATTGAAACTGTGATGGAGAGAGTTCCTGATGCTTATCATGCCTTTTTAGATGTTTTTTCCAAGGTCAAAGCTGATAAACTCCCTCCTCATAGCGCTTAGGACCATCATATTGAACTGGAAGGCCCTATGCCTCCAGTTGGGCCTATCTACTCCCTCAGTCACCATGAGAAGGAGGCCCTAAAAGCCTATATAGAGAAAAATATAGAGAAAGTTTTCATTCACCCCAGCACTTCACGCACTGGAGCACCTGTCCTCTTTGTAAAAAAGAAGGATGGTGGTTTGCAATTGTATGTTGACTATTACAAACTCAACGCTGTGACTCAAAAGAACTGGTAGCACATTCCTCCCATGACTCACTTATTAACAGTCTTTTCTGGTTCTACCATTTTTTCCAAAATTGACCTAAGGGGTACTTATAATCTCCTTCAAATTAAGGAAGGGGATGAACATCTTACAGCATTCAGAACTCAGTTTGGGAGTTTTGAATATTTGGTAATGCCTTTTGGACTCACCAATGCTCCTGCCTCTTTTCAATGTCTTGTTAATGACATTTTTGCAGACCTTCTGACCATCTGTGTGGTGGTATACCTTGATGTAATTCTTATTTTTTACAAAAACTTAACAGAACATACAGCTCATGTGTGTGAAGTCTTGAACAGACTTTGGAAGAACAACTTATATGCAAAAGCTTCTAAGTGTGAATTTCATGCCTCCTCAGTGGACTATCTAGGATATGTCATTTCCAGAAGTGGCATTGAAATGGAAAACTCCAAGGTCTGGAAGATCTTGGGCTGGCCACCACCAACAAACCAAAAGGCCTTGCAGCAGTTTTTGGGTATTTTTAATTTTTATCCCAGGTTTATCATTAACTTTTCCAGAAAGGTGCACCTCCTCACTGCTCTAACTGGAGCAGATCCCATCTTTCCTTTGTCCCCAGGGGCTCTGAAGCAGTTTTAGGACCTCAAGGTAGCATTTACTAAAGCTCCTGTACTCAGACATTTTTATTTTTCCTTAAAAACCTTTTTGGAGACTGATGCCAGTGACTATGCCCTAGGGGCTGTCCTCACCCAAGTCTCCCTTGATGGATCCAAGCACCCAATTGCTTTCGACAGAAGCAGATTGGTTAGTGCTGAACTGAACTATGAAATCTATGATAAGGAACTCCTGGCCATTGTATGGGCCAGAAAGATCTGGAGAGCTTACTTCCTCAGTCTTTCTTCTCCCTTTGAAGTTCTCACTGATCACTTTTCTCTTAAATATTTCATGACCTCCAAAGTCTTGACTTGTTTCCAAGCCCGTTGGGCTGAGTTTCTGTCTCAATTTGACTTCACTATAGTCCATAGACCTGGAAAGCAATCAATAGTGCCTGATGCCTTGTCACGTTGAGACAACGTTTATCCTAAGGGGGGGATGCCCTATGCAGAAAAGAATCCAGCAAATTTCAAACAACTCTTGAAACAGACTGACTTTGAACCTTCTAGAATTTCCTTTATCTCTACAAAACAGGTTGACAAATAATTTGAAACCTTAATTTGGTCCCAGATCTCCAACAAATTAACCCAACAGATTATTCAGAAGCTACATAAAAAGGAACAAGTAAAGAGTTATCTTATAGACCCAGACACTGGACTCCTTATTTTCCTAAATAGAATAGCAATCCCAAAGGATGATGAACAACTCCAACTTGAAATACTTTGACAAAGACATGACTCTCCTCTCTCTGGCCACCCTGGACAAGACAAAACAGCTGATCTATTCAAAAGAGATTTCCATTGGGAAAATATGACTTCCTTTATCAAAGATTATGTTTCTTCTTGTTGACTTTGCAGCAGAAACAAAGCCAGTCACCACAAAAGTTTTGGACTCCTCAAACCCTTACCAATTCCAGGTTCTCCCTGGACTTCACTCTCTATGGACTTCATCTCACAACTGCCACTATCAAATGGATTTGACTCAATCCTTGTGGTAGTTGATTGTTTTTCAAAAATGTCACTCTTTATTAAAACCAGACCTGATATCTTCTCTGTGGAGTTGGCTGACCTACTAATTTCTCATGTTTTTACTAAACATGGCCTCCCAACTGACATTCTCAGTGACAGAGGATCTTTTTTTGTTTCTTCCCTTTGGAAAATTGTTTGTGAAAAATTACAGATAAAAAGAAATATTTCCACAGCTTATGACCCTGAAACAGATGGACAGATGGAACGAGTAAATCAGATCCTAGAACAATTTCTTAGGATGTATTTCAGTTATCACCAAGACAACTGGGATACCTGGATCCCCCTTGCTGAATTTGCTGAAAATAATTCCACTCACACTTCTACTAAGCAATCTCCTTTTTTCACCATCTATGGACAACACCCCAACTTTGAAAGTCTCCATGTAGTAGATGATCAACCTGCCAGCCACTACATAACCCAGATTCACCAGAATCAGAAGTTATTGGGTATTGAACTGGAAAAGGCAATTAAAACCTACAAAAGATATGCTGACCTAAAAAGAAGTGATTTTCCTGTCTCATTTGCTGTTGGAAACAAAGTTTGGCTCTCTTCTAAAAATATAAAAACTAATTGTCCAAGTCATAAGCTCTCAGAGCAATGGTTAGGTCCTTTTTTGATTACAGAACAGATTGGAAAAAGTTCATTCAAGCTTCAACTCCCTCAGCAATGGTCCACCATTCACCCTGTATTCCACTCCTCCTTACTCAAGCCATATCAGGACAACTCACTGTCCTCTAGGCACCAACCGCCAACTGAGCCAGTCAAAATTGATGGTGAAGAAGAATGGGAATTGTCTCAGATATTGGATTCAAAACTTAAGAGGGGGAAATTATTTTACTTAGTTGAATGGCAAGGCTTCCAGAATGACAAGGAACGCACTACTTGGGAACCTCACTCTAATCTTACCAACTGCCCTACTTTACTTCAAGACTTCCATACACTCTACCCTTCAAAAGCAAAGACATCCTTAAAATAAAAACAATATAAAACTTATTATCCTCTTCAAAAAAATAATTAATATCAATAACATAATAAAAAATAAAGATTCTTTCTCCCTTTCCTTTTTTCCTCCTTAACAAAAACGAATTAAAATAAAATAAAACAAATTTCATATAAAAAACTTTTTAGATAGCTTCACACATCAGTTCTTCCAACTCTTTCACTCTACACATCCAAGTATTTACTAGCTTTAACTTGGCAACTTGATAAGAATTTGGCCCCCTTATAGTAGTCCCTACTTCAAAAGTATGTCCATCTAAAGCCAAAATATCAGCTAGACTTTTCTTTATCTCTAAAACCTTTTTCTTTCTAGCTTCTAAAAATCCATACTTCTCCTTTCTTATCTCACTACCCCAACCCTTCTTTAAACCTTCCTGAAAACTTTAATTTAAAGTCCTAGAATTCCTACTATAAATCTCCAAAGAATGATTGATTGATCTTCATTTAAAACGGAATCTTCCCTGTATCTTCTTCCTTCCATCATCTCCAATAAACCTTCTCCATTTTCCAATTCCTCCAACCAGACCTCAGATTCACCTTTTTTTTCAATTCCTTTCTTTCTATTCCTCCTGTCTTCCACCACCTTCATCTTCACCTCCAAATCCTTCATCTTGTTCCTTAAATCCTCTAACTCCAAAGAGTCATCTGAGCTACCCCCTTCTTTGACGATGACCTCTCTGCCTTTTCCTTTGCCTATCTCTTTATTAGCTTCTCTATCTTCATCCATATCACTCACTTCCATCTCCAAACTCCCTTTGGCATCTTCATCGTTGTTTCCACTTCGACAATCCGCTTCAACGCTTTTACCGCCTTCTTTGACGCTTTGACAGACTGCTTTGATGCCCCAACGTTTGACGCTTCAACGGGTTGCTTCAATGCTTCAATGGGTTGCTTTGACGCTTTGAAGTTTGAAGCTTTGACAAAACTCTTTGACGCTTTGACGGGTTTCTTTGACGCTTTGACATTCAACGCTTTGCAACCTCTTTGACACTTCGACGGTTTCCTTTGATGGGTTTGAAGGACCCCACAATGCCTTTGTTTATTACTATTTTCGACAGGACCCCAACCACCTCCTCGTCCAAATCTACGTGAGGGGTTCCCCATTGTATAAATGCCCCGCCGCACTCCTCCAGCGGATGCCTTGACGTACCATCTATGGCCAAATTGCCAGTTCAACGCAGCGCCTCCCTCTTTTCTTGTGTTTTCTTCAACCTCTCCTGAGTCAAACAAACTATTCAAAACTTGTATCAGCACTCCAGCACCTCCAAAACTAAATCTAGAAACACTTACCTGAAGATTCATCAAGTCTGGATGAATACCCCAGAGTCATGGCATCATCATCTGGAGTCTCCTTCACTTCAAAGGGTTGACTCTTCTCCAGGACCCATAAGGTTGGCCCCAAGGCCTTTCTGCCTTGCTTATCAATCTCACACATTCTTCCATACTGCCTACAACTTTCTCATTTGGCAGAATTATGTTTGATACTGGTAGTGCAGATTCTTCCAAGCTTGATGCACCTATCACAACTTGGGTAGTATTGTTGGACTGGATAGTAATTGTTGGTCTTTTCCATTGGATAGGTTAGTGTAGGTGATCTGGTGTAGGGAGATAAAGGTGGTAATGGGGTGGATGGTGGTGATGATTGTGGGTAAGGGGAAGGAAAACTCAAGTTAGACATAACTGAAGGACAACCTGGATGGCCTCTTCAACCTCTCCTTTTATGGTCATCAGGAGATCCCCTCCTCTTCACCAGGGGGTACTGCCATACTGACACCAAACTCAGTCTAGCCTCAGTCTAACCTCAGCAAACCAAGTCTAACCCTCAGGCCTGATCTACTTTCCAAGGAACTTCAACCTTAGGGCTCAGGGGACTTACACCAATATGTCTCCAGTAACTATATACCTCAGGATCTTCATGCAGTACATATCTACATGTAGTCTAACCTCATACTATACACAGATAGACTCCATAGGCTTGCACATACTCAATCTCCCAGGCTCTACTCTACCTCTCTGTCTAACCCATACCTCTGTGGGTTACCTCTCTGTCTAACCCATACCTCTGTGGTTTATCTCTCTGTCTAACCCATACCTCCTCTGTGTGGTTTATCCTTTGGGAATCCTTATGTACATCCTCTTGCAGATTGTATTACATACTCTCTCTACTTAGTACATAGTGTCATGACCCCCATGTACACTTTACATCCTTCAACTGTACTCTCCCAACTTACACAGCTCAGACCTGCAACCTTGCCCCAATGTAGAAGCAGCCTAACCTAATGTACTAGCATACCTGATCATCCCTCTTTGTTACCTAGACTGTTCCCATGACATCATATGTATAGTCTTAGGCCCAATCCCTCGTACCTCTGTTGTAGTTCCAACCTCTTGTCTATTTAAACAGGCATCCTCTTCCCTCTTCCTGATGGTTCCCCAAGAAATCAGTTTACTACTTCTTACTAGGAGATCTTTCCCGGCAAGTTTCATTCAGCACTCTTAAACCCAATCCTCCTCTGCTCCTTGTAGCCTCTTTCAGTAACCTTGCCCCCAAGCCTACTGTGGGAAGAGACCCCTCTGTGCCAAGCCCTGCTTGCATGTCAGCAGCCCTTGTGACAGGATCAAATAGCACCAAACCAACCACAAATACTACACAGAATTTATTTTTTTCTGCACTACACAATAATTTATTCTGGCTGTGAATGCATGAAATCCCTGGTACAACCTTTTTCCAACTGGCAGAAATGCCTCATGTAACTGTGCAACATTTTTCCAACTAGCAGAAATTCCCCATCAAACTGTATCTCATTGTTCCTCACCAGAGCAGGGAGAACCCTCAGGGGAAGCCATGAGAACCCCCTGAGGCAGGATTTTTATATTTAAGGAGGGCCTCTCTGCCCTATCCAAGTTGTATCATCATCCCATCTGGCCCATTATCCCACATCATCAGGGCCTCTTGCCCCATCCTAAAAATTACTTACCCAGATAAATATCATCAGTGAACAAATTATAAAGGTAAACAGAAATTAGGAGCCATTTATAAACCATTTTTAACCAATTAAACCAAGCAACAGGTTCTTGAATAAAGTTTCACCTTTGACCTCAATATTCATCACCAAATGAAAGAAGAACTACCCATCAATTGATAAATAACCCTTACAAAGAAAGAGAGCACAACCACAAGCAACTACCAACCTTTCTCTTAACCAGCCCCCTTTGGGTAAACCCATCTTTGGTTCCACCCCTGAACCATTCCTCTGATAAATCCTTGGACTCTTTAATATTGGGATATTGGTTAAGATCAAAAATATATGATCATCCACTTACCAATAATCCAATACATCTGGTCCATTCTTCAACAAATCCTACCAATAAAAGTTAAAAATTTATGCAGGTCTGATCTGAGACGTATTTCAACTCTCAAAGAAAGCAGTCATTAAATTAAAAACATTATTGTGCAGAATTACTAAAGTACTAGAATGGCAGGCAATTCAAAATTACCTTAGTCATGCTAAAACTCTAAAGGAGTAGAAGTATACTTGATTCCCCTGCAAGGACTGAAAGAAAGCTATTTTCTAAATTATTTATATTATCCCACAGCAGTATCTACATCAGGAAGCAATTTAACCTTGTGAGGTATATCACCATGTTGTGTTACCACTGTTGAAATATTTCCATCAGCAATCCTGAAAACCCAATCCTAGCTCTTGATCATGCACATAAGAAAGTTCAGACTGAAAGCTACAAATGGCATAGACCAGGCAGAAAGTAAGGAAAAGAACATCCTGCTGGAAATTCTTTCTAACAGTTCCATGAGCTCTTATAACCTTCTTATGACCCAGTCCCGGAAGTTCATACTCAGTCAAACAAAAAATATCTCATTGGCTTCAGACCGCTAACAGAACTCAATGGCTGGGTAAAATCCACTAAGGCGCATACACCACAGCTTTAAAAGCCACTTCTAGTATGTGACTCATAAGCCTTGTCATCCATCATCATTCTACCAATCATTCCTCCAGATTCTCATCTGAGTCAAAACTCTCTTTCATTCAATTCTCACTCCTTAGAATAACTTTGTACTACAATTTCCACATCCTCCTTAATCATCAGTCTTTATTAAAAGCATTTGTAACAGCAACAACTTACCACTTTTTTCACATTTCTTCAGCACAAACAAGAAGCATCTATTAACTCTCCTTGTGAATGGTTTTTACCTTTAATTTTTTCAGCGCTTCCCGCCATCCTATTGTATTTAAATTCTCTTTCCTTCATCCTTTGAATTCCTTTTCCTTTAAAAAACTTTTATCTTAGCTAAGACCCTTTGTATCATTTCTGTTCATCTGCCCCATGCACCTTTTCCTCACTGTGTAGCTCTTAGTTCATTTTTGAATATAACTCCCACAGATTAAAAATGACAGGACCAAACTCAAGTAATCTTTTCAAGAAAGCTACAAGCAAAGGAAATTTGGGCAATCAAGTAAGACTTTAACATCATCCCCGTCCTCAAGGGCTCAAAAAGTTTCCCCATTTGGAACCTTTGAATGAGCAGCTTCCTCCAAGCCAAGAAACTTTGGGAAATCAGCACCAACAAAACACCTAAGCCAACCAGTACCAAAAGCAAGGGGCCACCATATGAGTCCACAGATGCCATCATATCTTGCCTCAGCAACAGGGTTCACAAAATTTTTGTTGACTCCAAGAAAATCTCCAGCTCACTCAAACTCTGGTCAATAATCAATGATGAGTATGGGAAGGTCAACACGCAAGCTATTGATTGAGTTATCAGGAAATGGAACTCATAAAGTTCAAAGGGACCTTTGTTCAATTTTTAGACCAGATTGAGAGCTCTCTTCTATGCAGTTGGAAGGAATAGGGCACATTCAGTTCAAACAAGCTGCCTTTGCTTCCTTCCTTTCCGGAGTAGAGAGCTGGAAACCAGGGCTCACCACCCCGCTGTAGAGACTCCTGTGGGATTATATAAATTATATAGAAAATAGATTTCTGGAAGTCCTTGAAGGAGAATTTAGTATTAAGTTTACTCATTTTGAGAATTTGTAAGAATGGAAGTGGTTTTGAATTGCCTGCCCTTCTAGTACTATAGTATGTCTGAACAATATTTTATTTCAATTTATGGATGGTTTCTTTGAGTTTTGAATGAAGTCCCAGATCAGACCTAGATCAATTTTTAAATGTTATTGGTAGGATTTGTTGAAGGATGGACAAGATGTATTAAATTATTAGTTAGTGGTTCATCAGATATATATTTGATCTTAAAAAATATCCCAATATTGAAGGTTTTGAGGGTTTTTTAAAGGGATGGTTCAGGTGATGACCCAAGGATGGATTTACCCACAAGGGGCTGGGTAGAGGAAATGTTGGTAGTTCCTTTTGTTGTCTTTTGATTTTCAAATTCAGTAACTAACAATTTTAGTTACCTTATTGCTATCTTACTATTTTCATTATCTCATTACCCATGTCTTAGGCCCCCTCTGGGGCTCTCTATTTGTCTCTAACCTGCTGCCTTAGGCCCCCTTTGGGGTTCTCTAGTTGTCCATAAATACTGGTCCTTCCCTTGGACCATGAATGAAAATCATCTGATTACCAGACAATCAAACCGGAGTGCCCCTTCCTCCTCTTCAGATCAGTTCCACTTGACTATACAAGTATTTTCCCTTTTCCTTGGCTCTTTAAAGCCTTTTAATTACTTCTCATTTGGCTCTTCAGTAGCCAACCGTACTCCCTCTTTCTCCAAACAACCTTGCCCCTCATCTTAACCTTTTCACCTTTTTTTTTGCTCTATTTCTTTTTTTGGTTTATTTATTGATTGATGGATGGTTTTTCCTTAATTTGGTGCTGAATATTGCCATCACAGAAGAGCCCTCATCCAAGCACCTGATGGACTTGTTTAATTGTTTAAAGATGGGCTATAACTTGGCCTCTGATTTCCTGTTTCTTTATAATTGGTTCACTGATACTGTTTATCTTGGTATGTAACACAGATGACTACTGATACATTGGGGTGATCTGGATGGCCAGAGGGCATGAGATGTGAGGAGAGCTGGTGATAAAACTTGGATAGGGCTGAGAGGCCCTCCTTAAATAGAAAATTCCTGCTACTGGAGGTTGCCAAGGCTTCCCCTGGGGGCTCTCCCTGTTCTGGTGAGGAAAAGTTTGATACAGTTACCTGAGGCATTTTTGCTGGTTGTAAAGCTTGTACAGTCACCTGAGACATTTATTCTGGTTTGAAAAAAGGTTGTACAGGGGATTCATGCATTTACAGCCTTGCATAAATTTCTTTGAAGTGCAGATAAGATGTATTGATGTGCTGTACTGTTGGTTTTTTTGGTGAAACTTGATTAAACCCACATGTATTGCTGTTCCATACTGGTGGTTTGCTTGGTTCTACTTGTGACTGGTTTGACTTCCTCCTGTATATATTGCTCTTGCATACTTCCGCATAGCCTCCTGTATGTATATTCTTCCTATATTCATTCTGCACAGCCTCTTGTATGTTTATTTGCTGCATTTTTGATTTGTTCTGCTTCAAAATGGTTTGACTTCCTCCTGCCTATATTGCTGCTGTATACTTCTGTGCAGCCTCTTGTATGAGTATTTGCATGTTTCTTTGCTGCAGGTGAGCCAACCTGACATTTTGAACTCCCTCCTGTATCTTCACTTCTGTATTCTGGATGAGGTGACAGGATCTGAATGATGGGACATCCTCATGTATCTGTATTTCTGTATTCTGGATGATTTCACATTATCTGACTGGTTGAACTGAATCCTGTATCTTTATTTCTTTATTCTGGCTGAGGTGACTGGATCTGGAATGGTTGCACTGTCTCTTGAATCTGTGTTTCTTTATTCTGAATGAGGTTACAGGATCTGACTGGTTGCACTGCCTCTTGCATCTGTATTTCTGTATCCTGTCTGGGGTGACAGTATTTGTGTATGGTCATGGTGTTGAGAGTAATCTGCCACTGGAATGTACTTGGGGTTTTACTAGGTATGCCTTATGTTTCCACAGATATGTGACCCCTGGTTGGGTATGAGTTCTGCCACAGTTGAAGGGTTTGTTGGATTTATCTTCTCATTGATGAGAGATAGGGGCTTACTTTGGCTGAGTGACAACAGGTTATTTGTAATGTAGAATGCATTTCAGAGTTTAATTTGAGGTTTTGAGCTGTTTTCATACTTCAAAAGTGAGTCTGATTGCTATAGGACAGGTTTGGTCTCACACACTGCTCAGACTCAACCAATCAGCAAAATTTTTTCCCCATGAAATTCTTTGAAAAATCAAAGAATTTTACAAATATGGTTATGAACTTCCACAAAATAGCAATTCTGCCCTCACCTTCCACAGCCACGGCAATAAGAGGAACAAGCATCCACTATTCTGCAAGAACAGTAACAAAAACATTGAAATTATCACTCACTCAAAAGACCATTGTTGGGAAGTTTATCCAGAACTCAGGCCAACAAGGGGCAAGAAACCCCAGAACAACTTTCACCATGTACCAAGTCAACAAAGCATCAATAACCAATCCAACTCAACCACTGAAGAGTTCCCCAGATAAAGCTTTGCAAGACCTTCATTTGCCGCCTTCACCACAACTATGAATGACTCAACTGCATTCATTCTTGATAGTGGTGCCATCAATCTTATGTTCAATGATACTTCCTACTTTCAAAACCTCTCCAGATGTGCAATCCCTATTTGCACCGGCAAAGAAAATGGTCAGATTCTAGCAAAGGGAATGAAAATGGTTTGAATTTCTTGAACTCCCAGTGATCACATCAACCTCCCAAAATCTCTTTTTTTTCCCAAGATTACCCTCAACATCATATCATTGGGACAAATTTTGACCTCCAAGGCCTTCATAAAAGTGAGTGGCAATGGATACAAGATATACTTCAAAAAAAGACTGAACATTGGTTTCTCAATAAATGATGGCGTTTTTGAAATCAATCCACTAGTTCCAACCAACATCAAGGCCATGGCCTTTGAAAACACTCTTGAAACCTCCAGTCTCTTGCATAGTTGTCTGCAACATGCCAGTCACAAGAGGATCAATAAAGCCCCAGGACAGACCCAGGAAATTATTCACTCATTCTCCACCTGCATGAGAGGAAACATAAAATTTCTTCATTTCCTTAGTCACTTCAATAAGACATCAATCAAATTTTAAGTAATACATGCTGACATCTTTGGTCCTGTATCACCTTCAACCAACAATGGCACCAGTTACTTTCTCACCCTGGTTGATCAAGCAACAGGCCTGTTGGAATATTGAACCACCATGGTTTCATGTTTCCTTTTTACTCCATTTCTTTGATCTATCTTCTTTTCTTATTTTGTTTTATGTCTTGTTTGATTTCTGTTTTCATCTCCTTTTATCTCTATCACATGCACTTCATCTAGTTCATTTGTGTGTGCACTTTTTATTTCAATCACACACTTTGCGCATGCAACTCTATGATGGATCTTATGCATATTCATTATAGTCTAAACTCAATCCACATAAATACTACTCAGAGAGAGTCTTCTCTTCTTTTTTTCTCCTGGCCTATTCCAATCAGAAGGTTTTTTGCCACCGTGGACAACATATTATAATTTGGTGCAATGATCTTCTACCTTCTCTGAGCTTGATTCTCTGTCTAATCTCTTTGTCTCTTTCATCCTTACTCTTGCAGTTGTATAATTTCTTTCTTAGCTTGTATGTGTATGGTGGTTGTCTCCTGAATCTATAATCTCAAAGTTCCTCACAGTCTTTTCATTTACATCAGCTTGGGTATGGTTATCTTTAACTCTTGTTGTTTTATCTTGATTGTTGTCTAAAAATCATGTTTATTTTTATGGTTTTAAATTATTAATCCTCTGATAGTGAACGGTATCAATTGAACAAAATTAACAGTCAAAAATTAATCAACCAGAAAATCAACAATGACGGACTCACTCACAGCCACTATTCTCAAAACCACCATAGAGGCCATTCCAGTCTTAACTCCAGATAATTTTTTGATCTGGCCAAATCAAATTGTGAATATGATGGACTTACAGGAAGATCTCTACTCCAAGCTCACAAAGCAAAAAAGAGAAGCCAAAGGTAATCTGATTGGGCTCAACCATAGCAAGAATATTAGAATCCAGACTATTTTCACCTCCAAACTTGACAAAACTGTTCAATCAAATATTATCACACCCAATAACAAGAAGGATGCCCATAAAATTTGGGCATACATGAACAAATATTTTGCCTCAAATCATGCGTAGAATTGAGCTAGGATCTGCAAAGAGTTTCTGCACACTCCTTTCAAATTTGCAAACATTCCTGGATTTATCACCCATACAAAAACTGCTCTATCTAGACTTCAAGAGGTTGGTATAGATCTTCCCACCAATTTTATTGCCTATATTATCTTTGAAAAACTAACAGCAAGAATGGATACAGTTATTCAACAAATCACTCATTCTGATAAGAAGATTTGGACAGAACAAGTCTTGGATTACTTACAAATGTTCAATAAAAACACATTCTTCAACAGGGACTTACCCACTGACAAGTCTGAAGAGAGCTCAAACTTGGTCTCTTTTTCTACCTCCAGGATGAAACCATGCAATGAAAAATGGCACAACCCCAAGGCAGCTCACCCTGAAGGAAGATGTTTGAAATTATATCCACATCTCAAAGCCTCCTTTCCTAGAAAAAAGAAGAACGGCATGGATTCTACGATGGAGGGAACATCTGTTAGCTCTTTTCTCACATGCTCAATTTTCTTTTCTGGCCACTTTAAGTTTGATTCAGTTTCATCAAGACATATAGTGTCTGATTCTCAACTCTTCCCTCATTTAGACCAATTGTTGACCGGACTGATTTCAACCACTTTGGGAAAGAACTCTCTCAAATATGAAGGTGTCGGGTCAATGACTTTGTTGGATGATCTAAATAAAGAGGTTACTCTATCTTACGTGTTTTCCCCCCTAAATCCACTGTGAATTTGCTTTCAATGCAATGTCTTGTTCTGGTTGGGTTCACCATTGAATTTGGAAGGGACAATATTGTATTACAGAAAGAAAAATGGAAAAAGATTGGATTCTATGACTGCAATATACCAATTATTCATTTCTCTCATTGTAAGCAAACTCAGTTCACTCTCTTTACTTGGGAAAAAATCATTCATAAATCTCTGGGACATGCTAGCTACGGAAGAATTCAACAAAAACTTGGTACACCAATTAAAAAGCCCTCAATGTGCAAAGCATGTGCTATTAGTAAAATGAGCCAGAGTCCTTTCAAAGAAAAACACTTGTCCCAAAAGACCTTTTCAGGAACTATATTGCAATCTATTTGGACCAATTCTCCCTTTGAGCACCAACAGGGATTCATATTTTTTAACAGTTGTTGATAGTTGTACCAGATCCTTCACAGCAATTCCTATCAAACACAAAAGTGAAGCGGCAAGTATGCTGGAATTTCTTATTGAGGTCAAATCCCAAAAATTCAACTAAAAGCCCATGATTCTCAATTTGGATTGTGGAGCCGAATTCTGGAATCACAATATCTCCAGTAACTGCAAAGACAACAAAATTAGACAGTCATTTTCCAATGCATATTCTCCTCAGAAAAATGGGTTGGAAGAATGATTCAATTGTCTTATTCTGGAATCTCTTAGGACAGTTCCTTTTGACTCGAAACTGAATAAAAGCCATTGGAATGTAATCATTAACTCTTGGGAATTAGCACTCAATCAGATTCCAGCTCAAAAATCAAAAAAATTGCCTTACAAATTGTTTAAGGGGAAGATGCTGAATATTGACTATTTTAATCCCTTAGGAAATCCTGTTAGTTATATTCTCAAGAACAGACCGTCATTCTCAAAACTAGAACCTCGTGGCCAAGTTGGAAGAATGATAGGATACAACAAAAAACTCTTATTGTAAAAAATTTTAACAACCAACAATAAAGTAATCAACACAAAACACATAACTTTGCTCAATTTTGACTCTAATCTCAAGAAATTCAACAATGATGTAGATGTTGGAGATTGGTGTGTAGAATTTTAAGGGAGGGAGAAGTCTTTTGATGAAACAGGCATGGATTCAACTTCTCATTCTGAATGTCCTGGTGAAGGTTCATCCACCAAAAATTTCAGTGCAACATCACCTCCTGTGGAATCTACAAACACAAATGAGGGCAACCTGGCTCAAACTTCTTGAACATATGACTTGCGCAAGCAAACATCTTAAATCAAACCTCCTAAATAATCCTATGGATCCATCAAAAAGAATGAAGTTTTAGACTACTCTCACAAAAGAAAAACTGAAATCAACAAAATTGAGACTCAAGACGTTTGGGAGGATGCTGATATTGAACCAGATTTCTATCTCAGAACGATGTGGCTTGACAAAGTTAAGCCAGCAACCAGTCTTTCTCCAGAAAAGCAGAAATCATGACTGTGCATCATGGGGAATCTGCAAACTCCTGGAGTAGACTTTGGAGACACCTATGCTCCCACAGGGAAGTTCACAACTCTTTTTCTTCTTCTGTGAAGCAGCCTGGATCTTAATCTCAAAATCAGACAGTTTGAGGTTAAGGTGGCCTTTCTTTTTTCTCCAATGGATGAAGATATATATATTCTCAAGCCTAAGGAATGTGCAAGTTTGCCAATATTTTTGAAGCTCAAGAAGTCACTTTATGGGCTCAAACAAGCTCCTTCAAACTGGTATAAAACTCTCACCAGAGGGCTGGAAGACATTGTTTACTGTCAATCCAATGCTGATCCCTGTCTCTACACTCACAAGGATCAATTCTCGTCCATTTTCTTTCACTTTGATGATCTAATTGTCTGTGGAGAAGTCAAATGGTTTTTACAAAAATTCCTGGAGAAATTTCCACGTTCCTCATCACACAATGCAGATACTATCCTTGGAATGGAATTTTCCAAAACAGAAAACATTATCACTCTCAATCAAACTAAACTTGTTCAAAAAATGTTATTGGAACTTAAGCTATCCAAGTGAAAACCAGTTATTACACCTCTCACTCCTGGGATTCTACTAGTCCCAGCTTCCCATACCAAAATTTTGGAATTTAAAAAACTAGGGATAAATTACAGGAAGTATACAGGTTTACTTAACTATCTCATGTGCCGCACTAGACAAGACATAGCCGCGGAATTCTCAATTTTAGCTCAATTCAACCAAAATCCGGGTTTGTCTCACTGGGAGGAGGTCCTTCACGTTTGGAAATATCTTGCAGGCACGTCTTCCTACTCTCTCACCCTGAAGCCTGATGCATCTGCACAAATTTTGCTACAATTCTATACCGACTCAACCTGGGCAGATGATCCTCACAGTCAGAAATCTCAAACTGGTTTCATCATCTTCCGGAAATTGACTCCTATTGCTTGGAAAAGTCAAAAACATTCCAACATCACTCTCTCCTCTACAGAAGCCAAATTAAACACGCTAATCAATGGGGCACAGGAATTGCTTTGGATTAAGTCCATTTTGAATGACCTTTGGAAATGCTCTCACATTCAGCCTTTGAACTTCTGCGTGGAAAATAAAGTTCTGTTCAATAAAATCAAGCACTTTGGCTCTAATTCCAAGACCAAGTATATTGACATGAAAATAAAGTGGTTGCAGGACCAATCAAACTCAGAAAATATTCAAGTTAATCTCATTGTCACCAGTGAAATGGTTTCTGATTCACTCACAAAGGCTGCAAATAAACAGGCTCTACATCTTCTAACCTCCGGGTGCTTTTAACTTACATTGCACTGAATTATGGGGGGGTGTTTGAATATTGAACCACCACGGTTTCATGTTTCCTTTTTACTTCATTTCTTTGAACTATGTTCTTTTCTTGTTTTGTTTTATGTCTTGTTTCATTTCTGTTTTCATCTCCTTTTATCTCTATCACACGCGCTTTATCTAGTTCATTTGCGTGTGAAATTTTTATCTCAATCACACACTTTGCTCGTGCATTGCTATGATGGATCTTATGCATATTCATTATATTATAAACTCAATACCCATAAATACTACTCAGAGAGAGTCTTCTCTTTTTTTTCTCCTGGCCAAACCTTCTTTATAATTTCTTCTTTCTACCCTCAAGTTCTTTCATCCAAAATAAAGCAACAAGGACTATTCCAATAAGAAGGTTTTTTGCCACCGTGGACAACATATTATAATTCCGTGCAATGACCTGCTACCTTCTCTGTAACTTGATTCTCTGTTTGATCTCTTTTTCTCTGTCATCCTTTCTCTTGAAGTCGTATAATTTCCTTCTTAACTTGTATGTGTATGGTGGTTTTTTCCTGAATCTATAATCTCAAAGTGCCTCAGAGTCTGCTTGTTTACATCAGCTTGGGTATGGTTATCTGGAACTCTGGTTGTTTTATCTCAATTGTTGGCTAACCATCCTGTTTACTTTTCTGGTTTTAAATTATTAATCCTTTGATAGTTAAAGGTATCAATTCAACACTAATCTCAATTAGGCTGTTGAAGCAGAAGAGCAAGGCCACTGATGCAATCAAAAATTTCAAGTTCTTCTTTGAGAACAAAACCAGAAACCAAATTAGGAAGCTCATCAGCAAAGGAGGGGGACAATGTATGGGTCAAAGTCTCATACAGTTCCTCTCTGAAAGTGGAACTCAACACAAAATATTGCCTCCTTATATATATCACTCCCCAGCACAACGGGTTTGCTGATTGAGCCAATCAAACTGTCATCAACATAAATCAATGCCTTCTCCTACAGGAAAACCTCTCAAAAAAAGGACATTTTATGAAGTGATAACTGCAGTAGCCACCACGAATTGAGCTTCCTTCCCTGGACAAATCCAACAAATCCCCCATCAAACTCATAATTGTTAAAAATCAAAAGCTTTCAATACTTCAACCTTTTGGATGAAAGGCATGGGCTCCTATCCCATTTCCACTCCCTCAACAGAAATTTGAGGCAGTGGCCTGGGAGGGAAAGCTGCTTGGTTATGCAAGAAACTTCAGTAGCTACTGACTTCTTTGCCTCAGTGCAGGAAAAATCTTTGAAAGCAAGGATGTTAGATTTGATGAGCATAGGATTCCCTTTGCCATAGACCTCAGAAATGGCCATAATCACAGTTGCATTCCTCTCCCAGAATTTGATAGTGAACTTGCGCTTCCCTGTTTTGAGAAATTCATTTACTTGGGAGAGACAGATGAGTTGAGGCCACCTTCAAATCAAGGCAATGGAGAAGATTTGGTTTCAACTGATTTTCAACCCAAAGCCAATGCTTTATTTTTATCCTTGCCTCCCCTGGCTCCAACAGTTTCAAAAAATTGGAGGATGATAGTGCAGGGACTGCAACACCCAACTCTGATCAACCGCTCCATATCCAAGGACACCATCCTCAACTATCCATGACGCTCTAAATTTATGACCACATTAGCAACTAGGATAGTAGATCTGCACAATTGTAGGCAGGAAATATCCTCCAAATTTCCCAAATAATGGACCCATGCTGGAAAAATTGAGCTTGACAACATGAGGAAGCATGGAGTCAGGAACAGGCGTCCAATCCAGAGGGATGACCATCCAATACCCTCAATGTGGGCATTCCCTTCCAAAGTTGGTTCAGAAAATCAGATCATCAAACAAAAGGGTTGAATCTGCGCTCAAGGTTTCCCACAAACCCATGGCTTGATTTTTGATGAAATTTCTGCCCCGACTG
Source organism: Puccinia polysora (assembly GCA_025617555.3). Lineage (NCBI taxonomy): Eukaryota > Fungi > Basidiomycota > Pucciniomycetes > Pucciniales > Pucciniaceae > Puccinia > Puccinia polysora. The sequence continues at coordinate 24,090,628 of CM062618.1, read as the reverse complement.
GCAAAGAATCATCACTCATATTTCTGATCTCACGTGCCATAAGGAGAAACCTCAAGATACACCAACTCAACGTTTGAAGCACCTTCCTCACCTTCACATTACAAGAGAATGTGGTTCTCATGTGAACTTTAGAGAGTTGGAAAATTTTTTATTACATGCAATTGTGTGTATAGGCTTAAAGTCCCTTGTAGTAATAAGTTCTTTGAAATGGAAACATGATTCAGGACCAGTTGTTTATTAGGGGATGATTACAAAAGAAAGAAGGAGACAATTTTTGAGGAGCAGTCACCTGCTGGCTAAACTCAGCAAGTAGAGTATTCTGCAATCAAGCACGCAATTAGGAGATTCACTTGAACATGTATATTCACCTTTGAATTTTGAGACAATGGAATGAACATGAGGAATAAACAGGATTCAATGAGGCTGAGTGGGGATGGAAAGATGGATGACTGAAGAAGGAAATAAGAAAAAGAGATACCTTGGCTATACCACGTCCAGGCTTCTCCTGAATATTGGTGAGGCAGAAGAATGAATTGGTTGTTGATTTGAGGATTGATACCTGGACCAAGAGACTTGTGGGACAGGCTAGGCTTTGGATTTCAAGAATACCTTGGGAAAAGGGTTGAGAGCTGGGAGTGGAGATAGATGGTGAGGAAGCAGCCTTGCAGGAGGTCCAAGGAGGTACTTCAGGTCATTTGTTGGGGCTAGGGCGCGTGTGGGAAACAACAGTAGTTTGGTGCGGAAATAATTGGTGTGGTGCGCCCGCGCTGACACTCCTCCTTGACTTGGACGCAGCCATGTGCAGCTGCTTCCTAGCTTGGATTACTTTGACATAGAAAAGGGATTTGGTCAGTATATGGGCCATCATCTGGTTGGAAAGGCAATGCAAACAGTCAGTTTTGACTTTTCTACAAGGTTGCAAATGTACTGATAATTTATTATGATGTGTCGCAAGTTGGGATTGAGTTGAGCCTCCCTACTGATAAATTTTGCGCCTTTTTTATTGTTCATGATAATGGGTTTGGGGATGGAGATCCCTAGGCCAGTGAGTAGTACCAACATCCATTGGAGTTCCTAGGTGCACAATTTCATTGAGATGAATTCAGCCTCCGTTTTTGACTGGACTACTACAGTCTGTTTCTTTGCCACCCAGGTCATGGGATTCCCATAGAGGTTAATTGTTTACCTAGAAGTTGAATTCCTTTCAATTCTCTTGGTGCCTTAATCTGCATCTTCCCACAACCGCAGGACATCCTTGTGTTCCAGACTCTTTTGAAACAGTACACCAAGCAATTTTTTCCCTTTGAGATAGCACAGCAAGTGCTTCACCATGTTCCAGTGGGCCTGATTTGGGAGATTGGCAACCCTGGATAGGTTGCTGACCATGTTTTCAATGTTGGGCCAAGTGTTGATACAAAGGTGAATGAGCATCCCTACTTCCTTCTGCATGGTCTTCACATCAAACAGAGGTGAGGGCATGAGCATTTGGTGGTGAAGGTTTAGTGGGCTTAGAGCTTTTACGGGATTTGCAGAGTCCATGGCAAAGTCTGTGAGGGTTTTTTTGCAGAAATCGCGCTGATAAAGCAGTTTTGCCCCATCTGTCCTCCAGTCCAGGGTGTAGCCAAGGTGTTGGGGCGGTTTCTCTTGAATCTTGATAGAGTAGTGCTTGCACAGGTTCTCAAGGAAGCAAAGTGGGGAGGGTCTGTCAGGGCCTATGTGCAGTCTGTTGTCCACTTGAATATGCAGGACCACCAAACAATCATGGTTGAAAAACAACAATTTGTTGCCTACGGACGGTGACATTCCTATTGTCAGCTTGCTACTATTGCAGGGAAAGATGCAAAGGTAAAAAAATAACATGAAATATAAATATTACATTTTAATTAAGAAGGAGTAAGAAATAAATAAATATTATTGCAGAAATGGACTTTCCACCCAAAATTAGGTAGGTTCACTCACTGACCCCACCCTTGAAATCCAACTCCTTATATTTTTAATAATTAAAAATAGAAAATGACAAAAATACCAAGGCACCCCTATGGGACCTTTTGGACAATTAAATATTTCACACATATTTTCACGTATAGGTTTCACGCCTAAATTCAGTCAGAATTGAGGTGTTGTGTATATTTTAGGAGTTACACACAGAAATGTTTTGTGTCACTATTCCCGCACGCAGCTGCGGCAACCAATACACCCGTGCGTGGCTGAGCAGCAGAAATGTCACCCTGTAAGCATACCCTGACAAGCCGTTTAAGCAGCCCCAGGCGCCTGACAAGCATGCAGCCCCAGGAATACAGCCTGACATAGTGACAGGGGGCCTGAGAAGCTCAGGTACCACATTAATGTGCTACAACCTAGACGGGGAAATTCCATATATTTGATAATTGTCCCTGTGGATAGTACATATTTTGAAAATACATAAAATTATATAAAAATACTCAAATAAACTTTATACACATTTTTTATAAAATATAATGAAAAATACCAAAAATGTCTAAAATAAGATAACTACTATTGGTCAAAATATATTAAAATACTTTAATGTACAATTGTGAGAACTTCAAGAAATTAGTATTTTTTGACATACTTAGAAAACAGATGATTCATAAATATTACATGAATTCTCATAACTTATATTTTTTAATTAATTATTTCAAGTAAATCAACTGGATTTTGAAAATAAGGAGTAAAATCAATATCATTATTTTACTCCAATCAGTTAATACAGAATGAGAACCCATTTAAAATAGGATCATCTGTAGAAATTTCTATTAAGAGAACTATTAACATCATGGGAATATTTAATAAAGATAATTACTTAAGTAATAGATAATATGGATAAATTAGTGTTCCAAATATCAATTAAAAAGGTAGAATAATTCCCATAACCTGTGGAATTAGATGCTAGCAGTGCTACAGCACCAAGGAAACATGAAAGGCTACCATTGGTTACCCTTTTAGTATTAGCATCTGTCCCTTTGAGCCCCTGTATCCCTCAGAAGGACAATATTGTGACCCAGAAAGCTATAAATAAGGAGCTCTTTTAAGGATATTTGATAAGATTTCACAGAGTGATTTGAGAAATAAGAACCAGCAGACTAAGATCCTCAACATCAGAAACAGGAAACATAGAAAGGAAGACATAGAAATGAAGAGGAAAAAGAGAGAACCAATGAGCAATAGGACATAAGAGGCTGAGCGGTCAGAAAGGAGAGGATTTGAGGCAAGGAAGATATACGAGCTAGTTTGATAGAGATATAAGCTGATGGTTGGTCACAGAGTTAAGGTGCGGATCACCTTACCAGAAAAGGAATGACAACAAGTATGTTTGGAGCGTATTGGATGGGTTCGAAGAGGTGAGTCGGCCAGTTGATGAGTGGTGGTTTGACGGTTGAGAGAATCTTTATGGTGAAATAAAGAAGAATGAGAAAAAAAGAGAATAGAGATAGAAGAGGAAAGAAAGTGAAAAAGAAACAAAAAGTAGATCAAAATATAAAAGAGGAGATTGAAATCTAAAAGAGGATTTAAGAGAACAGAAACGGTCCAGTCGCCCAAGCTGACAAACAGAGAAGAATTGGAAGAGGAGAATGCCGCCGTTCTCCCGGAGATCCCTGGGGATTGGTCTCCTGGGGATAAGTTTCAAGAGATTGTAGTCAAAGAGGAAGAAGTCGTCTATTGGCCGCGGGGACGAGTGGCATTCCCAACACTCCTCGTGTCTGGTGAGGTGGAACATCTATTGAGATTGTGGTAGGGTAGAGTCAAAGATTGATTTTTGGAGTAGATTCAGAGAGTTGATCAACAAAGGTTTGGTGAGTGAGTCCGCCACCATTTCCTCTGTCGGTATTAGGACTAGATTGTAGTTGCAGTTTTGAAATTCTTCTCTCAAACCTTTTGTTTTAATGTCAATATGGCAAGACTTAGAGTGAGAGCCTAACTGTTTAATTTTATTGTTGAGTCCTTTGTTGTTGATATGAAGTGTAGGCTTGGAGATAGGAAGATGGTATATTTCACTTATCATGTTAGTGACCCACTTGACTTCCAGGAAGCAGTCGAGCAGGGCGTTAAGTTCGGATTTGGTGGATGAGTAAGTTATATTTCTCTGCCTTGATGAGTTCCAGACAACAGGAATTCCGTAATGAAAGATGATGAATCCAGCTTGGGATTTGCGGGAGGAGGGATTGTCTCCCCAGGTTGCATCGCTGTATCCAGTAATCACTTTCTCATTTGGGTTGAAATGGAGAACAAGCTTTTTATATTTTGTGCTCTTAAGATACTTCCATACCTTGCGTGCTTCCCTCCAATGGAACATGCCGGGTTTAGAATTGAATCTGGATAGACTGGAAACTGCAAAGGCAATGTCAGGACGTGTATATTGCGCAAGATGGTTGAGAAGGCTGGTGACTGATTGGTAATTGATGTTCATTTGAGTGAATAGAGCATGATCTTCATTGGTGGCCGGCTGCAGGTGTAGATTTTGAGTTAAAGGAGCACGAGTGTCTTTGCATTCAGTAAGGCCCAACTCTTCTAGTCCTTTATCTATATGTTTTGGTTGACTTAAGAGGATCTCATCCTCCTTCATTTCCATCAGCATACCCAGAATCGGATTAGGTGGGTGACAAGACAAATTTTTGAACTTGGTTAAGAAGTTTGACTCGAAGATCTTGCTCTTCCCAATGTGAATGAGGTCGTCCACATGGAAGTAGAGTACTTCCTTCAATTTGGGGTTTTAGTAAAGGCAGGGGTTGCTGCTTGATTTGAGGTAGCCTTGGGACTTTATCCATCCAGTCAGCATTTTGTACCAATTCATAGGGGATTGTTTCAATCTGTATAGGGACTTCTTGAGTTTGAGATATGGGGATTTCCTTTTAGATCCTTCAGGGGTTTTAATGATGACTTCTTCATCCAGGGGTGCATGGAGAAACGCTCCCTTGACGTTGAATTGAGTAAAATTCATTTTTTCTTTCAGGCCGTACAAGAGAGCAATTCTCAATGAACCAAGCTTTCCAGTGGGTGCCCACGTTTTGTTGTAGTTGATGCCAAAGATTTGATCAAATCCTTGAACACACAATCTTGCTTTGTATTTTACTGGTTCCCTGTGACAATTTTCTTTGACTTTGAAGACCCAGGTCGTTTTGAGGATATTGTTTGGTTCTCCATAAGAGTCATCCCATACTTCTTGATTTTCAATAGAGCTTAATTCTTCTTCAGTTTCCTTCTCCCATTTGGGCCATTCGGGACAGTTGCGGGCTGCCTTGTATGATGGCGGTTTGTAGTAATGGTGAAATCCATAGCGTTGCGGTTTTTGGGTTTCCTGCCTTGGTCGTTGATATGCTTCACTCTTGGGAGGTTCAGAAGCGGAGGTTTGGGTGGTTTCCTCCAGGGAAGAGATTTGAGGAGCTGAGTTGAGAGAATCAGAATCGGATTCTGGAGCTTCTGGAGAGTTGGGATTGGATTCTGAATCCGAGTTGGTATTTGGATGATCTCAAAACGTAAATTGTTTGTCAGTCGTGGAGAAGTCAGATTCGTTGAGTTCCTGTGATTCATGTGAGAAGAGATCAATTCCAGTTGATTCTAGGAGAGGGAATTTGTTTAGATGTGTCTTCAGGAATTTAACATGTTTTGTTTCAATAATGGATCCTAATGAATTAAGGATGATGTAGGAGTGAAAAGAGGGATTGAACCCAACTAGTAGCCCTTCATCCCCCTTCTCATCAAATTTCCTTCCTTTTTGGGTGCAATTCTTGAGATATATGAGTGATGATCCTACAGGTTTAAGGTAATTAGTTGGGAGTTTTTTATCAAACATAAGTTCCCAGGGGGAACGGTGATTACCTTCCCAAGGGATTTGGTTGAGCATGAAGCAGCAACTCCTTGTGACTATATGCCAGTAGGTTTTTGGTAGTTGGGAGGACAAGAAGGTAGCTCGAGCCAATTCGATTATGGTTTGATTGGCTCTTTCTGCCCGTCCATTGTGCTGGGAGTGGTAAGGTTCGGAAGTCATCAATTTGATGTGTTTTGATCTAGTAAAGTCTTTGAGCATCAAATTGGTGAATTCCGTGCCTTTGTCAGAGAAAATCTCGGAGGGATAATAGTTGAGTCTTTTCGCTTCCACCTTGAGTATGTCAATTATCACCTTAGGGGTCTTGTCTTTGGAGCTGAGGGGAAAAGCGGCCAGGTAGCTGGAGTAGTTGTCTACTAGGGTCAGAAGATATAGATGGCCGCCCTTGGACTGCGGGGAGATTGGTCCAACGAGGTCTAGGTGGATCCGTTCGAGAGGTTTGCTTGAAGGATTCAATACTGCTGAGAATGGAGATTGGAAAATCTTACTCTTTGCGCAGCCCTCGCATTGGAAACAATTCAGTTTTTTGTTGGTGAAGAGTCCTTTGAGAATGGGTTTGAGAGTGGACATCGTGGCGTGACCGTACATCTGATGAATTTCTTCTAGGGATAGACCTTGGTTTGATGACAGATTTGGAGAGTGATTGATATGGTGAATGGAAGTTCCTTTCCCCACTGTCTTAGGTTTCTCCACGACGAAGAGATTGTCTCTGATGGATCCCCTGAGTATGGCTTGGCCCATCATTGTGACTTGAAACTGGTCTTGGCTTTGATTAAGGTCGCATCCTTTGCTTGCTAAGAGACCCGGGCTAATGAGGTTGACGACTATATCTGGAATGTAAGCGCAGTTTTCTAGGGTAATAACTGAGTCTTTCCATTCCAGTTTCACGGTTCCTGTGCCGCAAATCTTTATATTAGCCTCGAGCTTTCCAGTTTTCACCTCCTCCAATTCATCTTGCATCTGCAGGGAGTAGAAATATTTTTCGTCATTAAAGATATGGATGTTAGCGCCAGAGTTGAGAAGCAAATTCGGACTGCTATCAGCGTTTATCCAGAGAGTTAAGAGCGCGTGGTAGTTGATGGTGGGCTGTTTATTGATTTTACTCTTCCATTTGTTTTGCTGTTTGACCCACCAACTCGGAGCAATCTGGGGATGGAGATGGAAACATGAGGATTTGGAGTGGGGCGCATTTGGATCATGGTATCCTTCTCTACAACGTATCTTAACCCTTTTTGTCTCTTTCTCAGTTTTAGTTCTTGTTTTTACCAAAGTGAGGTCAGAGCCAGATTTAGTGGTTTTTGTCTGGGCCTTGCACTCGTTGTTGTATTGGATCAGATGGTTGAAGACAACGTCGACAGTTAGATGTTTTTCTACGTGCATTATCTGTTGTTTTAGGTTCTCAAGGATAGGTGGGAACTTGAAAAGGACCAAGTAGGCAAGAATGTCGTTGGACAATTCAATACCAACATTGGTCATTCGAGTTAGAGCATTTCTAGTATCTGTCATGAATCCTTCAATGGCGTTTTCATTGAAACCAAAATGAAGGAAGGAGTTAAATATTAGAGCTCAATTGGCGGTCTCCAATGAGGCAAAGTGTTGGGTGATTTCCGCCCATAGAAGCTTAGAAGAGTTTATGTTGGTGGAATTGACAACGTTGGTGTGTGTTGTGTTTTCCAGTTTAGAAAGAATAACCGCCCTAATCTCCCTATCTTGTTTTATGGAGAGTTGTCCCGAGTTTCTCGTGATTGTGTCTTGTAGGTCCTTGAGGTTGAATAGAATCATCATCTTATCTCGCCATATCGAGAAATTTTCTTTGTTGAGGGGTGGAATTGCATCTACCGCAGCTTTCAAAGCGACTTGATGGAAATAATCCGTAGCTCCTGCTGGTTCGTTCATTGTGAAGGTGAGTTGGTTGGTCCGGTTTTTGGTTTTAACCGTGATAAGATTTCACAGAATGATTTGAGAACTAAGAACCAGCAGACTAAGATCCTCAACATCAGAAACAGGAAACATAGTAAGGAAGAGATAGAAATGAACAGGAAAAAGAGAGAACCAACAAGCAATAGGATATAAGAGGCTGAGCGGTCAGGAAGGAGAGGATTTGAGGCAAGAAGGATATACGAGCAAGTTTGATAGAGATATAAGCTGATGGTTGGTCACAGAGTTGAGGTGCGGATCACCTTACCAGACAAGGAATGACAACGAGTATGTTTGGAGCATATTGGATGGGTTTGAAGAGGTGAGTCAGCCAGTTGATGAGTGGTGGTTTGACGGTTGAGAGAATCTTTATGGTGAAATAAAGAAGAATGAGAAAAGAAGAGAATAGAGATAGAAGAGGAAAGAAAGTGAAAAAGAAAAGAAAAGTAGATCGAAATATAAAAGAGGAGATTGAAATCTAAAAGAGGATTTAAGAGAACAGAAACGGTCCAGTCGCCCAAGCTGACAAACAGAGAAGAGTCGGAAGAGGAGAATGCCGCCGTTCTCCCGGAGATCCCTGGGGATTGGTCTCCCGGGGATAGGTTTCAAGAGATTGTAGTCGAAGAGGAAGAAGTAGTCTATTGGCCGCGGGGACGAGTGGCATTCCCAACAATATTGATACCCAGAGACCCAGTAATATTTATATCCAGAAACTGTACCAAGGTAATCAAATAACTATAAGATATAAGTAAGTGATTTATGGCTTTAGTATGATTAATAATATTGGTCCCCAACCCTTTTATCAATTAAAACTCCTGAAGAACCTTTTTGACCCCAGTAATAAGTTTAACCCATCAGTACATGTCCCAAACAGGTACCAAAAGGATTTAATAATATACCATTGATTCTTTTTATCCTTTTTCTGTTGTTGAAGGTTGGCTATAAGGCCCTCTTACACCACAATATATTTTATGTATATATTCTCTTTGGGTAATATATCCTTTAAGAATATAAATTATAGGTTCCAAAGTAACCACACAGACATTTTATCAAAGTGAATTCCCTGAAGAGAGGTTCTGAAGATCCCAAATATTATCCCAAACAGGTACCCAAAGAATTCAATAATATACCTGTTAGTCTTTTTATCCTTTTTCTGTTGTGGAAGCTTGGCTAAAAGGCCCTGTCACACCACCATATATTTTATATATATATTATCTTTGGTCAATATATCTTTAAGAATATAAATTAAAGGTTCTAAATTAACCAGGTATACGTGTTTTCAAAATTAATTCCCTGAAGAGAGGTGTTAAAGATCCCCAATATTATTGTGGCCCCTCTATTAACTTATTTAATAATCAATTCATTAATATTTGTTTAGATTTAAGAGATTTTATTTGAAAACTAAGATTCAGCAGACTAGATTTTACGGTCAGAGTCATAATAGAAAAGAGATTGAATAGAAGAAGACAAAGACAAATAACAGTTAATGTGGACACAAGAGACTTAGCAGGGTGGAAGAAGCAGACTCGAGACACAGGAGAGGGATACGGGCTAGTTTGACAGAGGTTTTATCACATCGACAGTTGATCATAGAGTTGATTTGCCAATGATCTTACCAGGAAAGGAATGGCAGCGAGTACTGACTGAGAATTAATTGGAGTGTTGGATGATTGAGTTGGCAAGATTGAGAAGTAGACAACTAGAAGGAGGTATAGATTCAAATGATGATAAAAAGAAGAAAGAGACAAAGAGGAAAAGAAAGTATCAAAAAGAAAAAGAGAGGAGAAAAGAAATCAAACGCAAAAAGGAAGACCTCTCCCCCTCTCTGACAGTCCATCTCCATAGAAAAGCAGAAGACCCCTGGGATGGATGTCTTGGGGTTAGGTTTCAGAGAGCAGTAGTCAAAGAGAGAGTAGTTGTCCTTCAGGTGTGGGATTGAGTGACATTCCTAACACTCCTTGTGTCTGGTAGGATAGAGCAGGTCTTGAGACTAAGACATTTTAGAGCCAAAGATGAATCTTTGTAGAACACGTTGTGGTGTTGTATTTATAACCTTGGATTGGGAGCTGCTTTGCGGGCTGCGCGCTCAGCAGTTTGTTAAATCGGGCTCAGCATTTGGGGTGCGTGCCGTCTCAGCAGTGCCTGCTTCAGGATCAGCAGCAGCAGATGAGGGCTCAGTGGCACGGATTGCGGGGCTCGGCACAAGGTGCGGGTTGGGCCTACTCTGGGGGGAGCCAGTCCGCAATCCGCCCACAGAACGCGGACCAAGTGGTGGAGCCAGCCCAACCAAGGTTGCGGTTGGCTATTTTTTGAAGGCAAGGGCATGGCGGTCAGGGAGTATATGGGCTGGGGAGGTTTGCACAGGCATAAGCGTGGGCCAACTCATGCATTGCGGGATCCAAGGTTTGTGCGGGAATAAGCACGGGCTGACTCACGGATGGCAGGATCCAGGGAAGCCCGCGGACGGATAAAACCTGGGGGGCTCTGAGTAGGGCGCTGTGGTGCCCCATCCTGGACACCCTGGCCAGTGCGGAGATTTTAATTTTTTCCTTATCATCATTCATAGCACCATCATCTTCCCATCAGAACCACCCCAGTCTTTCAAACCCATATCAAGCTTACAATAAACCTAGAGACTGATCATCCCCGATCAAGCTGCTGATCAGTTGGAACTTGGAGACCAAGTCTCTTGGCTACTTACTTACTCATTCAATAAATCCCTTTGGGCTACTTTGTCAAACCAATTTGAAGGGGGGAGCCAAGTGTTGAGATTGGGAACAAATACCCTTCAATGAAGGACCCCCAATTAGGGATAGATACTTATGACTGGGTAATATCGATGAACAACCTCACTCAAATGATTGCACGCTGGCTGATCTCCTAGTTGCTTGAGTAACTAACTCTGGCTGCCAGGGGGTGCTCCAACTTTAAATCTACTTTTGGCTGTTGTGGGCCACTGGTTCGGGATTGATTGCCACCCTCGATCATGCCAAGCCAATCCCACCACCAGGCTTGTAGACAGTCAATTCTTCTTTGCCGGTCATCATCCTTACGATGGACCTTAGCACAGCTTCTCCAGCTTCCATCTCCAATTCGCCCTGCCAGCTTCCCCATGACCAACCTTGGACCAACCTCACAGCAAGGTTGATGCCAACTTGCAACGGCTGTCATCACTGTGCTCAACCCCATGACCAGCCCCTTGATCCATTTCCAACGGCCGCGAACTCACATTGCCGTTTGCAACCGTAGGAACCCTCCTTGTTTGCCTGTTGACACTCGCGCGCGAGCAGCTTTCTACCCAACATTGATGTGCTGAATCAGGCCTGATTTCATCCAAGACGTTTCCTAAGCCTCTGGTGGAGGCCCCACTTTCCAAATCTACGCTTCATCCCCAGGTATTATCTAATCAGCCTGCGGTTCCAGCGGGCTTATCCAACTCTCTTGGCTGCTCATCACCTGATCATCATCCCCTCCCTCACTCTCTTACCAACCGGTTGGATTGGATCCTCTGACTCACAACCTCCAGCTTGCTGGTCTCCCGCGCGGCTTGTCCTTTTCCCGCGCGGGTCTCAGCTGTCTCCTGGGCCCATCAGCCTGTCTGCGGGCCTCTCACTTGCTACTCTCCTGCCTACGCCAATCCTTATCCTTAAAAAAAAAAAAAAAAAAAAAAAAAAAAAAAAAAAAAAAAAAAAAAAAAAAACCGCTCCCATTTGTAAATCTCTCTTGTGAATAGTCTACAGGCCTCTGTTCTATAATAGGAGGGGCTCTCCCCTGCTTTTTCTGCATCATATCAGATCATCATCAGATAATCATATCCATGGGAGTGTGTGCCTATGTTCCCCCCATTATTGTGAAATTAAGATCCTGATCCTTATCCTGGGTATATCTCTGATTGCCCCCTGATCCATTCTTGACCCTTAGTCTTTGCCCCTCTGTGGCCTGATCCTTCTCACCAACCAATAGCCTTGCTGGTTGAAGAAAAATTCTGTCTGTTGGAATTTTTGAGTGTGTTATACCACTCCTTGATCCCTTTCTCTGACCATACTGGTCCTGATCCCGGATCATCTTTCTGGAGCCAATCACAATTGATTGAAGAGGTCTTATTAAGCTTAATACCTGGAGTTTTATACCTCCCTTTATTTTCTTTGGAGTTGCATTCTGCCAGCCTACCCTTGAGTCCCTTGAGAAGTGTTGAGGTTATCCTTGCTTGAAATCAGTTACTGTTTGCTTTTAGAGCTTCTTAAAAAGTGTGCTTTGTCTTTTACAGCCACCCTCAGTTATCTGGTACCCTTCAAGCGCTTGATTGCGGAGAGTTGGGCAGGTTCATTGAGAACCTGGATGTTGGTTGGGTTTGAGTTGATCATCCCCAATCTTCTGCTGACGACCAGAGTTATTAGCTTGTGGGCGTTGTTTACATACAACAGCTTTTGTTCCTTGAACTCTAAGCAGACTTTAACTTCTTTTGTTCAAGTTTTTCCCTGCATAATCTTGTCTCAGATAGTGCTGTTCCATTGCTACCAAACTATTATCATCTTTATCCTCTACTCCTCGATTCCTCATTTACCAGGTTCTGGACCTTGATCTTGGTTACATCTAAATATTTATGTAACACTCAGGAGGGAAGCCTAAACAGCACCTTTCCCCTCCACAGAAATTCCACGGCCTAGCACCATTTGGAGTCTTACAGCGGGTTGTTCCAGGTAGATTTAGATTTGATCACTTTGTTTCTGTTGAGAATGGGGGATGCATAGGAATTTTCTACAACCTTGTTCTTGACTTGGTTGAGGTGTCAAAGTACAAGATCTCCATCAATTCTGGTGTCTCCAAGGGAGTGAGTGATGATAGTCTTGAGGTGATTGAGTTGAGGAGGGAACTTGTAGAGAAGAAGGTGGGCCACTATGTTTTCATCCATCTGTATTCCAATTTCAGAAATTTGAAGTAAACATGCTCTTGCATCAGTGATGAACTTCTCAACTTTCTTGTGGTCAAATTGAAGGTTCAGGAAGTTAAAGAAAACCTGTGATTGATTTGCTGTTTGCAATGAAGCATAATATTCATTGATGGATCTCCATAATTCAATACCATTGGTGAGCAAGTGCTCTTTTACACAATTTATATACGTCCAATTGTCCAGTTGTGCTAGAATTTATCCAAAAATTTTGAGATTGTCTTTGGGGGGGCATTTTTATGGTTTAGTTGGGTTGAGCCAGTGGGCAATGCCCTTCAGAGAGAGAATTGTGTAAATATTTGATTGCCACAACAAAAAGTTGGAGTCGGAGAGACTGGGAATTGAATTGGTGAGTGTCTTGAGAAGGTTTTGAGTGGATTCCATTGGTCTGAGGTTTGTGAGTTATTTGCCCGGTTAGCTCAGTCGGTAGATCATTTGGCTTTTAACCAAGAAAAGTTGAAGATTTGAAATAATAATAATTGGACTTTATTTCAAACTAATACCAATGGAACTGAGAATAACAAGGATCATCAACATGTGTGATGCGTGAGAGCAGACAATGGGTCAAGCAAAATTTTAACAGAGGTTCTTAACCAGGAATTTCTCTGACAGAAGAATAAAATTAAGATGTAAGATAAACAAAAGGAGACTGAATGAATTGAAAGAACTTTTGAGGATAAGACAAAATAAGCATAGGGATTGAAATGAAAGAAAGATTGATAGCTTGGATGTTTCTCACATCTGATCAAATGAATGTTGAGCAATTGGTTAATCAATATTGAGGAGCTTGAGATATTGGTTTGAGTAGTGATTTAGCAGATGGGTGATGATGGATTAGCGGTCAAGGAGAGGATGATTTGAGATAGTTTAATTTGCAGTGGTTTGAGGATGGACAGATGATGATGGGTTGACAGCTGAGGAAGAAGAGTTGTGGTGAATGGACAATAAGGGGAGAGTTTGAATGGTGAGATTATTGAGGACTAGCTAATGAGTTGGTCATATGATGAATGGGAAGATTGGAATTTATAGGAGAGGATGAATCAGGAATGGATGAGGGTTATCAAGGAATGACAAATGAGAGTGTAGCGGGGATGGACGAGTGTGTTGGAAGTTTGAAATCAATCAGTTGAGATGGTTTTTGGGACGGTATATTGAAGTGAGAAAAATGGAGAGATCTAATGTTGAAATTAGAGTATTTGCATTGTCATGGATGCCGGTGTGCCAGGCAAAAATCACAAATGGAAGCCATTGAAACCAGTTGTGCTGTTGGTAGGAGACTTAAATTCAAAAAGAATGCTTGATAATCTGATTATCTAGCTTAGTTTACCCAGCTGTTTCTGGGTTGTAAGCTGTTGATAAGTTTCAAGTGATCTTCAAATTTTGGCAGAGCAAGATCCAGAAACTATAGGAAAACAAAGATCCACAATCAATTACTATATTATCAGGGAGGCCATATTTCAAAAATACATATTCTATGGAAAATTTAGCTAGTTCTTTTGAAGAGGCAGTTAAATTACTGCAAAAAAACAAAGCCATCTTCAATAAGCAATCTACTACTACTAAAATATTATCATTACCACTAGAAATAGGTAATTTCAAAATTAAATCCATTGAAAACAAGTGCTCAGGAATAAGCAGGATAGGAAGTGGCTGGAGCAGCCCATACTTCTTGTGTTTTTATGAATTTTTAAGACTGCAATCATAGCACGCATTAACATATTCATTTACTTCCATGGTCATACAAGGCCAATAGAAGTCTTTTGAAATCAACTGGTAGGTTTTATCCTGCCCATCATGACCAGCAAGCAGAGAGTTGTGCCATGACTTTAAGATATCTAACTTGATACAAGTATTATCAAGTACTAATATACAATCTTTATAAAATAAATAACCTTTTTTGTTGATACTGTAATCACTATCTCATAATTTTGCACTCTTGCAAATTTGGTTACACTGGGGATTTTCAATTTTGGATTGTCAAAGTTTGGAAGCTTTGTCTCAAAGGTGGGTGAAAATCAAACTGAGTTGGGCAGATTGATGAGGGAAGAGAGTCCCAACATTTTCTGGTTTTTTATTAGAGAAGGTGTTCCCTCCTGGGTAAACATCTGTCACATGGTGGTATGCAACACCATAACAACTGCAAAATGAACTGGTCTTTCAGCCTTTTTCATAGACTTTTGGTTAGGCCTTTCCTCTCAGTTTGTTTGAATTTTTGCAAGGTATTACAACACCATCCCAACTTGATAAAACATCAGGGACTACTGCTTGTTTCCTGGGGTTGTAAGTGATTGTAAAGTTGAACTTGGAGAGGTATTTGGCCCAAAGCGCCTGTCTGCGTGTAAGGGCCTTTGACCTTATGAAATATTTACAATAATTGTGATAAGTCAAAACCTCAAAGGGTTCCATAAGACTCAAAAGGTATGAATTCCATTTCTTCAAGCAATAAAAAATTGAAAGGAGATCCTTTTCATGAATCTTTTAATTGAGCTCCGCAGCAAGCAGCTTGCAATACTCAAAGGCTATGGGATTAAAAAGAGAGGAAGAAGAAAAAAACAGCAATCCTACTCCTTTGATTGCATATTTGCTCAAAACTGTTTCCACAATAGTGTAAGCTAGCTTGTTAAAATGAGAGAGTATTGGAGCAGTGGTGAAGGATGTCACAAAACCACCCCATTTACTATAGGACAATCTTAGATTATTGTGAGCACAAAGGGAGAAACTTAGTGCAAGGAACAATGCAAGGTAGCAAGTCTAACTGTAAAGTGAAAAATTATGATTTGGTGACTCGACAAACAGCGAGTAGAGGGAGGTTTTCCAATGGAATAAAATTAAAGCCAAGCCTCATGTGATGACTGGATTTAGCAAATGCAAGAACATATTAAATTAACTATTTGAAAAGAAAATCTTCATGCAGGTGACTGAGCCTTTATAAGGTAATCCAAAGGTGACTAGATACAACCATATGGATTTCCAGCTACATTTAAGAGGAAATTAGTCAATGAAGGACATGAATGGAATTGGAAATGAAATGAAAGTACAGTTGTTTCCAAGGTTTTAGCCTAGCTGAAAGACAATAGAATCTGAGCGTAGAATGGGTGTGATGGATGAGAGAGGAAGTAATGAGATGTGAAGAAAATGTGAATGCAAAGGCATATTTTATGCATGGTAAGGGACTAGTCTATTTGCAAACTATACAGTTTATTTGGCTTTTTAGGCATTGTTGCAAACTAGTGTGAGTGTGTGACCAAGAATGGAAGTCTGAGGGCTGATGATACCCAGGGTAGAAGAGCAAAGCTCAAATGGATGGTTTCTTGTTTTAGATCTCACTGTGAGATTTTCAAGTATATACTGAGTCAGTATCCAAGATTGGAAGGTTGTTACATGAGCCAGAGTTGGTAAGCAGAAGGCACCATTGATGTTTTGCTTTATTTGTGTCACACTTATGGACTGTGGTAGATGATACTGAGGACAGGATATGTTGAAGTGATGAAGACAATAACCCTTCACCTTGAAGAGTGAAAAAGGCCTTCTTTAGAGCTTCAAAATCCAAAGTAGCTTTGTCATTCAAAACAAAATGAGTGTCTTTTTTAATATTATTAGTAATATTAATGGAATTCTTGGCATAGTTCTCAATCAACATCCTCTAAAAATTTCTGAATCCAAGGAAAACTTGAAGGGATTTAACTGAAGAAGTTGCTGGCCAATCCAGTATGTGTTGGCTTTTGGCTGGTTCCATTGATAATCCTTGCTGCAAGGCTCTAAAACCTCAAAATTGGAGCCAATGACTATGAAATTTACACTTGGATGCTTTTGCAAAAAGTTTATTCTTTCAAAGGAACTGCAGCACCTCTTGAATGTGTGCAATGTTATCCCCAAGATTATTGAAGTAGAAAAGTATATCATCAAGATACACCCCACAGAATTTCTCTGCATGGTAAGAATTGATGTCATTGACAAAATGTTGAGAAGTGGAAGGAGCTTTTCAGAGGCAAAAAGTCTTGATGGTATAATCATAGCTCCAAACAGTTTTCTCATTGTGGTCAGATACTCATTGCCTCTTGCAATGAAAATCAGGTTATTGCATACCTTGAAGGTCTAACTTTGAGAAATAAGCAGCTACATGGAGGAGAGTGAGGAGGTGTGACATAGGTGGTACTGGTTAGTCATTCTTCCTGGTTACCTGGTTCAGTTTCATGTAGTCAACACAAAGGCAAATGCGGCTTTCTCTCTATGAAAAAAAAATTATGGGAAAGCTGGTATTTGAATTTCTGGTTCAAAGAAATTCTTTCAATACATTCTCTACAATGTATTCTTCAAGGGAAATTGATTCTTGCTTTGAGAGAGAGTAGACTTCTCTGGATGCTGGAGGTGGGCCAGTAAGTTTGATCCCATTATCATAAGAATGGGAAGGAGGTATTTTATCTGCCTTTGCAGCTGAAAACACATCAGCAAAGTCAATTTAAACCAAAGATAAAGACTTGTATGATTTCTAACTCTTCAATCTTGTTGTATTCGAGCACCAGATTTGAATTGCTTGCACAATGTGGGAGGATTAGGGTGCTTGAAATACACCTTTTGGTATGCTTCTGTTTCACCTTAAAGAAACAAGGAAGAGTTAAGTCAGACAAATAAGCAATAACTGCTAAATCTGAAGAGGGGACTTGGGAATGAAGGTTACAATATTGCAAATATCCTGGAAGAAAATTGTCATCCAACTCAATCACAGTGTCATGTAGGCTTTTTAATTCCTGTTTGAAAGAAATTTTAGTATCCTAGGGTTTCAAGGTTTGAAGTTTAACTACTCATTCTTGCCAATTCAAATCTGTATTCCAGTAAACTAGAATTTTGTGGCCTAGAATGGTTTTTTCCCCTCTGGGGATTTCCAGAACAAATAAATCAAAATCAAATCTGGGGAAATTGGAAAAAAAATCCATTTTGCCTTATGGGTAACCCAATGGGACTGCTTGGTTGCACTACTTACTAAAAAGACTGGTAATTCATCTATCTCAGAATGTGTAAAATTTTTCAAAGTTGCAAAAGATGAACTTATAAAAGAAACATTGGGGCTGTGATTGATTGAAACATGACAAGGGTTTTTGTTGGAATGGAAAAGCATAAACCTTGAACTTGAAGCACCAAGTGACTTGCAAGTGGAAAGATTGACTTGATTTAGTTTCTATAATTTTTATTTTTCCTTGCAAGTATAAGAAAAACTAAAAGCTTATGCCTTCACTTGTTAGCTGCTTTGGACAAAAATGAACATCATGTTTTCCCCCACAATCACCAAAAAAGAATGGCTGCACCTGCCAGTGGAGTAGCACCTGGGATTTTAAGTGGAACCTTTTTGTACTTTTTTAAGGTTTTGGAGTTTAAAATAAAATTTATTCCTGGATTTTCTCACAATGTTTCTGCGCACAATATTCATTGAAAGCATGAATTTAATTGAAAATTTTTACATAGGAAAAAGAATTGGGAATTTATTTATATATTCTTAATGTCATATTTTCTTACAACTTTCAAGAAATTTTTTTCAGACCTGTGTTGCATGAAAATTTTATTGGATTTGTATCAAGGCTCATAACAACATGATATTGATTTTATTGAAAAAAAGCAAATTTAATTCTTATTCACAGACTAACTTTGTAATTTTTGATTTCTCCTTAAAGATTAAATTTCATGCAAGTGGCCATACTAACCTGGTTGTTGAAAAAAAAATTCAGAAATTTATCTTTGAAAAATTGCAAAAACATGGGCTGGATCCTCTCAGATTGATAACCCGAATTTGAAAAAAAATGAAAGCTATCAAGAATAATTATACCTTAAATCAAAGTTACTTTTAATAATTTTTTTTTATTTTGAATTGAGCTTTTCATAAATACATGAAAATTGAATTTTTTAATTCTGTTTTCATTTTTTTTTTGTTTTGATTTTGCATTTTAATCTTTTTATTTTTGGTTGATCCCTATTTTTATTCTTTTATTCTTTTTTTTTCCTTTTCTGTTTTTTTTGTTGCTTTTGAGTTTGATTTTCTTTTTTATTCTGACCATGGTTTCTTTTTCAACCCTTACACTTAAATACACAGATATTATACATGTACCCAATGTTCTGCACGCAGAAATTTCCTTGGAAACAGGCATTTGCAGGATTTCTTTTGTGAAATTTATAACACTGAAGCAATGGAGATTTTTATGCAAATCCCCTACAAAAAATATTTCAGAAATTCCAAATTATTTTGAGACCTTCAGATATCTGTCCAAAACCAAGAAAATAAAAAACAGTTGTCTAAATCCATTTGTGGAACTTTTACTTTTACTTCTCATACAGTTTTCTTTGGTGCTTCAAAGAATTGGATTTTTTGAAAATCAATTCAAAATCTTTACCATATTTTTTTGGTATTTTTTTGATGTATTAAAGTCTTCTTAAAATTGCATCCAGCATGAAAGGACTTTGAAAATCACATTCTTTAATTTTTTTTTTTTTGAAATCAGGAATCAAAGTTTCTTTCTTGTAAAGTATTTAGGATATTATTGGAAGATTGAAACAGAAAAATGATTTTTAATTCCAATCAAAGATTTTACCCTATAAAATATTTATCACCATGAACATAATTGCAAATAAAAGCAGTGGTAAATGGGGTGGTATACATTTTGAAATGATGTTCTTGTTACATTTTGATAAAAATTTAAAAAATTAAAAATTTTTAGGTAAAATATAATAAGGGTTTCAGTGAAAATCCTTAAATTGCTCTATCATACAAACAGATTGCTATTTAAAATTTTTTATGAATTTTTCTTTCTTTTTTTTTCTTGGAAATACCATAAAAAACGGGGAACATCCAAGCATTCCAAGTACCTAAATAGTTTTTTGATACTGACCAGGGGGTCTTAAAAAATAACCCCTTCTCTTTTCTGCTTTTTTCTTCCCAATTTATATTTAACTTTTTTTGCTTTTATTTCTGTTGTAGTTCTTAACATTTTTTTCAATCATATCTTTTTTTTTCTTCTAATGTTCATTTTATTTTAGCAACAATGAAAGTTTTTTTGTATTTTGAATATTTTATTGTGTTTAGAGTGAAATATTTTCTAGAATTTTGATGTTTCTCCTTGAACACTAGATTTGCCTCACTACTAACTGTATTTATGAAGCATATTCAAACAGTCAATTTGAGAATACTCACTGCACTTTTGTGCAATCCTGTATAGTAGGGCGGGAACAAAAATTTAAGCGGGCAGAACCCAATGTGGTCCAGTTGCATTCCCCTAAACCTTGGTTAAATTAACAAAACCAGTATATGTAACCCACGCGGACCAAGGACATTTCCATGTGTGCAAAATTTCATGGGGGCATAAAATACTCATTTTTTTTAAGAGTAAGGGTCATGAGAAAAATAATGCTGTTGAATCATTTTTAATTTTTGATTTATTTTTAATTTTTGACTTTTTTTTTGCTTTTTGAATTTTTTGATTTTGGTGGGAGACTTTTTAAAGGTTCAGATGAGTCTGGAAACCTGAACCAGGCTTTTATTACAACAGCAATGGCAGAGGCATGTGATAATCACAATGAAAGGGAACAACTGAAGAAGAAAGTGATGAGTGAAGAAGATTTAGAAATAAACATTACTGCTTTATTCCACAACCCAGATTATGGCCTCTAAATATACTTGGTAGAATACCTGCAGTTTAGCACTTAGCTTGAAATTTTCTTGGTCTGTGTAATTTGATTGTGAGGACACTGATTTTGATGAGGACTTGGGGTCTGAGGCTAAGTTGGAACAATTGGGAGGCTCACCCTTTTGTATTTTCTAGCAGATTCAGCTTGATGCAACTGGTCATTGCATTTGGGATGGTTGCAAGTGATTTTGTGGTTGTGATCTAGAAATGTAGAATTAGAGATTAAAAATTGATATATGAGAGAAAACAAACATAATTTTGAAAACCAGAGTAAATGGAACTAGCAATGACAGGTGATCAGAGAGCTGCTGAATGGGAAAGACATGTGGGGAGTTAATGATCTTAGGCACTTTAGATTAAATGTGACATATACTTTACATCAAAGTAGTTTCACCTCCCAGCCCACATGGGAGAAAGATTGCATGTTTCATTTAATACTTATAATCTTAAAATGCCAGCTCAAATCACATCAGAAACAAATGAAGTTTACCAACCTAGAAAAAGAGGTGGTGGAGGCAGATTTTGTCAGGGAGTTCGCCAGCATGTCCTCCAAGGATACCTTTTTGATTTGAATGCTTTTGTCTTCAAAGTTTTTTTTGAAGACTTTTGAGCTTAATTTTAACGTGCTTGGCATGAGATTTTGAGCCAAATTTCTTGATCAAGCCCTTTTTGTAAATTAAGTGCAAAGGTGATTCAAATTTTGTTTTCAAGAATTCATTCACAAGATGGTTGATCCTTTATCTTTTGAGATGGCTTGCAGAGAGTGCATATCATTCGGATTCCATGGATGAATGGGAAATTGATTTTTGTTTCCAGCTTGTCCAGTAGATGGGGCTTCCTTTGAATAAAGTGATGAAGCTGGTTTGCAAAGGTCTTTTTTATGGTTGATTTCCCCAGGTGGTGTTCCTATAGGTGACTAGGTGATTTGCAGCCAATTTTGAGCAGATCCTGAGTTTTTTGTCAATAGTCTTGAGGAGGTATATCAAGACATGGAGGACTTCTTTCCAGTTTTTAATTTCATGGATTTTTCAGTATCTGGCAAGACTGGATACGGCGTAGCAAATATCAGGTCTTGAAAGAGTATCAATGAAGTTTATTCAACCAATTCAAAAGTGGTAGCTTATGTTGAGGAAATTGAATTGATTGATTGTCATCCAATGCTGGAGTCAGTTGAATGCTTCTAGTGCAAGGGTTATTGAAATTTTTTTATTTGCAGATTTTGAGTACTTTGAGGCCCTTTTTTATGTGGAGTCTGAGAGAGATATTGATGTATCCTTCACCTTTCTCAACATTCATACCAAGCAGAGTGTCAATGTCATGAGTGGAGGAATTTTTTATTTTTCCAAGGAAGGCTGTTTTGAAGCTGTCAAAATTACCAACCACTACTAGATTTTCTATTTCAAAAAACAGTTTTGTGATGCCATCCTTGTGAAGGTAGAGACAGGGGTAATAATCAATTTCTGTAGACCCTTGACTTTTGATCCAGCTGATGAGAGTCTTGTACCAGATTAGGGGCGCTTGCTTGAGGCCATACAGGGACTTCTTTAATTTTAGGAACTTGGATTTTTGATTGGATCCAATTGGCATCTTGATGTAGACATTTTCACCCAGAAGTGCATGAAGGAACGCGCCTTTCACAGCAAACTGGAGGATGGGGAGATTTTTGTTGACACAGTATGTTAGGAGAGCCATGGTAGACACAAAGTTTCCAGTGGGTGCAAAGGTATTGAGGTAGTCCATACCGTAGCACTGGTTGAATCCCTGGAGGCACACTCAGTCCTTCAGATTTTTCTCACCTGAGTGGAGATCCTCTTTGCATTGGAATGTCCAAGTAATTTCCAGGGGATTTACAACTTCAGAGTCATCAGTTTCTTACCACACACCCAAATCCTTGGCAGTATTCAGTTCCTTGTTTACCAGAGTTATACAAGCGGGGTATTTTAAAGCCTTGTGGATTTTGTTTGGAAGATTGGAATTTAATTAGCCAAACCTCAGGAAGCTTGATCAGGTTGCTGTTTCAAAAGCCAGGCCTTAGAACAATTTAAAATTCTCCATTTTTCATGGAGTTTTTGCTGCTATCAGAGTTGTTTGAGGCCTTCAAGATTGGTTTGATATCTTCAACTGTTGGGAAACATGAGTTGACATGTGGCTCAAGGACCAAAGTTGCTTCCTTGACAAGGGAAGTATTTGAGGGACCTGAATTAACCAAGCCAGAATTTATTTCAACAACAATCATGTTTTCAGATGTCTTTACTCGGGAGTTGGCAAACTGGTTTGAGGAATGAGACACTTTTAGTCTCAATCATCTTACCCTTTTTTGACATTATTTTGTAGGGTAATAATCTGGGATTGAAGCCAACAAGCAAGATGGTTTCTCACTTTTCTCTAAGCTTGGAGGCTTCCTTGGATTTTTTAGGAGGTAAATGACTTGACTACTGAGCAGTTTGAGGTAATTTGCTGAAATACCAGTCTTGTGCTGGAGCTTTTATGGAGATTTCTCACCTCTTGTTGTTGGAATCTGTTAAGGGCTAGAAAACAGCTTCAAACAACAATGTTCCGCTGATTTTTTGGAATAAACGTACTTCTAAAGGTGTCCCACATTGATTCAACAATAGTTCAATTTTCTCACTTGGCTTTTCTGTTGTGCTGATGATGGTAGGGTCTTCTGACTATATGTTTGATTGACTTAGACTTGAGGAAGAAGGAGAGTTTTTCATTTACAAACTCATGGGTAATTTTAAATTCACAACTATTTGAGTTGTGTAAACAGTTCAAATGGGCTGTGTGGCACGCTAAACAACTCAAATTGGCCGTGTGGAAGGATACAAAACTCAAATGGGTCGTGTGGCACGCTACACAACTTCAATGAGTTGTGTTGCACGCTACACAACTCAAATGGGTCGTGTAGCATGCTACTGGCTCAAATTGGTTGATCACCACAGGAAAATGTCCGCCACCTGTATGAAGGTGGCATTTCCATATCCCATTGATATCTCAGGGTTATGTGATGCTGTACCTCATCGTTAACATTCAGCAGGTGGCGAAATATTGTGACTAGAGATCAGGATTTTCTGAACTTCTGGCTCATTAGTTCATAATAGATTGTCAAGGAAAAGCTAGATATGAGCAAAGCTTTTGCTTCACAAGCAGTCCACATATCATCCACAAATTACTTCAGTTGGTTTTTGGGAATTCCTTCAAAGTGAAATTCAAAAATTCCAGAAGAGGCTGATTGTTTCCAACTGGAATTTCCATTCACTGGTCAAAAACTTGGTAAGTCCTCTTATTCAATGACCAAATTTAAGTGCATAAACATGTATTTAGGATAATAATAACACACCGTTCTCATAAGCTGTACAATTCTTTCCTTATATAAATCAGCATCCATGGCTTTTTTTCTTTTGGTTTCTTATTCAATAACCTATGTTGGTGTACTTTTATGTTTTATACTTCTACTTTCCATCAGGGAAAATAAAAAAAGCCAAGCCAAACTTTTTTGTTCAAATTTCAAAAAATGAAGAATATTTGAAATCAAATATGACAAAAGACCAAAGAGAGGAAAGAAAGGAAAAAGAACAAAAGAAGGGAGAAAAAACCCAATATCCCCAAATAGATATGTTGATCACCATCACTGGTCTGCACCAAAGAGCAGGTTCTTTTGTCTTTTGAGGGAGAATGTTGAAACCAAGGCAAAGGAAGGCTTCTTTTTGCAATGTAGCAAAGCAAGAGTAGGTGAAGTTTATAAAAATGGAAAAATTCAACTAGTTCTGGCCTGAGCAGGAAGGAAAAAGAAAGAAATGAACTTTTGTGGGAATAGGGCTAGTCACCAAGGCATGCAATCAACAACCTCAGATGTGTTGACTGCCAGCCCTGGTTACAGAACAAAGTTTGACTCAATTAAAAATTGATTTATGAAAATGAAGCCATGAGAGGAGTCTTTACCACAGGAAAAAGGTCAATTTAGGGCATATCAGAGTTAATAAAAACCTGCCATTTTTTGAATGGTGGGTTTCAACCCAAATCCACTATTAAAAATCCACCATTAAAAATTAAAAAAACCCACTTGTTTCACATCAGACCTGACAGAGTTACCAGAAAATAAATGGTTTTTTTTGAAATAAAGTATTTAAAGGGTTTCACTAACTCAACCCATCATTTCACATCACCACCCCTGGTTTCAACCTCTATTCTTATCCTTTTTGCTAAATCACTCTACTTTAATTCTCTCATAGCTGCATCACCCTCATAACATTATTTCCTTCATTGCATCCATGCTCTCATCACTTCATCCCCACTTTCATCACATCCCTTCATCACTTCATTGCTTCCTAACAGTGGAGGCACTCAAGGAGATTGCTCAATTACTGGGCTTGTAAATATATTTGATTTATTGATTAGATAAACCATTCAAAAATGAAAAAATACAGTAGAAACAAAAACATCAACCATATTGGGCCCTCTTTCCCAAAATTCTTTCATCAATTTTTGAACAACTAAAATATTGGAGTTTTAAAGATACATTGGCTACTTTTTTATTAATTTGGAATGAGCAGCCAAAGTGATTGTGGGTTGAAGAGGTTTTTGAAGTAGGAGGAGGAAATGTACTCTGATGATCAAAAAATTGAGTCTGCCAAAGAATTTCAATAATCCCTTCAGCTTTTGCAAAGTCAAAAATACAACCAGTTTTTGGAAAAGATAAACCATGACCCAAATAATTGCAGGGGGTAGAATATGCTGTCCTGTAGATCTGTTGATGTACAAAAATATCCCATATGTAAAACCATTTAAGTCATTCTTATCATTATGGAGCTTGTTTGAGAAGTCATCAAATGTCACAACCACATTTGAAAACATGCCCAAATCGCGCTCCTTTTCCATCCACTCAGATGATGACCAGTTTGGGATTAGATTTTGATCCTAAACTTTCTTGTTTTGAGCATGAGCTGATGTAAACAAGGATTGGGTTCTTTCAAAGACAAATTTGTTGTTTGCAGGAAGACTCTCCCACATTTCATCATCCTTCTGGATGGTCTCTTCATCCAAACCTGGTTTGCAAGAATAGACCCCTATCTTTTATTTGAAGACAACATGGAGCAATTCTTTGAGTTTTGCAACAAAATCTGACATAAGCAATTGGACAGACCTTCAGAAGAAACTTTATCACTTCAATCACAAAATCCAATGGCATGCATGCAGCCAGTTAAGGCTGCTTTGTTTTTCTTGCTGAGTGAATGGCAGTTTTTTGCCATCTGGTACAATTCAGAGAAAATGTTGCACAAAGTAATGATTTGCGGAGTGCTTTTGGGAACATTCAAACTGTGGTATTTAAGAATGAAATAGGGCTGAAACTGGTTGTTTGCGACAGCATTGAACAGCATGTGAGGGCACATGCATGGTAAGACAAAATGATTGGGGGCAAGATTTTCTGGCAGTGTCACAAAGTATGTTGGCTCATCACATTCTTGTGCAAATTGTCTTCAGGAATGGTTTAATTTTTTGTTACTTTTGGATGTAGAATTAAAATTAGAGTTTGTTTGACTTTTTATCTTTCCTATTAAAAGGTGTTTCAATGCTTTTTGTGTCTTCTTGGCATCCCCTGAAACACTAAGCTCATCACAACTACAAACCATGACTCAGGATGATACCCAGGAATCACAACATGAATCAAAAATAAAAATAAAAATAATGCAGAATCAAAAGTTCAATTAGTAATTTTATTGTTGAAGGATATTGAGGAATAAATTTTAAATTCCATAGCCATTTTTACCAGAAATTCCTTCATTCAATTCCATCAAGATTGATATCTACAAACAACAATTACTTTTTTTTGAAATATATATATATATATAAGTTACTTACCAATGGGGTGGTGGTTGTGGTGGATGAGGTTGATGAGGTGGGTGGTGGTGGGTGTTGGTGGGTGGTAGTGGGTTTTGGTGGGTTTTGGTGGGTGTTGGTGGGTGTTAATGGGTGTTGATGGGTGGTGGTGGGTGGTGCTGGTTGTTGTGAGTGGGTGAGGTGGTTCACCTCATAGCAGGACAGACCCCCAAATTGGAGCTGACAGACCCCAAGTGTGTTCCAGGTGACTAAATGACTTTCTAGGTAGGGAGGGGATTTGAAATCCCCCCAACCAAGCCAGTCCCTCCCCCCTTGCTTGCTTGCTAGGTTGGGAGCGGATTTGAAATACCCCCCCCCTTCCTCCCTCTTCAATCTCCCCCCTTGCTTGCTTGGTAGGTGGGGAGCGGATTTGAAATCCCCCCCCCTTCCTCCCCCCTCAATCTTCCCCCTCAATCACTCTCTAGGTGGGGAGGTGATTGTAAATCCCCCCCCCCTCCCTCTCCCCTCAATCTCCCCCTTTCTCCCTTGCTAGGTGGGTAGCAGATTTGAAATACCCCCCTCCCTCCCCCCTCAATTGCTCTCTAGTTGGGGAGGGGATTTGAAATCCCCTCACTTGCTCTCTATGTGGGGAGGGGATTTGAAATCCCCACTCCCAGCCGGTCTCCCCCCCCCCCCCCCCCCCCTCACGCGCTCGCTTGGTTGGGGGGTGATGAAATCCCCCCACCAAGCCGGTTGCTCCCTCACACTCACTCCCTAGCTTGGTTGGGGATTGATGAAATCCCCCCATCAATCGAGGCCACCCCCCCCTTTGCCGCTTGCTTGGTTGGGAGGTGATGAAATCCCCCCACCAAGCCAGCCCCCTCCTTTTCCACTTGCTGGGAAGGGGGTGATGAAGTCCCCCCCCACCATGAGCCCCACCAGCTCCTCCCCCCTTGCTTGCTTGCTAGGCAGGGGGGTGATGAAGTCCCCCCCCCCACAATGCAAGTCCCACAGGCTGCTCCCCCTTGCTTGCTTTGTGGGAAGAGGCGTGATGAAGTCTCCCTTGCTTTCTTGCCGGGCAGGGGGGTGATGAAGTCCCCCCCACTGCAAGCCCCACCATCTCCTCCCCCCTTGCTTGCTTGCCGGTAAGGGTGGTCATGAAGTCCCCCCCCCCCCCACTGCAAGCCGGTGGCTTGCTTGCTGGGCGGGGGGGTGATGAAGTCTTCCCCACGGCAAGCCTGACCCGCTCCTACACCCTCACTTGCTTGCGAGGCGGGGGGTGATGAAGTCCCCCCCCCGCCGCAAGCCCACCGGCTCCTCCCCCCTTTCTTTCTTGCCAGGCGGGGGTGATGAAGTCCCTCCCACCGCAAGCCGGTGGCTTGCTCCCCCTCGCGACCTGAACTTTGAAATAATTGGTAGAAAAATGATTCTTAGGCTTTATTTCTTGTCATAAGGCAAATGAAGATTAATCTTCAAAGGATAGTATTAAAAAATGATTTTACAAGGAGAGTTTGATTTGTGTTTCACAGAAATAAAGTCTCTTATCAAGGATAATGATGAAAAAGGTGATTTGAAACAATGATTGATTGTGATGGTGAGGAAGGGGTAAAAAACAACAATCCCCAGGCCTCCTATCCACTTTATACCTTACTTGTTGACTGCACCAGAGAGGGGGTTAGTGGGCTCAGTTAGCAATGTAACAGAGCTGGGACAGTGCACATGTTGGGATGTCTCATTTTCTGATGGATTCCCTGTTATTTGGATCATGGCCAACTCACTCATCATCAGAGATACCAGAATTCTTCTCCACGTGCCTAATGGTTATCCCCTGGTATTGTTGGTGAGCCCGCTCATTGTCATGCTATTTTTGTTGTCTGTGAGTTCAACTCACTTATCCTGGAGTGGTAGTGATTGGTTAGCCACGCATTCACACTGGTTATAGCATGAATTGCATAATTCTTACTGTTGAAGATAAATGACAGGGTTTCCTGCGCTTCATTTTCAAACTCATCTCACTGTCACAGACCTTTCCCTCTGTCTGAAGGAGCACTCCCTGGCCCTTTCCTAAAACATACAATCAACCCTCTGGATCCTGCTCTTCACTTGTGCTCTGATGCTTGTAACTGTTGTCCTCCCCTTTCCTATCCCTCCTCAACCTCCAACCTCTGCTTCTTCTTGCCACCTTGTTCCCTTCTCCTTGTTCTCCTCCTAACCCATCTTCTCCATCAACTCCTCAAGACTCAATTATCATCAAGACTCAGCCTTCTCTAATGGCCTTTAAGACTCAAGTCCATTAATCCAGTTTGGTATGAACAAAACCTTCTTCCCTGCTTTCACCTCCTTATGGCTCACCTCCTTGTGGCCAAACTCTAACTGCTGACAAAAGGTTTTGCGCATAGAGGTGGATCTCTAGTTATTTACCTGCCTTCTACATGTACCTACCTGGTCTTGTCTGTCAACTTGTGCCTTTTCTGTCCTTGCCTTAGCTCAACTACTCTGGTTGAAGAATACTTGTTGAGCCTGTCACGGTGGTGGGATCTCCATCTTTTCTCATACTTTTTGTCCTTGCTCATTTCCCTGTTTATCCTTTTAACTCCTGGTGTTTCTTTCCATTTTTCCAGTTTTTGATCTGTCAAATCATATCAGTTTTCTATCACTTAATTGAGTTCTAGCCGCTTCCAATGGAACCTCTGGTAACAGTTGGAGCCCCTTCTTTTGGCAAGCAGGGAACGTGCCAATGCATTATCTCTGGAATTCTCACAAACTTCACAGCCAGAAACATAATCCTTCATAATCCATGCTTTCCCACTATCAGTCAAGCGTTCATTCCCCTCGGGATTGTTATTGGATCATTCCCTCCTGGCCCAATACAGCTACCAATCATTTGGTCTCTATCCCTTTACCCTCCGCTCCAGCTTCTCCCAAGAATAAGTCCAAGGTTCCTCAACTTTGGTCCAAGATTGGTCATGTCTTCAATCCAGCTAACTGGCAAAGTTTTCATATCATTACTGCCCCCCCCAAACCTGGTGTTCCATCCGGGCTATGAAAAATCCAGCAGGTTCCTCCTCTCAACATAACAACTTGGGAAGAGCCAATCAAATTTTCAGTATTATCAAATCTAACCCTTGCGCCAAACCTGAATTTTCACCCTCTGGTTTCATTTTTCAATTTGGTTCTCTCCTTGGATGCTCAGCTTTGGTTAACAATCCAGACTACAAGCATCATTGAGCCCAAAGTAGTATTGGATTAAGTCACAAATCAAGCTCTAAGACTACGCTCAGTGCCCTACCTCAAGTTACCAAATCCTCAGGTCAATCCCCTCCCTATAGTCCAGGTGGATTACAGGAACAACAACAAACCACTCAACAGGTTTTCCTAGATCCATCCAAGCTCCCCCCTGAGTGCCCCAATCACCAGTCAGGCTCTCCCAAGGGTCACCCCCAATAGTTCCAATTCTGACCTGAGCGCCAACCCAACTCAACAAAACCGTCATCACCTTTGAGGCTCTTTGACCGGCGCCATATTGGTCCTTGATACTATCACCGTTCCTTTGAAAGAAAAACCAATTCCTCATTCATCCTTGAGTGGATCAAGC
Source organism: Puccinia polysora (assembly GCA_025617555.3). Lineage (NCBI taxonomy): Eukaryota > Fungi > Basidiomycota > Pucciniomycetes > Pucciniales > Pucciniaceae > Puccinia > Puccinia polysora. Next base: position 24,060,839 of record CM062618.1, on the reverse strand, counting down.
TGGAGACCTTGATTGACATCCCTGAATGGAAAGATGAAAAATTCTGCCTCCCCCGCCTCCATGAGCCCCAGCTGCTCCTTCCCCCTAGCTTGCTGACCTGGCGGGGGGGGGTAATGAAGTCCCTCCCACCGCAAGCACCACCCATTTTTAGAAAAATTTGATTGTAATATATGTGTTTGATGTGATTTTTTTAACCTTCCAACACCATTATTTAGATTACCTCCATATTCAAATGTCCTTTGAGAACATATGGTGCATTGGAATATACAAATGTTTCTGACTTTGGTGGTGTTCTAATGGTTTTTTCTTTAATTTGATTGGGTTTTGAGTCAAATTTTTTCAGTCTCCAGTAATTGAAAGGCTTACAGGGAAATAGATTAAAATATTGATTGAATTTTGAATTCAATCATACATCTGCTGATGAGCTTAATGATTCAAAAAAAAACTCAAAAGCTTATTGGTTCCATTTTGAATATGCATATTACCTTCAGTGGGAGTGTAAGTTAAAGTTACATTTGATATTTTGAAAAATTTCCCTTTAAATAGATCATATTGAATGCACATGATTGACCCATGTAAAATACATTGGAAATACTAAGATCTTTGGATTTGAATTCAAAATCAAATTCCCTGATGTAAAATCATGTATTTCATTTGAAGATTAATGATCTTAATAAAAGCCCATGATTGGAATTGATATTTTTACATCAGGAAATTTTAGAACACCACATTAAGCAAGGAAATATCCCATGCAAAGAGTTTGTTTTCTTCCCCCAAACAACAAATTTCATGACTACAAATATTCATTTTTCATAATTTTTTATGGAGAGACTTTATTTAATAATCTGGGAGTGTGGAAACAACAATTCATTGCATCATGAATTCTTCAAATTGATATTGGCACATGTTCCATTTCATAAAAACCAAAACCTCATGCAAAAGTATCACATCTTGTCTTTTTCCAGCTTATCATTTGATGATCCTCTTGGAATCAGCTCTGATCACATACATGCAAATTGCATCCACATATTGCTTGGCTGCAATGTGACAGTACCTGGCCAGAATTCACCTAATTGGAATAGTTCTGCAGCTTCCAGGGCACCTAAGTAGTCCCTCATCAAGTCTTTGTGACAGATCATTGGTGTCATTTCATCATTATAGATCTCACAAGGTTCCAAAAGCATCCTTGTTTCTTGTAGCCCAATGTAGCCAGACATTTTTTCCCAGAAGTAAACTACCAGCAAAGGGGGACAAATTTTTTTACATTTTCCTTGCTCCACCATTGATCCGAATGAAAAATTGATCCAAATTAAAGGCATTTGAATCAAAGGTGGACCAAGGAAAACCCAAAAAAAATCTATCCTGCTTTGCTGGTAATTTACTTCTTTGAACAAATGTTTGAATACGCTGTGCTACAAGAAAAGCAGATGGTTTTGGAAGCTTGTGAGATCCATGATGATTAAATCACACCAATGTCCTGTCAAAGACTTGATGAGGTACTACTTTTGTGCCCTGGAAGCTTCAAAGAAAATCCAATTTGGTGCATTCTGTCCAGGTAATGTTGCATTGCAGCCAAGCAATATGTGGGTTCAATTTGCATGTATGTCATCAGAGCTGGTTCCAAGAAGATCATCCAACAATAAGCTGGAGAAAGATGAGATGTGATACTTTTGGATGAGGTTTTGGTTTTTCTGCAATGGAAAATGTGCCATATTCCTGAAAGGGATGGGATGGGATGGGGGGAAACATTTTGAGTTGAGAAAGAGGACCTGTTTAAGTAGTTCTTTATGGATGCTTCAGCCAGGTGGTTGAGTAGTGGGTGGTGGCAAACAATATGTGGCATTTTGAATATGCAATTGATCTAAAAGTTCTGAGTGGTGGGTTAGGGATTTAGAAAGTCCAAATCCAAAAGTTGACCTTGAGGAATCCAATCTAACTGCTCAGGGAAAATTATTGTAACTGGGGCTTCCAGTATTGAAAAATATTGGAAAATCAATCTTTTAAAAATTTTGATTAGGTATAATCATTCAAATAAAAATTAGCAAAATTTAAGAATCAAGTCATAAAAAAAACAAATTGTACCTCAGGATCTCCCTTTTAAAAGCAGCCAAAGCAGTGGGCTTAACTTTTATTCATACATTAATTATACATTATTCCCAAGAAAAACAAGTTTCAAGATCAAAGAGGCAAAAGAAATAGTTTAATTTCTATGCAAATAATAATTATTATCAGCAATATGGATTAATTTATTTTTTTTAGCTTTGGTACAATGTATAGTACCATCCTGAATGCTTCTACAAGTGTTTAGGGTTCTAACATTGATTTGTAAATACATTGAAAGGCGGGTATACAAAACATTTTCTACAGGAGGAAGTGTACAGTTCTGATACTTTTTTGATTGCCAGAGTAACTTAACAATTCCTTCTTGAGTAGAGAAATTGATCCCAACCCCATAGTCAGGTATGACAAAATCCCCATCATGAACATTTTAGCCCTTGGAGGGAGTAGCAAGTTATCCACCTGCTTTCTTATGTGGTATGAATAAAGCAAATGCAAAGTTGGATATATCATTTTTATAAATATGGGGAGAATTGCAAAAGCCATCAGAGATAAAGTTGAGGTGACATGAACAGGAGCTGGTTCCAAGAGGATCATCAGATGATAAGTTGGAGAAAGATGGGATGTGATAATGTTTTGTGAGGGTTTGGTTTTTCTGAAATGGAACATGTGCCATATTTCTGAAGAAAACTCTGAGTACACTAGAAACCCTTTCAGAGTAAGACATAATTCCATTGTAATGTCACTTGGCAGTAGCGTTCTTGAGGTTCTTGATGTACTGGCAAATCATTTCAGATGTTACCATGGCCTTTCTCCATCCCATTTCCCACATTTTTCCTGCCAATGATCTATATGGTGAGCCCACTAGGTTTACAAATTTCTTGCATTGGTACTGTCACTTGGCAGTAGCGTTCTTGAGGTTCTTGATGTACTGGAAAATCATTTCATATGTTACCATGGCCTTTCTCCATCCCATTTCCCACATTTTTCCTGCCAATGATCTATATGGTGAGCCCACTAGGTTTACAAATTTCTTTCATTGGTGCAGGAACTGAGCAAGAAATTCAATATCATCATACTCCTGAGGTGATAGGTCCTGGATTGGGATAAATTTAATATAAAAAATAATGTCATTCTTCTCCTTATCCATCAACAGCACTCAACCATGATCAACCAGTTGAAAGTTGGATTCAAAAAAGGCATGCGCCTGTTGCAATTCTTCATTTTTTGGCTTTCTTGGATTTTCAGGATCAATCTGGGGATAGAGCTTGCATTTGTTGTAGGACCTTTAACTCCACAGAATTTTGGGTTGCTGTGCCTTGTCCTTGTTACCTGTGACTTTTTGGGTAAAGAGAAGATCCCTCTTCAATTTTCACTGAGCTGTTTTCCTCCAGCAATCTTACAATTGCAATATGCTTTTTTATTGGTGAATGGTGAAAGTAAAAACATAATAGTTGAGTGGTATGCATTTCATATTCACCAGGGGACATATTGGTAGCATATTGAATCATAGAATTTCCAAAAGAGAAGTACAGTAAAAAATTGGGGAGGGATTGGGAAAACATCAGCTTGGTGAATCAAAATAAATGATAGTAACAAGGAAAAAACTATACACTTTGGTCTTGTTCCTGGCCATGAAAATATTAATTTGGATGGTAGCAATTCAAAGGGGAGAGGAATTGGTATGCTTGAGGGAAAAGATGATGATCTTTAAATGTATGGAAGGGATGGCATTTCTGGATATTAAGAGTGGAAGTGGAAGTCAAATTCAAGGGGTGGGGTGGGATGGGATAGGGGGAAATCGCTTCATCAGAGAAATTGTTCCTATTTAAGTAGTTATCAATGGATGCTTCAGCCGGTGGTTGAGTAATGGGTGGGGGCAAAAAATCTGTGGCATTTTGAATATGCATTTGATTTAGAAGTGCTGAGTGTTGGGTTGGGATTAAGACAGTCCAAATCTAAAATTTGACCTTGAGGAATCCAATCTCATTGCTCAGGGGAAAATTTTTGTAACTTGGGCTTCCAGTATTGAAAACTATTGAACAATCACTCTTTTGAAACATTTAATTATAAAATATCATGCAAATAACAATTTTGAAAGATGTTACAAATGAAAAATACAGCTAAAGTCATGAAAAAAGTATTCAAATCACATGCAAGATGACACAGTGAAGCTAGAGAAACTCAGAGAAGTAATGAAAACACTCATATTAACCATTTGAGCTTGGTAACTCAGAGATTTGAGGGGGTTCTAGGCTGAAAGGCCTGTTGTAACAGGAATTTTTGTTAATCTGGTTCATGTAGTCATGAGCAATAGCCTTGGCTAGATCATGCTGGGTGGGTAATTTCAATTTTGCAGTATCTTGAGGGTTCTCAGATATACTGAGCATGATGGATCAAATTTAAATTTGAAGGTGAGCCCATATGAGTTCCTTTGCTGAAGGTCTCCCATCTGAGATAGACTGAATTTTTTGAATTAAACAGAGGAGTTCATGAAAATCACATAAAGAAGCAATCCTTTGGTATCTTGAAGCAATCAAGATCCCCCAGATGCCAGAAAGCAGGTAGAAGACAAAAGGGAGGAAAGTATGGTGGCATTCTAGTTGAGTCAATTCAGTGCAACATTGTTAATTTGAAAACTCTGAGAAAGTGATGGAAGAGTGGTCAACAGTGGATGCTGGTGGGTCTTTGCACTTGGGCTTTTTCTTTTTGCTGGTGGTGGGCTCCTTTGGGTATTTCTGGTAATGAGCCTGAAGTAAGTTGAAGCTGATCATGATATCAATAATGACGCTGCGTAGCTCTTGAAGACAGCCCCTTGGCTCAAAGGGCATAGCCTCTGACTGATTGGTCTTGGGCTCATTGTCTAGAACCATGTGATACTTTATTGATTAGGGCTGGAGTGAATTTGGCAATTTCTTGATTCTTTGGAGCCACATAACCATTTTTAGTTTTGCCTTGACATTTGAGATTGGAAATGTGACAGGATGGGGAGGCTGTGCACACAGTTCATCAGCAACTGTTTTCACAGAGAAAGCCACTATCTTGGCCCATTTATTGATGGCTTTTCCAGTGGCAAGGTCCAAAGCATGAAGAAAGCACACAAGATTGCATTCTAGATGAGAAGTTTTCTGACCTAGGGGGTGCACACCAGTGGGACAAGTATGGCTGTTCTGCAGGAGGTTGAGGGCATGAAGATTGATGATGTCTGGAGCCCACTATGGCTCATGTGTACCTGAGCCTAGAAACTCTGTTGCTTTGAAATGAAAAAGTGATCATTAGAAAAAACAAATCTTGCAATTTGATGGGATATTCAAATAAAAATAACCTTGCTCACGGATATGCCAAACCCAGTTACCATACTCAAAATTGGCTGAATGGGAGATTTACTGAATTTATGGTTGTTCCATAGCAGTGGTGGCCTGGAGACAGAAATGCCAAAATTTCTTCACTGCATCCCATCCCATTTGGAGTTTTTTGGAGATTTCCAACCTTAGAAAGATTGAGTGTTGAATGAAGCTCCTTGCGTATTTGTTTGTGGTAAATGATGATAGAATAACCTCTACTTGCTTGATCATCAAAATCATAAGTTGGATCCTCATCTTGGGTAGCGTCCATACCAGAAACAATGGGCTGGGGATAGTTTGGGTCTGGTTCAAACACTACTGCTTGATTGGATGTCTTGGGTTGATGTGGGGCCACCTGGGGTTGCTCAGAAGTGACTTGGGGTTCCGCCATGGTTGCAGTGGGTTGAGCACAGAGGGAAGGTTCAGGAGTTATTTGGATTTCTGGTTTGGGGGAGGGTGCAATGGCTTTGTGATCTGATGCTGCATCAGGGAGGAGGGGGCTGGATTGTGATTTCCAATTATTTGTAGATGTAGGTTCATGTCCACAGGGGGATGAGTCAAGCGTGGACATTTTGGAGGTGGCTGTGATGGGGGCTGTTGGGACAATGAGGTCTGGGTGTGATTCTCAGCTGTTCTCTGCAGTAGAGACACCTTTTACAATTTTATTTTAAGGGAAAACAAACCAATCAGATCTCCAAATTTGCAAATGTGAAGAATGACAGTGGGTGATTATGCCAAGGCATTATTCAATGGAGGCCAAGGTTTTTAGGGATGGTTCTTTCAATTTGATGAAATACAAAACAGTGGGTTAACAAACCTGAAGGTGGGATTGCTTGTGTAAGAGCAGTGGATGCCATTGTGAGTGGATTAATAAATAGATGGGGAAAAAATGTGAAGCTGTCTCAAGGGGTATTGGGGAATGGAGAAAAGGGGAAAAACCTGAGAGAAGGGAGGGACATTTATAGCCATTGACAAGAAGACTAGTTTCATTTTTCTTGCTGCAACCCACAAAACAAACAAAGATTTTGACCATGTCTACATGATGCAAAATGCAGATCCATGGTCATTTGTGTGTCACACTGGTGTGATGCATGTGGGTTGCATTATCTGGTAATAGATCTTTGCATATTTAATCCTTGCTGACTTGCTGCATTGGCTAAAAAATAATCTAGCACATGGATGGTCAATCTGTTTTTAGGCATTAAGATGTGGGCAAAGTGCACTGAACAGTTTGGAAATCCTAATGGATTGTGACCATTAAAATTCTGGATGGATGGAATCCATTGGAATTCCATTTAAGTAAATTGAGCTGAAAAAATTTAAATTCCCTCATGGTTGCTGACCATTTCAGTTCTTTATGGATGGCTAAAATCTCTTCTCATGATGTACTTTGACCATTAGAATTCCTCATGGACGGTGAGCAAGGTTCTTCTTAATGTTTGCTGGCCATTTCAGTTCTTTATGGATGGTGACAATTGATTCTCATGAGCAAATGTGACCATTAGAATGCCTCATGAATGGTGACCAATGTTCTTCTTAATGGTTTCTGACCATTGCAGTTTCTTATGGATGGAAAAAATTGATTCTCATGACCAACTGTGACCATTAGAATGCCTCATGGACAGTGACCAATGTTCTTCTTAATGGTCGCCAACCATTTATTCTCCTGCCAGTGTTACATCAAGGACAAGAGTGACACACACAATGTCACAAAGTGTAACATTGTATCTATACATATGGGAGTATTGGTGGCAGGCAGTGGCAAGACATGCATGATGTGAATCATGAGCAAAATTACTCGTGGCATAATGGAAAAATTCCACTTCTCAAGAATTGTGATGCAAGAGTAATGTACAGGATAGTGAGAAAGTAAGACAGCAACCAGATGAGTGAGGTTTTGAAGAAGGAGATGAGAAGCTAAGGGAGAGGGGATTTCTTTGTCATCCTGCAGGGATTGGAGCACTTCCCTCCAATCCCTGGTTGTGAGAATGTTCAACCTGAAAATGATATGTGCACAATTTCCTGAATCAGCAGACTCTAAGTTTGGTGGTTATATCTTTATAAGTTGGTTGAAGATTATTTGTATTTCAGGCAAGGCAGAACGGGGCAGCGTATTGTGGTGTTGAGATGAAGACAATTAGGCAGATGATGGAGCAAGGCAGGACAGTAGACTGAACAAGGAAAAGAACCAAATGGTAGTTCAAGTTACTGAGCTTGGAATCTTGGAAGTCTTTCAAATCAATCTCACCAGTTACTTGTTCACTTCAGATTTGAAATTTTTAAAGAGTTGATGGATAGGAAGAATTGAAAGAAAAAAATAAAGAAAAGAAAAAGTGAAAGAGAAATAAATGAAAAAATTGAGAAAAGGACTGGTGGTTGTTGTTGATTGAAGTGGTGATATTGACGTTGATTGTTTTAAAGTCATAATTTGGATTTGGTTGGTTGAGTTTTTGGTTTGTTGGAATGGCCCTGAGTCCTCTGTCCCTTGCCTTCCATGGCCAGTTCCCAGTGGTCCTTGACTTTAGTTGATATGAGTTCCATTTTGAGTCTCTGCAGTGTTTTCCCTGCCACGCGCTTGGGTCAACTTCTTCTTTACACTCCCCTTAACTGGAGATTGATTTGAAAGAGAATTTTGGGTTGATCAGTCTCACAAGTTTGCTGAGAGAGACCTTGGTTGGAGCCTTGGTCAGTGGATCAGCTGGAATTTGTTTTTGTGGGTATAAGGTTGACTTCAAGGTTTCCTTTGCTGAGTTCTTCACAAAAGCCTTTGGTCTTGAGGTCCATGTGTATGGGTTTAGCGTTTGAGCCAAATTTTTTGATTTTATTGTTGAGTCCCTTGTTATCTATGAAATGAGTAGAAGTTTGGATATCACACAGGAAGACTTCATGAAGAAGTTGTTTGAGCCCCTTGCTCTTTTAACAAGGAATCCAGAAGGGGGTTGAGTTCAGCTTTGGTGGAAGAGTATGTGGTGTTTCTCTGCTTTGAACTGTTCCAGGACAGTAGTGAACCATTTGAAATGCACAGGTGTCCAGATTGAGATTTGCATGTAGCCAGGTCTTCTCCCCACAAAGCATTGCTGTAACATTCAAGGGGTTTGCATTGACTGTTGGAGGAGATTGTCAATTACATGTCCTTGGTGTGTTTCAGATATTTCCAGGTCCTCTTAAGCTCCTTCCAGTGAGTGATTCCAGGCTTTTTTTGAAAGAAAGCTGGGCTGGGGACGGAGTAACTTAAATTGGGTCGTGTTCTGCTTGCTATGTACTTGAGAAGTCCTATGGCTGATCTGTAGTTTATGTTTAAGTCTTTTAATGCTTAAAACTCTTTGTTGGACGCTTTGGTAAGTTTTATGTGCGGAGTGAGAGGGGTTGAAGAGGTTCTTGCTGCAGTGAGGCCCAGTTCTTCTAGTCCAATGCAATATGCTTTGGTTTACTTAGAAAAATCTTCCCGTCCCGTTGTTCTATTTTCATGCCAAGGATGGTGTCAGTGTTGTGGGCTTGGGAGTTTTGAAATTTTTTATTGAATTTCTCTTCAAAGTCATTTCTGCTTTTTACCAGAATCAAATCATCCATGTGGAAGAACAGAAAGGACTTGTTTTCTTTTGATTTATAAAGACATGGATTGCTGTCTGATTCTTTGAACCCAATAGTGCAGATCCACTTGGTTAGTTTCTGGTACCAGTTTTTTGGAGATTGTTTGAGCCTGTACAGGCTCTTCTTGAGTTTGAGGTATTGGGCTGATCAATTGCAGCCTTTGGGTGTCTTGATTATTACTTCTTTGATGATGGGGGCATGAAGGAATGGGGCCTTCATTTCAAATTGTTTTACCTTGAGGTTGTTCTTGAGTGCCAGTTGAAGAATAGCACTTAAGGATGTGATCTTCCCAGTTTGTGCAAAGGTTTTTTCAAAGTCTAGTACATGTATTTTATTGAATCCTTTTACGCATATCCTGGCTTTGTGGATGAGGACATTGTCATGGCTGTTATCTTTAATTTTGAAGACCCATGTTGTTTCCAGGGGGTTTAGAGGAGTCGGACCGTTTTAGTCTTCCCAAACCTTGAGTAATTTGCATTTTTTGATCTCCTTGTTGATTGCCACCTTCTACTTCTCTGAGTCACTGCAACCATAGGCTTCCTCAAAAGTCTGTGGCTCAAAGTAGTGGTGAAAAAAAACCGCTGAGGTGGTCTCAAATACAATCTGTCTCTTAGGACTTGTCTAGGTTCTTGATTTTTAGGTTAAAAAGCTTCAGTGGTGGGGTTTGATTCTGTTTCTGGCTGAGCGGGGGGTGTGTGTGGGGGAAACCCCAGTGGTCAAATCAAACTCCTCAAACTCTCATTTTGATAATCTGAGGAGTCAATTTCTGGAGGTGGCTCTCAATAGGTACAATTGTTTTCTGTTTGAGGGCGTTCTTTGAGGTTGTTTGTTGGGATAAATTCCAAATCCAGACTCTTCAAAGTTGTTTGGTTGTCTTGAGACTCTGCAATGAATTGGACGTGCTTTGTGGAGACCACCAATCTGTCCGGTTTCAGTATCCAATAGGAGTTGATTTCAGGGTTATATTGGATAAGCTTTCCTTCTGAGCCCTTGTGGTTGAACTTCTGTCCTCTCAATCTCTTTTGATTGAGAACAATTGTGGTGATTCCAATGGGTTTTAAATATGAATTTGGGATAGATTACTGATGGATCAGTTCCCATGGACTAACCTCTTGGTTTTCCTTGGGTATTTGGTTGAGACTGAGACAGCATGATTTGAGGAATTCTGGCCAGAATTTCTTTGGAAGTTTGCTTGAGGTCAGAGTTGTCCTCACGCTTTTGAGAATGGTTTGGTTGGTCCTTTTGGCCCTAATGTTTTGTTCAGGATGTTTGGGTTCAGAGATCAGCTGTTTAATGTATCTCTCCTGCAGATTTATGACTAACCTGTGGTTGATGAATTATGAAACTCAGTCTGAACATACCCTGGTGGGATAGTAGCCACATTTGTTCTTCTGCTTTTCTATGACTTCTACATGCACCTTGTAAGTAGTTTCTTTGCCTTTCATTGGTATGCCTGATACTTATCCCAAGAAGTTGTTGAAAATTGTGAGAATTGAGAAAAAAAAGAATATCCAAGTTTTCAAGGAACACTATTTAAAGGTAACAAACCAGGAACTGTTTCATTGTGTTAGAGAAGAGACTGAAAATGAAGTTGAGAAAGATAGAAGAAGAAAATTCCTACCCAAGGAGTGGAAATGACATGGTTTAATAGATACTCCAACAAAGAAAATGGTAAGACCTAGCACACGCTTTGAGTGAGGATGAAAGCACAAAATCTGATGGTGAAGATGAATAGATTAGAAGAAGTTTTGCAGAAGATAAATGAAATGATGATTGCACCAAATTACTTGGAGTCCTCTTCAATGACCAGACTATTTCACTTGCTTCTTGATCTTGAATGATGGATTTACAAGACAGAAGAGATTAATAAAGTTAAAGTCAGGTGGGAGAAGAAGGAGAAGAAAAAGATTTTGAAGATCTTCGCCGGTTTTCCCTTTAAAAGACATCAGAAGACTAGCCAGATGAATATGCATAAATAATTCTAATCCCGCGCGTGTCACTTTAGGTGCTTTTGAGGAAAAAAAGCGGTAGAAGACTCAAGGTGAGGGAAGATGAGAGGAAAGAAGGTAGAGAATAAATGAATAAAAATAAAATAAAATAATATGAATATGGAAAAAAGCACTCTCTCTATTTCAATCATTCAATTCCAATTCCAACAAGAATGTACTGATCTTTTCAGTTTGACTGAGAATTGATTGGACCGATCAGATCAACAAAAATTTGTTAGAAGGGCTTGGTTTCCAGGGTTCAAACTGACTTGAAGGGATTCTTGGTTATTTTGAACAGGAGGAAGTCTTTTCAAACAAAGTTCTCTGCCTCCGTTGAGTCAATTTTTATTCCATTGATTCTTCAGATTCTTCCTAACAAAGTGTGAATTTACATCAGGTGGAGCTCTTTGAGTGAGCTAGTTTGTGGTCCTTCCTGCCTTGATACCATGCAGCAGTCATTCCCTATCTTCTGTGGTTTCTCCAGTACAAATAGGTTGTTGATTATGGTGCCTTTTTCCACGGTGGTTTGATTGGAGATTAGTTTGAATGAGTTGTTTTTGGCAACCAGCTCACAACCCTTGTTCAAGAGTTGACCAGGGCTGGCAAGTTTGAATACTATGCTAGTTAGGTAAAGGCGGTTGGAGAGGAGGGTTGTTCTTCCCTTCCAGGAGAGCTTCACGGTGCCCATTCCTTCTACTTTTAGGTTAGCTCCTTCCTTTCCAGTCAAGATTTCCTCTCCTGAGTATGAATTGAGCAAGACAAAGAACCTGGAGTCATTGAACATGTGTTTTGATTCCCCTCTGTCTACTAATATGTTTCAGTCTTTGCAAATCTTGTAGTCAATCCATTTGGTGACAAAGGCATGAAAATTGGCTGACTCCTTCTTTGAATTTTGCTTTTTCTTCCATTTCTCTTGGTTTTCTTTCCACCATTCTGGGGCCTTATCTGGATGGAGGTGAAAGCACTCACTCTTTGAGTGGTTCTTATCTTGCTTTGGATTTTGTTAACCTTTGATGCATTGGTTCAACAGTTGGTTCTTAGCTTTGTTACACATTGAGGCTAAGGCATGCTCTGTCACAGGCTTTGGGCCAGTTTGTTCTGAAAACTCAGCTTTGATTTCATTGTTGAATTGAGTGAGATGATTTCAAACAAATTCAATGGTTATTTGCTTGTCTGAGTGCATTATCTGTCTCTTAATGTCTTTGAGTGATGGTGGGAACTTGAAGAGTATGGGGCAGGAAAGAGTCTCTTGAGGGAGATCAATGCCTATTTCCACCATTTTCTTGATTGAATTCTTGATGTTGGTCACAAACTGGGAAATTATCTCCTCTTTGAAGTTTAGATGAAGGAAATTGTTGAAGATTCTTGCTCTGTTTGAAGCTTGAGATGAAGAGAATTGTTCTTTGATAGCTTTCCAAATTTCCTTTGCTGAGTTTATATTTGTGGCACTGATAACGTTATTGTGGGTAACCAAGTCTAACTTTGAGATGAGTAGGAGCTGAATTTCATTGTTCTCTTAAACTGTTAATGGCCTCTGTTCTGATTCCAGCGTGTCAAGAACTCCCCTGACCTTGAGCAGGGCACTCATCTTGTCTTTCCAGATGCCATAATTGTCCTCTGTAAGGAGTGGGATTGTTTCAAGGGCCATTTTCAGCATTCCTTGCCAAAAAGCATCATTGGAGGAATCCTGGTTAGTCGCCATTGTACTTTGTTCCCCTGGCCAATCATTCATTTGGATTCTAACCGTATAAGGTGTTTGAAGATGATTTGTATTTCAGACCAGGAAGGACGGGCCAGGGGATTGAGGTGTTAAGATGAAGACAATTAGACAGATGACGGAACAAGCCAGGAAAGTAGACCAAACAAGGAAAAGAAGCAAATGGTAGTTTGATTTACTGAGCTTGGAATCTTGGAAGTCTTTCAAATCAATCTCACCAGTTACTCATTGACTTCAGATTTTACATTTTTAAAGATTTGACGGATAGGAAGAATTGAAAGAAAAAAAATAAACAAAAAGAAGAAAAGAGAAAGAGAAAGAAATTAAACGGTTGATAAAAGGACTGGTGGTTGTTGTTTATTTACATGGTGATATTGAAGTTGATTTTTTGCAAGTAATAATTTGTATTTGGTTGGTTGAGTTTTTGGTTTGTTGGAATCTCCCTGAGTACTCTTTCCCTTGCCTTCCATTGCCAGTTCCCAGTGGTCCTTGACTTGAGTTGAGGCTAGTTCCATTTGGAGTCTCTACAGTGTGTTCCCTGGCGCGCGCTTGGGTCAATGTCTTCTTTAAAATTTTCAGCAAAAAAAGACTTACTGGGCAAGTTGCTCCTTGCGTTTCTGAATCTGAAGAAGAGATGAAAAATTCAGTGAGTTGCATATGATGAGTGGAGTATGAGGGCATTACCTTTTGAATATTCTCCTCAACGGTATTAGGTGCAATGAGGTAATAAACCTGCACTGGCCTTGTTTGACCCATTTGATGCAGCCAATTGACTGCCTGTGCCTGGTTTGTGGGGTTCCAGAAGGGTTCCTATGTAGATCAAATGAATGTAGACTAATTAAATGGCAAAATTCTAGAAAGTATTTGGTGCTTACCATGATGAATACAACATTGGCTGATGTGAGGTTGATTCCAACACCAGCCGCCTGAATGGAGGCAAGAAGCACATAAGTCATGCTACTTGCTGAAAACTGCTCAAGAATTGATTGTTGCTGTTTTTCCATCAGCCCTCCATCCAGACAAAAGGAGGAGAATCCTTATTCATCTAGTGTCATTCCAATCCGGCACATGGGGGGAGAAAATGGACTTTTAATTGGGGTCTGATTGGAAACAGGAGAAAAAGATTGCCAGCTTACAGATCAAGATAGCGTGTCCAACACAATAAGACGACAACTTTGCTTGCTCCAGCTACCACCACTGATCCTGGCTGAATCATCCCTACAAGCTTTTTGATTTTGGAGCTCTCAAGGCAGGTGTCAATCTCAATGTGGTGGGCAATTTTTTCAACTCCTGTGCTGTGATTCTTGGGACCCGACTCTTCTGTTAGGATGAATAGTACATTTTGGTCCATGATGACATTGGGGTCTGCCAAAACCAGATGATTACATGCTCCTATGAGCTGGCCAAGATCTTTGAGGAGCAAAAAACTCATTGGCTTGGATCCATCAGGAGGCAGCTCATTCCTGATCTTGGAAATGAATTGGTCCTGGAGTTGGCAGTAGAAGTCTTAAGCTGCACATGATAGTGGTGTCTTGATGTAGTTATGAGTAATACTGGGGAGATTTGACAGCTCATTGACCTTGGTCCTTCAAAGAGTGGTGTGTTGGAGGACCATTTGTATTGGGGAAAAGCCCTCTTCTTTTAGGTGGAGCAAAAGGTTAGTTTCCCAGTCACTTTACTCATTTTCTAGACTGATACCCACAAAGCTAAGGAGAGAGAGGAGATCTTGATGGCAGTTTTGCACTGGCGTTCCTGTGAGACAAGTTCTACAATTGGTGGAAACCTGGCTGACTTCTTGGGAAAGCTTTGCCTTGGTATTTTGAATAGTGCTGTCAGGCAATTGAATTTCATTCAGTTTGGTCCAAAAAAAGTATAATTGGGTAGTAGAATTGCAAAATGAAGGTTGGACTTACTGTGCCTCATCTAAAATAATCCCAAAACATTTTCTGGAGAAGATTATGGAGCGTGGGGTGTCGCGGTTGGCTTGCATTTTGTTTTATTCCAATCACACCAAGTGATTTGATGTGAGAAACACGTCTGCATGTTCCAGTATACAATCCATGTTCTGATGCCGCCATTTTCCAAGGTAGGTGAGAAAATTGATGGCCTTTTACTGGGTATGCTTCATAATCTCTCTTTTCCAATTCTTCAGGAGGCATGGGGGGGTTATCCCCAGTGTGGCTTAATGTGGAGGTTTTTCAGGGGGGGATCCAGAGGAAGGCCATAGGTCTGGGCTTGCATAAAGGTGTTTTCAATAAGTGAAATTGATTGTATTGTTTTACCAAGACCCATGTCATTGGCCAGGATAGGTCCAAGTGTGGATTCTGGAATGTCCTCACCCTTTGCAAGTGCTATGCTCTCACCAGTGATCTTGTTCTCCAATAGTGCACGGCTATCAATTGATTTCCTCTTCCACAAATCCAAGGCAGATGCAGCACATGGTGATTGGCTATCAAGGAGGAAAGTAAGTACTTGAGACTGATGTGGTAGCAATTGGGTTTTGATTAAATTTGCAGTAGGAGAAACAGGCTCCAGATCACACCCACTGGGCACCTTGAGTAGAGTGGGGTTTTAATGTAGCGCTTTGATAGGGGATGGGAGGTCTACAATTTCTGTGGCAAGGTTGGAAAGGGAAATGGAGTTGTGTTTTGCGGGATTGTATTGTGGAGGGCTTTTAGGGGTAATGAATCAGGAAGAAATGGAGGTGGTGATAACAATAAGTTCAAGTTTGCTTCAAAATATCAATAATGCCAAATTGAATGTGAAAACAGGCTGGGAGGATACATGCAGAACTGCCTCAACAAAGATCTGTGAAGCTTTCTGGTTGGGAAATTCCAAAGTGCATTTCCCAGCAGGACCAATTGATGTTTGATCAGGGATACAAGGGAGTAGAAGATGTTAAAGGGGAAGTGGTAAGCAGCCAACAGGTTGATATAGCATTGGGATTCTGACAACAAGTTTGCCATCTTGGCGAAGAAGGGAGACCCAATGAGTTGATGGGTTGGAAATGAGATAGGGAAGAAAAGTTTCAGGAATTGAGGTGAGGGTGGTTTTGAGGAGGCCAAGGCATTTAGCAGTGAAGGAAGCCATGGATAAGTTTTGAAGAAGTAATGTGATGTGTAAGGGATTTAATAGATGGATAGATGGAATATGTGGGAGATTGTGAGAAGAGAAATGATTGTGAGGGGGAAGAAAATCATGTGAAGGCAAGTACTTATATCTTTGAGCTGACCAGGAGATGGATTTGTTGTAGGAATTCATGTCAACACATTCTTTGTTTTTTCTGAAGCTCTGTGGCCAGATTTTCAGGCTAGCAGAGGAGGAGTACGCAATTCTGAAATCTCTGAGATGTGCATTATGTGGGAGATTTTCTTCAGACTTCCTGGGCCATTCAAATAGGGGGTGGCTTTGTTATATTCCATGGGGCATAGTCTCATGCGGATGATGTACACAATTGTTGATCAAACTATATACAGTTCTGGAAATGAGTGGCATATGACTTCATTACATTCAGGGAGTTGCAAATCCCAAATTTGGAAGTTTTGCATAATGATGAGAGGGTTGATGGCTCACTTGCATCAATTGTGGTAAATGGTCTGCAACAGATCAATTTGAGAGGGCCTGAAATCAAATTGTGTGCTGGGTGGCAAGCGTACAGCTCCATTTTTGACAGATCTAAATGCAATCAATACAAAGGATGCTGGTGAAGGAACAGAAAATGGAGGTGTATGCTGGGTGGCCAGAATACAACTCCTGAAGAGATCATGGTGCATAGGACATCACCAGGTTGTGCAATTGGGTGGCCAAGGTCCAGCTTGGCTTTTGGGTGCTCCACAAGGGTGTGGGTATTAAATAATCTGTGGATCAAAACTGGTTTGATATTCCCACACCCTTGTGAAAGAACCCAAAATGGAGTTGTTCACTGGCCTGCCAGCGTACAACTCCTGAAAGGATCATCGTGCATAGGACATAATGAGGTTGTGAAATTGGGTGGCCAAGGTCCAGCTTGGCTTTTGGGTGCTCCACAAGGGTTTGGGCATTAAATAAGCTGTGGATCAAAACTGGCTTGATATGCCCACACCCTTGTGAAGGAACCCAAAATGGAGTTGTACTCTGTGAAGACCAAATCTGGACACCTCAGGGGCAACACAGAACATTTAAATTTTTCTCATGATTTTTTGTAATCATCATTCAACAAAAAAAATCTTTTCTTGCTATGCATACTCTCCTTCTTTCCCATTTTCCAATTTTTTCCTGGCCTAGAAGTGTAGGAAGGATATTCCAGCGCGCCAAAATCTCCAGATACTCTGTTCAATTCTCCATCCTTGTGCTTTTTACCCTAATTCTTGGCCAAACAGGCACAAACAATTTTTAAATTTCTCCTTTCCCATCATGTTCAGATTCACCACTTCATCTCCATTGATCCATCCAAAAACATTGGCTCAAGCTCATCTTGATCATCCACACTGTCATCCTCATTCTTGCTCTCATCATCCATTCCAAAATCTCTGGGTTTGATTGAACGGTCTACCAATTTATACAAGCCCATTGAACTTGAGTTAATTCATCAATTCAATGGTCCAAGGAGCTTTGATTCACCCTAGGGTTCAATTCCCAAAACCTCAATCTATTCATCTCATCCAACCTACCCAACAAGATCCCATCCTACGTGCTATCCTAAACTTTTATTGGACTTCATCATTCACTGCTACCACCTCCTCAACCAATCAGGATGATCTAGGATCAGAGGCTGAGAGGGATTAAAGCTTCACTAATGTCATTCAAGCCTGTCAACAACTCAAGGGAGCCCAAATTGATTTCAACAATTGATTAAATAGCCCCATCAAAGCAATACCTTTCCCTGCCCAGAAGTTTGATTTAAAACTGATTAAAATCCTTCCTACTCATTCAATTTTCAGCATTGATTTACCAATCATTCCCCATACTTGGGAGATGATCAATGATCCAAGGACCAAGCTGGAATTCAAATCCCTCAATCTATTCAGATTTCCTCCTTGTGATTGTCATCATCTTCATCATTTCTATGATAGATTCACCCACAACCTCCGGTTGCTTTCTTGTCATCTGACCGTACTGCAAGTGGTTGCTTGTATCAATTGCAATCTGTCATCCCCCCACCAATCCATACCACGCTTTTCAGAGCCCATCTGAGCACCAGCACCATCCACCCATCAACCTCCTCATCCAAAAGACCCCAAGCTGTCACCTGCGCCCGTTGGAGTCGTTGCAAGCCCCAAATCCAATCATCCTCCCATCCACTCTCATCCCAAGAATACCTTCTTGAGTTCTCTGTCTGAGTCCTTGGCACCCCGCACTAATCACCCGCGGAGAACACTGTTGCTGTTGCTCCTTCTCAAGGCCCCTCAAGCGCTGTGGCGGATGTTCATCCCTCCTACTGCTCATCTGCCAACCCGCAGTGTAAGACTCCAAACACTGCTAAGCCACAGACAGTTCTGCGGAGGGGAAAGGTTCTGTTTAGGCTGCCCTCCTAAAAGTTACAATAATATTTAAATGTAACCAGAATTGAGGTCCAGGAAGTTGTAAATAAGGAATCAATGTAAGGGATGAGTTTGAGAATGGTTGGTAGCAATGGAATCAACACTATCTGAGGGAAGATGGTGCAGGGAAAGACTTGAAAAAAATAATTCAAAGTTTTGTTCAGAGTACAATGGAAAAAGGCAGTTTTAAGTAACAAGGCCCACAAGCTAATAACTCTGGTTGTTGGCAGAAGATTAGGAAAGATAAACTAAATCCCAACCAACCTCCAGGTTCTCAATGAACCTGCCCAACTCTCTGCAATCTGTTGAGTTACTGAAAAAGATTTAAGAATTTAAGAACTGAGAGGGCTAAGACAAGTAAAAATATCAGTTTAAGGAAATGAGAAAACAAGACAAAAGAAATTTAAGAGAAGGAAAAAGAGAAGATAAAAGAATAAAGAAAACCAACATCCGGCTAAAGGATGACTTGAGACATTCAGCAAGGTTGGGTTATTTCAGGTTTCGAGATTGAAGAAACAGAGCACAGAGATGGATGGCGGTGAAGAACTTTTAGGAAGAGATTTAAATAAAGCGTCAGAATTCTGAGAAAAAGGAAGAAAAGATATCGCCGAGTTCAGATCTTACAAGTCAGGTCTTGCTGAGTTATAGACTTGAGAGGTTGAGTTTGAGTAGATTGAGGTTGAGAGTTATTGGGTAGAGATTGGAAATGAGAAAGAAAGAAATCAAGAATGAAGAAATAAGAAAGGATTGAAGAATAGCGCTCAGAGATTTGTCAAAAGAAGATTCAGGTCAAGGTTTTTGAGTATGTGGAAGATTGTTTGATGTAGAACGTAGAGTTCTTTGAGTTCAACGAGATGGCACGAGTTGAAGGAACAACCGTGTGAAAAAGAAGTGGATTCGTGACATAGATCAAGATCGCGCGCGGTTACAAGTGCTGTGAGAGTAGAGGCGCGGTTGTGGCATCTAAGAGACAGGAAGAAAAACAGGAAAAAGAACAAGAAAAATATCAAGTGAAACAGACAAGTAAAGAGAGAAGAAAAGAATAAAAAGAAAGGAAAAGAATAAAAAGAGAAAAAGGGGGACATTGAGATTTATTCAACACAATCAAGAGCTTGAAGGGTACCAGATAACTGTGGGTGGCTGAACAAAACAAAAGTAATTCTTTTGTGAAGCTCTAGAAGCAAAGCAATAACAGATTCAACCAAGAATAACCCAACACTTCTCAAGGAACTCAAGAGTAGCATGGAGGAATTTGACTTTTAAAGAATAAAGGGAGTTCTAACACTCCAGGTTTAAAGCTTAAAGAGACCTCTCAGTCAAACATTACTGGGTCCGGAAAGATGATCAGGGAGGGATCAAGACCAGTATGGTCAGAGAAAGGGATAAAGGAGTGGTATAACACAATCAAGAATTCCAACAGACAGAATTCTCTTCAACCAGCAAGACTATGGTTGGTGATAAGGAACAGGGTCACAGATGGACAGAGAAAAGATTTGAGTAGGGAGGCTCAAAGGATCAAGGGGCAATCAACAGATATACCCAGGATGAGGATCAGGATCAAATTACTACTATAACAGGGGGGACAAATGCACACACTCCCCTGGATGATTGGAAAAAGGCAGGGGAGAGCCCCTCCATTTATATACAAGAGGTCTGCAGACTATTTACAAGAGATATTTACAAATGATTGTGGAAGTTTTTTTTTTACCCACCAATGGATGTAAAAAAAATCATAAGAGAATTTTTAAATTTCTTCAGTGGTCCCAAAGTTTCCAGGTTTGATCACCACAGAGGATGTCCATCCACTGCCTGCTGTCATTTGTGATGCAGGCTGGTCTCTCTCCTTTCATCTTTTTTTTCACATGTCCCAATTATTTTTTTTGCTTGTTTGTTGTTTTCATTTCCATTTTCCCATGTAATTTCATTATCTGAAAAAAAAATCCACACTCATTTGTAGTTATCTCTTGTAAATAGTCAACAGGGTCTCTTGCCCATAAAAGAAGTGGCTCTCCCCTGCCTTTTTCCAATCATCCATGGGAGTGTGTGCGTATGCCCCCCTGTTTGTATCAGTAATTGATCCTCATCCTTATCCTGGGTATATCTAATATTTCCCCTTGATCCATTGATCCTTAGTCTTTGCCCCTCTGTGGCCTGATCCTTATCACCAACCAATAGCCTTTCTGGTTGAAGAGAATTCTGTCTGTTGGAATTCTTGATTGTGTTACACCACTCTTTGATCCCTTTCTCTGACCATACTGGTCTTGATCCTTCCTTGATCATCTTTCTGGAGCCAATCATGTTTTATTTAAGAGTTTTTATTAAGCTTAAAACCTGTAGTGTTATACCTCCTTTTGTTTTTTTTTCAAAGTTGCATTCTGCCAGCCTACTCTTGATTTCCTTGAGAATTGTTGAGTTTATCCCTGTTCAAATCAGTCACTGTTTGCTTTTAGACCTTCTCAAAACATTGTGCTTTGTCTTGTATGGCTACCCTCAGTTATCTGGTACCCTTCAAGCACTTGATTGCGGAGAGTTGGGCAGGTTCATTGAGAGCCTGGAGGTTGGTTGGGGTTTGAGTTGATCATCCCCAATCTTCTGCTGAAAACCATATTTATTAGCTTTTGGGCATTGTTTACATACAACAGCTTGGTCCTTTTGAACTTTAAACAAACTTTAACTTCTTTTGTTCAAATATCTCCCACATAATCTTGCCTCAGATAGTTCTGTTCCATTGCTACGGACTATTATCAAACTTTATCCTTTACTACTTGATTCCTCACTTAAAAGGTTCTGGATCTTGATCTTGGTTATATTTAAATATTTTTTGAACCCTCAGGAGGGAAGCCTAAACTGAACCTTTCCCCTCCGCAGAACTTCCACGGCCTAGCACCATTTGGAGTCTTACATTTGGTCCCCCGGGGCAGGATCAAATCAGCAACCTTGGGATTTACAGTCCCAAACTTGAAGAATAAACTCCAAAACCCAATCCAATCCTTTTTCTTTTTTTTCTTTTTTCTGTTATCATCCAGATCTGATCCGTGGAGGCAACTTGTTCCAGAAGTAAGTCCTCTCAATTGTGCACCATCTGGGCAAGATCCTTGTTGTTTTTTTTTGTGAAACTCTACTCTTGCCACACCTGTGTGCCATGTTGGAATTCTGCTCTTTGGATCTCTTAGGAACTTTGCTCTTCAAAATGGAATCTACTGGTACCTCCTCCTCCTTTTTGGGTCAAGATGGTCAATATCAAGCCTCAAAACAAGAACTTAGGCTTCAATGGAAAAAATTACAAAAAATTCTTGGACTTCTATGAGCTGGCTGCTGAATTGGATGGTGAAAGTGAACATGATATGGCTTATCAGTTACAATTTTTCATCTCCTCTGATGAAGTTATGGAAGTGATTGAATTGTTTGATGGCTTCGAAACTCATGACTTGAGGCTCTTGAAGGAGGCTATGTTGGCTTATTGGGGAAAAGTAGATTTGGCTAGGTTTACCTTACAGGTGTTGGATGCTCTGGTTTATCAATGGATCTCAAATGTTGGTGTCTCTTCAGCCTCTGATTATCAGTATTTTATAAAATCTTGGGATCCTATTCAGTCTTACCTCATCAGAAACAATCACATTGACACGGTGGACAAAATTTGAGTTTGTTTTTTCCAGTCTTTTTCTCCAGGAGTGCAGGAAAGGAATAGAGATGAATTATTTAAATCTGGATCTATGATTACTACTAGAGATAATTGGTTCAAGCTCCCTGTTTTTCTGGTCCTAAGGAGTGCAGTGGATAAAGTGATGAAAGGTCAAACAGCTCTCACTTTTGAACAAACTAGAGTCACTTAGCCAGTACATGCTTCTTCCTTTAAAGAGTCCAATGAAATAATGAACAAGATGGAAGCAAATTGCAGACCTAAACCAAATCCCCAGCCCAATAAGGAAACTGCTACCATAGATGAGATCACTAAATTACTTCAGGCCTTTGGAAGCAAAATAGATCAGAAAATTTCTTACTTAGCTACTCCTAACGTTCTAACTCTGTTCCTAAAACCACTCTAGTCTGCTATTACTGTCATAGGGAAGGCCATGGTACTGGGAGATGTCCTGAACTCTAGAAGGACAAGGAGGAAAAATTGGTAGAGCAGAAGGTGAAACAATTTCTTTCCTCCTAACGGTGCTTTGATCCCTTTTGATTTTTCTTTTCCAATCCTTCATGTGGTGGGCTCGTATCAACCACCAACTCCCAAGAAGGCATCTTTGGTCTCCTTGGATTTTTGATTATCTTGTGGCGCTCTACAACCTTGTGATCCTCCATCTGTCACTTCTTCCAGCTTCTCTATCACTTATCAGTCTGATTCAGCAAGGAAAAGCCATGAGGAACCCAAATCTTACAAGTCTCCTCCAGTTCCATCTTCAATCCTTCAAAAACCCATCAAACATCAATCCTCACCTGAGCCCCCTTCCTCTGATGTGGAAGACATGGAAGTGGAAAAGGAACCACTTATGGAAAGGCTCCAGGACCACTCTGATCCTCCTCCTGTTCAATCTGTTAAAACTCCTCAAGCTTCTGATCCTGTTCCATTACCTGCTCAACCTGATTGTGCTCCCTCCACCCAGCCCAAAGTTTGATTTGAGAGGGGAATTTTCAAGGATCATCCCAATGCTGTGGAAGGATTATTAAGGGAAATCTCTGATCTAAAAATTCCTGATCTATCTGTGGCTGAACTACTTTCAATCTCTCCATCTGTGGCTGAAGGGATGAAGAAATGGGTTTCTTGTTGACATGTGGAGATTGGTCTAGACAAATTAAAATTTTCTTCTGGTACTTTGATAGAGAACTCTGGTATAAAAGATCCCTCTTCAGATGCCAAATTGTGTTCCTGTCCTCTTGTTTTCCTCTCCTGCTATCTTGGTGACTCTTCTAAAACGGTTTCTCTTCTGGTGGATTCTGGTTCCCAGCTCAATTTAATTTTGGATGCCATGGTCTGAAAACTCAAACTCAGCCCAAGGGTCAGCTTTAACTCTGCTGTATATGGTATAGAGAATCAGCCATGCAAATTAGTTGGTATTTCTGAGGATTTCCTGGTTCAAATTAGACAAAATATTGTTGGCAACTGTCATTTCTGGATTACTTGTTTGGATGGACCTATGATCTTGGGAAGGCCTTTCTTAATGGATTTTGGTGCAACCCCAATGTTTTCTGATCAAGTTGGGGAGAGAATTCTTCTCCCTGATTCTGATGGCATGAACATTGAAGTCTTCCTTTTCTTCTTGGATTCTGGTTGATGGGAAAAATATTTTCCTGGTCATCCTCCTAAATTGGTTCTGAAAGGGAAACAGAAGGACACCTCTTCTTCCTCTCATTCTCATTTTTTATTGGATTAGTTGGTCCTACTAATAGTTGTAGTTCTTCCCAGCCTCATACTTCAACTCAAGGATCAACTTCTCTCTCAGAGGCATATTTTTCTTTTTCCTCATCATTTTCTTCTCATAAAAATAACATCAAAAATCAAAAACATGAAAAATCCGAAAATCCTAAAAATATTTCTTCTCTCTCTGGATCTGTTGTCTCTTCTTTTCCTTTTTATTTTCAACCTTATCATTCTTCTCCTATTCTGGTTTTGAATCTCTGCAATGATTCTAAACTAGATTCCAATCTCGATTCTCTTCTTGGTGGTTTTGGTATGAAGTAGGATGGCCTTAGGTGGAGGCAATTTGGGGTAGAAATAAGTCCTCTCAATTGTGCACCATCAGGGGCTCTTACTGCTGTCATTTTTGAAACCCTACCCTGTGCCACACATGTGAGCAATGCATCATCTTTTGGATCCTCTTTTATGGAAAAGGAACCTTTTGAGGATGTTGCAGAACATTTAACTTGGAAGATGTTGGAACTTGGTCTCAGCTTTTGTAGTCAGGTCTTACTTGTCAATGCTTGGAGGAAGCAATTTTTTCTCTCTTTTTCCACTAAGTATAAGCTGGTTGCAAAAAGGTTCAACCAGTTAACCAACCAATGCCTCTCAACCTCAATCCTCCTCTTATGTGTCCTCCTCTATCTTGTGATTCTTACTGTGGTTTATCTCAATCTCTCACTGGTCCCTTTGCTCCTTGTGGTCATGTTACTGAAGAATGTCTGAAGGTGGTCAACTTTGGTCCAGATGGATGGCTTCTTCCTGATGAGTTAAATTTGATCAAAAACATTTTATCTCTTAGAGAAAAAATATATTGCTTTCTGTGAAGAAGAGAGAGTTCTCTTGAAAGAATCCTGTGGCCTACCTTATATCATTCCATTAGTAGAACATGATCCCTGGCAAAAGAAAAATATCCCTATCCCTGCTACTAAGGTTGAAAAATTCCTCAAGTTGGTCTGCAAACAAGTCCGTACCGGTTTGTAAAAGCAGTCAACTTCCAGCTATTCCAGTCCTGTCTTCTGTTTCCTCAAAAGTGATGGTAAACTTAGAATAGTTTATGATTTCCAGCCTCTAAATAATGTTACTATTAAAGACTCTGGTATTCCCCCTGCTACTGAAGAATTTGTCAAATCTTTCTCTGGGAAAGATTGCTATGGTCTAGGTGATATTATGGCTGTCTATGACAAACAATCCTTACATCCAATTTCTTGTCCTCTCACTACTTACAATAATCCTCTTGGTTGATTCCAACTTACTCGTTTGCCCCAAGGTACCACCAATTTGGTTGCGGTCTATTGGGCTCAAATGGTTTGGATCCTCCAGGATGAAATACCTGATCATTCTGGTATCTTTATTGATAATGGCGGAATTAGAGGTCCACTTTCTGACTATAACAATGAGCTCTTACCTTGAAACTCAGGAATCTGTTGATTTATCTTGGAATATTCAGCCACTTTGGAAAGGATCTTTTTTCAAATCAAGGAGTCTGGTCTCACTGTCTCTGGATCCAAATTGACTGCCTGTGTCCCTGCTCTGGAAATTGTTGGTCATGTGGTCTGCAAGGAAGGAAGAAGAATGGCCCCATCCAAAGTCAACAAAATCCTCTCTTGGCCCACTACAATCAATCCCACTGAAGTCAGAGGTTTCTTAGTTGTTGTCATTTATGTTTGGATTGTCATCCCTTCTCTATCCAAAATCTTTGTTCCCTTGAGTGGCTTAACCAAGAGCAATGCTGAATGGCTTTGAACCCAATTTTGTGAACAATCATTTCAGAAGCTCAAAGCAATTTTTGGGTAAGACATTGTCTTGAAGAAGATCACTTATGGACCTGGATCTGGAAAGATCAAGCTGGCTTTCAATTAGAGTTATCAATCTGTTTGGGCTGTCCTTACCCAGGAAGACAAAAATGGTTTGGATTTTCCTGCTCTGTATGAATCTCTCCTCTTTTGGGATGTGTAATCTAGGTACTCCCAGCCAAAAACGTAACTTTGTGGTGTGGCCCAAATGTTGAAGAACCTCCAAACTATTCTCTGGGGTCAACACTTCAAGTTAAAAGTTGATGCACAGTCCATCATTGAAATGATCAATGCCCCCAGACTTCCAAATTCTCCAATGACTTGTTGGGTGGCTTTTATCCAGCTGTTTTCTTTTGATATTTTTCATAGGCCTGGAAAGTCATTCACCATGCCTGACAGGTTATTTTGACGTCCTATTGGAGATGAAGAATTGGATGTTGGAGTGGATTTTGACAAGGAGGAACCTTTACTTTGATCTGTCTTCAGCTTTTCCTCTTAGAATTATTCTGGCTTCCAGAAAGGGTTCTGGCTTAAACTAGACCAGTACCTTTCCACTCTTCAACAACCTCCCAATCTCTCAGCTAAAGATTTTTGATCCCTTAAAATAAAGTCTTCCAACTTCTTTGTACCAGGTACTAGGCTTATGAAAAGAGGCAATCCTTGTGCCCTTATTGTTTTCACCATCCCTGCTAAACAAGATTCAACCTTGGAAAGTCTCCATGAAGGACTTGGTCATTGTGGAGAAACAGAAAATTATCAACAAATATCCAAACAATTATGGTGGCCATCTTTGAAGGAATCTGTCTCTCAATGGTGCAAGAGTTGTGAGGTCTGTCAGAAATGTGATCTTAGGCGCCTGGCTGAAATTTTCTATCCAACTGGGGAGTCCACTGTCTTTGGAAGTATTTCTATGGATGTGGTTCACATTAAGGCTGGTGGAGCTAAGTACCTCATTGTGGCTAGAGATGATTTTCCTGGATGGTTTGAAGCAAAATTCCTTAAGGACCTCAGTTCTGAATCAGTGGCAGCTTTTCTCTATGAGACTTGGAAAATGTGCTATGGCTTGGCCCAATCTTATTCAACTGATGGTGGCTCTGAGTTTGGTGGCAAACTGGCCAAAATGATCCAATTACTTCCTGGTCAACATAGGGTGACCACTCCTTATTATCCTGGAGGTCAAGGCATGGTGGAAAGAGGCCATGCTCCTTTGAAGGCTGCTCTTTTCAAACTGGCCAGTGAAAGTAGGAAGAATTTTCACAAACTTCTTCCTCTGGTCCTTTTATCTGATTGAATTTCAACCAAAAAACCACTGGCTACTCACCCTACAAAATTTTCTTTGGTCAAAGGGCTGTCCTTTCTCTTGATCTGGAAATGGAATCTTTCTTGGGTATTTCTTGAGAACAGGTTTCTTCTACCACTGATATATTAGTTTCCCAATCTAAGCAACTGGAGCGGGGTGAGGATGTTTTCAGAGAAGCTTATCAGAAGATGATGGAATCCACAGAAAGATTGGTTCATTATTGGGAAGATAAACATTCAAAGCAGATCAGGGACTCTTTGAATCCTGGTGATCTTGTTCTAGCTTATAATTGATCCTTGGAAACTCAGTGGGAAATCTTTTCTCTAATTGCTGGAATGGTCCTTATTGGTTGGTACACCAAGTCAGAGGTGGATCATATGTTTTGGAAGAACTGGATGGTACTCAGATAGCCAGGAGGTTCTCTGCTGATCAATTCAAGAAATTTCATTGCCGTGGAGGCAACTTAGATCAGAACCAAGTCCTCCCAATTTTTGCACCACCAGGGTCATCTGCTGCGTCTTTTTTTTAAAACTCTACTGTATTCCACATATGTGAGCACCTTCAATGCCTCCTTTGTTTACCTCCATCACTTCTAGGACTTTTTTTTGGATGGATCAAGATTTTTTATCACCCTCAAGATTGAATGGCCGTTCCTTGGTTCCAATCATCTTTCTTTCTTATTATATATCTGTCATCAAATGCAGATGCAGACTAAGGACATTCTGTAAGTTTGGGAGAGATGTGGTTACCAAATCTGGAAACCTCAGGACAACTGCAGAAAAATTAAAAAAATTTATGATTTTTTCTGGCTATCATTCATCAAAAAAAAAATTGGAATTCATTTTTTCTGAATCAGGTCCCTTCAGCCTCCAGATTCTCCAGCTTCCCCATCTCCCAGTGCTTTAGGGATGGTTCCCTAGGGCTCCCAACTCCCCAGGTCTTGCTTTCAATCCTTGCCCTTCTGGCTTGTCCCTTTGTTTTGCCAAATGTGCGGGTGAAGACCCGTGCGGCTCAATCTTACCCATCTCTCATACTGGCTTGGCTCAGCTCAACCCTTGCCGCAACCGGCATTGCCGTTGATGTCAACGGCAACGTAAATCATCATTTCTCATCTGGCAATCAGTCCCCTTCATCAACTCAACCCATTGATCCATCTCTGCAACCTACTGCTCTCTCACCCGCTTCAGCACCAGCAGAAATTACCCCAGATCATTGACCAAACTTCCTCATGACCACCCCCCCCCCCATCATCCATCCAATCACCCGCGCAAGATCTGACACGGGAACAACCTCTATCCCCTTACCCAATTTTTTTCCCACAAACGGTCTTGTGCTCTCATCTCCCCATTGGTTGGTCATCCAACCATCAATCCATCTCCTCCACTTCATCCATTCCACCTGCTCCAATAATCACCCCCCTCAACTGTCTCCTCCAACCGCTCTTGCGCAACCATCTGCTGGCCAGCAATTTTCCTGGCCCGTCAGCCTGTCCACACGTTTCCTCACCTGAAGCTCTCCTGCCCATGCCCATCATTGGCACGGGCTTGTGTCCTTCCATCCCCGCTCATCCATTGTTCTTTCCACTATTTTATTTTATTGTTGTTTGTTTTCTCATCAGTTTCCTTTTTTGTTTTCTCATGTCCGTTAAAAAAAAAAATCAAATGATGTTTTTTTCCGCTCTATGTGTGTTATCACTTGTATATGTAAAGTTATGAGGCAACTAAAACCAGATATTATTTCATCAGAATCAGAAACAATACAGAGTAGAAGAAGAATGAAATCTTTAATAACCTAAAACCAGGAGTTGAAAAAAATAGAACTTCAGCAAGCAGTGAATAATGAAATCTTGATAGAAGAAACAATGGTGTCGTCAAAGATGATAACCCCAATCACAAGCCAAAACCTGAAAGAATCTAAGTTGATCAGAGAGGGATATCATAAATAAGCTATTTTGTGAGCATTTGAGGATTGAGCTTACCTGACTCAAAGCACCCTTAGTCCAATGACACAACCGTTCAAGTTGTGTGAGGAACAGGAAAGGGGAGTGCGCAAGTCAGGTATTAAGTAGCTCGGAATGCCAATCTAGTATGGAGTATTGGCACTGGAAACAGTGTGAAAGAGCGCGCGTACAACTTGCGTAGTAACTTGACAAGGACTAAGACATGAGACTGAGGAGACAATGGAAAGAAGCAGTAAGTCGAGATAAAAGAAGCTGAGAGATATTTAGGGATATTATGAGCATTCAACACCCACCCCATCTCTCAGGTTCAGACAGGTTCAGACTCAGAATACGTTGATTGCACATAGGCTACCTTCCAGAATTTGCCTCAAGACAGGTTTGGTAAGGAAATCGGCATGATTATTCTTCAAAGCAACCTTTTGTAAGCTAATAGTACCTTTTCCGATTTCTTCCCTAATGAAATGGTGACGGATGTTGATATGCTTATTTCTAAAGGACGAATGATTGGCCTGTTGCAAGGCCAGCTTGATAAAACCTTTGTTGTCTTCAAAGACAGGAGTTGGTATGAGAGGTTTGAATTTTATGAACTCAGACAGAAGGGTTGTCAGCCAAAGGACCTCTTTTATTCCATCGCCCACAGATTTGTATTCAGATTCAGTAGTTGAAAGGGATATGGTAGGCTGCTTCTTTGATTTCCAAGTGATGAGATTACCCTTCCAGGTTATCACCAGCCCTGAGATCAAGCGTCTAGTTTGTGGGCAGGTTGCCCAGTCCGAATCCACAAAAGCTACCAGGTCTTCTACCACATCCGATTTTCTAAAGTTAAGCCCTTTTGTGCTGGTATGCTTCAGATAGTTGATGACTTTTAGGGCAGCATTGTAGTGGGTGAAGTTGGGCTTAGTGAGGAACTGAGACAGGTAATTTGTTGCAAAGGTGATATTGGGTTGAGTGTTGCAGCTGACGTACAGCAACTTGCCAATTATCTTCCTGTAATCAAAGCCAGATTTGACGAAATTTTCATGCTCTTCAGTGGTGGAAGGTAGAAGCTTGCCATTTGGTTTAAACGGGGTGGAGTGTTCCTTGTGATTTGGAATTTTGTATTTACTTGCTAGAAAGTCTATGTAGGTCGACTGAGACAGCTTGAAACCTTTCTTTGTGGCTTCTACGTTGATGCCTAGAAGCATGGAAGCCTGACCCAAGTATTTGGTCTTGAAACGCGATTCAATTTGCTTTCTGAACTTTGAAGGATCCTTGCTGAAGATGGCAATGTCATCCACATGGACGTACAGCCAAGTATCTTCAGAGTAGAATACGCAGTTGTCTGCTTTGCTGCGTCGGAAGCCTATGCTGAGTAACCAGGAGCTTAGAGTATGATACCAGGCCATGGGTGCTTGTTTAAGGCCGTAAAGCGCCTTTTTAAGCTTCAGAGACTTGCCGGGTGATGTAGGTACATTGGCTGGAGGAGCAATGAAGATCCTTTCCTTGAGAGGAGCATTTGGAAAAGCCGACTTCACGTCAATCTGGTGAAATTGAAGGTTTTTTTGAGCTGCAAAGGAAATGAGTAGACAAAGAGAAGTCTTGTCCCCAGTAGGAGCAAAGACACTCTCAAAATGTACACCTTCCTTTTGGTTGAAACCTTGCACACATAGTCTTGCTTTGAATTCAATGATCTCGTTGTTGGCATTACGCTTTGTTTGGAATACCCAGACGCACTTGATTGCCTTGGATTCTGGATCATACTCTTGTTCTTCCCAGACATCGTAGGATTCTAAATTAAGAAGTTCTCTCTTCATAGAATCAATCCATTCCAGTCTATATTTGTCTTTCAGCGCGTCGTCTAACAAAACTGGATCCATGTAATTTATGGCCAGATAGAGTTAAGATCCTTTGCGACAAGGGTAGGTCACAATGTTGTCTGAGCTGATTTTGCTGGAGCGAGGATGAGTGGCCCGGTCTGGAGCAGTCAAAGTAGGGCTGATTGGAACAGCTGGTTCCTGTGTTTCAGGACAGCTGATGGGAGCATCAAACTGTTCTTCTGGTATGGTGCCAGGGTTGGTACCGTTCTTGGGGATGAAAGGAAAGGGAGTTTGAGGATCATCTTTGCTAAATTTGCCTTCCTTGAAACGAGTGTTAGCAGTGATGTAGACCTTGCCATTGGTGGGTTTGAGAATCCTGTACGATGAAAATTGATTGCAGTACCCCAGCATAACGCCTTTAAAGCCCGATATGCTGAATTTGAAGTCATGATTGGTCTTTGGAATGTGGACAAAGGCGGTACAGCCAAAGGGACAAAGAAAGTTGTAGTTGAATTTGGTTTTGAACCAAATAGCGTAAGGAATCCAATTATGATTGGACACCACCGGTAGAAGATTGAGGAGATCCGTAGCTGTCTTAACGGCTTCAGCCCAGTAGCAAGGAGGAAGTTGACTGTGATTGAACAGGCATTTAGCCTTTTCAATGATTGATCTGTTAGCGCGTTCAACTAATCCGTTTTGTTGGGGAGTGTAAGGAGGGGAAAAATGATGAGTGATTCCAGCGTCTTGGAAATAGGATTTAAATTCTGAGCTAGTAAACTCACCACCGTTGTCAGAGACTAGGGTGATCAATTTCTTGTCAAGGCGCCTTTTGGAAGTAGATACAAAGCGCTTGAAGGCA
Source organism: Puccinia polysora (assembly GCA_025617555.3). Taxonomy (NCBI): domain Eukaryota; kingdom Fungi; phylum Basidiomycota; class Pucciniomycetes; order Pucciniales; family Pucciniaceae; genus Puccinia; species Puccinia polysora. The sequence continues at coordinate 24,029,516 of CM062618.1, read as the reverse complement.
TCTAGAGCCTCACTTTTGTTCTTAAGAAAAGAGACAGTCTTGAAGCGTGAGTATTGATCTACTATAGTTAGGAAGTATCTGCAACCACTAGCCGATTCAACTTAGACCGGACCTACTAGATCAATATGAAAAATTTCTAATGGCTGATTAGCTGTTTTGAAATGGCCATTGAACGCGGTGGTGGTCATCTTACAGGTCTGACATACGTTGCAGTTGGCACTTGTGGAAGTTGAATTAAGAAAAAGGATCTTTTGAGTAGCAGTGCCGGGGTGACCCAGTCGATGATGCCACTTGAAGTCTGGCTGTTCATTTGATAGATGATGGACCAGAGGACTATTAGGCTCAGTGACAAATCAAGTACTGTATAATTCCAGAAGATGATTGACAGTTGAACCAATGAGATTCACATTGTTGATCTGGATTGAGACGCCACTTTTGCCAAATCGAGAGAGGTTCAATTTCAGTAATAGAAGTCTGTCCAGGGATAACAAGCATTGGTTAAGGTCTGGAATAAACAAGACATCTTTCAAGATGATTACAGAACCTTTGTGATTGATTAATTTTGCTGTGCCGATAGCTGTGGCTTGGTGCGAGGAGGATTTGGAGCCCAAGCCAACAGGCAGATTAATTGGTTTGGAAGTGAGCAAGAAATTCGGATTGTTTACAATGTGATGACTGGCCCCCAAGTCAAGGGCAGGTGGCAGTGTGAGAGTTGGATCAAAGCAAGCTGGATTGGCTTTTTTGTGGTACAGTTGAGCATTGAAAAATGCATTGGCAGGTTTTACAGAGTTGTCGGGAACTGGAGTAGTGGATTCTATGGGTTGAGTGTGATGAGCGTGGGGTGCATTCTTTTCTGGACGCAGATGAGGGTGTAGGTGCCAGCAGCGGGACTTGGGGTGTTTGGCAAGAGGATTGTGATTCCCTTTTGAGCAAGGGTGTTTCTGCCCCTTACAAGTTTTTTTCTTTAGAAGGGCAGTCAACCCAGGTTGATCAGGAGGATTAGTTGGGGGAACAGAAGTGTTAGGTGATGCTCTGGTTGATTCTAGGTGAGTGACTTCACGCAATTTGTTGAGAACTCTAGAGGGACTTTGTAGTAAGTCGTTGTTAAGAAGAATACTGTTGACCAGGTGGTAAAAGTTGGAGGTAATTTTGGCCAAGATGGTGTAACTAAGTATGTCTTGTGGCACATCAAGTTTAACCACAGGGAGTTTGTTCAAGAGTTTTCTACATTCTCTCAGATAGGTTTGGAGATTTCCGTCGAAGTTTTATTGGATGAAATTCAACCAGATGCGACCTCTATTGTTGGTCGATTGTGAAGCATATCGGTCCAGGATAGCTTGCCAGATGAAGGAAGGTTTAGACTGATTCTCAGGGTTGACAACGGCATCAAAAGCTGTATCACCCAGATGCTGAATTAGGAGATTTGCTGCTTCATAGCTTTTCTTTCTTTGAGGAGCCGTAGTAGGTAAAACAAGTGTTTTGAATTCGGTATCTTCAACATACTCTAGTAGACCTTTTCTTCGGAGGTGACTTCTAATTCTCATTACCCAGGAGGCGAAATTGGATTCATTTAAGAGAGGAAGATGGAGATGTTTTGGATTAAGTTCGTCAAGGTCTGACATATTGAACCACCAGTGTCGATCCTGGTTAAGTTGATGATTCTTGGGACTGTAAATCTGTAAAGTTATGAGGCAACTAAAACCAGATATTATTTCATCAGAATCAGAAACAAGACAGAGTAGAAGAAGAATGAAATCTTTAATAACCTAAAACCAGGAGTTGAAAAAAAATAGAAATTCAGCAAGCAGTGAATAATGAAATCTTGATAGAAGAAACAATGGTGTTGTCAAAGATGATAACCCCAATCACAAGCCAAAACCTGAAAGAATCTAAGTTGATCAGAGAGGGATATCATAAATAAGCTATTTTGTGAGCATTTGAGGATGGAGCTTACCTGACTCAAAGCACCCTTAGTCCAATGACACAACCGTTCAAGTTGTGTGAGGAATAGGAAAGGAGAGTGCGCAAGTCAGGTCTTAAGTAGCTCGGAATGCCAATCTAATATGGAGTATTGGCACTGGAAACAGTGTGAAAGAGCGCGCGTACAACTCGCGTAGTAACTTGACAAGGACTAAGACATGAGACTGAGGAGACAATAAAAAGAAGCAGTAAGTCAAGATAAAAGAATCTGAGAGATAGTTAGGGATATTATGAGCATTCAACAGTATATAGTCTATAGGGACCCATGGCTCATAAAAGGAGGGGCTCTCCCCTACCTTTTTCTAATCATCCATGGGAGTGTGTGCATATTCCCCAGGTTATTATCTGAAATCTGATCCATCCTTATCCTGGGTATATCTATGATTGCCCCTTGATCCATTGATCCTGAGTCTTTGCCCCTCTGTAGCCTGATCCTTATCACAAAACAATAGCCCTTCTGGTTGAAGAGAATTCTGTCTGTTGGAATTCTTGGGTGTGTTACACCACCCTTTGATCCCTTTCTCTGACCATACAGGTCTTGATCCTTTCTTGATCATCTTTCTGGAGCCAATCACATTTGATTGAAGAGTTTTTATTAAGCATAAAACCTGTAGTGTTATACCTCCTTTTTTTCAAAGTTTCATTCTGCCATCCTACTCTTGAGTTTCTTGAGAATTTTTGAGTTTATCCCTGTTCAAATCAGTCACTGTTTGCTTTTAGACCTTCCCAAAACATTATGCTTTTTCTTGTAGGGCCACCCGCAGTTATCTGGTACTCTTCAAGCACTTGATTGCCAAGAGTTTGGCAGGTTCATTGAGAGCCTGGAGGTTGGTTGAGTTTTGGGTTGATTATCCCCTATCTTCTGCTGAAAACCCAAGTTATTAGCTTGTGGGTGTTTTTTACATAAAACAGCTTTGTTCTTTTGAACTTTAAACGAACTTTAACTTCTTTTGTTCAAATATCTCCCACATAATCTTGCCTCAGATAGTTCTGTTCCATTGCTACCAACTATTATTAAACTTTATCCTTTAATACTTGATTCATCACTTAAAAAGGTCTGGACCTTGATTTTGGTTACATTTAAATATTTTTGTAACCCTCAGGAGGGAGCCTAAACAGCACCTTTCCCCTCCACAGAACTTCCACGGCCTAGCACCATTTGGAGTCTTACACCGGCTTGGTCAGAAAGTCAGAGGGATTTCTTTTGGACTCAATTTGCTTGATTAAGATGGTCCCCTTGTCCATCTCCTCCTGCAGGAAGTGGTGGCATAGTTCCATATGTTTTGTCTTGAAGGTTGCATGATTTGCTGCGATGGATTCTATTTTGACGCAGCCATTTTTTTCTTTGTAGATTGGAATCGGGGCCTTCACAGGTCTTTGTAATATTTCTTCCGCCAGCAACTTAGCCCAGAGTACCTCCTTTACTTATTCCCCAGCTGCCTTGTACTCCGCTTTGGTGGTGGAGAGGGTGACAGTAGCTTCTTTTTGCAATTTTCAGCTGATTTTGTTGTGTTTCCACAGTGCTATTAATCTGCTAATGGACCACCTTGTCAAAGGACAGGTGGCCCAATTGGCATCTATGTGCGCACTGGGATTGGATTTGCTTGACTTATTTTTAAAGTTGAGAACCAATGAGCTTGTGTGAGCTAAGTAGCTAAGAACCATTATTCCTGCCTTGTAGTTTGCTGGCCCAGGTGCATTGAGGAACTGTGACAGATACTTAACTGCAAAATTGAATTCCAGGCGGGTGCTACAGCTGATGTAACTGAGTTCCCCAACAAGTTTTCTGTAGTCCAAACCAGTCGCTAAGAATGCCTTCTGCTCCTCTTCTGTCGTGGTAAACACCTTGTCAGAGGGCTTGAAGGGGGTGGAGCACTTTTTATGGCTTGGAAGATTGTATTTTGCTCCAAGGCTCAAGATGTACATCTGGTGGCTGAGATGAACCATGTCTGGGGTCTGCTTTACATTCATTCCAAGCAGCAGCATGGCCAGCCCAAGGTCTTTAATTTTGAATTTCTTTGATATGGTGTTTACCAAGTCTTCTGGATGTGGGCTGAAGATAGAAATGTTTTCCACGTGTATGTATAAGTAGGTGTCTCTTTTCCAGAACACACATTGGTCCCCTTTGCTTCTTTGGAAACCTACTTCTTGGAGCCAGTTGCTTAGGGTATTGTACCACATCTGAGGCGCCTGCTTGAGTCCATATAGGGCCTTTTTTAGACAGACGGCCTTTCCAGGGGAAATGGGGATGTTTGGAGGCACTTCAACATGGATGGTTTCCACCAGCAAGGCATTGAGGAAGGCTGATTTCATGTACAGTTGGTGAAATTTGAGCCCGCATTGGATGGCATAGGCAATAAGCAAGCGGAGATAGGAATTTTCCCCAGTGGGGGCAAAAACGCTTGAGTAGTCAACCCCTTACTGTTGATGAAAACCCTGCACACACAGTCTTGCCTTGAACTCAATTATTTTGTTGTCCTTGTTGTGCTTAGTCCGGAACACCCATATGCACTTAAGTGCCTTGATCAATGATTGTGGTTTGCATTCTTCCAAAACTCCATATGTGAGAAGGTTTAGGATCTCCTTTTCTATTGCGGCTATCAATTCCAATTTTTAAGGACTTTCAAGGGCTTGATCCAAGGTTTTGGGGTCTTGGTTCTGAATCTTGATCATGTTGATCTTGGGGTTGTTGCAGCAACAGCAACGGTCATGGTCCAAAATGTTTTTCTCAGAGACTATGCTGTAATCATGGGAAACATGCTGGTCATTACTCCAATCTGGAGGTTCTGAATCATTACTATTGGTTAGGCAAGGAAGAGAGCTTTGCAAGTTGGTAGATTGGCAAGGGAAGGGACCCTGGCAGTTGTCTGTCTTCTCAGAAGCGCCGGAAGGGCGTCCAAAGGTGCCTTCCAGGAAGGTGACATTGGAACTGATGTGGGTGCAACCCGTGCGGTGATCCAGAATTTGTTATGACAAAAAATCATTTACATACCCAAGAATAATGCCCTTTTCTCCATTAATACCTAGCTTTGAGTCTCTTTTGATTTTTGGAATGAGAGAGTACACTGTGCAGCCAAAAGGTTTGAGGAAGTTGTAGTTGATGTCTTTCCCTTTCCAAGTTTTTACGGCACATTGAAGCCTTTGGAAGCTATAGGGAGCAGATTGATAAGTTCTGTAGCTGTTTTCACAGCTTTGGCCTAGTACGTCCTGGGTAGTTTGCTTTGCACTAGCAGGCAGCAATCATTGTCAAGAATGGTTTGATTTTCTCTTTCTGCCAAACCATTATTCTGTGGTGTATATGGGGGTGAGAGATGGTTTTCTATTCCCAAGCTCTTTAAGATAGGCGGAGAGACTTTCATTCACAAACTTGCATCTGTTGTTGGATACTAGAGGGCCAACTTTGGTGACAAATTTCCTTTCCATGATTTGGATAAAGTCCTTGATGGCAGAGGGTTCTTGGTCTTTGGTACAGAGAAATGAGACTGACTTGAATCCAGAGTGTTGGTCTACTATGGTAAGGAAAAACCAGCATCCACCAATTGATTGAATGGGGAAGGGGCCAACAATATCTGAATGTATAACTTTGAGAGGTCTGGTGATTGCCTTAAAGTGGTTGGGGAAGGGTGTGGCAGTCATCTTGCAGCTGAGAAAAAGTTCACAATGGGAATTTGAAGATTGATTGGGAAAGAGGTAGTTAAGAACTTTAATGCTGGGGTGCCAAAGTTGGAGGTGCCAAGTATTACTGAGAGGCTTTCTTAGGAGAATAGCCCCTTGAGTTGACTTTTAATTGAAAAAAAATACCGTAGATCTCCACCAGATGGTTCACTGCTGAGCCTAAGAGAGAGAAGCCATCCAGGGAGATTTCATAGCCCAAGTAGCCTACGCAATTGATTGTTGCTGTCACTTTTGTGAGTTTTGACAGGGATATGAGGCATCTGTTAATGTTTGGAACAAGCAAAACATCCTTGAGCACAGTGCTTTTGCCCAGGTGGTTGTAGATTGAGCATTTGCCTATGTCCGTTTCCAGGAGAGTAGAGCCTTCACAGCCCATGCCAATCAACACTGAAGTGGGCCTTGATTTGAATAGGTATGCAGGGTTGTTGAATATGTGGTGCGTACACCCTGAGTCAAGAACAGGTAAAATGGAATTGAGTGGAAGCAAGGTATGCAGGTAAAGTTGGGAATTGAGAAAGGCCTGAGGTTTTTTTGAAGGATTCTTGGAGCTTTCCACTTACTTTTGAGCAGAATGCAAGTTAGATTGTGAATGTGTTTTTGGCTTGGGAAAGTCAGGTTGCAGTTCTGGATGTAGTTTCCAGCACCGGTCTTCTGGATGCTCCACAAGTGGGTTGTGCTTTCCCTTGGAACAGGAATTTTTAGGTTTTCCTTTCCAATGCGAGGAAGATTTATGAAGAGCTACGGTGGATTTAGTGGAGGAAGATTCATCTGGTGAGTCTTTCATTCTAGAGGATTCTAGGTGGATTACTTCTCTTAGTTTATTTAAGGTTTCCATTGGATTCTTGAGCATCTTATTGTTGAGAATTATGGTGTCCACAATGTGGTAGAACAGATTGGGGAGTTTGGCCTGAATTGTATAGCTGAAGATGTCCTGGGGAACATCAAGTTTGATTACTAAGAGTTCATTCATCATTTTACAGCACTTTTTGATGGAATGATTTAGGTTGCCCTTGTATTGATACCTGATGAATCTTAGCCACAGGCATCCTTGATTTTTGGATGACTGGGAACCATATCTTTTGTTGATGGCTTCAAGAATAACTTTGGGATTGGCTTTGTTGTTGTGATTGACCACTGAATCAAAATAGGTGTTGCCTAGATTCTGAATGATTATGTTTACAGCCTTGTATATCTTCTTCTTCTGGAAAGCATTTGGTATCAGAGAGGGGTTTTATTCATTGATAATTTTGAGAAATACTTTTCTGCGTAAGTAGCTTTTGATTCAAAAAAAAAACAGGCTGGGTAGTTTGATTCTGTGAGAAGAGGTATGTTCAGCTTTGGACCATCCTCCTGGTATTTCATGGTGGGTCTTCTAAGGAGCAATTCTTGGGACTGTAAATCTGTTGTTATCAGACTTCAATAAATATTCATTTCGGTATAGATGGGAGATGGAGTGAAGGAAAAACAACAAGTAGGTTCACCTTCAATAAAGGCCCAACACAACTATGAGAAATAGGTTAAGAATGAAAAGCTATACGGGCACTGAGATTGATGAGGAAGGGCCCACAGAGGTAAGAAAGACACATAGACGTAAGTATGCTGAGATTAAGGAAAAAGTGATGGATGAGAAAACAGAACTTACCAGTATCAGAATCCCAAGATGTCAGTGGCATGATTTAGAAATCTTACAAGGAAAACAGTTCAATACCTGAGCTTGCAAGGCATCTATTTAAGTCTTGGCAGCTTGAGAATGGAGTGCACCTGCTTGAGAATAGAGTGTGGTCACTGGGCCAGTTGCAGTGCTTGAGCCATTAACTGCGCTGTAGGCTGCACAAGGGTGGCCCAAGTAATAGGTTGGAGTTAAGCAAACACAGACAGGAATAAGCTTATACCTCAACAATCAAATTTTCAAGCTTGTTTGATGGGTCTTTTATGTTTCCCACTGGTCTTCATCAGAAATTCTGTATTAAAGCAAATGCCCTTCTCATTACCAGTTTGGCACACAAAGACTTTGCTAGTGGAATAGAACTTGGCAGTACATTTCTTGACAATTGATGCTTGGTTTTTGGATTTGTCTGGGATTTTCTACATCTTGAAGCATTCTGGAAAGCATATCCTTGTTTCCAGGTTGGGCTCAAAACCTAGCCTTTGAATTAGAGTGACTTTGCTGAGAGGTATTGCCTTCATGATGTTATTTGAATCCAAATTGAATTCCCCCCCCCCAGATTCATAGCCTTCTCCTGCTCTGTCTTCAAGAAATCTGTGATTTCCAAGTCACTAAGGTGATGAACAAGGCATAGTTTTGCAGCTTGGAGAAGCACAAGCAGACTGTGCCTTGGGACTAGATGAAAATAGTTATATTTAAGTTCTTGAGTATCAAACCAGTGCCCTCCCCAGTGAAGTGGAATCTGAATCTCCTCTTTGCTTTCATTCCTTGCTGGATTGTTGGGAACCTGAAAATCATTATAGCAGGCAAATAAGAAGATCAGTACATGAATTTACATTGTTAACTATTTTCCTATCCCTCTTCTCCACTTACATGACTACTCCCTTGTAATGGCAATATATCTTTTGTGACTTGCAGGGCCTGATTGAGTCTTCTTATAGCCGCCTGATGTTTCTTAAAGGCAGATGAAGAAAAAGCCATTTGTATCTTTTTTTTTCATCTTCATCTTCATATGTGCCCTTGCCACATTTGGATTCCAGACATTGGCATATCTTCCATTTGGCTGTCTTCAAATCAATTGATGGATGGATGGATGGATGGGTGGGTGGTTGGATGGATGGATAGATGGATGGATGGATGGATGGATGGATGGATGGATGGATGGATGGATGGATGGATTGATGGATGGATGGATGGATGGATGGATGGATTGATTTATCAAATGATGGAGATATTCATCAATTGGGTGCTGGGTGCACTACCCACCCACATCTTATACACTACCTGGTATGCATATATGCATTGAGGAGTGACTCACCATCAATGGTTTCCATCCATTACCTTAGCCTCATGTTTTTTTTCCATTAGCTTAGGCTGAGCTTGCCCCAATGGTGGCCTACCATGAGTTTTCCCCAATGGTCACCAACCATTAGCTTTCCCCAATGGTTTCTGACCATTAGCTTGCCCCAATGGTTGCCAACCATTATCTTTCCCCAATGGTTTCCAACCATTAGCTTACCCCAATGGTCACCACCCATTAGCTGTCCCCAATGGTTGCTGACCATTAGCTTTCACCAATGGTTGCTGACCATGAGCATGCTGCAATGGTTTCTGACCATGAGCCTGCTGCAATGGTGGCTGTCAATTGGAAAAATTCCACCTTTTTTAACATTCAAGTAATCATCCCCCTGTGCGTTTCAATGATTCAATGCTGACCCTGCTCTCCTACTTTTGATAATCATGCAGTTTCAAAAACAAAAAACCCATAATGGTACAATACCTCATGAATGGAGTCCCATCAAAAAACCCCAGACTCTTCAATCAAGCTGTTTCCAGCAGTTTCCCTGGCTCCAACTCCCACTTCTCTTGATTTCTATCATCCTACTGTAGAGTTGTGATGAATATCACCAAGTCAACAGATACTCATTGGCAAAAAATCCACAATTCCCTACAACAATCCCAGGTTCAATCACTGCCATCATCTTAAATTAATCAACAGATCCACTCCACTACCTCTCTAGTCCCATCCAAGTCTTCATGTCTACTACATGTCATATCAACCCTAGCAAGAGAGATTTTTCTTCAAGACCTTGCACGCTTCAAATTTCCTTGTTGTGGTTTCAATTGGTGTAAGCCTTGGGAATTGCATTGGAACCAGTTTTTCATGGGACTCATCATTAAAAATTGGAACCATGCTCATGCACATGGTGCCTTTCAAAACTACCCATTCAACTCAGTGCATAACACCAAATTCAATCTTACCATTGTCCTCAAGAGGTGGTTCATGGGCAGGAGATCCAATATTAAATCTGGAAAATATCTTTCAGAAGCCCATTCATCAAAACAAAATCAGAAAAGAAAATCCAGATGGCGCAAACAAGTAAGCAATTACTCCCTATCATCCCATGGTATTTTTTTAACCCAATTTTTTTCACATGGTTTTTCCTCTCTGCCTACAGCTCTCAAATCAACAAACAGAGATCATGGAATCAGTTGGATTACCAGAAAATCAGTCCAGTATATTCATTGAAACACAATGTTTCTCTGACACTGAGGTCTCCAATGTAAATGTCTTCCAGAAGGTCTAGTGCCAATGGCAATCTCAAGGTTTCTCTGCCCTTGGTCACCAAATCAATAAAACATTTGACAACATGAAAGCTGAGAAACTTGGTAGACGCTAAAAACTTGTTCATTCAATTTGGATGATGAGGAAACATTCAAACCTCCAAGTAAAACTCACAAAGGTTCCAACCAGACTCCCCAGCAACTTTTATCATCCTGAGTTGATTTCATCCCTTTCTCCAGAGGGCAAAAAGCTTTTTGATATGCAACCTCCAATTGACCTTGCCTTCATAATTTCTAAACTCATACCTAAAGTTATTTGTAGATCTGAATTCATGTTTCAATATTGATTCTTGTGATAATAGAATTTTCACCTCTCACTAATTTAATCCATAGGCTCTTGAAAGGATATACTACTTGGAATATTTTTGTCATCAGACATATCTGTGTTTTAAAATCATATAAATATCATTAAATCTTGAGCATTTCAAACGTGTTTCAATTATCTTCCCCTGCATCAAAATCCATTATAAATTGTGCAATTATTATCAACATAACTGTACCAATAACATTTACATAAAAGTTCCTTCATGCAATGATTTGATGTGGTACATACCTTTGACATATAAGTCTGCTTTTGGAAACTGTGCACATGTATGTGTATGTTTATGTGTGTATGGCCACGGGAGAGGCCTCAAACCACATTCGTCCTTGAAAATATACACCTTTGGGTTGCAATATACACCCTCATTTGCAAATTTATGGTGTATAAAGCTAGTCTTGGCACCTGCAAAAGTTCCAGGTTTTGTTTTTAAAGTGCGTGTGGTGCCCAAAAAAGCTAGCTTGTCACCTAGCCAAGCAATCTTGGCGCCCTTTCAAGTGCCAGTTGGTGCATCACCAAATGGGCCTGGTGCCTTGCCAAGTTGGTTTGGGCAACAATCAAAGCTGGTTGCCCAACCAATTCTCAACTGTATGGTTTCTCTTTTTTGACTGAAAAAGTTATTTTTTTTTTACTTTTTACTTTAAATAGCTCTGCATAAATTAATAAAATGAATTTAAACAAGGTTGAAAAAAAAACTTACCTTGTTAAATAAATTGAGGATTGAGTTGGAGATCAGTCAAAGATGGGTTGAGGCTGGGGGTGCTCCCAGCTCAGATCTAGGCAAAGACAAACTTGGTCAAGAACCAAGTTTAACCCCTTGCAAACCCTACCTGATCAAGCCTGCTGGGAACCCAACCAAGTCCTGCTTGATGCATGCCAAGTTAAACTTGGCCAGGCTCCCAGAGGGGCTTTATACACCATATATGCAACCCCAGATGTGAGGGGGAGATATACAGGGATGACCCTGGATGTCTGGCTCTACCAGAATTATGGGCCACAAGACACAGTGTTCATAGTGATGCACATTCACACATACACTTTGTTGAACCACCCTGTATGTTTCATATGTGACATACAGGGTGTAACTCCTTTTTGGCATGGCAGCACAAGTTACACCCTGGCTGCTGAAAAGAGCCTAAATTTTTGTGGGATGGGTTATCAACAAACAAGCTGTTCAGGTGATTTATGCCAACAACCTTGGCAAGGGCTTCAAAACAGGATTGTAGCAGCTCCTAAAGTCATTCCCCATTATTGTAAAGCGCATATGGCACTGATCCAAGTGATCTTTGCCCCAATCAAAGAGCCTTTGATGCCAGTCCAAGGTTGACTTGGTGCCCGGCAAAATAAGTCTGGTGCCTGGTAAAGTTAATTTTGGCACAGATAAAAGCTGGTTGCATTGGCCAGCAAAACACATACTAATATTTGGAAAAAAAAACATTGGAAGTCAGGGGGTAAGGAGGCAGGCCAATTTGGTGCAACCAGAGCTTGATTGGTCTCAAGGGGAGCTTTATTGGGGGCCATTTTTTAACCCCTGCAAGCCCCACCTAATCAAGCTCCCTGGGAACAAGCCTTGATACACCATATGTTGGCCCCTCAGCATGCAAATTGATTTTAGTGCACTCCACATGGGTGTTGACCAGATGTACTCAATTTGTTTTACCTTGGCTGCTCAGCATACAACCCCATTTTTGTCACACTAAAATGGTGCTATATGCTGGCCACTCATCATAAAACTCTTGTTTGAAGCACTCCACTAGGGCATGGGCATAATGAACTTGGTTGTTGCATGCTGGCTCCCCAGGGTGCAACTTCATTTTGGAGCACTTCACAAGGGCATGGGCATAATGCACTTGGGTGTGGTACACTTGCCACCTAACATACAACTCCATTCTTGAGCACTCCTTACCTGGGTGGGTTGCCCAGCACATACCATTCATGTACAATGGGTAGAGAAAAATAATGGGACTGATTACACTAAATCAGCCCCTGTACTTCCAAGTACTCATTTCAAAAGGAATTCAAGCCCCCCCAAAAAAACAAAGAGTTATTTTGATTGGTGTGTTTTGATATTTTTGAATCTCTTTTTCACTTAAAACACTCAAAAAAATTTTGAAAATCAAATTCAAAATTCATAAAAAAATCAAAACAGTAAAAATACTCATAAAAACAGGGTCTAGCAATAAAAAAATTGAAAAAGCTTGTGCCATCAAGATTCCTTCTCATTGAATACCTCTTTGAGGAGGATGAAAAGGAACACATTAGATGAAAAAAAAAGTTATATTAATTCATTCCACATTTTTTTAATGCTAAGTTTGATCAAGGTTGATTTCTTGACATTTGGTTCCAATTTCAATTGACTAGCTGAAATGGGTATATTGCAACTCTTGAAAACCACTTGGATAAGCTCCTTGAAAGTTCAATGTTTTTATTGTTCATGTATTTTTAGCTCTTGGGGTGTTTTGCTGTCCTTGTAAGGTTTGAGGGCAGATTGGTTATTTTATGCTTTGAGAGGGAGACCTTCAGATTGTTCTAGAATTCCTTTGACCAAGTGCAATTTTCCAAGGTTTCAGTTGGTTGAAACCCTGGGTCCAAAAGATGCAACAATTGTCAGAAAAAGATGGGTTCCAAATAAAAAATCAGGGAAAATGAAGAGTCAAATCAGCATATGAAACTGTGAAGAATTTACTCACCAACACTGTTTGAGTGATTGATTGTGATTAATTGCAGTGAAAAGGGAAAACCAAGACAGTCATCTTGTTGAGAATGATTGACTGTTGAGGTAGCCCAATTCTGGAATGGTCAAGATGAACTGTGATGATTCCTGGGCTTCATCTAGATTTATTGAAGTACCTGGGTGCAGTTGCTTTGGGAAACAATCCCATGACTTTTTACTACCCACTTTACTTTTCCCCCACATCATCCAATTCGTCCCTCAAGCAGGAAAATATAAAAAACCATTAGGGAAAAAAACAATAAAATATATATATATATATATATATATATTCCAGAGCAAGCCATACCAGGATTGGTTTCCCAGCAGATACCACTCATTTCCTTTTCCACCACATCATCCAATGAGTACCTCAAGCAGAAAAAGATAAAAAACCATGAAAAAGAATAAAAATAAAATAAAAATAAATAATCAAAAATAAAGTTGAAAAAAATATTCAAATTCTGTAATCCAATTCAACTTGTGAGCTCAATTCTCAAAGGCACAAATAATGCTTATATCTATTTTGTCATATTATGAACTAAAATGTGGTTACTGATTGCTAGGGTGTTATTTAAAACTATGTTCCTGAAAGAGAATTTTTATCCCACTGGTTCAACAGGAAGTAAAATGCTCACTGCAACCTGATGGTTGAAAAAGTAAATTCTTCACTCCACAAGTGTGTTGGAGTTGGTGGCTCACTCCTCAGTTAATTTTCCCAATCCACCAATGACATAGTTATGTAATTGGAGGTAGCATTTCTGATGATTTGGAGGTTGAATGGGTTTTCCACTTGCCCCTGGAACCTGGTGGAGAAATGTGGGTTGAACTCCACTCATGGATGCTGTCCAGGACCAGAGGGGATTGAAGGTTGAGTAGGGACAAGAAAGGTGGATGTAGAGTTGAGGGTGATGTGGCAACCTCTGTGAATGGCAGAGGGGGGAGGTGAGATCAACTGATGATACAACATAGATAATGCTTGAGATATAGCTTGGGTACAGGTGAGAAAAAACTTGCCACCTGCATACGGGTGGTGCCCTATCTTTTGTGGTGTATGGCAGGCTACACAACTCAAATGGGCTGTGTGGAATGCTACACGTCCCATTTGAGTTGAACAGCACACTAAACGACTAAAATGAAGTTGTGTAGCCTCCACTAAATACAAAATAATGGATAATAAATTATAAATTATAGATTGTAAATTATAAATAATAAATAATAAATTATATATAATAATAATAAATAATAAATAATAAATAATAAATAATAAATAATAAATAATAAATAATAAATAATAAATAATAAATAATAAATAATAAATAATAAATAATAAATAATAAATAATAAATAATAAATAATAAATAATAAATAATAAATAATAAATAATAAATAATAAATAATAAATAATAAATAATAAAT